>CM064881.1:11426666-12667500 GCA_003313485.2 Penstemon barbatus
AACCCGCAAAACCGAGCCAAAACTCATCAACATAAACCCTTAAATCTTTATTCAAATTTCAGTAGCCTATATAAATAAATGAATTTATAATTTTCTAATGTATATGTTAGAGTGAAAAATCATAGGGGAGAAGGGTATAGTGGGGTCCTCTATAATAGTATTTTCGTATACTATTATTATGGGCTCACCACTACTCAACATATATATTAGTAGTATATTTATGTACTGTAGTTTAGATAAGAGGGTATTTCCGTTTTCACGCAATAATTGGTGTTATCTACTGAACTGAACAAAAAGTAGAGTCTATTGTTTGTGGGGCCTGCCGGATTATATACTATTGGCAGAAGAAAAATTAAGCATAGTACCATACAGGCTACAGGCTATGATTTAATTAAATGGGCTAGATATATCTTAATTAATTAATTTCGTTTTAAGTTGCGGATATTGATGGGCCAAATATAAGCAGAATCTCCATCTAACAAACGTTTAGCTATGAGAACAAATTTTGATCTGTCTTCACAAACTTTTGATTTAGGACCACATGGAATAAGTGCACCACATACACCAGCAACATAGCAGCAAGATGAGTTTGCATTCTCAAATCCTGCACATCAAGATCAACCAAATTAAATTAAATTAAATAAACATGCATAAATTATATAATTAATCTTCAATCTTCAATTCATTCGTACGTACCAAAGGAGATATAATTCTGGAGGCCATCTCCAACCCGTAGGGCTATTTACAGCCCTGGGATGTCAATCTCCACCCGGGAAATCTGCACCCCCCTGAGTATCATCTCCAACCGGTAGGGGGTTCTCTTCCAATTAATTAAAAAAAAAGTCTTCCCCACTCTCACCTATATTATCTATAATAATAATAATAATAATAATAATAATAATAATAATAATAGTAGTAGTACCAATAATAATAATAATAATAATAATAATAATAATATTAATAATAATAATTTTAAAAATAAGTAATTTAATTTAAATATGAAAATGCATAATAATTAATTTTAGAGACAATGATAATAAAATAATAATATTACATTCGGGACAAGAAAAACAACAAGGATTACATTAAAAAAACAACGAAATTGCAACGATGAAGACAACATTGAAAATGCAAAAATACAACATAAGTAAACAACAACAAAAATGCAACGATGGAAACAACAATCATTAGGCGTTGGGAAAATAATCAAAAGGGTTGTTTCCTGGATAAGAATTTTTTATACTATAATTTTTTTGAATTTTACTTTCATGTTGTAATTTTTATATCTAAATATCTAATAATGTTATATCTTTAATTTAAATTAAATTGTTATTAAACCTACAACAATTTTTATAATTAAATGTAACATTTATTTTTAGTTAGTTAAAATAAAGAAGGTATTGTTAAAATTTGTAGTTAATTTTTTTATTATTAATTTATATTTTAATATTTATTTTAAAATTTAATAAAAAAAAATAAAAGGAAATCCATCTGGTGGCGCCAAGTGGCGCCACCAGAAGAATTTGGGCTGGGACGCAGTGTTGTGGCGATGGGCTGGGCGATCCCAGCCCACAGATTTGGACCACCCTTTCTCTTCTCCAACCCGGAATGGGCGGGCTGGCCCAAATAGACCCACCCTCCAGCCCGGGTTGGAGATGGCCTAATATCATCAACTGATCAACAATGTGGTATACATCTGCATAAATGAATTGTGATCCTTGAAGATTGGCACTAAGTTCCATAACTAGACCCCTCAATTGGGCATTGAATCATTGTGCGATCTCATTGGGAAAAACAGCACATGATCCATTATTATATTTATATTTATTCCCTGCAGCAACTGCTATATTAATATTTATTTCCCTTTGATATGGTATGCACCCAATTGGCCCTACATTTGCCACCACAAATTTTTCTACCACCCATTCTGTAAACCCTCTGAAAAAACAAACAACAAATTAACTACGTACAATTATATACACTACTATTTTAATTATTTAGGAGCTATCTAGCAAGTTAAAGTTAAATAATTAAATTTACCGCGAGTTGAATTCTAAATCTCCAAATCATTGCTTCAACAAATATTTCAGGAGGGATGAGCTTTTGTTCAAGTTTTGATAAAATTGGTGTGAGATAATTGTTGATGAAACCATTTGACCCAATTGTTACTGAAAATAAAGCATGCTTGAATAGTTCCATTGCTGCACTGGAACCAATTTTTGAGATTATTTCTTGTCTTGTGTTAGCAAAATTGTGCATCTGTGCATCCAAATTAATCCTACCAACCTGTAAAATTTTGAAATTTATATATTCAGAAAAAAAAAAAATGCACAAAATGCACAACTAGATCTCCTCGAAATTTTTATTTCACAAAATATATTCCGTTTTACAACTAATTAATGCCGGTAGCATTTTTGTTTATACATACCTACCTATTTTACCCTTGAAAGAGAAAATAATTTCAATTTTATAGGGATGTTTGGTGAAGATCTTTCATAACATGTACAGGTGAATTTGCGGGTAAGAAATGAGATCAAATTGAAGGCTAGGCGCAATAGAGGAAAGTGAAGTACCCTCCTCACGGACATGGACAGCTAGAGTATTTCGTGTAAAAATTTGAAGGAGAGTTTGACGAGGATCTTCTATAACACACGAGGACATTTCGTGCATTTTCCCCGAGAAAATGGTTGATTATTAAAATAAATGTTTTGAAAAGAGAAAGCATCTTACGAAAATATTTCCAGTCTGATTTAGAATTCCTCCTCCACCCGAGGCATAATTTACACCTTGTAGAATTGTGGGTCCAGCCGTGCTTGGTGCCAAATACGGAGGAGTGAACCGGCCCATTAAAACTTAGTTCTTGCCCTGTCATGTATTTATATTTGACAAATTAATTAAGCATGCACTTGAATTCAAATGGAAATGTAATAACCAAGAATAAATTTATATAAAATAACTTACCTATAATGTCAATTATAGTTCTTCCATTCGTGTATCGGCCAGTTGGGTGCCCGAAATCAATCCCATTTGGGACACAATCTGCTTTTGAAAGAGATATAATTTAGTTATTGTTGTTGGATCTAAATCGAATACATAAACATAATGATCATTATATCTAATTCGATTTAATACCGAAAACCTTATTGCCTAACCATGTCGATTGTCAAGAGATTAAAAGTAGATCTGAAACTTTAATGCAGCGGAAACTTACCTTGATTCATGCCAGCAATCTTGATGTTATTGATGATTTAGTGATGATGGGTTTTATGATCTTCCACTTGATACACACCTTAGAACCTTAATACTCACGCAGAAGGGATTGCAGAGAATATGAGTTATGTAACTCTATATTTTGTTGTTGTGTTGTGTACAAGTGGGGATCATAACCCTTTATATATAATAACCTAGTAGGGTTAGTATATGTTTTATTATTTTCAATTTGGCCCTTCATCAAATTGAAAATCACAAATTGGTATCTACACTTTTATTCCATGATAAACTTAATACCTATAGTCCAAAAGTTATCATAATTAGACCACATAATTATGGACTTTACTTTATAATAGCAATACACACTAAGTTAACATATTAGGCCCACATAACCATTGGAATTTTCCAACAATCTCCCACTTGGGCCACATATGTTATAAGATAAATGTGTACATCCTTATGAGCTCAAAATTTGCTATTATTTCCTTAGGTATTCCAAACAATCTCGTCCATTGATTTAGTCCGGCAAAGGACTAAAGGAGCTTTCGTCACAAATAGCGTAACTAAACCCATCAAAAATCACATATACCAACAAAACCAAATGACATAGATCTATCATGGAGCGTAGCATGAAAATTACATGTAATGTGATCTTAAACATGCCTATTTTCAACTGATCCTCCTTAATCTTTATTGAGATCAACTTTAACATAATTGTACATAGAGTAAAAAACTGTAAACCTTATTTCTGCAGAAATATCCAAATATACAAATGGATCCAAAATTAACAATAAATAGAGCAGCTAAATCACAAACTCCCACTAAAACCTGATATCCTTATTTAACATTACACCCATAAGAGCAGTATGCTCAGGAAGACCTTCAGGTTGTAATACTTTAATTAGCGGAACAGTAATCATGGAGTTTGTCCCAATATGCTCTATGAAAATCTGTCAACTATGTACTCTTTAGTTTACAACTAGGAACTTTGTGTCAATATGCATTGACTTTGATGAGCTCCTATTGTTTTCAGAATATAAGACTGCTAAGTTATTGTCACAATATATCTTTAGTGGTCTTTATAATCGGATCATAATATGCAACCTAGTGACAAAATTCTGCAATCATAAAACTTGATTGGATGCCTCATCACTAGCTACAAACTTTGACGCCAAGATGGAGGAAGCTGTGAGTGTTTGTTCGATACTCTTTAACTAGATAGCTTCTCCAACTAACAAACAGTCATAGTATTATGTGGATCTCCTAATATTTTGCATCCACAAAAAAACAGAAATCAGAAAATCTTATGATCTCTAACTGGTCTGATTTCCGATAGGTGAACATATAGTCTTTAGTTCTTTGTAAATACTTTAAAATTCTATCGGCTGCTTTCCAATGATCCATCCTAAGATTTCTAAGTATTAGCCAAGCATCCCAACAATAAATGCTATATAGGCGGGAACCATATGCATTTCTTTGATTTCAAGACTATTTTTAGGGCACTGATCGAGACTAAATATGTCTCTTTCAGAGATTAGGGTATCTTCTGGTTTACATGCATGCCATGCACTTTTTCTATATAGTTCTTTTGTGATAATCTAAGGATACCTCGAGTGTTGTCTCTATGTATCTGAATCCCTAATACAAAAGAATTTTTTCCCCATGATCTTTCATCTCAAATTTTTTTGAAAGAAATTTCTTGGTTTCGTGCAATATATGTATATCATTAGAGGCAAGTAGTATGTCATCAACATATAAAACCAAAAATACAAATTTACTCCCACTGAACTTTTGGTAAACACAATCTTCAACAGTGTTTGTTTCGAAACCAAATGAGACAATTACTTAATGAAATTTGCATTACCATTGACGGGAAGCCTGCTTAAGTCCATAGATGAATTTTCTTAATTTGCAAACCATTTTCTTTGGGTCTCCAGACACAAAGTTTTCCGGTTGCACCATATAGATCGTTTCATCAATGTCACCATTTAGACACGCCATCTTAACATCCATCTGATGTAATTCAAATGCACAACAGGAGCCATAATCGTCCTAAAAGAGTCTTTCGAAGATACCGGAGAGAAATTTTCTTTATAGTCGATGCCTTCCTTTTGAGTAAAGTCTTTAGCTACAAGACGGGCTTTATATCTTTCCACATTACCTTGTGAATCCTTCTTGGTTTTAAATATCCATTTGCAACCAATTGGTTTCTTTCCTTCAGTTAATGGGACAAGATCCCAAACTTGATTGTCTTGCATAGACTTGTACTCATCGTTCATGGCTTCAATCCATTTGAGAGAATTAATATCATGCATGGCTTGGCGCTTGTTGATTGGATCATTTTCCGTCGATCCATTATGTTCCTCATTTTCTTGAACAACACTATATAATCATCTATTATAGCCATCTTTCCTCTCTCTCATGGATCTTCTTAAGGATGGTTGTTCTTGAGGTTGTTGAGGTTGAACTTCAGGATCAATTATCTCAACTTCAGTTGGGGTTTGATCAACATTGTCTTGTTGAGGTTCCAAATCTGCTTCTCGATTAAATACAAGAATGAAAACTTGAACAATATCAGAAGCAGTAGTAGGAGTAGTTATTGATTCCTCCTCAAAGACAATGTTTATAACCTTATTTCTCCCCCCAAACTCAACATCCTCAAAAAATATTGTGTTTCCCGTTTCAAAAATTGACCTTAATATGGGATTGTAAAACTTAAAGCCCCTAGATCGTTCAGAGTATCCAATAAAGTAGCTGCTCACTGTTTTGGAGTCCAATTTTCCTTCTTTAGGCCTATAAGGCCTAGCTTCAGCAGGACATCCCCAAATGTGAAAATGCTTTTAGACTAGGTTTGTGGCCTGTCCAAAGCTCATAAGGTGTTTTGGCGGCTGCTTTAGTTGGTACTCTATTCAGAATGTAAGCTGCTGTCTTTAGTGCTTCTCCCCAGAGTGATTCCACATGCAAGGTTTTATTATAAGAAGTAATAGTATCAAGTAAGTATAGGTTATCATACATACTTAATGAACCAATTCCAATTATATTGGAATTTAAAGAAAGACTGAACTTACTGTTTCCAAAAGAACAATGATAACCAAATTTGTCCAATAAAGAAACAGAGACCAAGTTTCGTCTAAAAGACGGCACGACAAAAGTGTCTTTCAAATCCAAATAATGGCCAGTTCCTAACAATAACCTAAAATGACCTATTGCTTCTACTTCTACCGATTTTCCATCGCCCACAAAAATGTGTCTTTCAACATCATTTGGCTTTTGGTAGCTTAGGCAACCATGCATAGAAACACTTATGTGGGTAGTAGCACCAGAATCTAACCACCAAGTATTTATTGGTACTGAAGCTAAATTAACTTCAGAACAGACCAAATTAAAGAAAGAACCTTTAGCAGCATTATTTTCTGATTTTATTTTATTGCCCAAGTTATTCCCATTGAGGATGAAAATGCGATCATTATTCTCAAATAGTGAACTGATAGATACAGTAATAGGAGACATTATAGTTGTTACAAAGAACGGATTTTAAGTTAGGCACATGTTCACATATTGAATAATTATAGAATAATTATTTACTTTATGAAAGACATTAATTCAAATAATTATTAAATACATAGCAAGATACCTAGCACAACATTAATATCAAGTCTTTGGACAGTAATATTAATTGTAAGTGGTACTCTTGTTGTAGTGATCGAATGTTGAAAATAAATCCTGTCAAATAAAGAGTCTATCTTTGGATCGACTAATTACCCACATTGACACCTAATAATAATCACACATTCATCACCACAGGTGTGTATGCAATTCGGCCAAACATTATCCTTCCTTTGGGCCGGTTTAATATTCGCATGAATTTGCATACACTAATTCATCTTAACATTCTCAATAAGTCAATCTACACAAGAGAGGTCACTTTGGCGACATGTTGCTTCAATTGGTTATATTGAATGTCAGACTGACTGATAAAGTCACTGTTATGTATCAAAATTATTCGAATTTTTATTGCCAAACCAGGCAATTTCCTTAAAATAAAAATTTTAAATTAGCCAAACAGGCCCTTAGGAACAGTAATTTCGAATTTTGCAGAGCCAAACAGCCCCTAACCAATTCTGTCCAGATTTGGTCCAGAATTAAAAATAAACCAGCCAGATCCGATCTGAAACTATCAGATCATATCCAAATAATCCGACCCGAACGATTGTCTTCTTCAACCCGTTTCTTGATTCACCGGAAACGTTCCGACATTGATGTTTATGCAGTTTGAAGCACGACAAGGACACAATAGCATAAGAATCATGATTTCTAACAACAAATTCAGAGAAATCAAGAAAGTATGCAACAAGATTTTAAAAGGTTGAATAAAACAAAAAATTCCGGCAATTGATTTCATTTAGATTCGGTGGTTGCCTCATAGCCATGGAAGTTGCTTACTTTATTAATTTCACTTTGAGAAGTCCGTAATCCCCTTTCCCATTTTCTTGATTAATTGTTATAATTTATTTCATATAAAAATAAATTGTACTTGAATTTCTCAATCCTTTAACAAGAGATCTAAACTTAATTCATTAATCTGGTGAAGAAAGCGTATGTCTACTAGATCTAACTTAAGGTATCATGATAAATCCATAAAGCAACTTTAATTGCATAAACATAAAGCATAAAACTGAATCTTTATAAAGCAAGATCAGGAAAGCCATAAACCCTAATTTGCATAATCAAGATTTAAAAAACATGAAACTCTAAATTGTTTATAAACTAGATCAAGATAGCAAAGAATCTCAATATGCTTAATCTAGATCTTTTAATTAACTTCAGAACCAAATTCAGATTTTCATAGATCATAAACATAAGTTTTAGAAATCTCAAGTAATCGAACATGGGTGGCTCTGATACCACTTGTTGGATCTAAATCGAATACATAAACATAATGATCATTAGACCTAATTCGATTTAATACCGAAAACCTTATTGCCTAACCATGTCGATTGTCAAGAGATTAAAAGTAGATCTGAAACTTTAATGCAGCGGAAACTTACCTTGATTCATGCCAGCAATCTTGATGTTATTGATGATTTAGTGATGATGGGTTTTATGATCTTCCACTTGATACACACCTTAGAACCTTAATACTCACGCAGAAGGGATTGCAGAGAATATGAGTTATGTAACTCTATATTTTGTTGTTGTGTTGTGTACAAGTGGGGATCATAACCCTTTATATATAATAACCTAGTAGGGTTAGTATATGTTTTATTATTTTCAATTTGGCCCTTCATCAAATTGAAAATCACAAATTGGTATCTACACTTTTATTCCATGATAAACTTAATACCTATAGTCCAAAAGTTATCATAATTAGACCACATAATTATGGACTTTACTTTATAATAGCAATACACACTAAATTAACATATTAGGCCCACATAACCATTGGAATTTTCCAACAATTGTTGCCTGAATCAACCAAAGAATCTCCAAAAACAAAATTGGCTGGGCTATATTTGGCCAAACATGACCTTAACTCAACCACTATAATCAAGAATTGACATATAATGTGCAATGCTTTTTTATATGATATATATATCCCATAACAAAAACAAAACAAAAAAATTGAACAATATATAAGACTACATATATATATGGTTTTTGTTATACTAGCTATTAAAACCTTGAAAAAGAAATAATGAATGGTTAATTTCTTCAAAAACAAGGTCTATAATGAGTTCCAGTTCAAAAAATGATGAAATCAAGCAAATGGAAAAGGTTGATCAAGAAAAAAAAAAAAAAGAGGAGATGAAAAAAAAGTTATATAGCTGATTTCATGAAATGCAGGACATGCAACAAAATATGGACCAGAATAAGGAAAAAATATTGTATCTACAAATGTAACAAAGAAACACACCCTTTTATAGCTTAATTATAAATTGTACAATGCATGACCTAAAGTGTAGGAGCAGAAGAAAACATCATAAATGCTCAGTAAAATCAGGACCTACCCGTGCCGTGAGGATCATAACAACTTGGATCTAATTGCAAATTAAATCATTGTATTATTATCTGTAAAAATAAAGACTACAAATGGCCATTGGGCTTAGATGAGGCGAGTTGAGTCAACATGGGTCAGATTATAATATATATGTTGTTTGGGTAAATAAAGCTAAGAAGAGTTGTGTTACTCAACTGTATTAATGTATCTAATATCTACAAGTAGCTAGCTAGTCCTAAAAAGAAAAGAGGCACGTTGTTATGGCTATGTGAAATTTAATTAATGCAGTCGTTACAAATATTGGTAACCATGTCATTAATTTGAGTTTAATGAATTGCCACTTTTTGTTTAATTTGTGTTTGTAGCAAGCAAATCAAAGAGCTAGATTTCGTGAAAGGATTTTGTTAGCCTAACAGCTCACAACCGGCTGTACATATATATAGTCGGTTTTGGCTTAATTTTTCTTTTTATAAAATAAATTGTAAAATAAAATTGCAAAATAAACCCACAACTAATCATCAAATAAAAATAAATCCTATTTATAAAATAAACCCTAAATCAAAACCCTAAAACCATAGACCCCTAAACCCTAAACCCTAAATTAAATATTATGTCATAAATCCTTAATTCTAGGCATTGCAAATTCTTTTAAATTATGAGTTTATAATTTTATTGTAATTTTCGAGATATTTTATATTTAAATATTGATAAATGATAAATTAATATTTGAAAAGTAATGAATTATTTTTTATATGAGTAATATCGTTTAATGTAGGTGTTCTTTTGTAATTTTTGAAAGTTGAGATATTTATATTCAAATATTGGTGAATGTTCAATTATCATTTGAAAAATATTGAATTATTTTTTATATGAGTAATATCAAAAAATTTTGATCTCTTTTGTAATTTTTAAAAGTTGATTGAATTGTTAATAGATTAAAAAAATTATTTCAAGAAGAAATCTGTTAAACAGGTAACAAGTAACATAATTAAGTTTAAAAACATTGAATATGGGTTATACAAAGTAATTTGAACATATGGACCGTAACATAATCCTTCGTGAAAATTAATGAGTTGTATATGGCATTCAATTCATTATATGATTGAAAAATGGAATATGGGCAAAATTCATTATTAGTGTTATGAAATATCTACAAATATTGTGGATGCCCATTGCAATTTGAACCTCAAGATTTTTAGTGTCAACACAAGACTCTTTCACTTGGTTACATATGGAGATAACACATAACCTATTTATGTGTCAAAGCTAGAATAAGTGTGGCAAGGCAATGAACATATGGATGCTTCTAAGTATAGCCATGTATCTCAATGCATGAGAAGCCACCCATCACTCTCCTTTGCAAGACATGTATGAAGACACTCATCACTCTTTCTTGTATAACATGTGTGTTATTGAACTCTATAAATAGATGAGTTCATTTTGTAATGAAATGAAGAACAAGAACAACTACATAATCTTATATTCCCTTTACATATTACTTTGCTTACACAAGTTCATCCCTTTTATCCCAAGTTTTATAACACGTTATCAGCACGAGTTTGCTCCATAACTCGATTTCCCGACGTTTAGCTTGACCACTAAAATATATCACACAAACAAGAAAGAAATGAGGCAAAAACTTTGAAAGGCAGATTTTCGGATTTGCTTAATATAGCTTCTGTTTTTTGCTCATTCCGACCATTTCCACCGTTGGATCATCCTCAAATTTTAACTGAAGGTTCCTCACACCATCCTCTTCATTCTGACCGTTCGGATCGTCATTACAACGTTTGTAGGTGACACGGCATCCATCAGAAGTTGACAAAAGGGGTTGAGGAAAATAGCAATTGCTTCTATCCGGAAGGATTAAAATCGACAAACAAGTAATATACGTACTATATTATACGTAATATAAATAACTTGAAATCCAAATACGAACAAATTGTTTTCGGCTTGAAAGATAGCCTAATAAGTTTTGAGCTTGAAATAAAGTCTAGGCGAAATAAAGTCTAGGCGAAAAACTCAAACCCGAAGTTTTGAGTATATTTTAGGCTTGGGCCTACTATATTTTTGCCATAGAAAAATGGCAAATATCACCAAGCTCGAGTTCGCTGCCCTTGACATTTTCGGAAAGAATTATTTGACATGGGTTCTTGATGTTGGCATTCATTTGAGTGCAATGAACCTCGGAAATGCTATCAAAAAGGGAAATGAGGCAACCGAACAAGAAAAGGCAAAGGCTATGATTTTCATTCGCCATCACATCCATGAAGGGCTTAAATCTGAATATCTTGGGATGAAAGATCCCGCTGCCCTATGGGAAAGCCTGGAGGAAAGATATGATCACCACAAAAGCGTAATACTCCCAAAAGCTCGATATGAGTGGATGCACCTGAGGCTGCAAGATTTTAAAACAGTGAATGAATATAACTCCGCAATGTTCAAAATTGTATCTCAATTAAGATTATGCGGAGATAATATCACTGATGAAGATATGTTAGAAAAAACATATACTACTTTTCATGCCTCTAATATGCTCCTGCAGCAGCAATATCGTGAGAGGAATTTTAAGAAATACTCTCAATTGATTTCATGCCTTCTTGTGGCCGAACAAAATAATGAATTATTGATGAAAAATCACAACTCCCACCCCGCCGGTTCCCAAGCATTTCCAGAAGTAAATGCAAATGCTTCATTCCCAGAAGAGAATGCAAGTTATTATGGAAACAATCGTGGACGTGGTCGTGGACGTGGTCGTAGTCGTGGACGCGGCCGTGGTTATAGTTCCGGCTCTGGAAGGAACCGAGGTGGTCCTAATAAAAAGATTGCACCATACCACTCAAAGAGAAACAATAGTGGTGTTAAATATGAAAAAGCGAAGGGTACTAAAAGGTACAAAGATGATACTTGCTATATGTGTGGAGTTAAAGGACATTGGTCCCGTACCTGTCGTACACCAAAACATCTTGTTGATCTTTATCAAGCCTCTATAAAAGAAAAAGAGAAAGAGGCTAATTTTATCAATACAGTTGATAAAATAGGACAGTTTGAAACCTCTCATTTGGATGTTGCCGATTTTCTCATTGAGCCCAACAGTGCTTATGACGACAATGAAAGGGTTCAAAATGAATCACTTAATGGCAATGGCAAATGAATTTGTCGCTTTGTATTATGTATCTTATAATTTTTGTTATATATGTGTGTGTATATATATATATATATATATATATATATATATATATATATATATATATATATATATATATATATATATATATATATTTATATAAATTTTGACCAATGTATAAAAGGCATATTTTCTAACTTATATCTCATTATCTTTGTGTTATAGAAGAAAAATGAAAAATAACGTTGATGTGAGCGTGCACCATGGAGATATTTGTTTGGTTGACAGTGGAACCACACACACGATTCTTCGAGAGAAGAAATATTTCTCGAATTTGAAATTAGCAAAGGCTAATGTAAGTACAATTTGTGGTACTGCAACATTAATTGAAGGCTCCGGAAGAGCCACTATAATGTTGTCAGGTGGTACAAATATTTTAATAAAAGAGGCGTTGTACTCTCCGAAATCCAAAAGAAACTTGTTAAGTTTCAAAGATATACGTTTGAATGGATTCCACATTGAGACCATGAATGAGGGGAATATGGAATATCTTTGTATCACATCCATAATTTCATGCCAGAAGCATATAAATGAAAAACTCACAGTTTTCTCATCGGGTTTATATTATGCGACCATAAGAGTTTTTGAATCAAATGTTGTATTGAACCGGAAGTTCAATGATTCAAAACTTTTCTCGCTTTGGCATGACCGACTTGGCCACCCGGGAGCAATTATGATGCGCCGAATAATAAAGAATTCGAGCGGCCATCCTTTAAAGAACCAGAAGATTATTTTGCCGCATGAAAATGTGTGTGTGGCATGCTCACAGGGGAAATTGATCATCAGAACATCTCCTATGAAGATTGATACTGAATCCCCAATGTTTTTACAACGAATTCATGGAGATATATGTGGGCCTGTAGATCCACCATGCGGACCTTTTCGTTATTTTATGGTCTTGATAGACGCATCTTCGAGATGGTCTCATGTATGCCTACTGTCAACGCGTACAATGGCTTTTGCAAAGCTTCTTGCTCAAATTATAAAATTGAGGGCACAATTTCCTGATTATCTGATAAAGACAATCCGTCTTGATAATGCCGGTGAGTTTACATCTCAGGCATTTGATGATTATTGCATGTCAATTGGAATTGATGTTGAACATTCTGTTGCACATGTTCATACCCAAAATGGCCTAGCTGAGTCATTTATAAAGAGGTTGCAATTAATTGCTAGACCTTTACTTTTGAGGTCAAATTTACCCACCTCTGTTTGGGGACATGCAATATTACATGCTGCTTCACTGGTCCGGATTAGACCAAGTTCATTCGAGGCGTATTCGCCATTGCAACTTGTGACAGGCCAGCAGCCTGATATTTCTCATTTGAAAATTTTTGGATGTACGGTCTATGTTCCAATATCACCGCCACAACGAACAAAAATGGGTCCACATAGACGACTTGGGATCTACATTGGTTTTGATTCCCCGTCTATTATCAGATATCTTGAGCCCCTGACGGGTGATATGTTTAAAGCAAGATATGCTGATAGTATTTTTCATGAGACAGTTTTCCCGCCGTTAGGGGGAGATAAGAAGTCGATTCCTGAAGAACGGCGTGAAATTAAATGGAATGTGCCATCTTTGTCTCATTATGACCCACGTACAAATAATTGCGAGCAAGAAGTAAGAAAGATTATACATTTGCAAAATATTGCAAATCAATTGCCGGATGTATTTGTTGATACAAAGAAAATAACAAAATCTCATATACCGGCAGTTAATGCACCAGCACGAATTGATGTCCCTGAAGGACATGTCCCTGCAGGACAATCTGAAAAACCACGAATGAAACGTGGACGCCCGGTTGGTGCAAAAGACAAGAATCCCCGAAGGAAAAAGATACCAGAAGTAAGTATTCCTCCTGAAGAGGAAACTGTTTCAAAACAAAGCGTTATAGAAAAATTAACTGATCAGTCTGAATTAAGAAATTCCTCGGAAGAGGCAAATGAAACTGATGCCCCTGAAGAGGCGATATTTGAAGAGATCTCTTTGAATTATTTAAATACCCGAGAAAACTGGGATAGAAAGAAAGTGGTTGTAGACAATGTATTTGCATATGGGGTCGCACTAGATATTATAAATAAGGATCCTGAAGATCCCGAACCGATATCGGTTGATGAATGTCGACATAGAAATGATTGGCCAAAATGGAAAGATGCAATTCAAGCTGAGCTTAACTCGCTAGAAAATCGTAAAGTTTTTGGACCGATAGTTCGCACGCCCGAAAACGTGCAACCGGTCGGATACAAATGGGTATTTGTACGAAAACGGAATGAGAAAAATGAGATTGTGAGATATAAGGCACGAATTGTTGCGCAAGGATTCTCACAAAGACCTGGAATTGATTATGATGAAACATATTCCCCCGTAATTGATATAATCACGTTGCGGTATTTGATAAGTTTTGCAGTCTCTGAAAGACTGGACATGCGTCTCATGGATGTGGTTACCGCATATTTATATGGATCACTTGATAGTGATATATATATGAAAATCCCTGAAGGATTCAAAATCCCTGAAGGATCTCATAATCAAAGGTCTCATGGATTGTATTCAATTAAATTGCAACGATCCTTGTACGGATTAAAACAGTCTGGCCGGATGTGGTATAATCGGCTCAGTGATTATCTCGTAAAGGAAGGATTTGTTAACAATCCAATTTGTCCATGTGTTTTCATTAAAAGATTTGAGAATGGTTTTTCCATTATTGCAGTATACGTGGACGACTTAAATCTTGTGGGGACTCCTGAAGAGCTCACAAAGACTGCAAACTTTTTAATGAAAGAATTTGAGATGAAAAATCTCGGAAAAACAAAGTTTTGTCTCGGCCTGCAGATCGAACATTTATCAACTGGAATTTTTATCCATCAATCGGCATATACAGAAAAGATTATGAAGAGATTTTATATGGACAAAGCTCATCCATTGAGCAGTCCCATGGTTGTCCGATCTTTAGATATAAAGAAAGATCCTTTCCGTCCTCGGGAGGAAAATGAAGAGTTGCTTGGTCCTGAAGTACCTTATCTAAGTGCAATTGGAGCCTTGATGTACCTTGCAAATTGTACAAGACCTGATATAGCCTTCTCGGTTAACTTACTGGCAAGGTATAGTTCCGCACCAACACGAAGACATTGGAATGGAGTTAAACACGTATTGCGCTATCTTCGTGGGACAATAGACATGGGTCTATTTTACTCTAGAGATATCGATGCACATGTAGCAGGTTATGCAGATGCCGGTTATCTTTCTGATCCACACAAAGGTAGATCACAAAGTGGATATGTATTCACTTGTGGTGGCGCTGCAATATCATGGCGATCTGTTAAACAAACTCTAGCAGCCACTTCTTCCAATCATGCTGAAATTTTGGCATTGCATGAAGCAAGTCGAGAATGCTTATGGCTGAGATCAATGGTTCAATATATCCAAGAATCTTGTGGATTGCCTTCAACAAAGAATATACCGACATCATTATATGAAGACAATGCCGCCTGTATTGCTCAAATTAAGAATGGATATATCAAAGGAGACAGAACGAAGCACATATCACCAAAGTTTTTCTTTACCCACGAGCTTCAGAAAAATGGTGATATAGACGTTCTTCAGATTCAGTCATGTAACAACTTTGCCGATTTATTCACTAAAGCACTGCCAACTACAACATTTAGGAAGATGGTTTACAACATTGGAATGCGGCGACTTGTGGATCTTATGTCGGCATCAGGGGGAGCATGTAATTAACGTCACTTACGCTGTACTCTTTTTCCTTCGTCCAAGTTTTTATCCCACTGGGTTTTTCTTGGCAAGGTTTTAACGAGGCAGTGTTACACGCTTATAAGCCCCCTTTCGGATATGTACTCTTTTTCCTTCGTTCAAGTTTTTATCCCAATGGGTTTTTCTTGACAAGGTTTTAACGAGGCATACTCCAGAAGCAATGGACATCCAAGGGGGAGTGTTATGAAATATCTACAAATATTGTGGATGCCCATTGCAATTTGAACCTCAAGATTTTTAGTGTCAACACAAGACTCTTTCACTTGGTTACATATGGAGATAACACATAACCTATTTATGTGTCAAAGCTAGAATAAGTGTGGCAAGGCAATGAACATATGGATGCTTCTAAGTATAGCCATGTATCTCAATGCATGAGAAGCCACCCATCACTCTCCTTTGCAAGACATGTATGAAGACACTCATCACTCTTTCTTGTATAACATGTGTGTTCTTGAACTCTATAAATAGATGAGTTCATTTTGTAATGAAATGAAGAACAAGAACAACTACATAATCTTATATTCCCTTTACATATTACTTTGCTTACACAAGTTCATCCCTTTTATCCCAAGTTTTATAACAATTAGATATAAGAGGTCACTCATTGTTATTGTCATTGTCATTTTGTCTTGGTTCATTAATCGAGGTCACTCATTGTCATGTTGTTTTTGTTTGATGGCGCAATTTCCCACTTTTAACACTTTAATTTGATATTTCCAAATTGTTTAATGACATTCAACTGGGTTTGTGCTATATTTCGATCAAATATTCAGATACGTGTTGCTAATAAATGGGTTTTTGGCACTTTGCGCCCTGAAATTATAGGGTTTTGATACTTTACACTCTAACTTAAAAGTTTTGAAACTTTGCACTTTGAAAATACATTTTAGTTGGCAGTTTGCACCCTAGTGTGTGTTTTGAAGAAAAGATTAATTGATTGAAGAGTATAATAGTTATTTTTTAATTTTTGGCACTTTAAACCCTAAAAGTGTATATTTTGTCACTTTGCACTCTGAAATATAGAATATTGGCACTTTGCACTCTGAAATATAGAATATTGGCACTTTACACCCAAAAAATATAATTTTTGGCATTTTCAACCCCGACTTAATATGATAATCTAAATTATGTAAATAATCTGCAATATAATAATATGTTAAATATGTAAATGTGTATTTTAGATATAAAGTAAATAATCTTGAGGATTCTTGAAAATAAAATGAAAACAATGTCTTTCTTTTAATCTAAATTTTACAGAGAGAAAAATGTTAAAATAAGTTATTATAAAGTAAAATAAATTTAAAATAACAAGTTTATGCTTGTTGTGCACAGAAATGACCATTTTATCTCTACATCGCCGACATTCATGAGTATGTTTTTTTTAAGAAAAATACATTAGGGTGCAAAATGTCATACAAATTATATTTTTAGGATGCAGAGTGCCAAAAAATATAAATCGGGGTGAAAAATGCTAATATTTTATAATTTTAGGGTGCAAAATTCCAACATTCTATATTTTAAGGGTGCAAAATCTATATTGCCAAGGTGCAAAGTGGGAAAAAAAATTGAAAATAACTATTCTACCCTTTTATCAATGAATTTTCTCACTAAAACACATACTAGGGTGCAAAGTGACAAATAAATTATATTTTAAGGTGTAAAGTACCAAAACTTTTAAATCAAGGTGCAAAGTGTCAAAATCCTATAATTACATGGTGTAAAATGCCAAAAACCCCTAATAAATGGTCCTTTGACATTGAACTTTGAATGTTGTGAATAATAGTAATAGTATTAGCAAAATTGCATCCTTCAAACTAAGCCCTATGATTTAAGATCCACAAACTCATGGCCCATGAAAGTAATCTACTTGGTAGTATTATACAGTTCCAACACAATGTAAAGTCGTGCAGAAATTTAATTTGGTTAATTTTTTTTTATCTAGTAGACTGTGTATAGCTCGGGTCGAAGAGTGCAAAGGGTATAGATCCTTCCCAGTATGGTGTCTTCAGTAGGATTCGAACTTAAGTCTCACTTATGGGGATCACAAGTCACTACCTTGACCCAACCACCTTGGAAATTTAATTTGGTTAATAAATTTATGGAATATTCGTGAATTCAATAGCCCAAGCCCACATATATAGAATTTAATGACAAAGCCCATTGCATTACACACAAAACACAAAATCCTAGGGCTTCATCATCATTCATAATCAAATAAAGTACTACTATTTCATTCAAACACAGTATCAAGTAAAAACACATCTTCAAATTCAAGGAAAAAATAAAAGAAAAGAGAACTAGAAATGGAGGGAGGAGATGAAGGTGTTGAGAGAATGGAGGACTCAAAAGACCTGCAGCAGCAGAGTAAAGCCTTCGACAAACTCACCGATCGGGTCGAGGATCGCCAACTCGATTCTACCAGAGTACAGGAGGTCAGAGTTTGATTTATTGTTATATAAGAGTATTTATTTGATCAAGGGGATTTTTTATGTCAGATTTTTTGTTTTTGTTTTAGGCTATGGCTTCAATTTCTGCATCAAAAGAAGCTGACATTCAAGCTGCTAGATTGAGGTTTGTTTTTGTCTTCATTTGCCCTTTTTATGTATTCATTTCATTTATGAAGTGTAAATTGTGTTTGTTTTCATTGTATATATGTGGAGCTGTGATGAAATTTTAGGCTAGAATTATTTACGCTCTTGGTGCAGATATATATATATATATATATATATATATATATTTTACAATAAACTCGTAGAGATGAAATCATACAGAAATTTGTTTCCTAAGTTTTATGAAATCCTAATATGTCACTGTCAGGGTCGGTAAAATAAGTTTTCTTTAGCAATGTATAGAATAGGATTAGAAAAAAAAAATTGAAATTAAAAAATATATTCCATTATATGAAGTAAGGAAAACCTTAATGTTGTTTTTTTCTTTTGATAAAAATATATAATCCAAGCACAAGCAATATTGAAGTTGGATCTAAACTTTGTTAAGTTTTGGTATGAGTTTGTGTTGGCAATTCTCGGCTTGCGTAGATATGAGAAAAAGTTGAATAGGTGCTAAAAGTGGTTTTGAGATACATTTAGGGACTTAAACATTTTACTAGTGTAATAATGTAGTTGAGTATGGATTTTGAATCATTTGAAAGTTAATGGAGAATCATAGGTCATGTTGTGATAATCTTGAAATTATATAATTTTCATGCTTTTGAGATTTAGTTTTTTAAGCTCAATTTGCCTTTGGTATAAACTATCTAGTTTCAAAAGCTTGCATACGTCAAGTTGAAACTTTTATAGATTTTATAGTACAAGTGGTTCTACATTACATACTAGAGGACTTTGCTACAAACTTTTGTGATATGGTTTAACATTATGATTTGATAATATGGTTTTCACGGTAATCAAGTCAAAATATAGATTTTTCTTAAGAGAAATGATGTGTGTTCTTGCTATAGTTCTCGAGTTACTGCAATGGTCTAAACTCTTGATAGATCACCCGCTTTTTCTCACTCATTTAATATTGAAAGTTTTACATTGTTGATATAATAATAAGTTTAATTTAGGTTATGACCTGCTAAGAGAACTTTTGCGTTAGGCTGTTTCATCTAGTTATTTCTGTTGTGGTTATTGGTTAACTAACAAGTGAGGTGAAAAAACTTGACCCGAGTTTCATGATCGAAAATGTTACTGTTTCTATGAATACATTTTGTTTTCATATCTTAAAAGAAGGATCAAAACTATAGTGAATCTATTATTCTCTGTCTTCTTGTTGGGATACCATCTAACGAGACTCTTTGCAGACGTGGGTATGACTAGTTAACAACGGTGTTACTGTGTATATGAGATTGTTGTACTCCTGTCATCGATTTTGGGTCAAAGATCAAGTAATATTTGTCTGACTTCTTTTGTTTATAGTTTCAAGAATATCTTCAAGCTTTATGTTTCTTTTCATAAATTCAGTTCCCTTACCATAAAGCTGGTTTTTGGTTTTATCACAGGGAGAAAGAATTGGCTGCTGTCAAAATTAATGCTGCGGACATTGATATCATTGCAAATGAACTAGAGGTTACGTCTTGATTTATCAAATCTAAGCTTCCTAAATTGATATTTTATGATCGATGCTTACTTGGAACTTAATTTTGCCAACAGCTGGACAAGAAAGTGGCTGAAAGAACATTGCGTGAGCATAAAGGAGATGCTGTTGCTGCCATTAGATCCTTGCTTTACTAAACATATCTCTAAAAAAATTATATACTCAGCAAATGATCACACTGTATGATGCATGTATGCAAAATTTGATAGGTCGAGAGTTGAAGGTATCAGAAAAGGTCGCAGTATTGCTTGTAAAACCCTTATTCTATTCGAATACTCATCTTGTGACATGTTTCTATGCCTAGTGTAATACGGATGGATATCTGTGTTTTTGTTGGCTGATATTTTACTTCAATTTGTTATGTTTATTTGGATTGGTTTGTTGTTTGAGGTGTTTTCCATTGGTTATGTATGTGAGAAAAAACAATACAAATGTTTAAGGATGAAATACTCCATCCATCCTTTGAGTTTTGCTTCCTTTAATTTCGGCGTGGAGTGTGATGTAGATATTAAAAAATTGAGATTTGTGTTCTTATTAATAGTTACAACACTATAATTCCAGAAACAGGAGCTTATATATATCTGATTCTATAAGTTCCCAAACCACAATCAATTTTGCAGTGAGCTCTCTGATAAACCTCACCGAAAAAAATGTTTGCAAGTATTATACAACAAAGAATCAAACTGAAAAAACACAACCCATTCCAATCTATGCTTCTTTTTGGCTTGCATCTCCAGCCGCACCACGCCCAGCTTGAGATTGAATCGCATATCGTTTCTGCATATCTTTAAGCTTCTCCATTATTTCTTGAAATGAAGGCCGGATTTGTGGTTCACTAAACATTCAATGAAACAAATAATTTGCTGCTTAATTAAATGAAGAAAACTGAAACAAATACATCAAAATAAATCAAACATACATATGCCAGCAGCTTTCTATAATCGAAACCCACTGTGGATCAACATCCTTTGGTATCTCCAAACGTTGGTTCATGAATCCCACTGCACCAATCACCTAGCAAGAATCCTAAAGAATTTGGTCAAGCGCGTAAAAGACTATATTACACTTATCATGTCCATTATTTTTCGCAAACCAACAGTAGCAAACGAAATAAAAATTCGATAAGTTGGTTTCAAACAATACCTGCATTGAATTGAGGCTATCCCATGGAATCTTATGGGTAACAAGTTCCCATAGTATCACCCCATAACTATATACATCGGCCCTGATTTTTACAAGAAGAATTAAAATCATTTGGACTTGAAGGATTATATCTTTTATCAATGGCGAAATTGTACTTTTTAGTAACAGGACTGGACTATTAGCACTTTTTGGTCCCGCAATTACATAAATGCACTTAGGTCCCAATTCTTTTAGAATATTTTGTAATATTGGTCCTACCCCCATCCAATTTTCGAACCAAAAGAGCAAATTAAGATTTTTCTTGTGGAAGTACAAACAGAGACTAGAAATATATGGACCAACAATGTAAGAAATGATGGAAAGGGGGCGAAAGGACTAAAAGTGCAAAATATCTTAGACCAAAAGTGGGACAAAAAGTGCTGAGAGTCAAGTCCTGATGCAATTTTGTCCATAATCCGGATACAATCGCAAATTCACTTGGTCATACATACTTCTCGTCTGAAGGTTCATTACGAAGAACTTCTGGAGCCATCCACTGAGGCTGCAGGATTAACAAAAATATATAGGTTGTAAATATAGATACAGATTGTATATATACAAACAGAGGTATTAGGTGCCTGTTTAAATACCGTTCCTTTGCCCGTCTTTGTTGTCAAATAAGTTTCATGTTTGATACGCGAGAGACCAAAGTCACCAACCTAGGAAAAGCAAAACCAATTAGCTTTGAAAGACATTAAAAGTACTCTATAGGCGCAGAAAAAAGTGAGTGAAAGCTAACCTTGACAGTCCAGTTCTTATCAACAAGAAGATTCGAGGACTTCAAGTCACGGTGGACTATAGGAGGATTGTAATGATGAAGATAATTCATACCTCGAGCCTACACACATATAGAAAATTCCCAACATTACACGTTATTCAATAAAAAATAATTAAACGAAAATGAAACTTACTATGTCCAAAGCCATGTGAATACGCCGCCTCCATTCTAATTTTGATGTATTCCTCTGTAATAAACGGAATAAACTTCCACTGCGACAAATGAACATAATGTAAATTGAACACAAAGCTCACATTTATGATTTATGGGATAAAATTAGATATTCTTAAGGAAATAGATAAAAGTAGAGGACATACCGTGGAAGAAACTCTGTAACAATACAAAGACGTTCAGGTGAAGTAACTGCACCCATAAAGAGGAGAATATTTGGATGTCGAAGTCTTTTCATAAGCGACACCTTCAAAAACAAAGAAAATATATTAAGACAAATTCCAGTTTTTCAAGGTCAGGGTGGCAGATGAAAAATAAGGACAGATACTGACCTCCTGTCTGAAGGAATATATAACATCATCGGAATATTCTTGTCTGGAGAATACCTTCACAGCGACATCCTGCAGAACATAAAGTTCATTCTATTACAAGAGAAGTACACAGGAAATTATGTCTTATACGTAAATATTTTACGAGTATAGAAAGAAGAAAGGTCCCAAGACTAGTACATTATAAGATGCATTCTTTCATGGTTATTTTATCTGTCACAACTCTCATGTTTAAAGAGGTAAGGATTAATTAAAGAGCAACATTTCATAATATCTACAGTAATTTCTAATAAGGGAGACATATTTAAAGCCAATGAACATACCGATCCATACCACAGAGCATGATATACAGTTCCACAAGAACCTGCACAAATATATCAATTGAATATGTTAAAGGTATCAGAATGTAAAAGAAGAAACACACAATAGAAAAGCATTAGAAAATAGTTCATATTCCAAATATAAACTTCAGTGATCCTGTCGGCTATATGCTCATAAAACAGGTCCTCTCTGTACCTTATTGACATGAAAACTTTTTTAACATTCAAAGTGCCGTTTTATCAACATATACGTGGATGTTGAAATAAAAAATTAACCATAAATTCATAATAGTTGTGTCTAATATTATAAACCAAACAGCTCACTTGAACTTATTAGTTCTTATACTCTTTTAACTCAAATAATTATTTTTTCCGTTCAAAGTATTTTTTTCTCTTTTTTTCTTTTACATAGGATAGATAATGCAACATATTGCTCAACATTGCATATGGAATATATGTAAATATAATTTCCCTCTTTCCTGAAATGGATCCATGAGCTTATACAAAGCATAAAACAAAGTATGCTCCATAATAACCACCAATAAGATCAAATGCACTAACCTTGCCCAATTTGTTCTCCAATAGTCAAGTCGTCCCATAAGATTTCATAATCCAAACAGTCGCTATCAATATCAACTTTATTAACAGCACTACTACTTGTACTTCCATAACTACTACCTGTGCTAGTGCTGTTCATATTGAATGAAGATGACCAAGACCCTGAAGCCTCATTATTTACTGCTCGATTGGCTTCAAAAGCCTGATTTTCAGCTTTTGAAGTAGATGAAGCGGTTTTTTGCTCACCCAAATCATTTTCTTGGTCACTATTTAACCATGGCCACACAAAACGGGAAGAATTTGGTTCTGTTCCACTTCCATCCCTTTCATTTCCTTTCCAAGGCCATGCCAAACCTTTCTTGTTTATCCAAGCTTCTGCCTTCGAGCTAAGCATTCGAGAAATCCCAGATTTCCCTTCACTCTCATCACCAGAATCACGTGATGCTTTGCTTGGGGAATTCTCCTCGTGGCTATTGCCAGAGAACACTCCAATCGGAGGAGGATGCATATCTCCTCTAGGGGTACTAGCTCCACTTGAAGCTGCATCCTCCCTGTGATCCGCATCAGAGAAACCATGATCAGAATAATGACTATCGCCACTCCCACCTTCACGATCCATGTAGTTCTCTGTATGTCTCATTTTCGACTTAAGCTTGCTGCTCACTTGAGAAGCCTATTTGAAATTCATATGAAGTTAGCATATGCTACATCAGTAATAATTAATAAATATTAAATGTTATCCTCTCTAATAGCTTAAACCAACCATTTGTGGAAAAAAAGTTCCACGTATTAGGCCTGAGTAACATATTATTACCTACACGTAACAAGTTAAGCTTTTAGATGAGGTGGTCATTCAATACAGATATAATAGTATTAATACCCACCAAATTTGAAACTTTGGAGGCGATGGCTGCTTGTAAAGGCTGCTGAGGATCAAGACCAAGTTTGGCTGAAATGCTTCTTTGCCTACTAAAACTTGTTGCAGTTTCAGAATCTCTCGGCTCTGACACCACTGCTTTCGCATCTTGAAAAGGTTTAGAATCACTGGATACACATATGATTCCGACTAAAGTCCCATCGTCATCATAGAAAGGGGTATTAGTTGCCACAACTAACAACCTATTTCCTCTCTTATCTCTAACGGGAAATTGTCCAGTCCAACTCTCACCCATTTTCACACGTTCAACAATATTAATAGCCACACCAAAGTCTCGAGGATCCGTTAGTAGCTCAATGGCACTCTGCCCTAGAGCCTCCTCAGATGTATATCCATAATGATTTTCAGCACTTCTATTCCTACATCAAACAAACATGATGTTAAAAAGAGTTTACATAATTTATTATCAGAGATTTCAAATTTACCAATGAAACAATCAAATGCTTTAAAATACTATTTGAAGAAATGTGTTAAACAAGCAAGAATTAAACAAAGTCACATCCAAAACTACCATTTCACCTAATATGAACAAATAAAATGGAAAACTAGAAACAAAATGCATTTGTCCTAAATATGGAAAGTACAGTTTAATTAATCTAACTCACCAATAAATTATCCGAGCATTCAGATCAAATATGTGCACCGCCTGAGCCATTGACTGCAGTATATTCAAATATTGCTTATCCGTAAAGTTAATAGCCGCAGGTCCAGCACCACCACCACCACCACCACCACCACGACTCTCCCTCTGCAACGGTGATGAATGTCGAAATGAGGTTGAGCCTTTCTTCCACCCGGCCAAATCTCCGCCGCCTCCTGCCCTTGGCCGTGGGGCCCGCTGTGGGGAAATGGAGTGGGACCTTTGCTTGTGATGATGATGGTGATGATGACGATTAGCAGCCATTATTTCTTCAGCTGTAGTAGATGAGGAGGTCATGAGCTTGGACATTTCTTGCTTTAAATGGGCATGGCTTACCTCCAGTTCTTGAATCTTCTTCAGCAGCTCCTCAGCTGGTGGCGCCGCCGGTGATTGTGTTGTACTATTCTCCATACCAGCAAAAGATTTCTTGAAACCCTCAAAATACAAATCTTAAAATCGGAACTGATGTCCACAGTACACAAATTCCTTTGGAGCTTTTTAATAATTGAACTTTCAAAATCAAGAAAACTCAACCAATAATGAAGCAGATAAATTTTTCTTGACCTTTTTTTCTTTATCTTCCCTCAAAAAGGATCTGTTGACTAAGATCAGTACTGTGTTTAGTTTCAATTTCCCTTTTCTGAAATGGGGCTTCATGTATTATTATTATTATTATGAAAAGAAAAGTACATTGTGTTAAATTTTTACTACTTTTTTCTGGTCCTCAATCTATTCTATTCTATTCTATTCTACTGTTTTCAGCATACATTTATTTATCGGGAAAAAAGAGAATTTTGTGTTAATGCGTAAAAGTAAAACTCAAAAATGTGACCTTTGAGAGGTCTAGAAGCCTACCCTTTTGGCCTTTTCCTCTCTGCTTATTTCCAGACATTTTGTTACCCTCTTCTCTATGACAAGTGTAGACATATTAATTTCTGTCTCATTTTCTAATTACATATGTAAAATTAGTACATTATAATTAAATTAGATCTATTATTTTGGAATTTTATTAAACTGGGTTTTGTGAGAAAATAGCTAATTTAATTAATTTCTACATATATTTAATTAATCAATTAAATCATGTTAAGTGTTCAAGACGATGTTTCATACTAAGATAAAAAGCATGCATATTTTCTAAAAATCACGACAATCAAAATCTATGCATATCTTTTATGAACAAGAGTACATTAAAAGAGTGCATTACAAATTATAGTCAATCAAGAAATGCATATCTTTCTACAATTGATAGACAATTAGAAGAATTTATCAAGTCCATCAAATCTACTAAATCCCGAAGTCAAGTCTTTCAAGATTAGAATCGGAGAATTTACATTGTAACATTTTTTTCCATAAATATTTTATATTTAATTATTACAATTATTTTTTTCTAATAAATTACAAGATTCGAAATTTTGTTGTTACAAATTTTGAGCACGCCCGATAGGACAACTCAATCTCTCATCTCTTTTCTTCATCAAGTGTGAAAAGTTGCTACAAGGAGAATTGACGAACCACAAAGTATGAGGGTGGTATCAATTACCCTCCTAAAGTATCACTTGTAACACTTACCCCCCTTGTTATAGTTTTAGAGTTTTTATTCCAAAATTACCCCCACCTATTTTATAAAAATTAATATTTTTATTAATTTATCAACAAAAAAGTTGTATCTTTATTAATTATGAATCCATCCATCCACCAAACAATATTATGTTTCAATTGCTTTATGTATTTAGTTCCTTCGCTTTTCTTGTCTCAATTTTATCTTCATTTTCTTTATTTTTTGTTTCAATTTTTTTCTTCATTTATATCTCGATTTTTTCTTTATAATTTGGCTCAAATTTTATTTGGTGATAATTATCTCCTTTGTTTTTGTTACAAATTATAATTCAAAATTTTGAGTAATTCTCCTTCAAGATTTTACTCAAAAAATTCGTACCAAAAACCAAAAATAAATGAGATAACTACCACTAAATAAAAATTGAGAAAAATATAAAGAAAAAAAATTGAGATAGAAAAAACTGAAATAGAAAATAATGAAAACAAATTCAACATAAAGAAAGAAAAAAAATGTGATGAAAAACGGAAAAAAAAAATTGAGATTGAAAAACGGAATGTAACCAAAAAAATGAAGAGATTGAAACATAATGTTGTTTGGTGGATGAATGGATTCATAATAATAAAGAGACAACCTTTGTTAATACATTAATAAAAATATTTATTTTTAATAAAAGGGATGGGGTTTTTTGTGGAATAAAATTGTCAACTGCAAAAATATTTTGTCACTATTTCACCCTATATTTAATGACAAAAATATTAGTTTTGTCACAATAACAATAGTGACAAGTGCAAAGTGATAAAATATATTTTTAAGTTGTCATTAATAGCTATTAATGACAAGTATATGAAACTTAAGTTGTCATTATTGACAATTAATGATTCCCTTTAACCTAGTGACAATAAATATTGTCACTATAATTTTGTGACAACATCTTAGTTGTCACTTTTGGGGTACCACCAAATGTCAATAGTGACAATTTTTTCCACATTTCTTGTCACTAGTGTGTCTATTTACATCATTTTAGTGATAATCTTTGTCATTTACTATTTTGTCACTAAAATTTAAATTTTTTATAGTGACATTGAAAAACATCTCAGTTTTTAGGAAAAAATAAGTCCTAGCCATGAGATATATATCTCAATAAAAGTCACCTGTAGAGATGAGAAGGCAAAATAATAACCATAACTTGGGTTTAATTTGTCTTTTGAACCTTAGATATAGTTAGTTCAATCCAAATATTCCACGCTAATGAATGACTCTTATGGTCAAGAGAAGATTACTCGCCTTCAATTTCAAACAAAAAAAATATATAATATTTTGTAACATAAAAATATCTTATTTTTATATTTATTAGAATGATAGAATTTTCTAAATTCAATAAATTAAAAAGAAAAACTAAAAGTAAACTAAAAACAGAAGCTAGATTTTGTGCAGAGTTTATCAAACAAAAGGAGATTTGGTGTAGTAAAACTTAATTAGGATTTTCATGGTAGTTTTCCATATAATGAATCGGAGAGTTTTCATGTTTTTTAATTAATCAAACGGATAAAAAGATAAAGTATCAGTTTCAATGAGCGCGAGCGTTGCACAACGTCGCAAAACGGTTCACATAATTGGAAGGAACAAGGATTTTGTGCAGACTTTACAAAAATATAAAGAAACTTGATGCAATTAGCTTACCACGTGATAATTTCATGCTTATTTCTTTTGTGTATTTGACCCATAATGAGATGCTTGAAAGTTTTGTCAAAGTACTAGATACTCTATCCGTTTCATATTAATTGACATATTTTTTATTTTTATTTAGATTAATAAATCTTATCATTATATATTTTTTATTGTAAAATGTCTCAAATATCCTTTCTAATGATTGATGGCTAGTTTTTAAATTTTATTAATGAGTGATTGGTGATTATTGAGTTTTTAAACTTAAATATGAGAAAGGTGCAAAATTAAAAAAAAAAAAATTTAAAATTCAAACATGTCAATTAATTTGAAAAGAAGAAATTAACAAATGTGCAATCAATATGAAATAGAGGGAGTAAAATAGGATTTGACGGAGAACAAGCACAACAACAAAAGGCAGGTACGTGGACTAATTATTATAACAATGTCTTAATCACTAGAGTGGGGTTTACTTTTTGGAAAAAGGCCTAAACAAAGTTTTATACTAGTTATAGTGAAGCTGCTTTCTAGCTATAAGAATTTGGTCTGATTTCATGAGAATGTGTCAAAATCCTTTTAAATAGGTTTACGTCAAATTCACAAAATTATCAAAAATTTATTCAGAAATTAATACTCAAACTCTTCAAACCTTTAAAATATTGATTTGATACCTACTACCTACTTTTTTCCTTCAAATCTCACTAAAATAGACATTGATTTTACACCTACCACCTATTTTTCCCCTAAATCCTAACATTCAAACTCAATCTAAATGGGGTTTCAACTTATTTAAACCATAAAACTCATTCAAATGAGGTCTCAAAGATTTCATCGAAACCACTCAAATAATTTTTTTTAAACCGAAACCCGGGAAAACACATCCAAATGGACCCTTAGTGAATTATTTTATCTTTTCCCCCAATTTTGTGGAAGAGCAACCACAAGTTTTGAGTTATATATATTGCAAGCTTTTGACCATCAATTTTCTTCTATTAGCAAAGCTTATCCTCTTTATTCTTCATCACTAAGGTTCCTATTTTTCTTGTTCCTCGTATCTCTCATGGTATTGAAATCTTGGAATTACCATCAATAATTTGAGAGGGAGAAATATCGTAAGAACAAAAGGATTAACAATTCGAGCCCATATTTCTTATTTAATTACTAAAACTTTAATTTTTAAGCAGGGGGAGTTCTTGAATTACATAGTTAGGAGGCAAGTTAAATAATCAATTGATTTTTCAACATATACTCGATCTATCATTTTTATTTTGGCATAAACCCACAAAAATTAGAATACAATAAATGAGCAATACGAATTAAATTTTAATTCAAATGCAAAAAATTGTGTAGCAAATAAATTTCAGTCTTGTATTTTAATTAAAAAATGTTAAATCACATATATAGAAATTATATAAGCATGATTTAGAATCAAATATTGTGCAAGTTTCATTTACTGTCATTTTACACCTCTAGTATCTGTGCTGTAATAAAAATCAAATTGTTGGCATCCACATATAAATTTATTAACTATATATATATTCTAAATGTGAACACACATTTTGAACAAATCAGACCCATCGTTTTCTCCATAAACATGGCACATTAATACTTAGAGAACCGACGAGTTTGTTTAACTTATCCAAATTGGTAATCATAAAATAATATTAATAAATTGCTAATCTTTATTTTCTTTTATTTCCACCATATTAAGTCAATGATTTTTATTTTCCATCAAGTGATCTGCAGGTAGGTAGGTAGGTAAATGAATGAAGTTATGGACTTTTTTTGGGGGGAGGGGGAAGAGAAATTTAACAATATCTTCATTCTTCCTTTCATTTGAAATACTTCCATATAGATTCGCAAAATTTACCCATCTATCCAAAATCTAAAAAAATTCTAAACTTATAATTGAGTTGATATCTATAATTTAACTTTTCTTTCAATAAAAATTATTAATTTCACTTCTACCACTTATTTTTTCCTCGGCAAACCTTAACATCGTAAGTCAATTTAAACTATCTATTGTTTTTTAAACTCACAAAATCCAAATTACGTTTCAATAGTTTAAAAATTAATATAATTGTAAACACCTAAGAAATCTTGGATGCTTTCCCAAAAAAAAAAAAAGGTGCTGAAGAAAGTAATGCAAGATCAGATATATGATAAAATAAAAAGAAGGGAGGTGGGGGGTTGGGACGGGGTTTGGGCTTTTGTAGGTATATTTAACAATAAATAAGCCCATTTGAATGAAGCAGTTATCCTTTAGGTGGGGTACATAACATTGATCCATTTGGTTTTAGTTTAAGTACTGTGCATTATTAATTTATTATTATTATTATTATTTTAATATTATAGTAGTTCATTGTTAGATATTTGGTCAACTTGGTCAGGTTAGGTAGGTTTAATTTGGGCGGCTACAATAAATTGCATTGTTCAACAATCCTTCGAACTTGCTTGGTTCAAACTATTTCTGAAAATCTTATACTCCCCTCTGTCATTATTTGTCTTTTTAGAGAAATTTTTTTGTCCCAAATTAGTTGTCACTTTATAATTTTAATGCATTATTAAATACATATTTTGCTATTTAACCCTTATTTAATGCATCTAAAAGACAGAGAAATAATGAGTTTGATGTAAGTTTAGGGAAGAAAACTAATTTTTTTGCTACCAATTATAATTCAAAGTGCGAAAAATATGAAATTTTAAAAATCATGTATATTTGTAATAAGGTATCTAATGCAGAATACACAAAAAAATTAGTACAAGATTAACAAATATAAAATAGATACAAATATATTATTTAGACATTGTAGAGTGACAACACAATCGAGTATGCACCATACTTTCATGTTTAAGTTAATCTTACAAGATTTGTATTACATTCTTCAAACGAGGTTTCAAATTGTCAAAACATAAAGGAAAAAAATAGTTTGACAGTTTGAAATCATTAATAATTGTCTTTTGAAGAATAATTATGTAAACTTATTAATTAAATATACAAAATGACACTTCCAATAGAAAAGTGTGGTTTTCCCTTTAATTTATAGCTGAGTTGCACTTTAACCCCTGAACTTACACTTTTGTTGCACTTTTCCTCTTAATCCTTTGACCGAAAAAGAGTTTAGAGGAAAAATTGCAACACTAATATAAGTTCAGACGGACAATGCAAAATATTGAAGTTCAGGGGGGAAAGTATGATTTCTCAAAGTATAAACCTGTGAAATTTAACTTTATATATATATATATAGGTCAATAATTTAAAAAAAAAATTTACTGGATTGTAATTTACATTTGTGACATTCGAAAGTAAACTTGTTTTATTACACAAGTCTGGACAATTATTCTTAAAAAATATTACAACTACTATTATTCAATTATCTATTTATGGTTTATTTTACATCTATATAATGCTTCGCTGGGAGACACATTGTACACAAACGTTTATAAATGAAGACGGGAAAGTAAAAAAGAGAAAGAAAAAAACCTTTTGAGCTGCATAATCTAATAGCTCAAACATATAATGTTGAATCTGTTAAGTCTTTAGTCAACAACACATTTGAAAAAGAAGCTAAACGTTTAAAGAAGATAATACCATTCTTTCAATCAGTGCAACAGTGCATCATGTGTTAGTTCTTCCTGAAGCTACAACACATGCAATCACACTTCGTGAAATTGTAAACAATTGAAACTTACAAATGATGTACTCCAATCTGCCTTTTAGCATGTTTACAAATACTAAGTTAACTGAAATACAAGGCAATATAATTGATAGAAGAAAAAGAATTCTCATCTTAGCATGTTTTTAACCGCAAAAACTTCACTTTGTGTAAAGAACATCTTCCCATGGGTGGCGGTAGAGTGGCTGTTTTAGTCTCTTCTGGTCGAACGTATGACCGATGAGACCAATGGAACGAGCCAACACAAAGAGACCATTTAGGTACCCGATCCCAACAATCTCATCTATTTCCTGCTTGGTGAACATGCCACTACCGGCTAAAAGATCCAAGAAAAGTGACCCAATGGCACCATCTACGTTAAGAACTAGGTTGTTTGCTTTCGAAAGAGTGTAGGTTTCAACTTCAACAGCGTATTCCATGTATTTCACAGATGGAAAATTGGCGCGTGAAAACTCTTGCAGTAATTCTACTCTTTTATCTCTGTTGTCACCCCTCTTGATTCTTTCCAATAAGAAACAAATCAAATATCACCAGATTAAGATTTGATTTGAAATCTTAATAATGATCATAAGCAATAAGGCAAAAGAGTTACATCAAGTACTTCACCAAAAGTTTAAGGTTTTGTAATGATTCTATTACCTGTGGCCAATACCAGGAACACGAATGCCCTTCTTTTTCATGCTTTCGACAAATTCATAAGGTGTAAGGCCCTACAAAGTAACATTATGTGAAGTCAATTTCAATTCCCAGAATACAGATATCTAAAAAGGCCATTTAAAACGCTAAGCCTATGTCTGGAACTTGAATTTAGGGTTAAAATTGAAAATGAACAAAAATTAAAGTACAATGTTGAATGTTCTATTTGTGGAAAGAAAACGTTTTTCTTAGTGTTTTCCTCATTATAAATATAATCCAAGAACAAATAATAGCCTAAGGTGATATGAATTATAATATCTCACCCTATCATAAGCATCCTTGAAGTAACGAGCAGCATCATCAATAGCCCCACCGAATCGGGGACCAATTGTCAACAAACCTATTTTGCAAAATAGGGTTACGTTAATCAACAATCATGACAATGAAATCTCAAAAATTGCATTGTCTTATCAATTGTTTAAAAAACAGCTGATATAATTAGACTTTATTATTTTATTTTTTTAGAAAAAGGAAGCATTGGATGTAACCTACCTGAAACAAGACTAGAAACGAGGTCTTTTCCAGCCCTAGCCGTTACAATAGTGTTGTGAGCGCCAGAGACACAAGGACCGTGGTCAGCACACAACATGATGCAAATCTATCACGGCAATAGGAATATTGAAAAAACAGGTGTTAGTCCAAACATAAAAATAATATGGGAAATCAAATTTGAACAGGGCATAGTAGAAAATTGTAAAATATCAATAACCAACGAGGGTGGAGGGATTGAATAAAAAGAAAAATCACCTCAATAAAACGAGTGCAGTAACGAGGAAGGCTTCGTTTGAACCACAGTAAAGAAATTACATCACCCACACCCAATCCTTGTTCAACAATGGAGGACATTGGGACGCCAGCATATGTTGGCTCTTCACCTGCGTTATGAGTAAAAGTCAAGTTTCAGCTTTTATAATTCCCATAATCCATTATATAGATTGGGAAAATGGAAAATAAACAAGTGTATTCCATACCCCGATCATCTGAGATGGTGGAAATAATATGTGTTGGAGCTCGAACTTTTCCACTCTTGATTGCTGAGTTAAGATCCTCTGGTATTTGAGGGGGTGTTATCTCCTTCACTGCTGTAATCTTTCCTCCTTCAGCCTAATAGGAAGGAAAATCCACTTGAGCAATCAGTTGTCAGAGAAGAAAAATAATATTTGAAAATCAAAATTCCAAAATGCTCACCAATTTATCGAATGTTTCTTTGATTGCACCTTCAAATGCTTCGTAAGATGTTGGAACAACAGCTCCAGCTTCTCTGAGTGCTTCATTCTTGGCTTGTGCAGACTCCATTTCACCACCACTCTTGGCCCCCTACATAATCAAATTAAATTCGACTTAAAGCACACATCATAGATATCTGTAAATTGGCGTATACTTGGTCAAAGAGGGGTATTCACTCACCGCATGACCAAATTGTACTTCTGACTTGAAGAGTGTAGCACAAGTTCCACTGACCCAGGCGACCACAGGCTTGTTGATTTTCCCCTGTTTAAGTGCCTCAACCAGAGAATATTCATCACGTCCACCAAGTTCTCCAAGAACAACAATCATTTTTACCTGTGCTCAATAGCAAAGTAAGATTAGTACTAAGATCAAACCATAAGCCCCATTTTCAATGCCTTCAAGAGCGCTTGAAATACAATAGATGGTTTTTATGTCCATTGCTAAAGATCCAAGTAAAAGGTTCCAAAGAGTAATGTGTTTGATATTTATCCTGTAACATGCAAGGCTTCCACAAGCTTATCCAATTAGAATTGAGAAAAACATGAAATGGCAGCATTACTTCTAACTGTTCTTCAAAATTCCATATAGGACAATCTGGCTTAACCTAGATAAGTTTACTAGTTCTAGATATGAGGCATCACAAAATGATCAAGAATATATTCAACATTAGACCCTATTCGGCAAGCAGCTTTTTATAGAGTAAATATCAAATTATGGACCTTTTTTTAATTCCTTTATCGAAGAAAGTTTATTAATAGAGATTTGTTTACCTGAGGGATATTGTTAAAACGCAGGACATGGTCAGAGAGTGTTGATCCAGGGAATACGTCTCCTCCAATTGCAATGCCTATAAATGCCACAGAATATTGTATTACATCCCAACCAAACACACACACAAAAGAAAGGAAATACACTAGGCTCCATGAGTTAATTTTCCAACCTTCATAGATTCCATCGGTGACCCTAGCAATTGAATTGTATAATTCATTAGACATACCACCCTGTAATTGAAGAAGAAGACCATTAGAAGGTATATGCAAACGGTGGTAAAATATATAGTATAAGTAATACATTCTAAAGTCTGGCCAGCATAACTAAACAATGACTACTACATTTTGAAATGAGACCATAGACAGATGCATCTATAACTGAATAATAGGCCCACGAACTTGTCTAAAATATGTGACTGTAACATTCTATACATTTAAGTGGATAAGCTCAAAGAAGACAAGATGCATTGAAGAAATTACGCACAGATTTGGAGACAAAGCCAACAGATCCAGGCCTGTACAACTTGCAGTGAATTATATTATCAATTGTTCCAGCAGTATCACCAATCTTAAATGCTCCAGCCTGAATACCTCCAACGGTAGCAGGACCAATAACAACCTGAAAGTACGCAACTTAGTAAGCAAGAAAATCTTTGGTAATACTCCTTATTGAGAAAAAAAATAGTAAGTATTATAAAGAGGAAATTTATATAAAATAGGCACACATTTGCATTTTTTTTTTAATTTATGAAACAACAAATCAAGAAAACTCTAGGGCACCAGGTACCTTATTGTTTGCCCTTGCATAAGCAATCAATTGTTTGGTATCTGACTCAGGGACACCTTCAGCTATAATGGCCACAACTCTGATCGTTGGCTGCTTGAGCGCGGCCATAGATGAAGCAGCAGCACTGAAAATTCAAAGTATGACTGTCAGACCATGTAAAACTATAAATCTTAGTTTTGTGAAGTTTCTAAATAGACAAGACCAACCTTCTAAATGATGCAAAGTTGATGAATACATCAGCTGTAGGATGGGCAGCACAAGCGGCTTCAATGCTGTGACATTGTAAAAGGAACAACACAGTGAGTGCTAACTAGCTATTGTAGAAACAATGAAGTTTGAGCCACAATCATACTGTTAATACTGTAAGTATAAAAATTAACTCATACATTCATCATCCCATTATTGATATATTCGCTTATATAACACTAATGGTACTAGAGGTTTTCTCTTATGCATAAAATGCTTATGGTAATGCCACATGTCGATATTTGATATTAGCCGATAACTCAGTAATGGAATTTCTCCATCGAATTAGAAAGGTCACTTCTATATGAAGTAAACCAACATACATAAAAAAATGCAATAATTCAAGTCAGGTAAAAGCGAAAATAGTATATTTTCAATACTTGTGTCTCATCAACATAATTCATTAACTGTTGTCAAAATCTTGATATTTGCACGCCCAGACATCTGAAGCTCACAGCCATTGAGTACTTAATATACGATAAACTCCAAAAGAACTGATCGAACTAAATTCATCAACGACAAGTGAAACATTCTTACGATATATCATCACATTATATAACCACGGTAGTTTACATAGAAAAAGAACATGTTAATGCATCCAATAAAGTAAAGCTTGCCAACCTAGGCATTGAATCCAAGTGAATATTGAAAAAAGATAAAGAACACAAAACTCACGCGGAGTGAACTGGAATGGCAATTTCCTCCTGACCAAAAAATAGTTTCTGGAATCCCTCGGAACCAGGATTTATGATTCCAGCAACAGAAGGTGTTTCTCTCCCTGCAATGGCAAACACATTCAAAAGTTTCAGTTGTTACAAAATTTCAAATTCAATCTTGCGCTGGTTAGTCAGTTGCATGTAAGAATTCAAGTTGCATGAACACAGATGCTGCACTATACTCACCACAAAGGAAGTCAAAATCAAGCATCCGCTGAATCGGAAGTTGCTTGTAATTGTAAAAAAGTGCTTGAGTAGTTTTTGAGAATATCTGTCCAGTCGCCATGGTGTCACCTGAAATAATCCAGCACATATATACAATATCAGAATAAAACCTCTTAAACAGGTAAATATTACATCCAACAAAATATAAACCCGCAGAAGAAAGATTTCCCCACCCCCTTTTTTTAGCTACTCCTAGATGACCAGTTTTGAGCTCTTCAAGCAAATGACCAGGCCAGATTTAAAATCACATATTGCTTATCACTAAACAGATCCCAATAAATTGCTGAGATTACAATCAGAAGTAGTAGATATTGTACACCATTTAAGAATGAATATGCATCTTTCATAGATCGTAACTTCAACTAAGCATTAGCTAGAGATTCTAAACTAAGGAGAAACTGAGAACAAGTAAGATCTGCTACATTATTTCCAAGATCAGAAGTACTTGTCTAAATTGCTCACTCCGACTCCGACTCCGAATCAACAAACAAAGATATGTACAAGGAAAACCCCATTACCAAACTCTACATTCATCCTCCCATGAGTAAGACACACTCCAGTGCACGATCATTGGACTACCAAAATAAGATGCTCTCACTCTCAGTAGTAACGGAACATAGATCACCGTTATATTTCAAATTTAGAGACACACACACACACACACACACACATTCATTTGTAATGAATGGCACAGCAGTTTTAAATCAAATAAAAAAAGTAATTAAATATAAATGAAGACAAGAAATCATGGCATTTTTCCTAGGAAACATCGAAATCAAATAGAGATCCGAAGAAATTTAATCCTGTTTCGGAAGAAGAAAGAGAGATAGAAATCATAGATCACAGAGCAAATGAATCAAAATCCGAAAAATGAAGACGTACGTACCCTTTGCGGAAGACACTATTACGATTATCAAGGGGCCGGGAGAATGTATGGTGTAGGAGAAGAGTAGGAAGGAAGGAAGAAGGGAATTTATTTATATAGGTGGGAGTGAGTGAGGAGCAGTAGATAGAGGTTGTTAAATGCTAAGAAAATTCATGGGGGAGAACAGATGAGGTGGCAAACTGGAAGTTAGCTAGCTCACGACAATTGATTGGGATTGGATTTGGGGGTTGTTCGGTTCATTTTTCCAAAATTTAGTGTTAACATTACACACAGTGAGTGTGTCGTGTTTGGTAACTCTTTTTAACTCACATATTCATTGCATTCAGCTGTTGGAATTTTTTTACTAATAACAAGGAAAGCTTGAAAAAGTGGGAAAGTAGAGTGTAGGAGGGTGGGTGGTTTGGTTTGGATGGTAGGTGGATCGGATGGTGGGCTTGACTTTCACTTGACGGAACGGATTAAATCAAATTGCAATTCCATTCCAACACATCATCTATGTAAATATGTAATGTACTCACCATATAGCTTTCACACGTGTATTGTAACTCTCAGATGGTCAAAAATAAAAACTGAGCAAGTCAACCTCACATTTGTGTTTCCACTTCCACCATAATCCCGAACGATCGAAGAGTGCAAATGTATAGATCCTCTCCCGTGCAAAGGGTTGAGGTCGCAAGTCGCTACCACATTTGATATAATTTAAGGTGACATTTGTGTTGGTCCAATTCGGATGGATTGAATACTGTGATCACTTCAGCAAGATATTATTGACACTTTTTAATTTTCAAATACAAAATAAAAATTGTTTCATAGAACATGTGTAACCTAATTCTTTAAAATTTTAAAATATGAACAATTATGGCATATGCTTTAATTAAGTTTTGGAGAAAAAAACACGCATCATATAACTTTTTAACAATTTTTTTTCTTTCTCTCAAGTAGAAAAAACTTAAAAGATGCAAAATTAGGAAAGTCAAAAGAAATCCAAACCATCTTGGCCACTTCAATGGACTTGTGCTTACACCAAGGACCTTAGACTTGTATTGATTCACACGAAAAACAATTGTAACAACCAAAGAATAATAATATGAGCAGATCTAGTCATTCTCTTTCCAGTATATTCATTCCCAAATTTAAAAACTAATTTAAAGGGATTAAGTCACCAAAAAAAGCTAAAATCTATGCAACCATCCATATACAAGAAATGATCTCAATACTTGAGTTCAAATTCAGTATCCAACATACACATTGGCAACTCCTTCAAGTCCTCAAAAAACCCATTTATTAAAAAACTTTTTCACTTGAAGCTGGCTCCGTAGAATCTACGTATCTGCATCAGAGTGCACCTTAGATTTTCAAAACCAACTACTTTTGTAGCATTTAACTGTCCCAACTAAAGCAAGAGATTCTTCAAGTGCTTTGAGAAGATAATCAGGGTTATCCTCAACACAAGCATGACCTTTTTCAGATTGCATAGAGCTTAGGACCCTACCGACTATCTGGAGCATGAGTAGTGCTTGTCAAGAGATGAAGTCACAACAAAATATATAAAGGTCGTTTTCAAAACTTACCTTTCGTGCATAGCCACCAAAAGCTACTCCACTGATCAAAGCATGTGATGATTCTAATGAATTTAACGGCATCATCTTATCTTTTGATTTCTCTGCTCATCGACTCAAATTAATAATCCATTTTTTGTTTGAAACTAAATAAAGATTAAAGTGTTGATTTAGTACCATATATGGTTGTTGTTTGGAATAACCTTTTCCTTTTTAACCCTTCTATCGTGTGAGCATTGGTACCACCCGCTAATTGAAGGAAACCTGTTTATGTGTACACGAAATACATGGCAACTCAACATTCAGCTTCAATAAAGCATCATATGTTTAATTCTTTTTTTTTTTGGTATTTCCAAGAGAAATTAATATATGCGGAAAATGTGCATGAGATATGGTCAAACTCATTCACAGACCTTGAGGCTTTTTTCTGGCGGAGGCTAACCATAGAGCAAAAGCTATTGCTTCTCTTGTAGCACCTCGTCCAATATCTCCACTCATTGGGCGGCCGTCCAACTATAGTTAGCAGGAGCAATTAACCCAAGTTCATTTTGAAATTCACAGATATAATAAATATATGTTAACATCATAGAACTTTCACCTGCCATAGATTGAGGCATCTCAGGTTGACTTTCATCGTTGCATACATAGAAATCATTGCAGGTATTGTTAAATCCCCGATATCAGGTAAGCTAACCTGCAAAAGTTTACCATCATTTAAATCTTCTTACATAACAAAGTCAACCTATCTTATGACTTTTCATTCTTATTTTGATGTTCAGGAGTCAGGACCACCACAAGAAAAAATCAAGTCATAAACTTATATACTTACCGCTACGAGCCTTAGCTTATCAACTGCATCTCCCAAACCATTCCAGAGTTCTTGAAACGACTCTGCCTGCCTATGAATAATCACTATATTAACTAAGTAAACTGTATTTAGGATCAATATTCAATTAAATAAAGTTGAATTTGGATTTGAGATATAAGGACTTCTCTTTTATAGTTTGTGGAGTTATATGGTGACAGGAAATAATCGGTATACACCATCAACTGCAAATTTGAGATAAATGATTTCCCTTTTTCTAGTTTTTTTGAAAAAAAATCCTGTCTTAGTTTTTAAAATAGAGGTTGCAAACCAATGCAGATTATATTCTAGTGACCAGTTTTATTTACTAAAAAATTGTGTCCAGTGCTCCAGAATGAGATTGTCTATTTGAATGTTTTCTGGAATGAAACGAAATACACTAGACAAATAAAAAATAAATACTTTACCCCCTGCAAAGGCTACCTTCCACTAGTGTGAATTTCAATGGCATCAACATCATCCCGTTTAAGAAGTTGAGATGTAGCAGTAACATCCCGGATGTATGTAACTGCTCCTACATCAACAAATTGAAAAGGTAAGGTTGGTAACACATTGAATCCGTGAAATCTGGAGGATACAACAACAAGAACAAATTTACTATGTCTTTAAATCAAAGAAGAATGTTAAAATAATTACTTATTTTATCATATGGACATATAGGTAAGCAGCGGCCACATCCATAGCATCGTTCGGCCAAGACTCCACCCTGCTTAGGGATGTTATGTGTGGAGAATAAATGCAAGCAATGATGTAAATAATAGTTAAAAATGAAAACAAACCTTGGTTATCCCTGTTTTACCCGAAAATGAAATCGCATTAGCAGGACAAACATTCTCACATGGCCTTGTGCATTCCACTGGACAATAATCTGGATCAAATTCTGACAAAATAGTAATGTATCATGTTAATTTGGAACGGTCGTCTAGTTATTTATTCTTGATGTATAAGTCCATAAACGGAGTTCTTATTTGTTGTAATTCTTTTAAAGATATTTTATGATAATGATACTTCAAATTACCAGCTTTACGAAAATGAAGATCTTCATCATCATTGACACTGATCATAACCCAAGGCCTTCGAATGGGAACGATAGCTCTTGCTGCTTCGATTCCATCATTTACAGCATTCACAACGGATGCCTCAGCAGCACAATCAATGCAATCAACTATATATCATGGTCACCAACCACGTCATGGATCAGAATTTCCACCAAAAATACCAACAAAGTTTATTTCTTTTTAGTTCATCGAAACAAAATATAAACAAGTTTCAACTTCAATATTTTATTTGATTTACAAAATAACAATGTGTTTCCCGAAATTTTTCCAAAAAGTTTATAGTAATATTTAACTATTCGAAATATACCACGAAAATTAAACTTTAATCATATCCATGCATCACCTTAGAACAACGGCAATCTTCTCATAAAATAAAAATAAACACATTATATGAAACCTAATTGAAATCATAACAGTAATATTTTACCTCCAGAAAGGGTATAAACCAGAGAAAGATTCCTGATGCCAACCACATCCTGTAGGTAAAACAATAGGAATCAATTGGTTTGTATTGTAACTTTAGCTATGAATTGAAATTAATTGATGGTTTAGAGAAATACCTCAAAGCTAGCGCCACAAATGAGCTTAACCCAATTGCCTTTTTGGAGAGATTCTAGAGGAGATGTGATGATTGAAGGAACCCCAGTTTTTTTAATTAGGTTTTTCACATTTTCAAGGCCTCCATTTCTGCTGCTTCTTGCATACAGCTGGCCTGTAAAATAAATAAACAAATAGAGTAAAACTTGAAATGTCTTTTAATTCAACACTACACCCATGGGGAGAGAGAAAGTTACTTTTAATTGGAAATTGTGAATAAATAGAAGCGTAACAATAACAAGAGAAGTTTAGAGACATGGAGCAGGTGAAAGGATAGAGCTTATGTTACAGCCATTACAAGAGAAGCTAAAGTCGTTTGTTATATGTGCTCAGAAAAAGGAAAAATGAAAAAGAAAAAAGAAAAAAATATTTCACTATTTCTCATGCAAGTATATGTACCCCTAACTAATTAAATAGTGAATTTAATTGAATTCCTTATGATTACAATTTGATTGGAACAACCAAATTATTCCTGCTGGTAAGAAACATTTTTTAGCCAGTTTATATCCTGATTTGCATTCAAAGGAAGTGAAAACTTACAAAGAAGTGACCCATTCCAAGATCAAGTTGTAAGTTCCGGCGGTCTTATCCAAATGGTTAAGAATGAAGCTCCATGACGAGGAGGTCATGGGTTCAACTCCCACGAATGTTGGTATTTTCTTTAGTTTCATACAAGTCTTTCTCTAGTTTAATACTAGTTTAATACTAGTAATTAGTTCACTTTGATATCATTATAATAATTTCGATTCGATATAATATTTGTATTAGGTTACATCGATTCGATTCGATAATAATCTTAAAAAAAAAAAAAATTGTAACCGAAAACTAAATAAAGAAAAGAAAAGCGATGTTAATCAAGATTAGGTTACAACGCTCGTATTAGTATTTGTTTAATAACTATGAAGAAAAAATAATCGAGATGAATGTGAAAGTGTATATCCTTAAGATTCAAATTAGAGATAAGTGCATTTCACCCCCTTAAAGTTACATGTTTTTGCATTTTAAAATCTAAAAGTACAAGATAAATACTTTATCCCATGAAACATTTAATAAGTTGCATTTTTCCCCTTAAATGATTTTAAGCCATTTCAATTGGCTGAAAAAAGCATACGTGCGCCTTATATGTGTTTTCTAAGGATAAATTTGTCACAACTTTTACCGTCCAAACACTTCACTCACATGTTGTGAATCCTTAACTGAAATTAAAAAAAAAAGAAGATAACCTTAGTTGTAATAGAAAGAAATTTTGTCATGTAAAGAGAAAAGGATGCACGTGACTAAAATATTTGGATGAGTAAGAGGTACAATGACCAATTTATTCTTAGGAAACACATGTCTGTTCTCGGACAATAAAATGACTTGAAATTGTTTGACGGGGAAAATTGCAATAATTTTAATATTCCAAAAAATAAAGTGCTTATTTTGTACTTCTAGATGATAAAGTGCAAAAACATGTAACTTTGAGTGTTTGCCGTGCACTTTCCCCTGTAAAGTAGTCAAAAATTTGAAATGATTCTGAAATTGATTAAAACATCAAGCCGGCTTACTTATTGGATACTTATATTATATTATAGTGTAAGTTACTTCAATCAATAAATCTGAATTATAATTTTATTTTTTTCTGACTTTTAGTTTAAATGATCTATTAAATATTACCACTGAAGTACACTTTTATACTTTTTACATTTTATCCCCCAATCTTTACACATTTTCCCTCTTGTTGTATTATTAATCTTTTGAAACTTGTAGTTTACAAATCATAAAAACTCTATTTTCCGTCTTTAAATTGCATTTATACCTATCATTTTGCATTAATACCTAAGATGAGGAAATATTTCATTGTTGATGACTTTCAGTGTAATGTGCAACTAATAGATACTGCAACTTTCGAGAGGATGGGGTACTTAAGTGCAAATGATAAATAGATGAGGGTCAAGTGTGATTTCCCCCCTTTAACATTCTGTTAAATTATTTAATGAGTGTTAACGACATGGAGTGTGTTGGTATATTATTAAACCTTACAAGTTGTGCAAGTAATTTTATTTAAATGCAAGGGTGTGCATGTAATCATAACCTCTATTAATACACAAAATAAATTATATATACAAAACCTAATTCCGCGAAATCAGGCTTCATATAGATCGAGAACCTAAACTCACACACACAAATTAATAATTAAACCCATTACAAAAAATAATATATGTCATACCAAAAATTAATTCAACCAATTACATTAACATATATAGATCAATGCTACTAAACATTATAAGTATTATTAAGTATTTTATCCCTAAACTTTGAAATATTGCCAAAGAGAGTCACTCCATTGTTGTCCAAAAATGTATTCGACTCACTTTTAACGTGTTCAAGTCACATTTGACACGCCTTATGGTGTGCTAAACATGTATCATACCCGAGTTTGTGACTTAATTTGTGTCCATTTATTTAGCCTATAATTTCACACTATTGCATATTGCACGAATCCTTTTTACCTTCAAAATTTCGTTAACATTTATTTACTTTGAAGTTTCAATGCTTTCGTTACATATTACACTTAATAAATTCTCAAATTCAATACCATAAGTTGAAACTTATCATAATTGTAGCATAACCCCTTTAGCCTTTAATTTCAAGTCGTTATTACTGAAACCATAAATTCCACTTCTTAAATAAATTACTAAAACGTAATTTGAATAACAACTTTATCCCAGATGTTTCTTCATCTCACCAATTTTCACTCATAAACAGAGCAATGAAACTGATATAACCTGTAACCAAAAAAGAAAAAAAGAAAAAAACTGATATAACCTCACTTTCTCTATGGCTTTCTATAGCAAAATACGTCAGCAAAACTACTATTATAGTTTAAGCTTTTCTTTATTATATTAATTCATTATAATCAATTTTGGCGGGGTTTTCCAACATAAATTCTCAAAAAACCAATGGAGGATTTCAACGACGATGACTTCAGCGACCTGTATGGTGATGTAGAGGTGCAGGCGAGCTCAGCAATCAGCGCCATGCATGTATTGACGGAAATACCCCTGGGAGATCACGCTATTTTCAACCATGCCATGGATGCATTCCCTCGGTTGCCGGACGATGAAGATGATATTTTTGAGAATGAGGAGGAGGAGGGGAACCGGTTCAATGAAACTGAAAATGCAACTGGATATGGTGGAATACACGAGAATGCCACTGGAGTTGAAGATATTGAGGCGGAAGAAGAGAAGGACGAGAGTGGTGGTTTGACTAAATTGCCCATGGAAAATGGTGACAATTTCGAGAGCGGGAGTGAGAGTGAGAGCGAGGATGATTTAAATATTGTTCTGAATGGTTGCAGTGATGGAAATAAGCAACAATTTGAGGGTAATAATAGTAATATCAACAATTTTAATAATGGCATACAATTTGGGGTTCTGAATGGGAGGAGGAAACATGAAGGCGGAGAGGAAGTTGAACAAGATGAGAAGATAAATGGAGAAGGAACTTATGGAAGAGATAATAATTTTTTTAATGGCGGGGATTATGATTCACAAAGAAAGGTAATGTTAATGTATTACTATTTATTGATAGATATTTTCTTGTTAAATCCTATTACTAGATATGTTTTGGTTGTAGCTTATTCGGAATTGAGTATTTATTTATCTATAATGAGTTAGGGTTTAGAATTTATTAATTTGACTGACACAGGGGAAGGCTTTTAACTAGATTGAATGAGGAAGATAATAGAATTGCTTGCTAATTTGTTGATTTTGTTTTCATCAACATGTGAATTTTGTCTTTGTTTCTCAGTACATCAGACATCATCCCTTTTCATTTCCAAGCAATCCGAGGGGTAATGGTTCTGGAGATGAGGATAATATTTGTGGTCAGGTGATGGATGAAAGCCCAGTCGATAAGAGTGCTAGTAACTTTTCGCTTCCTCGGTCAAGGTAAGAAACTTTATTCTTAGTTCCATTTTTTCTGTGCTGTTTGATTGTATTCACATATTGGTGAAGCGGAAAAATCAGTATAGATGAAGCTAATGTGAATGGTAAAATAATATTTCATGCTCCTAAGGATTCTACTAATTGTCAAAAATATTTTCTCAAGCATGGATTGTTTCATTTATTATTTTAGGCTTTGACTGTTTTGTTCCCTCAGCAGGACTATTTTTGATGTAAATATTGATTCATTTGAAAGAAAACCTTGGAGGCATCCCAAATCAGATATTACCAACTTTTTCAATTTTGGTTTTGATGAAGATGGTTGGAAAGGTTATTGCAGTGATGTGGTAATAAAATATTTCTCATTTTCTTGCGATTTTTTTCCAGTATGCAGCATATATGAAATTCAGTCTTGAGTTTTACGTTTTGCCCATACTTATTATAGGTATTGTGTAAACCCAAAGCTGAAAGTTAGTTCTCAACTAGTGTATAGCTGAATCATATTTCATTTCGTGATTCATAGCAGGATCAGTACCGGGAGCAAAAATTGGTGGCAAACAGGGTTCTTGCCCTCAAATTTTCACGACACAATAAGGTAGATTTGTTAAATTTGAGAAGACCGTCCTAATTCAAAATGACATGTGTGTGAAATACTACCTTCCATGTTTCTCAATTTCTGGGATCAGGAACATGAAGTTGGATCTGAACATGATGAATTCACTCAAGATCCTGTTGGAAATAACACGGCTAACTCCAGGAAAACAAAGAGATCATCTCCCACCTTTAAAATTTACCATAGAGGCCATCTTTCAGAACTGGTATGCTTCACGAGGAGAATAATGCATTTTGAGAATGAGGAAACAATATTTTTAATGTCCATGTTTTGGAATTCAATTTTTTTTTTTTCTTACATTTGAAATGCACCACTATTATTTCAGTCTAAGGGCAGCTCTATACGATCAGAAGATCAAATAGCCAAACGTGAACCATTATCAGATGAGCGGCATTCAGTTGATTGGGATTCAGATGTCGTCATTCAGGTATGCAGTCAGCTGAATTTTCCATATCATATAAGTTACATTTTTTCTCAGGCATATGATTTGTTTAATTAATTGTCTTGCAGGACTTGAAAGAAGATTCATTGAATTCTGTGAAGAATACAACCCGCCCAATGGTTAAGAAAGTGCATGAATCAAGTCAGGGGAGAGATGCCAATGTTGCAGATGACACAAATCTTCTCTGTTTTAGTAGCTCTAGTGAAGATGATCAACCAACTTTGGGAACGAATGATGATGAAAGAGGCAAAATTTTCTCTGGAAGGTACTCTCAGAAACTATATTCACTACTGGTGGGGTTGTATCATTTGAATTTAACTTTCTTTATACACCGGTTCTGATTATGCCTTATAAATAACAAATTACAAGGAAGCTGATGTCACTAAAGGGTACATGTAGGGGAATGGATAGGATGGTGTGACATGGTAATTCTTTCCAGAGATGAATCGGGGCTGGAAAGATAGTATCAGGATAGGTTCAGTTCTTATTCAGTAGGTTCAGAAAGGAAAATATCCTAGTACTATGTAAATGTAATTCTCAAATGCCGAAGGCTTGCTCCAAAGTGCCCTCCGGTACCTCGCCTCTTACTGATGGATACGGGAGATTCTAGTATTATCTTAAGTGATAGTTGAGATCACCTTAGCTTAATCTCTCGTAGAGGGAAGGTTGCAAACTGTAAACCTACCCAAAACGAGGGGCGCGTACATAGGAAGGATGAGGGAAATCCAAGAGATACAGAACATAGTCTTGCTAGACAAGTCTGCCCATAAGAGGTGTGAAAGCTACGAAAAGGCGGCTACTGCAATGCCATATGAGCAGCTAACCCAAAATGGTGAATAGAATTTCAGCATAGGGCTTTTTTTAGGTACAAGATGTCGAAGGACGGCACTTTCCATAATTTTGTTTTGATTATCTATCTTATTTCTATTTTATTTCTCCTGTAATTTTAGTTTACACTAATTATCTCTAATTTCTTTTCCCCGATAACTTTTTACAGGGGCTCCATGCATACACTCACATGTGCTTCTGTGTCTTTGGATTTAGACAAGTATGGAAGTGTGCTGATTTCTGACTCGAGGGACGATAACCGTCATGAAGTGTCTGACTGTGATTCAGATGAACTGGCTGATACTCCTGATGACTCCAATAGAATAAACGCAAGCAAAATTTCCAATAATGTGCCATCTGCAGTGGAACCAGAGTTATCCAAAACTGGCCGGAGTCGGCATGATCCGAGTTTCTCTTGCTCTCCTAGTCCTTGTGTTGCACTTAGCAATGATGATAGACAAAAGAGTCATGAGCATTCAAAGAAGTATGGTCATCATCTCTCCAAAGAATCTAAAAGTCAGAGCTCAAAGCCAAATAATAGAGATAGTGGTTATCATGAGAAAGATGGAGGTCCTATTGGAAAAGAATTGAAGCAGCACAAGAGATCAAATGATTTGCCAATTTGAAGACCCATCTGAATGATGAGGATACTTCTGACATGTTTGTTGTCAGGGGTCACCATGACATGCATCAATCAATGACTAGCCGTGGAAAACAGAAGGCACTGATTAACCTTGATTCTAACGAGAAGGATATGCCCTACAATAAAGGATCAGAAAGTTTGTACGCTTACTTCGGTGGATTTTTTCCTGATCATCATTTGGGGCCAGCATACATGAAAAACCAATATTTAAACATTCATCCAAGTTTTAGATATGAAGCAGACTGGGGCAACGGTCACAACTTGAATGAAAATAAGAACTTTCTGGAGAAAAAAAGAAGTAAAATGGACTATGAAGCTCTGGAAGAGGATTGGTATCACAATGAAAAGAGACATTTACTGAACAAGAATCCCCTCAATTTTGATAACTCGAAGAAGTTGATACCTAGATACTCTCCCTACCCAGTGAACCGAAGAGGTACTCAGTTTAGCAAGAAAGACAATGACATGCAATTCCGAAGGAGAAGGCGAGGAGACAGTTTGTCACCACTCCGTGAACATAATAATGATTTCATAAAAGGAAAATACAGAAGATATATGCCGAGTAGTGATAGAGATAGAGATTATATGAATAATAGATATGATCGAAATATGCCTCGTGATAGAAGAGAATTGGAGAACTATGGAAGGGTCAAAATAAAATTTCGTAGTCCTCGTAATAGTTCTGACTACTCATGGCGCATGGAGAATGAGGACAATGACATGTGATGCGTCAAAAATCGGCCTTTTTACAAGAAACCATATTATGCTGGCAGGGGTCGATTTCGAGGAGCTGCTAGAAAAAAGTATGTTGTCCCTGAAAGACATGTGAGGGGTCTGTGGAAAGAAAAACAGAAAGAAAGTGGTCGGTATGGAAGTAGTAACACGCATTTTGACACCAATGAAGGCCTCAGGTATCATCATGATGATGATCATCTTGAAAAAAGAAGACATTACCAGCAATCTATCAACAGTTTTAACAATAATGGAAGTATTAAGAATCATCATGATCAAGATCATTTTATTAGGAGAAGACACCTTCAGCATTCTGAAGAATCGCATTGGATTGACGAGGAATATGAACCCAGGAAGCCAAATGACACAATGTTCGGTTCTCCATCATATCATTTTGAGAGAATTTCAAGTAATAGAAAGCTTGATGATAGACATGCATCTGATCATGTTGCAGAGCTTATCAGCGGAAGAGAAGTGGATTCACGTAGATATAAACTGATAAGAGAAGGTGGTTGCAGTAGTCAATTCGACCGAAGTCCTAAAATTATCAATCATGATGAGAGCCACGAGCAGTTACATCCAACATACCAAGATTCAGTTGACCCTCCAACATACCAAGATTCAGTTGACCCTCAATTGGTTGATGTGGGCGAAAAGGTAAGACTGAGAATATTGAGGTCAATACCCTATATCACTTTATTTATCTATACAAGCACTTGGCATATGGTGTGAAAGTATTTAGAGTTATGATGGTTTCATCTTGATTTTGCTTTGTATGTTTCATTTATAGTAATTTTGTGGCAATGCTTTCAAGTATTATTTTCTGGTGACTTGTGTCCAGGAATCTACACTCCAGGCTACATAGACATGCATGTTAAGAATAATATTTCGCGAGTACTCTTGATCTTTATACACATCAATTATATAGATAATGAGCTATAATTAGTCATCAACATTTTTTCATGGGTATCATTAAACTACTTCTAGAGCTAATTGATCTTCTCGTGCTTCACACTTTGATGTCTTAGAACCTCGGGTCTCAAATTGCAGCCAAACATTTTAGCATCCCTGTCATATGCCTGCTTTCAAAGAAAGTCCTTAAAATGTTATGAAATAAATTTATGTTAAAGCTGCTTGGTGCTTGCATACATGTTTCTTTGTGATGCGTACAAGATTTTCATGACCGAAGGCGACGTTGTGTGATCCCATTATATTCTTTAGGGTCCATATGCATTCATATACCAGTACAGAGTCATGATATTTTTTGTTGTTGGATAATCGATCTAGATGCCATAGTACTCTTCCTGTTTGAGTTGATATATTCACATGTTAATTGCTGCATATTTTTAATTACATCATTGTTGTAGTGCTAGTTGAATGATCATAATTGCTCTTAAGTTCTTATATGTTTATATTGATGATGCTTTTTGAGCAATTGATTCATTGCACAGAGTCCTTGAAAATTGGTTCAATTTATGTTGCTTTAGTGATGGGACATTTGATGCACCCTTAACATAACAATATTTAGTTTATTTTCAACTACTAGAAAAAGGCCTTTGTTTGTTGAACTTTTAAATTTTTCCTAATCATCTCTTTGCAAATCAATTTTAAAATGTGGACTTTGTCTATGGCGATTTTAGCCTCATGGTGGCTTTTTCCTCGTATATGAGATTATGTGAGTGATATAGCTGGATGCATTTAGTCTAACCATTTTTTGATTGCATCTATAGCTTCCTTGAATGTCTGCAGTGGCATCTTCTTGTTCAGGTCGCCTAACCTTACAGTTTATCCTGAAAATGAATCGTCTTTTTGCATTAAGAGTTAGAACATTTGATTTTGGCATTCACTTGTGGCAGTGCACCCTGCAGTCTTCTAGAAGAACCCCTAAAGCTGAAGATGCAGTATATTATGATGGTAGGTACGATTTCATGGAGTGGGATGACGACGATGAAGATTTTAATGATTTAAGCCCAGAAGAGGTTGATTTATCCAATGAAGGAAAGGTAGACAATGCTGACAACGAGCAAAATGGATTTATGGATATTGAGGAAGGTCAGATTATTACTGGAGAAAGAAACTAGTGAAAATCACATGGAATGTGTCAAAAATGTGACACGAGTTAATGAGTTGGAGCACCATCAAAAGCTTCAAATGGGTCAATGGGAATAAACTTGTTGATGGACTTGATGATCACACAATTTAGGAAATTATAGCTAAGATGGAAAAAGTCCCATTACCTTAAACAGGGATTATGAGAATTGCTCAAAATATTTGTCTGATTTGGATGTTGAAACTGCTGAGGATAAAATAGAAAGACCTGCACGTAAAAAAATGTGGGTTGGAACTGGAGATAACATGCTCGTGCATCGGTAAACGTGGCAACGTTCTCTCTCTGTTTTTCTTATTTGCATTGGAAGTGTATGTAGATTGCTCTGTGCCAGATCTTTTACCGGAGATGACATGAGTTGAAATATATATACTCCTATATTTTTCTTTAATGGTTTCAGTTGAAATCTATGACTATTTAGTATTTATACTCTTATACGGCCTTTCTGTGATAATGGAATTTATACATCGATCCTCTTGATATTAGAATCAACATCTTTTTAGATAGATCAAGTGTCCATGGATTTAGTTCATTGAAATGTTATTCCTTTATTTTAGCTTCTTGACTCTGGAAGAATTATTGCAGGGGCAAAATTTCTAGTGCATAGGTCTTTCCTCGGCAGGAAATGAATGGGGCGACCATCATTTGAGGTTCCTAATCTGTAATTACAGAGCTCAAAGCCCCGTATGATATTTTTTTTATGATTGTTCATTATCATTTTCCTTTGTAAAAGCAAAACTCAAGAACAAATTCAATGTTGGTAAAATTTTAGAATATTAAGATATGAATGTTGAGGTTTAGAAATGTCAATTTATTTGCTAAGTTTTGTAAATTTGTATTTTACTGTAATATGGGATTCAGGGTTAAGTTTTCATAAATAATTTTATTTCAATCATTTGAACATTAAATTGTGATTAAAATAGATGCATGTTCAATCAAAACAGCACCCCAATTGAACAGGTCATAAAGCAGAAAAAGGGAAAGTTCAGATATTGATTATTGAGGTTAATTTGCCAAGCGGGAAGATGAATTCTAGTTACTGCACTTTCCACCAATTATAGGCTTCCATTTGGCAGAGAAAATCTTCTATTCAGATAGAAGTATAAGCCACCCATAATATGGGTGACGCGGCCAGTTCCTGACCAATTGTCATGGAATGTCAAATTACATGAATACCCTTTAGTAGTGAAATGCTCGATATTACTGCATTTTCTTTCCACCAATTACATCAAATGAACCGTGTTTCACTTTAATTTGAAAATCCTCTCCATAAACAGAGGCAGGATAGGTGAAAATGCCCTTATCTTTTTGTGGTTAATCATAAAAAAAAAAAAGAAAAAATCATAAACTCTACAACAGAAAAGGCAGGATACTGCATTTACATTACTATCTTATATGAAGGGCAGAGTGGTCATTCAACACAGAACATTCCCTTAACACCATTTCCATGTAAAAGCTATTACAGTTTGATCAGTTAGTTAAAGTGAAGTAAAGAAATGAACATCTTCTCTCCTCCTCCTTCCTCAAGCTCTAAATTTACTCTCCTTTCTCCCTCTCAAAATCCCAATTCTTCAAAATTCCATTTCATAGTCCACCCTTTAAAAACTCTCAGTTCTCACCATTTTTCACATCCTATACATTCCCATGAACCAACATCATCGTCTTCACCGATTCTTCAAGAAAAGCCACAAAACTCAAATGGGGACAATGAAATGGAAGATGGAGATGATTTTAATGAAGAGATTAATAATGCCAAGAAGTCTTTAGAGGAGCTACTTGTTATTCGTAGGCCTGTGATGGAGTTTTCTGATGATGATGAAGAAGAAGAAGCTGATGGTGAAAGCAGAAGCTTATCTTCTGCTCTCGATGCAGGGCTCTCCAAATTTGCTAAGAAGATGCCCATTTTTGAGCCTGAGAGAGTTGAGTCCAGTTCTGAAGAGAAACCCCTTTTGGTAAATTTGGATTTGGCTTTGTACAGAGCAAAGATTTTAGCTAGGAATTTTCGGTATAAAGAAGCAGAGGAAATACTCATCAAGGTAGATAGATAGAGTTAAATGCAAAAATACCCCCATGCTTTGCCTTATTAGCAAAATCCCCCCTGTTTTATGTTTTTTTTATTATCAAAAACCCTTGTGTTTGAACTGTATACATATTTTTTACTTCTTTTCAAGTGTATAAGGTATTGGCCGGAAGATGGGAGGCCCTATGTGGCCTTAGGAAAGAATTTGAGTAAACAATCAAAATTAAATGAAGCCAGAGCTGTGTATGAAAAAGGATGCCAAGCTACACAAGGTGAAAATTCATACATTTGGCAGGTTGGTAATCTTTCTTGCTATTTTTAGTAATAATAGTCGAATAGATCAAGTTAATCTAAACATACATGGATTTATTTCTTTGGACTAGTGTTGGGCTGTTCTTGAAAGTAAGATGGGTAATACAAGGAGAGCTAGAGAATTATTCGATGCATCCACAGTTGCCAACAAGAAACACATTGCTGCCTGGCATGGATGGGCAGTCCTGGAAATGAAACAGGGGAACATAAAAAAAGCAAGAAATCTTCTCGGAAAAGGTCTCAAATTTTGTGGTGGGAATGAATACATATATCAAACACTTGCACTTCTTGAAGTCAAAGCAAAACGGTATGAACAAGCTCGATATTTGTTCAAACAAGCAACCAAATGCAACCCCAAAAGCTGTGCTAGTTGGCTAGTAAGTTTCACAGCTTCCACTTGAGTATGACTAATTATTTCATCAAATTACAACATTAACTTAGTGTCCTCATACTTCGTATTATCAAAGGCGTGGGCTCAACTCGAGGCACAGCTGGATAACAATAGTGGTGCTAGGAGGCTTTTCGAGGTTCGTTCTCTTGACTGCCCTTGTTTTTACAATAGTTTATTTGTTTCATTGCTCTATTTGGTGAGTCATGAGTGTATATATAGGAAATTGCATTTTTTTAGCTACATTGAGCACTTTTAGTACCACACTTTAGAAAATAATACATTCAGTCCAATATTATAATAAAAAAAGTCACAATTTTATTTATATTTTCCACATTTTGTACTTCCATGTGATCATCGTGTATCAACTGTAATCAGAGTGGTACCTTTTTTATTCCAAAGCAGAAAGCCGTCCAGGCGAGTCCTAAGAACAGGTTTGCGTGGCACGTGTGGGGAGTATTTGAGGGTAATATTGGAAATATTGATTTAGCAAGGAAACTTCTGAAGGTAGGGCATGCTGTGAATCCAAGAGATCCAGTCCTTCTTCAGTCACTTGCATTATTGGAATACAAACACTCGACAGCAAATCTAGCACGAGTGATCTTCAAGAGAGCATCTCAACTCGATCCAAGGCATCAACCAGTGTGGATTGTCAGTATTCTTTTCCTTCACTTATTAGTAATCTATTATTTATCATGATCCCATCATCTTTTTTTACTATTTGTCGGTTTTTTATGTATAGGCTTGGGGTTGGGCGGAATGGAAGGAAGGCAACCTGGCCACAGCACGAGATTTATACCAAAAGGCACTTTCAATAGATTCAACAAGTGAAAGCGCTGCTCGTTGCCTACAGGCTTGGGGAGTTTTAGAACAAAGAGTTGGGAACTTATCAGCAGCTAGAAGGCTATTTAGATCTTCACTTAACATAAACTCACAAAGCTACGTGACATGGATGACTTGGGCATCTTTAGAAGAAGATCAAGGAAATACTATACGTGCTGAGGAAATTCGTAACCTTTATTTCCAGCAGGTTAAATTAGAAATATCTAAGGAATTCCAAACCTTTTTTTTTATTAATCCACATTCTTGTTTAATGGGGTAATAATTTAATCTGCTTCTTGTTTTGAAACACACAGCGTACTGAGGTTGTTGATGATGCATCGTGGATTATGGGATTCATGGACATTATTGATCCAGCAATCGACAGTATAAAGAGAATTTTGAATTTAGAAAAGGTCGAGGATTCTTCTACGAGTGACGATAGAGGATCAAGGGGGTTAATATCTACTGATTTTATAATGAGAAGTGGAAGTGGTTTTGATTTAGACAAGTTTATAAGAGAAAAGTTGAAGTTGGATCCTTCGAAACTCGAAGTTCAATTTGAAACATCTTCTTCCAAGAGAAGTAGTAAATCTGGAACAAGAATTTGGCAATCAGGGAACAAGAATAATAATATCACAACACTCACAGCATCACCAAAAGTATCTTAAGTTTTGGACTTAACAGCAGGTTATTTTTTTTTTTTTTTTACCAGCAGGTTTAATTGTGAATCTGCAGGTGTTATTGATGTTCCTAGTTTATTGGTATGATGATTCAGTTGAAAGATGAAGTTCTGAATACAATGAAAATGATATTGTAAATACAGGACATGGAAAGTGTAGTTCGAGTACATTAGTATTCATTAAAAAGAAGGAAAATTGAGTGCATTGACTTGGGAGGAGTTTGATAATTCTTAATACAAAAGAAGAGTAGGTTGAAAAACATATTTGACTTTTATTAAACATGAATTTGTGTTTAGGTTTAATTTAAATTTTGAAATGAGATGAGGTAAAATATACTGATTCTTATACAAGTAGGTCATCTTTTTCACGTTTCAAATACACATACGTTTCTCAAACGACCCTTATTGTTTATATATGGTATATGTTTTGCTTTATGGTGAGATGTGTATGTGTTAATGTCACTAGGACTAGGGGTGTTCAAGGAAATAACTAAACCATCCCAATTGATCAACTTGCATCGTGGATTATGGTATATAATTTTGAAGCTTTGATAGCTAGGGTTGATCTTGAACATCTTGAAAGAAAATAATACTGCAAGTTGCAATCGGATTTGATTTTATATCTTTTTATATGTATTTTATTTATTATTTAATTTAATTCTAAAATTAAAAAAATGAGAAATAGAAATTAATTATAAATTTTAACAAATTAATCTCATTCCACAACCCAAAATCCAATTATAATAATAAAAAAACCTAAAACTCCAAATGCCGAAAAAAAAAAAAAAAACCTAAAAAAGCCAAAGCAAAATAAGAAAAGGTTAAAAAACATTCTAAAAGAACAAAAAAATATAGAATTGATAACAATAGTGGTGCTAGGAGGCTTTTCAAGGTTTGTTCTCTTGGGACCTCGACTAATCTCATTTATTTGTTTCATTGCTCTATTTGGTAATTCTACATAAAGGAAATTAATCTTTTTTGCTACAAAATTGGAAGTTCAATACTTTTAGTTTCACGCTTTCAAAAATAACACATTGGGCCTCAAAATTTGAGCTAAATGCAAAAATATCCCATTCTCTCATATTATTTTTATTAGCAAAAGCACCCTTGTGTAGTTTCTTTTAACAAAAAAATAATGGGTTATTTTATTAGCAAAAACTTTGTGTTTTTTTTAATAGCAGAAATTCTCACTTTAAATTCCCTCGTAAATTAATAGAAAGGTTATTATCAATTTTTTAAGTGAAAATAAGTGTTATTGCAAGATTTAAATTTAGCATGGAGGTTATTGTCACTTTTTTAGATGAATAGGGGTGTCTTTGTATTTTTTTTGAAAGTATAATTGTCATTGTTTTTGCAAGATATGTACTCCGACTTGTGAAATGCTTTTTTCGCTAATAAAAATAGCACAAGAAGGGGGTCTTTGCTTATTTGGCAAAGCATTGGGGTATTTTTACATATCACTAAACTCCAAATGTATCATTATTATCTAGTGTAAACAATAAAAGAACACTCCCAAAATGCGTGAATCAAGCAGAACACACTTCCTAAAACAAGAAACTAATTCATTCATGTGATAATCCAATTTTCATTCATAACTACCAACATGAATGGTACCTAACCACTTTCCCCCAACAAACATTTCCTATTTTTCCACAAACCTAAACTCATCACACAATGACATTAATTAGCTGTACGTACAACAACAAAAAATAAAAATAAAAACTACGTACACACAAATTAATTAAACACCCCTAAAGCTAGCTATAGCTAAGAGATGGCATTCCATAACAATTCTCAAGCTACTCTTCATGATATCCTTCTTGTATCTTATAATCTCCTTCCGCTTAGCAACATCCACGGACGTCAATTCGTCCCCATCACCATCCCCGACCGAGTCTCACGATCTTAATCATGTCTCGTACCCTCCATCAATCTCAGATCCTCCATCAAACGAAGAATCGAAGACTTCAATTTGGATTTATCAACAAATCATGATGATGCAGATCCAAAAGTGAAGGAAATGTGCGAGTCCACCGATTATCCATCCCTTTGTCTAGCTACAGTTGTTCCCTTACTCAATGGCAAAACCGATGTTCCATCGGCTCTTGAATCCGCGATAAGTGCGGGTACGAAATATGCAGAATATGCAGTGTCCATGGCCAAGGAGATTGCTGAGAAACCAGGGACCCCACCCGAGCTCGTATCTATACTGAACGACTGCAAGGACAGCTTTGATGACGCGGTGTACAACTTTCAGAACGCGATGAAGGCTTTTCCTGAACGCGATATTGGTACCATGAACAGTATGCTGAGTGCTGTTATAACTGACATTGGAGATTGCGAGGACTCGTTTTCAGGTCTGGGAACAGAATCCCCTTGTTTGATTACTCCGAAAAATTGACAAATATGACCACCAATTGCCTTGCCTTAGCTGCTCTCTTGAATTGAATAATTGAATTCATTTCATTAGGTCGATCGTCTAATTGCATGCATTACTTAATTTGATCAGTTTTTTCTTTTTCTTTTACCAATTTAATTATTATGACAGAATGTCAAGTAGTAATTTGTATTAATGTAGATTATAACTAGCTAGTTAAACTTCTTTCTAGAGTTTACGTACATTATTAATTAAATTATACTGACCAAAAGAAAAGAAAAAACTTTATTTCTCCATTATATATATATATATATATATATATATATATATATATATATATATATATATATATTAGTGTACGTGTACTTGGTTTCTATTTCATTATTTCAATAGATAATTAATGAAAGATATATTAATGTGTCAAAGCAAAATTATTCTATATATATAGTATAATAATAAGAAAGAAATAACTGAGATTAAAAACGAAATCAATGACAGAGATGCAGAAGTAGGATCTTTAATTAAAATTCTAGATTTTCAACAAATCACTCTTTTTCTTTTTCTTTTTCCTTTTTTTGCGATCGATACAACTACAACAAATCTCTTTCGAGTCGACTTTGTTACTCCATTCACGCATCAGTCGAAGTATAGATATTAGAATATTGTCAAATGAAAATTTCCAATTATCATGTCAAACGGAGGAATTGTGAACCAACGAATTAATCCCCCCTCTAGTAATCTTTCCAAAATAATCATCTTTTTAAATTCTCAATCCTCTTCCTAGGAACTAGAATTCTAACTTAAAATTAAGATGATAAACCTGAGGCGACTTCATTAAAGGTATGTGGAATGCAGGGGTATTTTAGGGATAACGCATTGTATTTCAAGAATTTATATTAAAATATAACGAGCACAACGTACTGTGCAATGTTAGAGTCGTTCATCCGACAACCGTCATCTGCCATTGTTTAGGAGATATGATTTGTTCACTTTCTCATCCTCAATTGTATCTTATTATTCCATAATTACTCATATATTTAAGCACTATATATTTAACTAGTTTGATCATTTCACATATATTTTATTATTTTCAATATATAGTGCTCAAATTCACAAAGTTCAGAACTTTATGCATAACTATTATTTAGCACTACAATAACCAACAAGATTGAAAATATATATAATATTAATATAGATACAAAAATACATATGGCGGTTTTTAACCTAAAAAAATATACATATGGCGGCATGCAATTGATTAATTACAGAATTTCTTGATTTGGTAGGCAATAGAAAGGGCACCCCTCTCTCCATTTCTGCATCAGCTCAGTAATACTATGATGCATATTGCAGCTACAACAAAGGCTATATATTATGACTCATTCATAAAGACGGCATCATATCTGTTAGCTTTCAAAAACTTCTTCAACAGAAGAACTAGTATAGCAATGGTGAGCCCAAAAGCTGCCCATGTGAACAAGCGATCATCAGCCGGCTTGGGAACCCTTGTTTCTGAATTAACCAAAAGCTGCTGCTGCTGTACAGCAGGAACTGATTGTGAAGCCTGATCAGCATTTGCACGCAAAGGGGTTTCGTTTGGTTCTTCAACAATATCCCTTTCATCTTCGGGTGGAGGTTGTACTGTAAAACCCCGAAAAATTCATTTATGAATTTTCTTTCCTATAATTTTAATTTACTTGAAATTATAATTTTAATTATGTGGATTTAATAATTGAAACTAAAATTCATATCTATGTTGTTGAAAAATCCAACGAGTGAGCATATTTTCAAATTTGAAGTGATTTAAATTGATATTCACTTGAATTATTATTGTTGTGCAAATTATGAATTATAAATACTCACTCTTATGTTATTTTGAGGATTTAAATGCAAGAATAAAATAAAAAGAGGAATTGATGTATTGCCCCAAGACTTTGAGGGCTAAAAAGGAAAAAACTCAAAGTTTGAGGGTGTAAATTGCAAAACACCCATTAATTATGAAGAGAAGTCTAACATTTCCCTCATTTCTCTTCTTCTTCTACAATCACACACACTAAAAGGTATTTTCGCACACACAAAACCCCTTTCTTTAATTTGTTCATAACTTTCTCATTTCTTAACCAAATCGAGCAAATAAGTAGTCCAAATTCATCTACTCGACGAGAGGAACACAATGGTGGTGGTAATTGAAGGAATAGAAGTTGTTTTACAGCGGAAATTCGAGGTTGAAGGTGCGGTTTTAAGTGGGTCTTCTTGCATGTCCCTTTTCCGGTCATTTCTTCAACAATCGAGCTTCACCACGGTGTTCTAGGCTTAGAGGAGAGTGGAATGGTGGGTTCGGCTCATTTTCCGGTGTCGGTCAACGGCCGGTCAACGGTGGTCAACAGCCGGTCAACGCCGGTCAACGGTGCCTGCTCCGGTCAGCGACTTCGTCTCGGAATGGGTATTCCATTTTCGGTCTTCATTTCTCGATTTGAGTTCGTTAGGTAGTTCTTTGAGCTTAAATGTTATTGTGTGTTTATTTGGTTAATTTTTTGCTTTAAAATTTAATTTGAGCATGAAATTGAGTTCATACTATGTTATGCATGTATCTCGATTAACTCGATTTCTGCTATAAGGTTGGTGTAGTTTTCCTTGGTTTAAATAAATGTTTATTAGATATTTGGAACTTGATTTATTTTTGTAAGAAAGTTATTGTTCATAATTTTTGAAGCTTTAGGGGGTAATTTTGAAAGATTTTAAAAGTTGAAGGTTTAGGGATGCAAAAATTTTGGGAGTATAATGGACTGAGAATCTCTATTTTTGTTCAATATTTGATATGAGTTTACTTAAAAATTATTTGTTTTAAAGTTGCTCCAAGTTTGTTTGCAAAAAGGGAGTTTTTGAAACTTTTGGGGTTAGTTTTGCAAATCTGAAAATAAGGGGTGAAATGCGCTGTTTTGTCGCTGTTTTTGCATGGTTCTTTTATAAATTCTTGATTAATTGATTTGAAGTAGTGGTTTATTCATTTTAGTTTTAAGATTGAAAATTTGTAAAAATTTTCGAAGAAACTTATAATTAAAGAACTTTTTTTTTCTCATTGTTAGTTTGTAAAAAGTTATTAAACCTTATTGTTAAAGCTCAATTAGAACGGTTTTGTTCTAATTTATCTCTTTCGTGGCTATGTTTATCTCGGTTCATGAACGAACCATAGAACCTTTAGATCGGACGTAAATGTCCAATTTTTATCGTGGCTTCGATATTGAACAACCACGATTCAACTGTTTGCTCGACTAAACATTGCTTTAGTCACTCTATAATCATTGTGGTGTGATTAGATTCTAAGATCGTTACATAAACGTGTACAGGAGCCGAAGACGCTACTTTTCCGCAATTTCTCGAGAATCGTAAGCTACACAGGTGAGTGCTGTGTGTTACTTGTGTGAGAGTCCGAATGTGCTAGTAGGTCGAGTCATAACTGCAACTTAGTCCCTAAACGAACGAGCATGCGATGTATGATACAATGAAAACCTCAACTTTTAGGACAAAATATACACCTTGAATTATATGATAATGCCTATGTGCTTACGAGTCCTGGATATCATATATTGAACCATTTTAATGATTTTTATTGAGTTGGTTGCTGATTTCATATTACTGGATTGTTAATGTACTGGCTTGTTATTGGATTGTTATTGTACTGTATTGTTACTGTACTGTACTGCTTGATATTATTGTGTGGGCCCTATTTTGGTGTGCGGAATCATAGGTAACCCGGAAGGTTAGGGCCGGAAGGTTACCTTGATCCACCGTAGACCCGGCTTCACAAACCAAGTGTGGAGGTTACGCTTGGGGAGTGAAGTCAAACTCTTGGCATTAGACGTCTATGCGCACAGATAGTAAGGTAGCTCCTTACTTGGAGTGTTCGGTGGTGGTTTTCCTGACTGTGGATTGGAGGGTAAGAGGAGGACGGCATCAACAAATGTTGGTTACTTGTTTAACGTGCTTAAATCGTTATAGCATATGTTCATTTATGTACTGATGTATATGCTCATGTATATTATGTTGCATCCACGCACATGTGCACTATAGCCTCACTAAGTTGGACGATCAACTTATGCATTCCATGTTTCAATCTTTTCAGCCACAGGTGTTTGGGGGTAAACGATAGTTCATGTTGCGGTTAGGTTATCACGGTTGCGGTCCCACCCTAGTTCCAGAGAGTAATTAAATTTTTGTTTAAATTCTTATTTGATTTTAAGATTTTCGTTTGAACTCATGTTTTAAATCTTCTATAATGTCTAAGTTCATTTTTATTATATCTTGCTAAATATCTTGGTATTTTAGCTAATTTTGCAAAATGGGAATATCTATCGAAAATAATTATTTAAATTTTATAAAATGTTAATCTTAATCTTCTTGTATTTCAATTAGGACCCACAAGTTGTTTCACATTGTCATGTCATCCGTTAAAATTTGTTTAATTACTTTCGCTTTAAACTTAGTAATCGAAATTGTTTTTATTTCGTTTTAAACCGCTTCCGCATTTATACTTTTAATTTATCGTTTTCCGTAAAAATAAATAATAATAGTTTTTCGACCGTTATCCGACGGACCCGCGGAGTCGGGCCGTTACAGATGGTATCAGAGCTTCGGCTCATGGCCAGGATATGGTCCTCGGAATTCGTACTGTGGTGCTAGTAAGGTGGGACTAACCGGCAATACTTTAGGGTGTCTACCCACATTGGGTAGTTCATTTTTAAGATAAAACCGCAACCAAAACATAGGTATTGTGCATGGCCTCGGGGGAAGGGGATATGTTTGATTGTTAATGTGATTTCTTGATTTGTTATTTTATTGTTGGTGTACATAATATACTTGACGTTACTTTGACTGAACTATTTGAATTATTGTCTGATGATGATTGTAGATGAATATCCTCCTTGATTTCGAGTTTGGTGAATTACTTAAATCAAGTGACATTATTTGAAGTATATATAAAATGACTAATATATCCCTAAACATTTTCGAATTCCATCATCACATGAGTTTTTCTTATTCAGAATTCATGTTGATGACTTCAGACATTTCCTCTCCAAATTGATTTATCTACTTTAGTAAGCTTGCGCGAAAGTCTTAGGGTCAACTCAATTCGAATAACTCACTTTGTGGAATAAGGCTGCAATCAAAATTATATGCGTATGTATGATCTCAATGGAGGTTTGATGTCTTGGTATCACTGTTTCGTTACCAAATGACTAGAATGACCTCAAATATTTAACCATCATTATCGTTTGACTACGATTAATTCGGAGAAAGCTCTTTCTTTCTCTATCTTACTCTCGTATTTAGATCCTGGAATCAAGTTTCTTTCTTGGGACACTTGTAAGTTAACTAAAGTAGTCATGGGGGCTCTTAAGATTCCTTTAATTGTGCTTAATTCATTCAAAACTCATTCTCCTGATTTCAAACATTACTCTTTCGTAACGAGCCATCGAATCTGAATGTATTTGGATTTTCCTTGGGCTCCGTTCCTTGGTTTTAACTCATTCCAGAACCCATCATGTTTTTGAGTTTTGTGTATGGGTTATTCTTGATAGTATGAAATCGATACACGTTTCTTTGAATCTTGGTGATTTACTATAAATTTCATTCCTCCTATACAATTCTTAAAAATCATAGTTCATTTGAACCTTCAGATCGATTTACTTATGTTCATGCCTGACTATGATTCATCTCGCTAGTTCGTGCTCCATGAAAACTCTTTCTTAGTCATTGTTAGTTTGATTGATAATGACTACTTTGTACCTAGTACTTCAGGTGTGTCTCATTCTTCAATTATCCATGGTTCTACTTTTCCTCGAGGTTGAAATATACTCTCATCTGAACTTACATTTGTAGATACTTCCTAAATACGAAGTATTAATTATTTGATATCGATTACTATGAACTGTCACTCTTGATTCTGGCATACTCTTTGTATGTTGATCAACATTTGTGACCCCTATTTGTTATATATGCGTTTAGACGATGTATTATATAAGTTATTGGGAAAGGTAATTAATGGAGTGTGGCGACAACCAAATAGTCTTTAACATCAAGACTTGCTATCGAAGTTTAAGATAGAATGAAAGACAAGTGTCTAAAAGAAACAAAGGGGTCTATCAAGACGATCGAAATTGAATCTATCGGCATGTTGAAATTTCGAGAAATGATGTTTCCACAAAAGTTAAGTGTATCGATGAACAAGTCAATTGAAGAAGCCTACTCATCCCATTGTTTCCCTGGAGAAATCGAGTGTAACAAATGTCATTGGTTGAAGAAAACGTTGCAACCATCTTCGCATCTAGTAAATCAGCTATCGACTAAGGAAATAAGCCGAAGATACCTTCTTTATTACACAAGAACTTCAAGGATCCGCAATCACTCAAAAGTGAATTAATCCTAACTCTATAATCTTTCTATGACGTGACCGAATTCGTCTCCTAACATCTCCTACTCATTTCTATCAGACGAATATCTCTAATTGAGCTCTAGAATTGTTCACTGTTTATTTTCCATATGCGCTAATGCTATTTCCTTCGCTTCCATGTGCGATACTCAGTTTCTTTCTCGCAATTTTACTTTTGAATTGACCAAAATTTCTTTGATCCTTTCTTGAGCTTTATTCTTGAACTTGCTTACCTTAATCTGATACTTTTAAATATTGTTTCTCACAATTTCTTGAATTTGACAGTTTCTTCTTGAACTGATTGTCATTCTAATTAAAACCCCTCCCTTAATAGTTTATTGACACTTTTAATTCAGCTTCTTGTTGTTCAATCGAAGCTTCCAATTTGATATTTGAGTTGTATATTTGTTTGGAGTTTGTACTCCCTTTTTCTTTCACGAGCTACTTCTTCATAGTGAACTCGTGAATCATATGCTTACCTTAGTTTGATTCAGTGGTTAGTAATATTTCATTATCTTTATTCCCTTAACCTAATTATTGAATTGCGAAAGGTTCAGAAAAAGTCTCTTCCATTTCATATTATTCCTGCTTGTTATTCTAGAAGGAATGTACAATCAACTTCATACTTTTATCATGTTCTTTCTAAATTTGTTTCATCCTATTTGTTATCATTAATCTTGAAATTGGCATTTTCATTTTCCTTGCCTTGTTCTTGAACCTTATTCGCTTTGTCTCTAGTATCATCACTACACTCATTGCTTCTTTAAATGAACCTTTGAATGATTCGTTTTATTCTCGCTTGATATTTAGACGTCCAAAGACACTTTAGCGCTCTGGTTGTTAATACCAAAACTTTTGATTCGATTTTGACATCCCCGATTCAACCTTTTTGTTATTAAGACTTCTGATGTGATAGTCTTGTAATACCCCTAGTGATACTTGTTATTTGATTACATTTGTTCAAATTGAGTTTTTCTTCGAATGACATAACTTATGTTTCCCATTCATTTTCATAATCCTTTTTAAGACTTCTATTCGACTGTGCCTTGTCACATTCATTGAAAATGCTTAATCGACCACTTTCTGGTTATATTATTTGAACAATCCTTGACTCGATCGACCTTTCAGGTCCTCATTACTTTATTCCGAAGTTATTTTTGCTCAGTCTATAAACTCAATTGCTTCATTTTTTCATGGGCAAAATTTTTGGTTCAACTGTCCTTTATGATCCTTATAGAAATTTATCGTTTCGGTGTTGCTTGATACTTTATTGAACCCCTTTGCTAATATATGGTCATTTCTGAATCGTCTCTTTGATTCCATATCATTCATACTTGTTAACTTCATTGACCATGAAACATTTTCACTCAGTCATCGACTTTCTTTTGAACTCCATACTGTTATCTTGTTCTTTCTAAACATGTCCTTTCATCGTGGTTAGTTTCTCGTATATGGTGTTCTCATTTTTCTTGGATCTCGTTCTTTAACTCTATACGCTTTCTACGTTGTACTTTTGTTACATTCGTTGCTACTTAAAATGAATCTTTGAGTAGCGAATTTTATCTTAGTTCAATTTTTAAATAATCAAAGACATTTCAAAACTTTGATTTCCATTGACAGAACTCTTGAATTAATTTCCATTATCCTTATTGGCACACTTGATTTAACCTTCTTCTTGCTACCCCGATCTCTTGACTTGATTATCATTGTTACCGTTATTCTGTTTTGTTTGCAATCTTCATCGATCTTCTTTTCATTACCGTTATTCAGTTTGACTTTATTATCTACATAAATTGACTCGGTCATCTTTTACAATCTTTATCAAGGCACTTCATTGGGACTGCCATTTTTATTCCTACTGAGAATATCAATTCAGATGTCTTCCACAATCTTTTGAATTTCATTGGCAAAAATCGAATTTTTGTGTTATAACGTGAAAGTTTTCCTTTTTGGGAGAATCTAACTACGCCATGTGAGTTTAATTATTCGTCGAACTTTGATTTATCGCGTAAAAATTCCACGTATGAAGTTCCAGAAGGATTTTTCCTCTTGCTCGCGACTGCGTATCATCAGACTCCAGAAACATCTAGAGATTAGAGGAAAGATTTGTTCGCATACTCATCCAGATCAAGAAACCAGTGGACTCCATTGTTTAAAGCCTCACGGTGCTGTCAAAGTATACAAGAAAAGACTTGGAAAATACAAAAAGAGATACGACATCATCACTCGAACTTCTCGAAACTCAAGTGCGAATTTGGGGACCAAATTCTTTTAAGGAGGGAAGATTGTAAAACCCCGAAAAATTCATTTATGAATTTTCTTTCCTATAATTTTAATTTACTTGAAATTATAATTTTAATTATGTGGATTTAATAATTGAAACTAAAATTCATATCTATGTTGTTGAAAAATCCAACGAGTGAGCATATTTTCAAATTTGAAGTGATTTAAATTGATATTCACTTGAATTATTATTGTTGTGCAAATTATGAATTATAAATACTCACTCTTATGTTATTTTGAGGATTTAAATGCAAGAATAAAATAAAAAGAGGAATTGATGTATTGCCCCAAGACTTTGAGGGCTAAAAAGGAAAAAACTCAAAGTTTGAGGGTGTAAATTGCAAAACACCCATTAATTATGAAGAGAAGTCTAACATTTCCCTCATTTCTCTTCTTCTTCTACAATCACACACACTAAAAGGTATTTTCGCACACACAAAACCCCTTTCTTTAATTTGTTCATAACTTTCTCATTTCTTAACCAAATCGAGCAAATAAGTAGTCCAAATTCATCTACTCGACGAGAGGAACACAATGGTGGTGGTAATTGAAGGAATAGAAGTTGTTTTACAGCGGAAATTCGAGGTTGAAGGTGCGGTTTTAAGTGGGTCTTCTTGCATGTCCCTTTTCCGGTCATTTCTTCAACAATCGAGCTTCACCACGGTGTTCTAGGCTTAGAGGAGAGTGGAATGGTGGGTTCGGCTCATTTTCCGGTGTCGGTCAACGGCCGGTCAACGGTGGTCAACAGCCGGTCAACGCCGGTCAACGGTGCCTGCTCCGGTCAGCGACTTCGTCTCGGAATGGGTATTCCATTTTCGGTCTTCATTTCTCGATTTGAGTTCGTTAGGTAGTTCTTTGAGCTTAAATGTTATTGTGTGTTTATTTGGTTAATTTTTTGCTTTAAAATTTAATTTGAGCATGAAATTGAGTTCATACTATGTTATGCATGTATCTCGATTAACTCGATTTCTGCTATAAGGTTGGTGTAGTTTTCCTTGGTTTAAATAAATGTTTATTAGATATTTGGAACTTGATTTATTTTTGTAAGAAAGTTATTGTTCATAATTTTTGAAGCTTTAGGGGGTAATTTTGAAAGATTTTAAAAGTTGAAGGTTTAGGGATGCAAAAATTTTGGGAGTATAATGGACTGAGAATCTCTATTTTTGTTCAATATTTGATATGAGTTTACTTAAAAATTATTTGTTTTAAAGTTGCTCCAAGTTTGTTTGCAAAAAGGGAGTTTTTGAAACTTTTGGGGTTAGTTTTGCAAATCTGAAAATAAGGGGTGAAATGCGCTGTTTTGTCGCTGTTTTTGCATGGTTCTTTTATAAATTCTTGATTAATTGATTTGAAGTAGTGGTTTATTCATTTTAGTTTTAAGATTGAAAATTTGTAAAAATTTTCGAAGAAACTTATAATTAAAGAACTTTTTTTTTCTCATTGTTAGTTTGTAAAAAGTTATTAAACCTTATTGTTAAAGCTCAATTAGAACGGTTTTGTTCTAATTTATCTCTTTCGTGGCTATGTTTATCTCGGTTCATGAACGAACCATAGAACCTTTAGATCGGACGTAAATGTCCAATTTTTATCGTGGCTTCGATATTGAACAACCACGATTCAACTGTTTGCTCGACTAAACATTGCTTTAGTCACTCTATAATCATTGTGGTGTGATTAGATTCTAAGATCGTTACATAAACGTGTACAGGAGCCGAAGACGCTACTTTTCCGCAATTTCTCGAGAATCGTAAGCTACACAGGTGAGTGCTGTGTGTTACTTGTGTGAGAGTCCGAATGTGCTAGTAGGTCGAGTCATAACTGCAACTTAGTCCCTAAACGAACGAGCATGCGATGTATGATACAATGAAAACCTCAACTTTTAGGACAAAATATACACCTTGAATTATATGATAATGCCTATGTGCTTACGAGTCCTGGATATCATATATTGAACCATTTTAATGATTTTTATTGAGTTGGTTGCTGATTTCATATTACTGGATTGTTAATGTACTGGCTTGTTATTGGATTGTTATTGTACTGTATTGTTACTGTACTGTACTGCTTGATATTATTGTGTGGGCCCTATTTTGGTGTGCGGAATCATAGGTAACCCGGAAGGTTAGGGCCGGAAGGTTACCTTGATCCACCGTAGACCCGGCTTCACAAACCAAGTGTGGAGGTTACGCTTGGGGAGTGAAGTCAAACTCTTGGCATTAGACGTCTATGCGCACAGATAGTAAGGTAGCTCCTTACTTGGAGTGTTCGGTGGTGGTTTTCCTGACTGTGGATTGGAGGGTAAGAGGAGGACGGCATCAACAAATGTTGGTTACTTGTTTAACGTGCTTAAATCGTTATAGCATATGTTCATTTATGTACTGATGTATATGCTCATGTATATTATGTTGCATCCACGCACATGTGCACTATAGCCTCACTAAGTTGGACGATCAACTTATGCATTCCATGTTTCAATCTTTTCAGCCACAGGTGTTTGGGGGTAAACGATAGTTCATGTTGCGGTTAGGTTATCACGGTTGCGGTCCCACCCTAGTTCCAGAGAGTAATTAAATTTTTGTTTAAATTCTTATTTGATTTTAAGATTTTCGTTTGAACTCATGTTTTAAATCTTCTATAATGTCTAAGTTCATTTTTATTATATCTTGCTAAATATCTTGGTATTTTAGCTAATTTTGTAAAATGGGAATATCTATCGAAAATAATTATTTAAATTTTATAAAATGTTAATCTTAATCTTCTTGTATTTCAATTAGGACCCACAAGTTGTTTCACATTGTCATGTCATCCGTTAAAATTTGTTTAATTACTTTCGCTTTAAACTTAGTAATCGAAATTGTTTTTATTTCGTTTTAAACCGCTTCCGCATTTATACTTTTAATTTATCGTTTTCCGTAAAAATAAATAATAATAGTTTTTCGACCGTTATCCGACGGACCCGCGGAGTCGGGCCGTTACATGTACGGTTTCAGTTGCTTCCTCAATATCATTTTGAGGAGGACTCTGCTGACTGACTTTGTTGTCGGTCTCTACTTCAGAAGCGTTGTCCCCTTGAGGCACTGGAGGTGTAGTACTCAGCATATATTCATGAATCTACAAGGCAAATTATTAGTTTTAAGCCACGAAAGGAAAAATGTGGAAAAGTGGGGTGCAACTAACTAACCTCATTAATCAAATTTTGGCGTTCAGAAGACCCAAATGTTGGAGCAGTTTCACGAGATTTAATTGCAAGAGCGCGCCTCTCTTCTTTTGTGTAATCTAATGATCCAAGTGCACCATTTGGGCTGGTAGGCATAAATGCAATTAATGCTACCAAAGCAGTCCGAACTGCAAAAATAACCACACGGATTGGGATATAAGCCAGTAAAATGTGATGCATATAATGTCACAAAACATTTTTAAATGAAAATTTAGATTAATCATTAAATTTGTGCAACAATTTCCTCGCACAAAAACTATGCAATCTAGCATGCCAATCATGTTCACAATGTATACACGTATATAACTATTATAGAATAGGCTAGTACCACAATATACAAAGAAACGTGTATACACATCAAACAGTGCTTAGTAATGTTAATGAAATCATTTGTCACTCATACTACATGAACCAATAAACAGGTACTTCCATAAACCATGTATATTATGTCACCAATGGGTTTGCATAAAGCTGGAATGTATATTAAAACATACCACTCCATGATGGTTGCCAGTGCTCAGGGTGATGATTTGAAATGCTCAAGCATATCTTGGTTTGGGTTTCAAACCGACCATTTGGCTGTAAAAGAAAATTTAAGAGATATAAGCCAACTACATAAAGTTTGTAGCAGATGCAAATTATTAAACTGATACAGGTGAGCTGAGACTGGTGATATACCGTCAACAGCATAAATGAAGGTGGCTTAAAAGGATAATCAGCAGGTAACTGAATTCTGCCATGATATATTCCTCCCTCAAACTCAGAATCTCTAGGTCCCCTAATTGCAAACTGCCATTCAAATATATTCTCCTGAAGAAAAAAGTAGCAAAATGCAAAATCAATGAAGTTGTATTAAAGAAAAAATTAAAGAGAAATTTTGCAAGCAGCTAAGGTCCGTTTCATTAAGATCAAAGTCACAAGTCCAGAAAGGAGCAATTGATTCAAGCTCACGTCAATAGCCCAACATCATCATTAATAAAAATAAATAAATAAAATTGTTAGCTACCGCAAACTTGAGATGTTTCCCATATTTATAGCCACATTATCCCTTTTCCCATCCCAATGTCTGGCTTGCTACAAATTAATCTCACCATCTAAATTGCTTGCCAATTTATGTGTTCATCTTTTCCTATAAACTTGAATGGATAACGATTTCTATTCATTGTAGAACTAAAACAAATTATAAATTAATTAAAATCTTCAGCATTACACTTATAATTACGTTCAAATTGATTGTCTAACTAACATCACAAATTTCTATTCTGAACGTATAACAACAAGTATCTTGATACCAAAATTAATATCCAGATTCATTTTTGCAAAATATTTCACTGTATCTAACAGCACCAAAAATAGGCTTTCAATTATGGATGGAAGGAGTACCAAAACCTGTTCCGGATCCATTTTCCAGAAATAAATTTTTTTCAATAAAAAGCAATCTTAACAAATTATAGCCAGAACAAAAAATCAACAAGCATTATCACGAAATTCGTTTTACTAAATAAGCAATTAGTACCTCGAGAGGAAGACTCATGAAATCATCGGTAGGATTGGATTGCATCTCTTTCACCTCCTGCAAAATCCTCTTCACCGCAGGATTCTTCCGGTTGTACTTGTCTTCCGCCATCGATTTCCTCTTTCCGTAGATCGCACCACACTTGTCTCCTCACCGACCGACGAATCTGATTTTTCTTTCCCTTTTTCTTTTTCGTTTGTAGGATAGAGATCAGAGAGAGACGAGAATTATACTCCGTATTATTTAAGGTGATTGACACGTCATTCCATTGAAATATCTGCTGACGTGGTAAATAGTTATTGGTTGTTTTGCTTGGTTATTCTAAGGTTTCATATTTCCAGCAATTTTGTAGAATTATCAAGAAGAGGGAGTGCATCAGCATGAACTTGACTTGAAGAAGTCAATGGCACTGCATATACGAATTATCAAAAGTTCAAAAGCATTAAATTAAATTAGAGTAATTGGCACTGCAATTGGTCGGCTTCTCTACGGCTAAATCTATAATTTTAGTTCAAGATTAAAAAAAAAAAAACTTTCAATACATATAATTTTAGAAGGTTAAATGACTCAAATCTAATCTCATATTTTAATTCACTTATAAGTTTAGATAAAGGGCACAAAGAACAAACTATATATGTGCTATTTACTCCAAATGAAATTATTTGATGATCGGTGTGTGTAGGCTTTCCTAATAATCAAAACAATATTTAGGGCTGCTCCTCTAAATGAAATTCTATAGGATCCAAATTAAATGGCTTTATTAGCTACAGGCCTACTCTTGAACACACTTTAAGATTTACCCATATATGTTTCTCAATAGTTTAACTACAATTTACAATAAGGAATTGAAATTGAGCGATTACATGACATCAGAGATTTAAAAAAAAAAAAAAAAAATTTGTTTGAGTAAAATTTTCACATTTTTTTATGAATATATAATTCACATTATTTTTGTTTTATGTAAATAAATATTAACATTTTTTTCTTATATAATAGATAGAGCATAAATATTAGCATTTTTTCTTATATATTTTCTAAAAATATATAAAAATCAAAGTTGTTACGTAAATATAATTAAGTACAATAAAGAGGTATATATATATATATATATATCTGTAGATATATAATTAGAGATGATTGTTTTTAATTTGATTTGGAGTTAGTTAAGAATTAATTATTAATTTTGAAAAAATGTTCCATTTTTAACTAATGTCTTGGGTTGGAGTAAAAAGTTTTTACATGCAGGAAGCTCAAAAGAATTTAGCAGACATCATTGTTTGCGTTGCGTTGCGTGTTTGATGACTGTAGTTGATGATCTAATTAAGAGTATATATATATTGCTTTGGAGGGAGGATGAGTGTGACTTAGCTTGTCTGTGTGTGTGACCTAATCTAGTTGTTCTTGTTTTGTTTGAAGTTCTTACTAATTAAATTATAAGTTTGAAATTGGAAGACGGGTTTTAATTAATTTTGCCAAATCTAAAGTCAAACTTTTATTAGTTGGATCGATATTATTATATTACACTAGTAGTAGCACTGTTTTTACTCCGTATAATGTTAATTGTATCTAGTTTCAGTGTTATATATTAAAATTGAGTTATAATATATGTATAGTGGATACAGGCTAGCTTCAATTAATTGAATTTGAGGTGGCATATATATTATTATTATTATATGGTTTGATTACCCAAAGTGCGAAAGTAGTAATTCTTTGGATTGAATGACAATTCTTCCATTATACTATTCCAATTTCCAAACCAATAAGGTTAGCTGTAGACTGTAGTAGTAGTAATTAGGAATGGGACTTTACTGCTGGAAGACAATGAGAATTTGATAATCAATTCTTGAAAAATTATAAAAAAAAATATAAAAACTAGGGAGTTTCTACTGGAAACACTGTACATTTTTTACACACAAAATAAGTGAAATAACTAATTAGATATCTGACAATTTGTTTATATTTGAACACATATATATGCTAAGCTATGGATATGTAAGAATCAAATCGCTAAAGATAAACAAATACTTACATTACATCAACATCAATTAATAGTTTAATACTGGTAAATCCCATGAAGAGGCTGAGGGTGCAGCCATTGCTTAAGCAAATTAGGATCTTCCAGAATGTCAATCACATCATACTTATGATCATCATGATTTAAATAGTCAGAATTAGATTTACAATTAGAAACCAACATTTCTTCAATTAGTTCCAGCCTCTTTTTCAGTTGTTCTTCATGCATTCTCAAATTCATGTTCTCTGACTCAATAGCCACGTAGCGTTGCTCGATTGCATCAATCTTTCGTACCAGTTCACTGCTTTTGCTTCTGAAATATGTGACTTGCTCATTCAAATCTTTTACATGCTGCTCTCTTTTCATTCTCGAACGCCTAGCCGATTCCCTGTTTGATATCATTCTCTTCCTCTTCTTTTCATCAATCATTGTTTTCTTTTTTGAGAGGATCATCGAATATATATATAGTACGTGGATGATTCTTTGAATTAATTGAAAAGGGGCTCAAGAAAATACATAAAACCAATACAGGAAAACAACTGAAAATGATTGAACAAGCCTAATTCTACGCACAAGAATTATACTACTCATATCATCAAATCAAAAATGAATATATATATGTACTAATTAATATACTATCTATCATGGCTATATATATATATATTACTTATTAAACAAAATGATGAAAAGTTGGGGGATTTTTTTATCAATGAAAACCAAATGGGATTGATTCAGAATTGAGGAAATTAAAGATGAAGGATTCAATTCTGAGAGTTATCCATTAGGAGTATTTATTTATAGGGAATTTATTAGGTGAATGGAGATGAATGATTTTTTAATGTACAAGAAAGCTTCAAAAGTTTGTGGATAAACGTGGATAATGATAGCACACAATTTCATACGTTAATAAACTTTATGTAATATATATCAATATATATCACCTACTGAATGTGGATAAGGACCATAAGGTCTTAAAATTTCAAAAGCAAATGAATTGTATCCGTCTTATTATCGGTTTATACACTTATATTAATTAATAATTAATCTCATAAATTCAAAGTTAGGCTCGGCCCGATTTGGTCATACCTATACGTGCATCATTATGCTATATAAATTTATTTATAAAATCAATTAGCTAAGTCTATCAGATTAGATATGATGACTTAAAAGCTCATTAACCCCTTCTGCAATATTTTCTCAATGCTAAATTATATCGTTAGGTGGGAGGTAAGGTGTAATGAATAAGATCATATATAGCTTATTTTATAACGTATGAGAAATAAAATTATGAATGGAAATACCGAGTATCTTATTATACTAGTATAGATTATTCTTAAATATCACTTGCACAAATCAAGTATTTGATATTTGTATTCATATAATATATTGATAATTGCCTCCAAATTAATTCGTAAAGGATTGAATCACCAAAAACTCTTATTTACTTTATTAATTTAAAATATTTTATTTCGTGTCAAATTCACGGAATCTATTTATTTGATATGAAACATTATTCAAGATATGGTAGACTAGGATAACTTAATACGATCGAGTCAAATGAGATCACCGAGCAGCCACATATCTGACATTTATTTTGTATCTAAAAGATATATTTGTTTGTTTTAATTGTGGCTTAATTAACAATGTTAATTGATCTTATCAACATCATTATAAAAGTAGTTTAGTATATATAGTTTATTTGTTTCCTTTGGCCATTCTGATAAGATAATTAGAGATTACGTATACATTTAGAATTGAGCCAAAGAATGCAGAAGAAAACACCAATTTTGCCACCTCACGAACGAAATACACCGGTAAGATTTTAAAGGTCTTGGGTTCGAGTCCTACCCAAAATATTGATATTTTTCAAGTTGTATGCTAGTGCTATTACGATTAAGTGGTACCATATTGTAATAACTAATTGTTAGTTGCTCATTCATTGTACTAGTTGTTTTGCCTAAATCGGTTTGGGTCGAGTCCTACCTAAAGCATATAGTATAACTATGTAGTTCATGTGTTAGCTAAGGTAGTTTTTGGTACCCCAAAATTTCATAATTTAGTAATAAAATCTCTCTTAGGCCATCTCCAATGATTTTGCTGGGCTAGTCCCCGGGGTAGCTCGGGCTTTGGGTGGCCATCTCTAATGATGGGCTCTTAAACTCAATTTCTTCAATTTAATTTCTTTCCACTCTCACCATTATTATAATAGTTTTAATATTGTTTTAAATATTGATAATAATATTAATAATAATATGATAGAATTATTATTATTATGATTTTAAGTTACATTGACTCACATGTTACTTTAAGTATTAATTTAAATTATTTGTCTTAGTGTATTTTTATATTTTCAAGTAATTCTTATTCTAATTTAGGAGGATTTTTTTTATTTATTCTTATTAAATCATTGATAATTAGAATTGTAATTAAAATTAGTAAAATTAATATTTATTTTTATTCTAATATTAACAATATACTAACAAATTATTTATAAATTTTAATTAATATTTTTTAAATAGAAGAAATAACTAAAACCATTTTTTAGTTTATTATTATTAAATCATTAATAATTAGGATTGTAATTAAAATTAATAAAAATAATATTTATTTTTATTCTAATATTAACAAATATACTAACTAATTATTTATAAATTTTAATTACTATTTTTTAAAAAGAAGAAATAATTAAAACAATTTTTAATGTTATTATTATTAAATTATTAATAATTAAAATTGCAATTGAAATCATTAATAATAATATTTTAAATTTAACAAATTAAAATAAATATTACAAATTTTATTCTAATATTAACAATTATTATAAATTTTACACAATTAAAACTATTTTAATACATTTAAAATAATTAAAAAAAGGGGGATCATATGGCGCCACCTGACTTAAAGAGGGGGGCGTGAAATACAAGCGCCCTTTTTCTTCTTCATCCTTTCACGAGGTTCCCGTTCTCCCTTCTATTCTCCGTCGTGACCGCTGGCCAGACCGTGCCGCCCCGCAAACCTCCTAGCCCAGCCCTCACGCACGCCCCGAGCCCACGGTTGGAGATGCATTGATGGATTTCCTTTAAAAAAAAAAAAAACATAAATAGGAAAGTTTGAAGCAAAAAGGAAAATAGTTGTGGCTGCTGGGATTCGAGCCCAGGTCTCCACGGCCACAACGTGGAATTCTTACCACTAAACTACAGCCACAAGATGACAAAGCATTGCCTAATTATTTTAAATAAACGATATTCAAATCTAAGACGTCTTATGTAGTAATTCTGATGAACATTTAAAAGTTCAGATTACCTTTGAGATCCTTTGTATTACCGAGAAACTGTAATTTGACCGTCGGATGCTATGCCCAGTTATGTAAAATCACAAGTTTTGCCTTTTGGAGAGTGTCAAATCCACCTTGCTTTCGACAATAAGAGTAGCCCAATAACTGCATCTACATCAATCCACACCATCCCTATTCAAATTTTATTCAATTAATATATTAGTATGGAATTATTCAACTCTTGAAAGTTTTACGCTTTGAAACTCCCAAGTGGGATCGATATCTGCGCAACCAGAGCTTTTGCATTCAAAGTCTTCAAGTAATTCCCGACTTTTTATCTTGAAAGGTAGTAATTTAATGGGCCGAAGAAGAAAGTCGCACTAGTGATCCCAGGGTCTTTTGTTTAAATAAATATATGTCACAATTTTTTCTATGAGTATATAATTCACTCTCACATGCATTCTATTTTAATTATTCATATAATGCGTTCAAAATTTAATATTGAAGCACAATTTTCTGTGGATAAATATACCACTTTTTTTAATAGAAAAATTGACTTTTTTAAATGAGAATATGCCAAAATTTAAAATAAAGTAAGACTGTTTAACCCAAAATGAGCTTAAAAAAAGTAAAGTAAATGAAAAAAACAATATTTAAAGATTCGTTAAAAGTTAAAACTATGAACCTAAGACGTGAGTCTTAAGGGTTAGAAAAAAACAAAAAAAATTATGTATAGATGAATAATAGTATTTTTGGGGACTAAAATTTAAATTTAGTCTCTCTTACATTGAAGATGGTCGTAGATTTTATATTGGCAACAACTTAAAACTAAATTTTAATAATAAATTGACTCAAAAACATAAATTTATTCTTTTCAATCTCACAGGTTAACTTACCCTAACTGTCCCTCAAGTTTAAATTTTTTTACGCTTTCGTCCATTTTGTTAAAAAATTTCACTTGTATCCATTTTACATAATATTTACTACAATGATCATATTTTCGGTTAAATTGACCCCATGTTATCATTCACATGGTTTTTAAGAGGATACTTTCAATGTTTTATATCCTAAATTACACTTACGCAAACACAAAGCCTACAACCTAACACGTTGCATGAAATTTTAGGACCAAAATTACCCCTCTTATAATTTACATGAGTTCAACATGGGGTCATTTTAGCCGGAAATTGCCGGTAGCATGGTCAGTGTAACGAATATTGTATAAAAGTGATATAAGTGTAATTCTTTTACATGAGGGACGAAAAAATAAAAAAAGTTTGAACGAGTGGGACGATGTGATTTAACCTACAAAATATACAAAGTACTTTAAAAAAGAAATTAGGAAAATACGAAAGTCACGAAGGGCTTCAATATACAAATTTTCTTCATATATTTCCATATGGGAAATTTGCTTTTTTGGTACCATAGGATACGCTATAACTTGCACTTTTGGTACCATTGGATATGAAAATGCAAATTTGGTACCATAGAATTGGTTTTTATTGCAAGGTACCAAACCCATTTTTTCTCCAAAGTTACCCCCTATGAAATGCATAATGTTCAATTTACCCCCTCTAAGTTTTTAATGAAGCAATTTACCCCCTTCAGTTGGAGAGTGTAACCCACTTGCCGAAATTGAGAGTATGCATGCAAACTATTTTATAACACAAGGGGATAAATTGCCACATTTATCATAACATAGGGGGTAAAATGCCACATTATCATAATAAAGTGGATAAAGTGCCGCCTATGAAAATATCCGGGAGGCGATGTAAAACTTTTATAAAATTTCAGGGGGTAAAATGCTCTTTTTTAAATCACAAGGGGGTAAATTAAACATTATGCATTTCATAGGGAGTAAATTATCATTAACTTGGAGAAAAAATTGGGTTTCATACCAATGTTGCAATGAAAACCTAGCATATGGTACCAAATTTATATTTTCGTATCAAATGATACCAATATTACAAGTATGTCTATCTTAAAGTACCAAAAAAACAATTTTCCCCCAAATATTGTATAAAAGTGATATAAGTGTAATTTTTTTAAATGAGGGACGAAAAACTTAAAAAAAGTTTAAACATTTGGGACGATTCATGTAATTTAACCTACAAATATACAAAATGATGTAAAAATGAAAGGGTTTTTTTGCATGTTGCACTCCCAAAATATGAAAAATAGGCACTTTGCACCCTTAAAATATAAATTTAGCACTTTGCATCCCAAAATATGAACAATTCAGCACTTTGCACCATCTTTTATTTTCCTCAAAAAGCCTAGGGAGAAAATAGGATTTTTTGATATTTGACACTTTGCACCCCAAAACATGAGAAATGGGCATTTTGTACCCTCAAAATAGATTAACACTTAGCACCCTCGAATTAGGTACAACTCATCAACTTGCACCCCCGAAACATGTAAAATGGATACTTTGAACCCCCTACATACAAAATTAGCACTTAGCACCTCAAATTAAGAAAATCTCAACAACTAGCATCCCCTCATTTTTTTGGGCAAAGTTGACCACCGAGGTAAAAAAAACCTTAGGGGCAAAATAGATAATTCATTTTATTTTTTCTTAAATTTTACAAAATGCGATTATGAATACTAGAATATTCTTTCACAAAATCTATTTTAACATATTTATCTAATTATAATATTTTCAAATGTCCTCCAAATATTAAAAAGAATTCAAAAAGTTTCTAGAAATTCAATATCACAATAACAATTTTTAAGATGGAGAGAAAAATGAGTATTCTAGTATTCATAATCATATTTTCAGATTTAAGGAAAAAAAGCAATTAATTCCCTATTTTGCCCTAGGTTTTTTGCCCCGATGGTCAACTCTGCTGAAAAAAACGAGGTGGTGCTAGTTGTTAAGTTTTTCTTAATTTGAGGTGCTAAGTGCTAATTTTGTGTTTATAGGGGGTTCAAAGTGTCCATTTCTAGTATTTCGGGGTTGCAAGTTGATGAGTTTTTCTTAATTCGAGTGTGTTAATTCTATTTTGAGGGTGCAAAATGCCAATTTCTCGTGTTTCGGGGGTGCAGAGTGCCAAAGATCCAAAAATGAATTATCTATTTTGACCCTAGATTTTTTGAGAAAAATTCAAGAGAGTGCAAAGGGTTGAATTGTTCATATTTTAAGGGTATAAAGTGCTAAATTTATATTTTGAGGGTAAAAAGTGTTTTTTTTTTATGTTTTGGGGGTGCAAAGTGCAAAAAATCCCAAAAAAAATTAAGGTAGTCCAAGGAAAATTCGAAATTCACGAAGGGCTTCAATATACAAATTTCCTTCATATATTTCCAAACTCAACGCATCTTTTAGAAGAGTGGGCGTAAAGGTATATAATCATAAAACGCTGCGTTCTATTTTCCCACTTCTCCTACAAAAACCAACTACTGCTGTGTGTATATACTGTTGTATATATATACATACAAATATACACAGAAGAGCTCCCTCCAACATATCTAAATTAAATCAGAAAGAGAAACACACAATTCAACTTGAATTCTCGTTTTTCTTTTTATTTTTTCTAGACCTCTTCTTTTTTTTTACCCTGTAAATTAGAGAAATTCAGCTTCTTTTTCCCACAATTTTGTGACATTGGTCGCCATTCTCCTCTTTGCCTGAGTGGTGAACTCCATTTCATACTTTCAAGCAGAACTTCGTTTCTGGTATATACATAAATCTGGAATACATAGAGAAAGGGGATTTTTAGTATTTTACATTGTAATTATTGAAAATTTTATGGGGCTTTTTGCATGCGGTGTATTAGATCTTAAATTTGCTTTATTTAATTGTTTGGAATTGTATATTTTGCTCTTCTGTGGCGGTGGGAAGTGTATATAACTAAATAATTAGGGTTTTGTTTTTCTATGATACAGTGTGATGCGCTTGGGAGATGTTCTGTCAGGGTTTTCAAATTTAAAGGTTTGGGCTACTGTGCTCAGAAGATTTTAGAGGTTTCATTTATTTCAATTTTTGTTGTTGATTTACTATATATGTGCAATCTTGGATAATTGGAGTTATTGATGTGCAATGCGATTTTGGGATAACAATTCTTGTGCAGTTTTGCAATTCCTTTTATGCTGATGTTTGTATATATAGTTTTGCATTACTCCCTTGCACTATTCAGATTTTCTTATTTTTTGGTTGGTATTGAGCCTTTTGCAAGTCTGTTCATACGTGAGGTTTTTGAGCCATCAAGAAATTGTAATATGTTCTGATTTGTGATTCTCAAGCTATTGCATATTTCTGAACCTTTTGTCACGTTATGAGAGAAAGAAGAGTTGTAACCTATGTTTAGAGAGGTTGTCAAGTGATCTTGTCATATAGGGGTATGGGTGGTTTCTAGGAGGTCCAAATGGTATTGACCCCCATGCATAGAAAATAAGTGAGTAAAGAAAAGACAAGATATTTCACTAGATGAGATGGGCTGATAGATTATATTTATTTGTGAGTAAATTTGGCTGTGAACTGATTGAGCAGACATCATTAAAAAGACAACATTTAGTGGCCGTACGATGTTTTTTAACTTGGATCACAGGGGTTCTAATAAACTTACGTTGGAAATGTGGTGATCTGTTGGTTGGCAGGCTTGATTATGTAAGAATTTTTTTGACGATCAATGTACTACACTGTTGACATATATGCTAAGCAAAAAGTGTCTCAAGTCAGAACTTTTAATAATACTGCATAAAGATTATCAACTATCTTTAAGGGTATGTTTGGTATTAAGAGGGTAAGGTCTATGAAGAAGGGAAAGTGAAGGGAAAGAAGTCAAATCTTTCTCTTTGGTATCCCCCCGCAACCCAAAAAAAATTATTGAGGGGAGGGAGACATTTTTACAACTAAAGTTCGATTCATCTTAGGCTCTTACTATATCGTATTAGGAGGTATGGAAATTGTTCATGAGAAGGGTATGCCTCCCCTCTTATTTCCTTTACCCCCTCCTTTCCTTCTTACCAAGAAAAACAGAGGTGTGTGCACCTACTCTTTAACCTCCCCTCTGGTCCACCCTATAAATATCGTCCTAAGTATCTGCTGATGTTTGAAAGTTAAGGCAGTATTAGATTGAGAAAACAATAAAATCATGTTATTATGATTTAGTCGTCTTCACATAGCAATTTCTTCTTCCCTTTGTTTCTGGTAGGAGGGAAGTGGGTTAGAGGGTGGAGAGGAATTTCATATTACTGATAATCACTATTGTAAATGCTCAACTTGAACTAGCACTTGATAGTTTTGATTCTTGAAACTTAGGTTATTCTATTCTTCCAGTCCCCTTGTCACGATTAACTTTCTAAACTGATAACTGAAGGCAAAGGTATTAATGTGCTCCAGACATGCCCTTTTGATGTCGCTAATAGAAAATGAGTAACAAATGAAAGGTATATTTATTGATTTGCTACCAACACCTTTCATGTGCTCCCCCCTTTCCCTTATCAAACTTGCCCGAAGTTTCTGCTGAAGTTTGAAACCAGTTAAGGCAGTTTTAACTTAAGAAAAATTTGCATTATATCATGAGAATGTTCTTATTGTTTGCTTTTACTAGATTGCAATTCTTCCTTCCCTCCGTTTTAGTTGGAGGGAAGTGGGATAGAGATGGTGAGAGGAAGCTCATACTACTGATAATCATTATTGCATTCTTCTATCCTCGAAACTACGTCATGGTACCCTCCCCACCCTTTTCTGATATCATTGTTGACTTGCTAAGGAAATAACTGATTGAGAAGGTATTATGCTTCCATTAAGCCGTTCGCACGCCACTATTAGAAGATTGGTAACAAAAGAAAGTCAGTATTCATTCAAATTCTACAGACCCCTTCTTGTGGTATATCTTTGCATATTTTATTTTATTTTGATAGGAAAAAAGTTTTAGACATATAGTATTATCTTCACTTAGGATCATATTAGGTAATTTCAAATACCTAGGGCTTAGTTTTTGATACATTATAAGCGGTTTTTTAAGTAAGAATAGTGTCATAGAAATTCTTTATGATACAAATAACATGAAAAACAATCATAGTAGTGATTTTTTTTTTTTTTTTTTTATATTCGAAACATCAGATTCTTTTCTTGCAATGAGTCAGCTATTGCAAATTAGTCGGTCTCTGGTTCCTTATTAACAGTTTCTGGGTTTACTGGTGTATTTATGGTTATGTTTTGCCTTAAATATCCGTGTTTTGCCCTTTTATCTGTTGAAGTTTCATTCATTGGTTTTATGCAGAACTGTGGCCCTTGAACGAAGAATTCTTTTTGAGGCAAAGTTCTATGTTTGTTTGGTGTCGGAGAATGTTAAAATTAGTCACTGTGGATATTCTGGTGCTGCGGCTGCTGTCACAACCATGAACCATTGATAGTTTATCTCATTGGAATATATGGGTAGTTAGTGTGGTCAACGTGTCTAACAGTCCTTTTTTCTTGTAATTAACAGACTACAAAAACTGGAAAATATAGTTTAAGCAATGCTAGGTCATTGAGATATTAAACTGGTATATGTTTTGGAACTTATCCTCTTGGTCTTATCACCTAACAGATTTAGATGTGTTTTTTGTGCGCCTTCTGTATTTGGTTCCTGTATGACATCAGAGCTGGTCTCCTTGCTAAGTTGGGTTTTTTTTGTTACTTTTCAGCATGTCTTGTTGTGAAGTCAAGGAGTCTCTTTCTCGTCCTTCTCTTTTTGTTTTTAGCTTTCTACTGTGATGTACTGCCGTAGGAAGGTTTTGTTTTAGCTAATTCCTCTTATTGTAGGTATAATTAACCCTCGTAATGAGCTAGAGACTACTATTGATAATAGCTTTGAAGTTTTTCGCATGATATTGTCAGAAGTTGACATACCACCAATTATTGTTGCATATTTAAGAAAAATTTCAAGCTACCTTGTACGTTATTGTTGCTTTTTGGAGGGAAAAACTTTCTCTCGACCATTTTTATGTTTCTGGGAGATAAAGTGTAACGGGTTATAATTTTTTCAGGATTTATGGCTTTTCGGAAACATGTACCGGCTGGTACTGCTGCTCCTGTCAATATTAGATCTTTGAGTTTCTCCAGTAAGGAAAATGGGAAACCTAGTCTGGTGGATATGGAAAGAAGACCTATGGAGGTTGATGTGGATGTTGATCTAAGAGAGGTATATTTTCTGATTATGCATTTTCTCTCTGCTGGACCATGCCACAGAACTTATGGGCAGTTCTGGAATGAACTTCTGGAGCATCAACTTTTACCTAGAAGATATCATGCATGGTATTCACGCAGTGGAATGCACAGTGGAGATGAAAATGATGATGGCATATCTTTTCCTCTGAGTTATAATAAGTTGGTGGAAAGGTAACGTTTGTCATTGCTACATAATATCAGGGTGGATAACTTGTATGGATCTGTTTCTATATGCTTTATTTTGAGGATGTTATAAAAACTGTTTTCGAGTTTAGAGTATATCGAGTTTCTATTAATATTGGGTTTGTACTCCCTGCATATGCGCTGACATTAATGATAACTGACAACCATCTCTATTGACCGTGTGACTGTCAAATTGAGATTAAGGGTTGCCTGTGTTGAAGGCTGCAGAGAACTAGGAAGGAAAATTCAAGACCAAGAAAGAAAATCAAGAAATCGTCCTTAGAAATTATTAGATAGCACCTAAATAAACCTTCAAAATTTGCTGAACTTCTGTGATTAACAACTCATGCATACGTAACACTGGCACACCTGTAGTGCCCTAATAATCAAGTAAACCTGTATCACCTCCTATTAGATGGAGAAGGTTTGTTATTTACTAACGTAATTTACAGAAACACTTGCGGCAAAGTTGTTCTTGGAAGAACTTACATATCCTTTGTAGTATTTTTCTAAGATCCCCTATCACCTATGTTACAGTGTTCCCCAAAATTGCTTACGTTGCATGCCTTCAGACTATAAACTCCCTCACACACAACTTGGGGAGGGGGATTATAACATTTTCTTATACCTTTCTTAGGTTATTATTTCATTTGAATTGTATCTGTTCGATTATTAAAATTGCGACTTTTGTTTTCAGGTATCCCCATATTGAAAAGGATCACTTGGTAAAGCTTTTGAAGCAATTAATGCTACGTGCAACTGCTCCTTCACATGGCTTGATTGGTGGAAATGCATCGAATGCAGCTTCTGTTCCTACACTCCTGGGAACAGGATCTTTTTCACTTTTGGACAGTATGTTAAAGTTTGACGATTTTATGCCTTTCTTTTTCAATTTGTTTTAATGTCATTTTTTTGTTGATGGTGTATGTTGCTACTATGTTGTCTTTGATATTATAATTAATTCCTTGGAAGTTTCTGATGTTCTCTCTCTTGCTCAAGGTGATCAAAATAGGAGGGACAACAAGTATAAACATCCACCAAGCTACATGCGCTGGCCTCACAGGTTGGCTGATCAAGTGCGTGGATTAGGTTTAAGAGAAATTGGGGGTGGCTTTCCTAGGCATCATCGTGCTCCATCTACTCGTGCTGCTTGTTATGCCATAGCAAAACCATCCACTATGGTGCAGAGGATGCAACATATTAGAAATGTCAGGGGACATCGTAATGCTGTTTATTGTGGTAAGGTTTTACCTATATACACACATACATACTTCTTTGTAGAATTAAAATGATAATTGACTTTTGTAATTAGGATCATGTTGGAAGAAGTTGCATACTTTCGAGCTAAATAGGTTTTGAAAGGAGTAACTTCTGCTATTTGTGTTTCTTTATAATGTCCAAAGCTTATGGTTTTTTGCTAGTAAGTTTGCAATTGAGTGATACTTGACATATGTTTGGTTGCAACATATTTTAGAAGCTCTCAATATGAAATTATCAGCTTAAAGTATAATAAAGAACTTAAGAGGGCTTTTTCCTATGTAATATTGAATTGAAAGCACTGGTAATGATTTCTCTATTCAATTTCTCTAAAGCTGATTTTATTGTTCCAGCTATGTTCATATTTTGAACTGGCTTTGCATTGCCTTGAAGTTGGTTTAGAGGTCATGATGTATATAAATGTAAGCAATGGCATTATGTCTCCATCTAAAACATTTGCTTGCCTACAGCTATATTTGATCGGTCTGGGAGATTTGTTATTACTGGTTCTGATGATCGCCTTGTCAAAATTTGGTCAATGGAAACTGCATATTGCTTGGCCAGCTGCCGAGGACATGAAGTGAGTAAAATAATCATTTTAATAGTCTCAAGATCAATTGGTCTTCTCCTCCTTGCTTTTATTTGACTTTTCAATCTAATTCATCAAGGGAGACATTACTGACCTGGCCGTGAACTGGAACAACACTTTGGTGGCTTCTGCTTCAAACGACTGCATCATCCGCGTTGTAAGATTTATTTTTGCAAAATATCTTTCCTTTTATTTTTCTGTTTGGCTATATGAGTATAAGACTATCTATTTTTATCACTGGCAGTGGCGCCTACCTGATGGTTTACCAATCTCTGTATTACGGGGTCATGCGGGAGCTGTAACTGCAATTGCATTTAGTCCTAGACCAGGCGCTAACTATCAACTTTTATCGTAAGCTTTCTCCATTCATATTGATGCTGCTTTTACCTTTTACTTTGGATTCCTAGTACAATTTGGTGACCAAGACATCATCACTGCATGCGTTAACATCTGTCTCTTTCTTCCTCCGATTGAATATTTATTTTCAGAACACATACATGGACAAAACTTAATTTAGACCAATAAGTGCAGTTCATTATGAGTTAATGCAAAATCTTTTTTCGCAACTTCTCTTTCAAGATTTGAACCAAAAAATCCGTGTGGTTTGTTCTATGTAAAAGAGTAATTCTTGGATTATATTGTGCTGCCTGTATATTTTCACCTCCATTTTTCTACCCACCAATTGTCAATCATCATTGAGACCTTACAAGATATGGGTTCTCATGGCCACTAAATAAACTATTCTAAAGGCTCCATGTTATAATCGATGATAGCTCCTTAATAAATTCCGAGTTGCATATTAATTATGTGGTTAGTGTGTGTTTTTTCTTCACTGTTATATTATCCATTCGTACAGAGTTGGTTTTACATTATGTGGCTCTATATTGACTTTCTCTGGTTCATGATGAACAGTATTCTATTTATTTTATGAAATTAACAATCCAGCTGTTGAAGCCTTTTGTTCATGGTTTTACCTTTGCTGGAAACAAGTTCCTTTTTGGCTTATGTCATTAAACTGTTCTTGATTGTGGTTGTATTTTTATGGAAGGTCCTCTGATGATGGAAGTTGTCGGATTTGGGATGCTAGATATTCTCAGCTCACTCCACGAATATATGTACCGAAACCTCCTGATTCTTTAGCTGGTTAGTTCCAGTCCCATTTGAACCCATTATTGCTTCTTCTTTTTGTTTAATTTTTTTGTCAATTTACTAATGTAGGGAGAAACAATGTTCTATCAGCCAGCACTGCTCAACAGAGCCACCAGATTTTCTGTTGTGCATTCAATGCTAGTGGAACTGTTTTTGTTACTGGTAGCTCAGACACTATAGCAAGGGTATAGTCCATTACTTGTTGAGTTAAATTGTCTATTGGCCTTATCCTTCTTAATTATTTTAAAGCAAAAACTATGTTCGGCCCTACAAGGCATGTTTAATGAACTCTATAGATGCATCTTCGTTACCAGTAGAGAATATCTCTTTAAATTGTGCGCTGCTATTTCCTCTCTCACTATATATATATATATATATATACACAGCATGATACCTTTATTTTCTTATGGAAACCTGGTATTTGCAGGTCTGGAATGCTTGTAAATCCAGCACAGATGACTCAGAGCAACCGAATCATGAGATAGACGTTTTATCTGGTCATGAGAATGACGTGAATTATGCGCAGTTCAGGTTTGTCTGAGCCGATACTTTGGACTATATGATTTTTGAGTTTTAACTCCTTATGTATTTGTCTGACGTGGTATGCAGTGGCTGTGCGGTGGCTTCCCGGTTTTTCTCCTCTGATGCCTCAAAGGAAGACACTTTGCCAAAATTTAAAAATACATGGTGTGTTAGACCTCATCCAAGGAGTGTCTTTTACTGCATTTGCATGTTTTCCTGTTCTACTTATGCAAGAAGTTTTGTTGCAGTTAATTTATTTCTTCTCACTTGTTCAAAAATATTATTCTACATGTTAATTTTCAGGTTCAACCACGATAACATAGTCACATGTTCTCGTGATGGCAGTGCAATCATCTGGATACCAAGATCGCGGAGATCACATGTGCTTTTTTTTTGCTTTTCAAACTTTATATTGATTACACTTCCTGTAGCAAGCTATGTGTTTGCTTGTAAGCTGACTGACATATTTTTCTTGGAATATTGTATTTTTTATAGGGAAAGACTGGGCGATGGATAAGAGCTTATCATCTGAAAGTCCCACCTCCTCCATTGCTGCCTCAACCCCCTCGAGGAGGTCCACGTCAGAGAATTCTTCCGACCCCTCGTGGTGTAAATATGATCGCGTGGAGTCTTGACAATCGTTTTGTTCTTGCAGCTATTATGGGTGTGTAGCTTACGTGCACGTGTATGTACTTAATTGTCAGAGTCGAAGTGTACTGGCCTCATTGGACTAAGTTAATTTGGGTTTATCAGATTTGTATTTCTGTCTGCAAGAAATGTGATATCGATTTAACCTTTTTCTGTTGTGAGGCTTAATTTGCTAATTATTTCCATGAAATGTCTTTGTGGTTACTCCCATTGAATTGTCGTTTTACATCTCCACCCTTGAATTATTTCTGCTTGTATCCATGGAATTGTTCACTGTATAGTTTTGCTCATTTTTCTAATGGTTTAAGCTTTTTTTGTTTCATTTCTGCATGAAATATGAATTGGATTGAATTGAGGAACCAGACATTTTTGGGACTAGGTAGTGCTTAGGGACTGGTATTCATGCTTAGGGAAGTCACCTTTGACAATCTGCTTCTCTCAGCTGTCAATACTTGATAGGTATCTCTGTGTGAATATTTGTGTTATATCATCTCTAATCTAGGTTTTCCTTTTTGCAGATTGCAGAATTTGTGTATGGAATGCTGTTGATGGTAGCTTAGTTCATTCTCTTACTGGTCATACTGCGTCTGTAAGTTAATTAACGTGTCCAATGAGACCTTGGTTTAGGCATTTAAGCACTTATATGACGCTAAGTTGCTTAATTATATGTTATTAATGTTGTTCTCTTTTGTTACCTTCAATTTTCATACACTGTTATCTAATTGTTCCAATAGTTTTGAACTAAGAAAAAATCTGGGGACTTGTATATTTAAGTACAGTGTATAAGGCTTTGTTATGTTATATTTCTTCCTTCAAATACGTATAAGTGAGATAATCTTCAAATAAATTTGGATCTCCTCTTTCTGTTATTTGACCATTATAGCTGATGATGCACATTCTGGAATTTTTTTAATGAATAATGGACAGACTAGTCTCTTATCATGATATATTAATGTTTTGAGGGGAACTGAGTCTAGCAATACCATTACTGTGCATCTTTCTAGTTTGTATCCATGATCCAATATATATTGTGAACGTTACTAGCATTTTTGAAGCTTATGGTGGAAGGTTTATCTGAATTTAAATGAACTGCTTACTTTTTTGTTTCTTTTGTTGAGGGTATGGGATGAGGGCTGGTCTGGGCTTCTAACTTTGATGATGTGACATTCTGGTCCTCCTTTTATGATCTTGTACAAACAGTCTTCCTGGCATACTAGCTTTTGATCATCAGCTAAACAAAAATAACTTTTTCCTCATAAAGTCCTTTGACATCAGGAAGGACGTTAGGCTGTCATAATGTCTACCCAGATGTTACCCTACCAGTGACAAACTTTCTATTTGAATGCTGACAGTTGCGATGGACAACTTATTTACTCACTGGTATTACTGAAAGCAGTTGTTGATGTCGTATCTCTAGCTTATTCAGATGTTATGTTCCAAGGCACTCTGTGTGAAGACTTGTCTAGCTATATGTGCATTTGATACTCAACTAATTAGTTGGGGTTAGTAAACTTGTTTATAACTCACTGAACCACTTTTTCTCTTCTTTGTAGACATATGTCCTGGACGTGCACCCTTTTAATCCTAGACTTGCAATGAGTGCGGGATATGACGGGAAAACAATAGTGTGGGATGTGCGTTCGTAGTCGTCTTCTTTATTTTCTGCTTATAAAAAGATCCTTTTTATTGCTGCTCGCCGCCTCTTCACGCCTTTACTTCCTCTCTCTATATTTGCAGATATGGGAAGGTACAGCAATTCGGACGTATGAAGTTGGTCGATTCAAGCTGGTTGATGGAAAGTTTTCACCGTGAGTTGATCTTCCAAAAAGAAACCCTCTTTCAAATCTCATTCTATTGCTTTGCAATTTGCTTGTTCTTGTCTTTGTATGAGACTTGAGTCCAAATCCTTTTTGTAGAGCTTATTATTTTTGAACTAGATTAGATTAGTAAGTGATGGATATTAAACTTCATTTCCAATGTAGTCAAGAGATAACTTCACATATTTGCTCTTTTTTGTAAGTTCCATCACGATTGAAGAGTTCAGCTATTTGAAATTTACGTCCTGGTGCAATATGTCATGTCTTGATATAAGTGGTGCATTAGTGAATTCAAAATTGGTCTAAGCATCTTGTAAAGGTCAGGCAGAAGACTCCACCCAGCCAAATACCCCAGGTCGGTTCCGCCAGGTTAGACCAGGATCTGGTTTCGGGAATTACGGGGTTGGGTTTATTTTGAAATTGATAGAACCAATATTTCATGAAGAATGGCTTGTCTTTATCTCCTAAATGCCCAGTACTAAGGTTTTCTGGTGTGTATATGCTGTATTATAGGCCATTTGCTGGCACTGCTATCTGTCAGAATATGGTAAGTCAGAAAAACTTGTGTAGTTGAGAAATTCAAGTGAAAAAGATGTAATCTATGATGCAAAATACTCCTAAAGATCACACGATCTAGTCTAACAAACAGGTGTGGATAGGACATCTTGATACATGTCCAACAAGTCACCTTGCGTGCGGAAAAAGATAAATAAAAAGGAAACATGGAGATGGTTCATATTTGTATATGTACTGTTGGTTCATTTTTGTATATTAATGATGATTATCATATATCTATATATATCTATCCTATTATACTCCTTACATGTTGTGCCGTGTCTGTAACTTCTGAAAAATCCTTGTCACCGTGTCCATGCACCATAGGTTGCAACTGAAGATTTAGTATATCAACCAGGAATTACGAGAGCATCAAGATTTTGATTCTGTCATTTCCTGACTCCAGTCTTTACAATAGCTAAGAATTTGCAGCCATCATTGATTAGTTAAATTTTAATCCAGATACGATTTTGTTGGTCATTCAGGGATGGAACATCCATTATTCTTTCTGATGATGTTGGCCAGTTATATATATTTAGCACTGGTCAAGGTGAATCACAGAGAGATGCTAAATATGATCAGGTATTTAATATACTAGAATGTTTTTGCCTAAATGAATTGATTTATTTCCTGGTTTTCCTTGCCTCCTAAAAGAAGATTGATTTTGATTACTGGTTTAACTTCCTAACAGTTCTTCTTGGGGGACTATCGGCCTCTTATTCAAGATGCACATGGAAATGTCCTTGACCAGGTTAAGTTAACTTCTCTCTCCTGTCTTAATTTTTTATGAAAATGCTAATTACGATTTCGCATGCACTATATATGCTTGCTGTGTACTTTTTCCATGCTAGTTTTCACTCTAGGATCTAGTACCCACAATTTTTTTATGTGCAGACCATCATTTTGTGTAACTTGTCTTATTAACTTGATGATCTCAGTAAGATTTTTGGAGGCTTCTTTGGCCTGAACATTAGGATGACATATGAATTATTAATACAGGAAACGCAACTTGCTCCTTATAGGAGGAATATGCAAGATCTCCTCTGTGATTCAGGTACTTCTTCACTCACTTTCTGCTGAATCTTTGAATACTTGTTCTTCTGTTCTTTGTATTTTGTATTTTGTTTTTCCATCATGATTTTTGGGTTGGGAATTTCCAGGAATGATTCCATATCCCGAGCCTTATCAGAATATGTACCAGCGGCGGCGTCTAGGAGCTCTTGGAATTGAATGGCGCCCATCATCTGTGAGACTTGCTATTGGGGTAGATTTCAGTCTGGACCCAGAGTATCACATGCTTCCCATTGTAGATTTGGATACATTAATTGATCCACTTCCTGAGTTTGTTGATGCAATGGATTGGGCACCAGAAATTGAGATCCACAGTGATGACAATGATTCAGAGTACCATATAGCGGAGGAGTACTCATCTGGAGGTGGCCAAGTAAGTTTAAATTCTGATTCTGGTGATCCAGAATGCAGTTCAGAGAACAGTGATGCTGAGGATTCAGACGGAGATGGCCTACGTAGATCAAAGAGGAAAAAACAGAATGCAGGGGTAACCTTCTGTATTAGTCTGTATTATTTTCTAAACTGCATTTGTAATGAGGGTTGAAGTTATGCCCAAAACTTATTTTGATAGCTAGATCAGTCGCCGTTATAGTTGACATTGTATTATCTTTTTCAATGTTTTAGGCAGAAATCGTGACTTCTTCTGGAAGGCGTGTGAAGAGGAAGAATTTAGACGAGTGTGATGACGGTTTAATTAGGAACAACCGTACTAGAAAATCAAGAAACAGCCGAAAAGCCTCGAGGAAGATGTCCTCATCAAAGTCAAGACCTCAGAGAGCAGCTGCCAGAAATGCGCTTCATCTGTTCTCTCAAATCACAGGAACATCTACAGATGGAGATGTAAATGGCTTGGATAGTGACTCATCCGAAAGTGGATCCACACTGCAAGATTCAAGCTTTGCAAGTGAAGAATCAGATGTATCTCAGCAGAATGAATGGCATGAACAATCTAAGGGAAAAGAAATCATGGATCACTGTGTAGATAGGCCACTACTGAATTCTGAATCTCATTTGAATGCTACGGGCAAGAGGAGATTAATTCTAAAATTTTCTAATCGTGATTCAAGTAGATCCGTATCACAACAAAAGACTGTGTCAGAATTCAAGGAGAACCAATCTGAAGTGGCAGGGTCATCATCTAGAGTTCCTCAGAAAATCGATGAAAATGATACAAATTATTCAGAGGATAATGAATTTGGTGTTGGTGCTGATGATGATAAGGAAAGAAGCAAGAATGTGCAGCCTGCTATGGTTGAACGCCATGTAGATCTTCTTGGAGGATGCGAAAATGGTTCGATTAGATGGGGAGGGGTCAAAACTCGCACCCCTAAGAAGTTGAAGATGGGTGAACCCATATCAGCAGGTTTACATGCTTGCTCTAGTTCAGTTCTCGATCAGCATCTTAAAGAAGAAAACTTAATCAATGGCCATTCAACTTCAACGGAGCATGACATGAACTACCCAAGTTCAGGAATCCAAATAAAGGAAGATAGTTTAGTAGAAAATGTTTATTTGCAGGAGAATGCTTGTGGGACTAGTATTCCTGAAAGTTTTGAGAGAGCAAAACATGTTCAGAATTACTTGGTTGTGGACGAGAGCAAGGATGACAATGAATCATTAAACAAGGTTTGCAACGGTACAAGCATGCCTTCTGTTCCCTGTGCAAATGGAAATGAAAAGCACTTTGAAGTGAAAGAGAATGGTACTCAAATGCCAACAAAGTTACGGATAAGATCTAGTATTCTGTCAAAGGATCGTGATACCCCTGGCAAAATTATTTTTGAATCTCCATCAGAGGATACAATTAAATCTCCACGTGGTACACCATGTGATGACCCTGCCATAGATAAAAATTTACAAGTTCCTGGTTGTGGTGACACTGGAAAACCATGTGCAGACAACAGAGATCATTATGGAGTTCCGATTGTAGAGGATACCGTCAATGGATCTTCATCCAGGTCTGTGTTAGAAGAGACATTGAAATTGGACTCAAATAGAAGGATGATAACAGCTGTTTATAGAAGGTCAAAGTCTTCCAGAGGTAGAACTAATCAAGAAGGTGACTGTAGTAGCATGAAAGCAAGCACTTCTAATGTTGGAATACATAATCAAGATGAAGGAATAGAGGTTGCGCCTGAAGGGATTCGTAGGGCTAGGTCTGTTCGACTGAGATCAACTACCCGTGGTGATCCAATCTTGTCAGGCAGCAACTTGAAGTTCAAGGAACCCCATGATCCTTCGGAAGATACATCTGTAGATGTTGAAAATGCTTCTTCTAGCAGAGGTGATGATAATTCCTGTGAAGAATGGAGATCAGAGTCCAGAAATTCTATTCGATTAAGATCCAAACGAAGTAAGAAATACAGTAATTATGTGCGTGGTACTAGTCCCCCAGACCGAAGGAAATTTATTCACACCGGAAAAAGTTCCTGGTTGATGTTGTCTGCACATGAGGAAGGCTCACGATATATACCCCAGAGAGGGGATGAAGTCGTGTACTTGAGACAGGTAAATGATTACTTTATTCTTTATCATTCCCATTATCTCTCTCTCTGTGTGCCCAGTTTTGTGTTATTTATCATTATTTTGTTGTTTGTTTTGTGCTTCCTCCAGGGCCACCAGGAGTATATAAGTTACAGTAACTCAAGTAATGTAGGCCCTTGGGAAACTATTAAAGGAAATATCAGATCTGTGGAATTTTGTAGGGTTGAAGAGCTTGAGTATTCAACACATCCAGGTTCTGGCGAGAGTTGCTGTAAATTGACACTTAAATTTGTAGATCCTTCTTCCGATCTAGTTGGTAAATCATTTAAGTTGACTCTACCAGAGGTGACTGGATTCCCAGATTTTCTTGTTGAGAAAAGTAGGTATGATGCGTCTGTGGCAAGAAATTGGACCTCCAGAGATAAGTGTCAAGTCTGGTGGAAGAACGAGGGTGAGGAGGATGGGGGTTGGTGGGAAGGTCGAATATTACACGTAAAGCCCAAATCTCCTGAATTTCCGGACAGTCCATGGGAAAGGTATGCCGTTAAGTACAAAAGCGATCCCACTGAGACACATCATCATAGTCCCTGGGAACTTTATGATACTGATACACATTGGGAGCATCCTCACATGGATGGTGATATTAGAGAGAAGCTTCTTCACGCTTTTGCTAAATTGGAGAAATCTGGATACAAAGTACAGGTAAAGAGAGAAACCATTTTAAGATGAAAATAGCCATATGAAAGTAGCTGTACTTGAGTTGGAAATCAGGTCTAAAAGTTGTTTTCCTTGCAGGATTATTATGGTGTTAACAAATTGAAGCTAGTTTCGCACAAGACAAATTTTATTAACAGGTATATGTCTGTGGCCATTATTACTTACTAAGTGTTTCCAATTCCTTTGCTGCACTATTTTGGTTGAATATAATTGTTCTCTTTGCTTTATTCTGATGATCGACTCTCTCATTCATTGTTATCTTTGAATCCTCTATACCTATTCGAAGTCCCAATTGTTGGCAATATTCTGACTACATTTAATTTCACAGGTTCCCTGTTCCCTTGTCTCTTGAAGTTATTCAGTCTAGGTTACAAAATAATTACTATAGAAGTCTGGAGGCAGTAAAGCACGATACTGAAGTGATGTTGTCAAATGCTGAATCATATTTTGGAAGAAATGCAGAACTTTCCACAAAAATGAAAAGATTGTCCGAATGGTTCCGAAAGACACTGTCGTCCTTTTAGTTTTATATCAAACACAATTGTATACAAATTCACTTGCCTTGCCTTGCACGAGGCTTCTTTTTCCCTGTGAATTTTACCCTTATTTTTGCCTTAAGAGTAGTAGTAGTGGTAACTGGCTGAGTTTAGAGAGCTTTCAGGGATTCTATATATTACAGAAAGGGCTTACAAAAATTAACTGACCGCTGTGGAGAATCCCCAGCTAAAATTCTTTCATGTATAGTTTAATGCTTAAAGAGTATCAGTGAAATATTTCTTAAAGTGAATCACATAGAAATATTAGTTGTTTTAGATGCTGGATATAACTATATTTGGCTTTCTTTCTTCTTTTAAATGTAAGGGCGTGCGTTAGCACTCCTGCAAGAAAACAGAAAACGGCCTAGCTAATGCGACCCTTGTTGAAAATTCATGCTTTATTATGTTAAACTCATGTACTTAAATTGGATGCTATTGCCGAAATAATTCTTGACTAATCCTGATTTTCCTCCCAGAGAATGGAAGTGTTTTTGCAGCCTTGTGCTCCTTTTGCCAGTAATCTTTACTTCAATATGTTTGTTAATCATTCATTTTACTTTTAAGACTGTCTCCGAATTTTTTTTTCCTACTCTTTTAAGATGGGGTTAAATCATATTTGTATTCGAGTCAAAATTAAATTTGGCTTCAACTCTTCTCAAGCCTTTATTATTCAGAGAAACTTATCTTCACTAACCTAATAAAATCATAGACCTGTTAAAAGTAAATTGATTTGACTTATATAAAATTTATTGATTCACTACTAAGATTTATTTTTCTCCATTAACATTCCGAATTCAGATATTGTCAAAAAAAAAAAAAAAAAACATCTGAATTCATATTATATATTTTAAACTTTAAAACTTACAAAACCCAACATGAAAACTCTTTCTAAATCGTGTTCAAATGTTTCATTGAAATTATCTAGCTAGATTAATTTTTCGCGATGAAAATTAAGCTAATCAGGCTAACACTTATCTATATCATTTTCTCGAATAAAGATTTGGGAGAAAAGTATATTTTGTATCAGACAATTAGAAGTAGTGTACTACTATATGAAGAAAATAAAGATAATTTATTCGAGAAAAAATTGAAAATTCGAAATACAAAAATAACATCCATTATTTGATTTAGTGGCAAGTGTAGAAGGAAAACTATACAGGAGGAGGTTTTTTTTTTTTTTTTTGATAATTTTATACAGGAGGAGGTTTGAAAAGAGTAACATATGATATAGTAGAACTTTCATGTGAATTTTACTTAATACATGGGGTTTGGGTTTTTATGTATGTTATCCCGGATACAAAGAAAATGGACAAATTTGCTTTGTTGAATATGTAAGAGAGAATCGCACTTTTGGTCCTTTTATGGCTTTACTTTATCACGTTCATTCCTTTTAAATTTTCCGTAGTAGATGTGTCACTCTTATCAATGTAATGTATCATATTAGTCTCTCATATCAATGTAGTGTAACATATTCGTCCATCTTATCAATGTACTGTAAAATTTTGCTGAATCTGTAATCGTGTACTAAAACAACCAAGACAAGAGCTATGGCGCTCATGGAGTTATAAAATTGTCTCCTTCAGCATAAAAGCACATAAACTGGCAAACATTATGACGGATTCCCGTTGAATTTTGGCTCAAATATTTTCATGTTCCATAATTTTGGAAGGGGAATAAATTTTGATAATTTGGAAATATTACGTTTTGAGCAACTGAGCCATTACAGTTTTCTGAAATTTATAAATATGAAAGTACGTTGGAATATTTTTAAATGTTGTATATTTCAAAAATATAAAATGAAGAATTACGTAAGATCAATCGAGCAGGACCATTAAGTTGATCACGTATCTCCATTTCCCGAAGTTATTTATCCATCTCCCAGACTTGCATCTTAACTCCAAAAAAAAAATAAATAAATAAATAAACTAAATTTGCATGTACAAACAAGCATGAAATCGAATTGTCTCTTGCAGCAACTGCAACAATGTCACGCTTCTCGTGCAAATCAAATATTCTTGTAGCAGAATTCAAATAATGGTCCAAATATCCATAGTCGAGATCGAAGAAAGTTTCTTCAAAGGATCGCATTTAAATTCACTAAATTAAATAAGTTAAGTCATTAGTGGTCTACACTCTACAATTTAAAAGCTACGTAAATTACACAAATTTTCAGTAGAGAGACCTGCCCTTAGAGTAGAGACAAAACCAATCAATTTATAAAGGTCCTTCAAAGAACAATATGATGAAATTTAAAACAATTTACCTTCTTTAAAAATATCACCCCAAAATTCAGTTGAAAACTTGAGATTGGGCATAAGAGGCCCACACCTGCAGTCTCTTCTGAGCTTGAACGAACTTTAATCAAGTCAAACACAAGCCAAACTCATATGTTCTGTAATTTTTACTTCAACAAATCGAGTCCCAACCAAGCTTCAAAACCTAACATTTTTTTGTTTACCTATCAAGCACAAACCCTACTCGCTATATATACACATTCACCACTAAAGGGAACATTCAGCTTTCTACTTTAGACTCCACTAAAGGGGAAAAACTTTAACCTCGTGCAATTATGGAAGTTAGACTTAATAGAGTTAGATCAAGGACTTCGGACCACCTTCGTGGCTTGGCAATTCTATACGAAATTTGGTGAAATAGGGTATTCTCTTCTCTGGAAAGCATTCAACAAAACTAAGAAATACATCAGTTAAAACTCAATAAGCAGTAGTTAACAAAGTCAATGTGAGTACTTTCAGCCAAATAGTTAAAACTCAGCTTCTACACTCTAAAAGATAACATCCACATCTATGAAGTTGAATGAAACTGCAAAATTTCAATCTCTCCAGCGATGGCCACAATTTGGATTGCAGCAAACAAAAAACAAAGTCATTCCTTCTTCTCCCCTAGCAGTTGCCTGCACCATTAAAGTAAGAACACTTAACGAATGTGGGTAAAAAATGTCTAACTTCCAACTTCAGTTCAGTATAGAGGTGATTCTTTTATCATTGCAACACTAAGCAAATCCCAAACTAAACAAAAATCACTAGTTCAACTGCAAATCCTAGTATGCTAAAGTATCCAAATTCTTTACATCATATTCATTGACTTAAATTTATCTATTTCTGGACAGGATGAAAGATGTATCCAACAGACATGCACAAATAGATCAGTATATGATTTTAGCTATCTAGACGGGTTTAGATCATCTATGAAGGAACAAGCTGAAACAATCATCATGAAAGTTATTTCTCTTCTATACTAGAATAGCATTTTTCTTTACTTCGAGGAGAACCAAGTTTTGGGGTGTTATTTCAAACTAACAAGATTCCCATGATTAAACTAACAAAGAACTCCACTGCACCCAACTGGGCAATACTGTAATAGAACTTACAAACTTAACCCCATAGCCAGGTAGAGAAAATATTATAAACTCTAGTTTAGAAAATATATCATGTTAGAAGATATACCTGAAAGAAAACAGCTTCTCCATGACCACAATTGGAACAACGCACTGATTTTGTACGTGGAAGTGTTGGATCGGCAGCAACATCTTGCAAGACTTGGGTGCGTTCCCCAACAGAATGGTGAATCTCATTTCGATAGACGCAGTTGTTATCAGCAACCTCCTGCAAGTTGCTCACAAGTCAAGAGCTCATCATGGGAAAAAATGGTTATATCAAAGGCTGCAAAGCCTTTCAAAGGGGAGCATTACAATGAGATTTTCTCAATAGGACATGTTGACATCTGATTGCAGCGACAAACTTAACCTCCTCATGAAGGAGGGCAAGGAAACTTTCCTTTTATGTCCAAAGCCTAAAGTAACTCTAAACGTGAAGGTCACCCGCCTCCAACCCCCCCCCCCCCCCCCCACCATCCATCAAAAACAAGAATTTGGTCAAGCAAATAACATACATTGCATTCTTGTAGATTACATGTTTTTCCTTCTCAGTTCTGATATACCCCATGCATAAATTTAAGATCTAGTTCACAAGAATGAAAACATATAACAATGTTTTGACACTAGCGAATTCCCATCATATATAGTCATGACACAGTCTCATGGTAATCAATGGATTGGAAAAGAAGAAGGGAAACCGTACAGTTGAAGAAAGGGATTTGAACCTCAGCAATTGGATCGAGGGCTCAACATTTGGGGCTGATTGCAGAGGGAAAATTGGAGCAAGATATGGTTCGATGGAAAATAAACTGACAACATTACGTGATGGCACATATGGCGAACGAAGAGAAGACATGTGTCGATATTTTCATTCTGATTAGTTGTTCGCGTTTTAGTTGTTGTTCAGTAAGTTGTTTGATTATTTAAATCCCCAGCTTGTAATCAAAAGGGGGCAGGTAACAAATTCAATAACTTTCTTGCCAAAAGAAATTCTTCTGCATCTAAGAAACTTCCAGAAGTAGATAAAAACACAAAAATTCACTTCCAATAACCCATTTATTAAATTTTAACGACCATTAACTCAAACAGCTCAATTCATATAATATCTGTGCTGAATAGATAACTGATTGCACATAAACGATAATTCGCCAATACTAAACCCTAAACCCTGAACAAATCAAAATCAAAACCTGATGATCACAATTGCGGCAAGCATAGAGAAGAATCTTATTGTCTTTGTCTTCCTTTGGGTACAATATATTATTGCTGCATAAGGAAAGAAAATACAAAAATTAGAAGCTCGAATCTCCGAAGAAAAGAAAAACATTATTCAAAATATAAGAAAGCTGAAGAAAATACGAACCATTCACGGCAAAATTTCATGGTACTCATGGTGAAAATCTAGGACGATTAGTACAAGTTTGGTATGATTTTTGCTTTTGTTTCTGTGTGAACTTCAACAGTTCGCCTTTCTTTGTACTCTTTTTGCTTGCAGAAAGTTTCCCGAGCCCTTGACAGAACAACGAACAAATGTTGCTGCTGAGAGCAATTTTGGAAAAATTCTAATTTACCCTTGATGGTAAAAAAGCATTAATTATATAGTCATTTATAAAGGAAATGTGTTAATTCTCTTTTTTCATAAATGTCCTTCTTTCTTTAATAATGTTTTTGAAATTCTACCATACAGTTTCATAAAGACATTGATTTTAATTTTTTTATTGAATTACAATATTTCTTTCTTATTTTTGCTAATTCTTACTTTTTTAATTTATTTTTATTGATTTAAACTATGTGGAAATAGACTTCATTTGAATTATTTATTCATGGAATATAAATAATTTGTCGTCGAAAATGAGCAATTGTGATAGAAAATATTATTCATCATAGTTGCAGTGACCGAATTATTATATAGATATGGCAAAATTAAATTAAAATTTGATCACAAAATAAAAAATAAATTTGGGTAGAGTCAAAATATTATCTTTAACCTTTCTATTTTGCTATTCTCTTCCAATATTTTTTTTATCTATATGCAATTGAAATATAAGTGAGACAAATTTCACTTGTGATCTTAGGTTTTTTGTCATATCCAAATCAATACCTCATACCAAAAGTACTATTTATTTTGACTCATTTGAAGAAAATAGAGACAAAATATCTATATAATTATTAAGAAATTACACGAGTTAGCAATTCTGCAGAAGTTGTTTTCTAATCATTAAAATAAGACAAAAAATGAAAATGTAAAGTATAATTAATTTAATGGTTGTATGATTAAGGTAAGTATTTCAGCAATGATTATGTAATTAATGCGTTTTGAGTCTTTTGACCATCAAGGATAAAATATAAACTTTTTAAAATTATCCGACAGTAACATTTGTTGCTCAGACAATATCACTAGCCAAATATATACCTCTTTTATGGCAATATGTTATGTTCTTAAAACAAATGTTACTATTTTAAAATATACTTTTAATTTAATTTAATAAAGTATTAATTAAAATTATGGAAATTAAATCATTATTTTATATAAAGAGATTGTATTCGAAATAAAATCACATTTTTAATACAAATTTATTATTATTTATTATTTTTGTTATTATAATAAAAGAAAATTGTACTACACTCACAATGTGAAAAAAAAATTATGTCACGCTACATAAAGAAATCCACATTACTATTGTCCCTAATATTTATGGATTTTATACCATTCCCATTAAATTGTTTCAAATTCATAATAGCAAGTTTCCTCAAATAGTCCACTTCACCAGTTAACAAAACTTCACAACTGTAAAGAAATTCCCCTTTTTTACAATTTTTATATGAAGTTTGCAAGTTGGATGTGGGTGTCTAGTTAAAAAGAAGTAAATTCATCATCACAAAATCAACAAAAGTGAGATAAATTAATGAATGCCAGAAAGAGATGAGCCATCTTTACTCCTCAGTGAAAACAGTTATCAGCAGAACTGGAAATGAACTAGTTCACTTCCAATTCACACAATTCAACAGAAAAACTCAGCAAAGGGAAATCAACTAGAAAGTAATTATGCAATTATCGAAGTTATAAACTACAACATAAGAACACCAAACTTTCTCCAAGTCTATGAGGGATAATTTTACCCATATATGAAAATAAACAGATTACAAAAACCACAAATTTCTCAGTGCTTTCTGCCATGCCTCTTGCTTTTACTCTTCCTCGGACTGCTCTTACCCTCAGACTCAGAGTCTGAATCAGAGTATGACTCGGATGAGGAGCTATTTCTCCGGCTATGTCTTGTCTTCCTCTGTTTCTTCCTTTTGCTTCTCCTCTTTCTCCTCCTCTCCTCTTCAGAATCAGTCGAAGAACTGTAACTTGAAGAATCATCTGATTCCGTAACCGAGGATGCATCGGATTCAAAGACTGAGGCCTCACTTCCATTATCAGACTCAGTATCCGACTTATGCTTCCTCTTACCCTTATTCTTCTTCTTCTTCTCCTCGATTTTCTCATTCTTTGCATCCTTGTGGATATCTGGGTTCTCCAAATCATAAGAAACCGAAACCTTCATTCTAAGTTTTGGGTTCTTCAGTTGCTGCGTACGCGAAGGTCTCGAGATATAAACTCTCTCATTCTTGCACTCATAAGTCCAGTGCCCTGTTTGAAAGCACTTTTGGCATTGTGAAGCTACTGCCCCAAGTGTTGACGTAGAGGTCTTGGACACATCTTTCCTCTCACCCAATCTAACTTGTTTTTCAGTACTCATCAAATACATTTGCCTCTTGGCTTCTTTCCTTTCTTGCCATCTACTGGGTCCCTCTTCTTTTTGCCCGTACGCATTAACATTACGAGCAGCTGCAGTTGCTGCACGTTCAGCCTGAGCACGGCTGAGTCCCTTTGCAGCTGTTAAAGCTGCAGCCTTAATCCTTTCAGCTGCACCATCGTCTTTGTTGCTCGACATAAATCAACTATCATTGCAATAAGGCAACGTAAATAATTTCAACCACTTTCTCAAACCCCTCATAAGCATCTAAGAGTTTTTATGAAACGGTAAACATAAAGCTAAAATAAATCCATGTTTTTTTACGATATACAAATTACAACAAGTACCTAAACCTATGAAAAGGCAATAAGGAAAGTCAATTCAATCACTTTCTCAAACACCTCAAAAGCATCCAACAAATCATTTGAAATGGTAAACAATTTTTTTTGAGGCATTTGAAATGGTAAACATAAATCCATGGTTTTTTACGATTTTAAAAAAGAAATTACAACAAGTACCTAAACAAAAAAGAAATTCAAATTGACATTAGAAGTAACCCTAAATCTTGATAACACGAGAAGAATACCAACCCTAACAATATTTCCAACCTCAACCCTGCTGTTGTAGCAAATGGCGAGTACAAGCAATAATATAAGATTCGTGTAAATTGGAGAACTAGGGTAAGTTCGTACCTTTTTTCTTTAAGTCTTCTGGTGTCGAAAGTAAATAAATAAGAATCAGAAATTGATTGCGATTGCTTTAATATAATCATTATATCTGTGTTGCACCGATTTTGTTTCTATTCAATTCAATAGTATTTCTGAGATACCCCATAATGATTCAGTGGGGTTTGTCACAACATTCATGTCTTTTTACCAAAATTGTGAAATTTGTGTCGATTTTATTGACCAAAAGACAAAAACACCATATACTTTGTCTAATTTCCAAAATTTACTCTTTAATTACCACTTTTTACTTTTTGACTTTTGATGGAATGACAAAATTATTCCTATGTGTTTATTTTTTTTTCTTTTTAAAAAATTAAGTCAAATGTGATATTTAAAATCAAACACATGGGAGGTTTTTTGAGAGTTAAACAATGCATATAAAGTGTTTTTGTCCTTCGATGGCAGAGGTAAAATTATCATATCAAAAGCAAAATATGAACAAAACTTTGCAATTTTTACGTTTAAAACACACTCTCTTTTATAGGGAGTGTATTTGACACTTACTTGAGATCACAAAAAAAATTTTGGGAAATAAAATAATAACATAATAATTTTTTTGAGAATTAGACAAATCATAAAGGGTAATTTTGTCTTTCGCTCTTCGACTCACTTCGCCATCCTAAGTTCTATATCACTTGGACTAATTACATCCTATACTATAATTGTCTCAAAATTAGTTGTATTTTTTTTTAATTTTCATCTTACTTCTTCCTATTATTTTCTTTCTGAACTGTTTCATAAATACAACCTCTTTTCATTCATAGTGAATTCATTTCTCAAAAGTACTCTTTATCACATAAAATAATAATTTAATAACACTTGGTCTAATTCTATACCATTGCTTTTTAAAACATAAATATGAAAATGACCCCAAGATACCTAAAACTAAAACTAAAGGAAAAAAGAAAAGAAGATTAGATAAGAGAGTAGTACTAGATAAATTGCGCTAACAAACTGGTGGTTCAGTGCTACTCAAGGGTGAGCTTCGAATTGCCCCCAACAAATAAAGCAATTAGCAGCACAGAGTGTAAATATATGTTCCACTCAAGGATCAATTAGCAGCACCATCCCATACCTTCACCCTGAAACAATTTTGCAATAAACATTTTCTTCAAAACAGTAAATTTAATATACAATTTCCTTGACACAAAATTTTGGTCTCGGACGGGGTCCCTAGTTTTTTTCCAGTTACACCAATACACAACTCCCTTGCAAAACAATATGGCTGCCCTATCTATATTATCAAATATAATCCACACTAACTATAGTGTACACAAAGAAGCAAACTGATCAAACAAAATAGAGAAACTATTGCTAAACAAAGTCTTACAACGACGATAATTTGTCAGCTTAAATAGAAATAGCCCACAGGCAACTCCTTTACACCCTAGCAACAGTACTGTACAGTCATCCTCTCGTATTACCTAGGGGTCCTGTTTGGTTAAGATCTCTAAAAAATTTGGCAATATACTCAGCTGCTCTCTCCAAACACAAGTGCGGGCCAACAAATCGCGGTTGGTATAATTAACTATATCAAATAACTCAAGATCCATTCACAGCCATCTCCGTTGATGACTTCGTCGATAACAGTCTACAGTCGTCTCTCTGCTGCCCATTATCAGTAGCAGTATCATTCAAGCCATCAGTCAAGCTTTTCGGAGAAGCTTCTTCATTATTTCTGTGGTGTTCCATTTCTTTTTTACTCTCATCAGATGAGCTTATGGACCCCTTCTCTTCCACGATTGGTTCAACTGAGTTCTTCTCTGCATCCGACTGAGGATTGTTGAATGCAGCAGTTGCTGCTTTCTTACCAGGTATAACTGCCTGACTTAGAGTGGAGCACAAGGCAGCAAAAACACCATCTCTCGTTTTTAGGATTTTTTTAGGCCGTTGCGACATTTTTGGCTCGGGCTCCTCTTTTGAGCGTTTCAACCGAAACTCTGCCACTCCCTCATCATCATCTTTTGTAGTTTTTTTAACCGGGGGCCTGTAATCCTCATCATCTTCGTCATCATCATAGTCAACAAGACCACCAGACCTTCAATAGATGATGTAATGCTGAGTAAAAGTATTCCACAAATGATATAGAAAAACACAAATCAATCAAGTAAGATAATACCTAGGTGATGGATGTGAAGACCCGTTGGCTAACACAGGAGGAGGCTGAGGTTTTTGGGCAGATGTTGGATCTTCTTCATCACTGATACAAATCAGATATAAATTCAGCAGTATTAGTTTTACTAGGAGTGGAAACACACATGATGCATATCTGAAGGAATTATTAATTGTATTAGACCAACCTGTCCTCATTAAAATAGTCCTCCTCTTCTTTCTCCAAAGCACGCTCATCAATTCGTTTCCTTTGGTCCAACAAGCCACCAGTACTTCTTGTACCCGCACTTTCCAGTGACTACAAATGCATAATGTACTATTAAATGCACAAAAGTAAAAAAATAATAAGGTGAATATATAATATAAAGACGGAAAATACCTGATCATATTTGACTTTAAGAGCTTGAATTGAAGGTAAACTTTCAAATTTGGCCAACTGATTCCAGAATGTATCAACGATATACCTGAGTAATACTTTCAGGTTTTCCTGCAGAAGTCGGGTTTCAGAATAACCAAAAAAAAAAAAAAACAATGAAATGCAAAGATTCTTAAGATAGGAATAGACACCTTCCGGATGTACTCAAAGAGTTCAAGAACCACAGAATTCAGAAGATTGTAACAATCTCCGTTGGCAACAAATGCATCTACAATCGGTTTGAAAAGGTTGTTCTTTACGAAATGATGCATCAGATGATCATCCTGCAAAAAATTATTAACAAACCAATACTGAGTAAAAATATCAGTTGTAAATCAGAAATCAAGTTTATGTCTTTCCCTGGGATAGGTAAATAAAGACGAACAGATTTGCAACACTTTTTCAATAAACCACAAGTATCACGGGATGACCCAAACAGCAAATTTACAGGAGATCAAGGTTGATCAGTCTAAACAGCATATTCAAATACTTATTGATATACACCTCTTTTTCCTAAGATCATAGTTCTTCCATAAATGCATCAGAGTACCAGCACACACAATGAACGAATTTTAAGTGAACCAAAGTAGCATTAGCGAATAAATGATACACGAGTGAACTTTGCACGCAACCATTCACATGATCAGGAAATTTAGCAAGTGATGCAATGAACCAAAGTAGGATAAAATCTATAGTAACAAACTTACAATTAGTTAAATTAGTTAAGAAAAACAACAGGGCAAGATTAACATGTCCAAATATTATAAAAATAAATATTTGAAAAGACTTATTCAGACCGAAAACTAAACCATAAACAAAGCTATTTCGACAACATCAATCTTGCTAGAATCTAGAAAGGTAAAACAATAGCTATCAACTTACACTGCGAGAGATAAGCGTCCTCACAAATCTAACAGCAGCAACAACAAGATATTTTTCTCTTCTTCTCGTCAAATACAAAATCTTATCAATTACATTGTTGAGAAGAAAATTGCATCTGCAAACCAAATACAAAGCATAATTCATACTGATTTCTAATTCAACCTATAATAACTATAATCAAATGAAGTAGTAAGGAAATTACTTTATTCTATATGGATGGTGCAAAACACAGAAGCATAATAGATCACATATATTTAACAATATTTCAGGCTTCACACGAATTTGATTCACGGACCCTCCGTCAGCGCTTATCGAATTGCTGCCAATTTGACCATCTCCATTTGATAGGCATGAAGATGTAATTACATCAATTATTGAATCCAAGTGCTTCTCGTAGAAAATTTCTACAATAGTATCTCTCTGCAACAAAATGAAATTATGAAGTACATGACAATGACCACATAAATTTCAGAAGCACAGACACGAAACTGATGCCACTGACGGCCTTGCCCAGGGGGGGGGGGGGGGGGGGGTATAAGAAATCAAAACAATATAACTGCTGAACGGAGTAAATGCTAGTGTGGTGAGCATTATGGAAAACATTGTTTATTAGGAAAACAAAATACGTGAAACAGGTAAACATGATAAAAATGAAATTGAGGTTTAAAATGCCTAGGGATGTATGTATGAGTCAATAATATTTATAAATCAAAACATGCTAAAGGGGTGTTTGCAATCTTTTAAAAAGTACTTTTTTGCTTTTTTTGTGCTTAAAGCACTTTGATAATGTTTGCAAGTACGTGCTTCTGTTATTGCCTCTTCAACTCAAAAGCAGGTTAAGCAGCTAAGGAGGTGCTTCTTCAATTGCTTCTTATAGGTGGCATTGTTTGTAATAATTAAAGCTGCTTTTTGTACATATTTGCAAACATCCATTGCTTTTAAATAAAAATACTTATTTTTTACATTTGCTTTTAGCAACTGCTTTAGGGTTTCCAAAAGCATTTGCAAAAACCCCTTAATGATTGTTGCAGCCTTCGTTCAAGTCAAGCTATGCTCCAATAGCATAAGTAATTGAATATCAAAGAAGTAAATACAAAGGCACAAGTAATGCACCTGTAATCCTGATGTATATGAGTCCAAAAGACTGCGAAGAATTTCAAGAAATTGGCAGTGCATATCATCCCCAAAATCTGTCAGCATATTTTTAACCTGAAATTAAGAATGCACTCTACTAAGTGTTCAACAAGGAAAATATTTAAGCAAGTTTAACTTATACCATCCCGGCAACCCCATCTCCCTGCCCCAAGTAAAAAAGACCACATCCACTCACATACATACAAGCCACAAATGTAAGAAGACATGTACTTCTTTCACTGAATAGAATGGGTGTTACACCAACTTAGTAACAATATAGGTTCTCTCACAAGCATAAACATGATTCCATGAAAAGAAGTCCAAAAAGTTGCAGAAATGAATCATATGAAATCATAGATCAGGATCCATTGTCTTCCTATAAATCATCGACATAACAAGAAGTGTATAATGTCTTCCTAACACCACAGAAGTTCAAGGAAGTACCTAACTCTATTGTCACTAACACAAATAAACATAAACATGTGGAAATACAGAATCCAGCAAAGCTCACCAGAAGTCCAAAAAGAACACCGTCCTGCCGAGTCACATGAGAACGCAAAATATTTGGATCCTGATTCAGGAAAAGAATAAGGATGTCTGTCCTGCACCCATCACAACAATTTATCATGAAGTAGTGACCATATATAAAACTGAATTAAAACTTACAATAAGATAGGTAAATGCTTAAAAGTAATCACGATTCATTACCCAGTCAAAACAAGCTTCTTGTCTTCACTCTGCAAAATGTCTGCTATGATGTCAAAAATGCCTTCACTGACAAGATCCCTACAAGCATGATACATTAGAATAAACAAAAGAACCGAATGAAATTTTGAGCATGCATGATAGTTTAATATCAAATTTTGAAGTGGAATACAAAGATATTCTATTTGATATTCAGTATCATGTAAAGCGAGAAAACGAAAAACAGACTACAGCTTAACAAACCTAAATAGCTGGAGCTGTTGCACCATTTGCAAGCTCTTACTTAAGGTACAAAATTCATGCAAAAAGTGTACCTATTTGAACATGAAAAATAGAAGAGTTAATCTATCAATGATTTTAATGATGATACAGTAAAAACAAGGCTATCACTTCTCTACTCAAAATCGTGAATATAATTCACTGAAAAAATATAGAGAGATTTTATTTATAAATAACCAAAAGCAAACTGGATGCAGCATCATATACATGCTATAAAATCCAAATGAAAACAGATGTCTCTAAATGCCTTGCTCATGTTTCTGCAGATATTAGCCAGAAATTACATAGGAAGGATGAAATACAATCCTAGAGAAAATGAAACCATAAAGATCATCACAATTATATAAATACAGTAATACAGTAACATACAAGTATGTATGTATGAAGATATAAAGGGAAACCTTCTATCACATGCATTAGCATTAATGTTTTAAGCAATTAGGAATTATGGCTGCCCTTTAGGAGGCAATCATGCTATAACAGTAAACAATATGAAATAACTTTTTTATGTACTCATCCTCTCCCTGGGTATTCTTTAAGAGAAAGATAATGCTAACTTGTAAAGCTTTGAGTTTGTGGTAAAACGAATTATTGGAGCTATGGACATCTAGAGATGGCAGTTGTAGATTGTTCAGCTGAACCAGAGAATGTGGTGAGAATAAGAAGTCACTACTCATTATTAGTCAATCACAGAGTGAGCACAAGATTCTGCTATTCATCTATTAAATGCCTAAACTAAGATATCAAAATGATATCAGATCTATAAAAGATATCACATCATAACTTATCTATCAATGATAGTTTTATATTTATTGCACCCCATCCCGCCGCCACCCACCGGCATGCGTACAATTTCAATATTTGATTAATCAAATGTTTGGAGTAGTCTGCACAATATTCACATTTTGGAATGTATATTTTCAAATATGGTTCAGAAGAAACAGACAATATGAAAATTATAGCTATTTACTTGGACAAGCAATTACCACTGGGCTAATACAAAACTGTCCATAAATGTTCCAATAGTTTCCCCAATAACTAAGAGCCATAAGAATTAAAATAAGCTGCATACCACCCGGTAAAGGAAAGATTAGTCACAGGACGGAAATCATTCAGAAACTTGATTACGTAATAAATCTAAACTACTAAATAGTACAGGCAAGTTAAATGTACTCAGCAAGTAATGAAATGGAATGTTACAAAGCAGTGAGTTTCATTGGTACACAAAACAGGCCTACAGAGTATCTAATTATAGTTTCAAGGCGTCATTGTTGAGTGCTGTAAACAGACCATGCAACTAAATTACATGCATGATCTTTAATGAAATGCAAAAAAGTAAAGTTAGGATCAATGAATACCAAATTCTTCTTTGATTCTATGGTAGTTGTAGGAGATTTCAACTTCACAAACAATTCCTTGATAAAGGTGTTATCAACTTTTAGCAAGGAAATGACCTGCAATAAACAAAATTAGCTTAGAAATATAAACAAGATATGAAGAGTTGAGCAACAAGAAATGGAACTTACAATAGAATTATTTGAATGAATAATGGAGTTGAGATTTGCAACTACGGCCTCATCAAATCCTCTAGGCAAAATGACATCCTGGGATAAGCAATATAAAGCATAGATATTTCTTAAAAATGGTGAATGAAAAAAGATCTGCTGTAAGGAATTGGTAATACCTTTAGATAACCAACTCTGTAAGTTTGATGTATCTTTGAAAGGACTACAGGATCTTTAATAGGTATGACCTGAAACACACCCACATAAGAAGGATTAGCAATGAGTAATGTAAATACAATCCCCATCCTTTGACTCCTTACACCCCTCTCAGAAGCAACATTCTACATAGATGAAATTTCCACTATTCCCAAAAAATGTGCAGGTAAGAGAAGGGTACTGAAGAAGTTAAAGAATCTGTACCTCCTTAAAGACCACATGGTCCTTAATAAAGTCGCGGTGGTGGACATGAGGTACCTCAGGATCATCTGTAATCCATAAATAGAGTTCAATTACGGAAACAGTGTCAATCAGAGATCACAACAAACTTATACTGAGGATACAGTGACTGAGCAAGTAATAATTGCCTATCACACTTGGCATGTGACTCTGTTTCATAAAGAGGTTTCATCAAAAGTTGTGGTCCCTCAGTTAGTGTGTCTTTGTTAATTAAGATAGAATCAAGAACTAAATAGTGAATGGCAATAAAGAAGCCAACTGAGAGAATGAAAACCTATTACAAGTATAAATTCATAATACACCCTCGAACATAGATGTAGTACAACATGTTTCGTTCAAAACATCCATGCAACAAATGTCAAATCCAAATATAAAATCATATCAGTGAACTCTGACGCACAAAATGAAATTCAACTCAGATAGACCCACTGAAATTGATCACCCTAATCGCAGTACAAAATAAAAATCATCTCCAAAATAAGAATGAGATGAAAAATGAAGAACCCATTAAGGGACTAGAAGGTAGGCTTTTCATGTAAGAAAGGGTACAGATTTATCCCAAAAAAAATGTAATAGTACAGCAAACGTTGATTTACAAACTTTAAGCTGCCAAACTGGGAGGTTGACAGAAGAAATTGACTTACATTCCAGGCATCCAATTATATCCATGATCAAATCATCATCAAATATTTTCTCAAAGATCTGAGAACTGTTTAACAATACTGCAAGTAAGCATAAATAAACAACTTTTAGATTATTGCAAATGCTCAAACATAATAAAATGCTGAAGCAGAATCTTATCTTCACTCACTGATTCCCCTAATGATTTTGAATATCAAGTGAAGACCATCAACATTTTCCAGATCTTCGCATACTTTAAACAAGTCCATCAGCTTCCGGAAAAAACCTTGCTACATCACCAACAAGCCCCAGTCATATTAGCAACAAATAGTAAAACATCACAGAAGCAATTACAAGGTTTAACCAATTTGAAAGGACAAGGGTAACTGAGAAAATTAAAGGAGGAAATGGTATAGAGACTACAAAACGGCCATAAATAAACAGGTTATGACTGAAAAAATTTTGCACATCAAAATGGAGAACTTCACATTGATAAAGGATAAGAGCAATGTCCAATATCACTGTGAACAAAAAATAATAAGAAGAATCAAAAGCAACAAATGCCTAATATTACTAATGACAAAAATTCATTGTAGCTATCGTATGTTCAACTTAACAACCAAATGCACGCACACATCAACAGGTTACATGACAATGAACCGTAGTCAGACACGTTCAATCACCAGTATCATTGTATATAGGCGGTTCTTACATCATGCAAAATTTGTTCAGTCACATGCAACTGGTCTGTGATACCACTCTCAACAATCGTCTGCAAAATTAAGACAATCTCATCAGTGTATAAAAGAAACACAACAGTAACAGGAATCAGAATAGAGCGACAGAGAATATTAAGCAGCTCAAATATTATGTATGGGTGATATGGGAAAGAAAGATAGTGTCTATAAGCTTTTACCTTATGTATCAAAGGGAGAGTAGATAGCTCAACAGGAGGCAACTCCCTCATCTCACTGTTTACGTTGTGAAAAGTTTCATCTGAAAGATTTAAAATATGGAACACCGGTCACTACTGCTTTATACCAGATAATACTGAAACAAAAACTTTTCCAGATAAGCTTGATAAAGGCATTAGCACCTACTCCTTGGGGGGTACTCAGCATATGAGAATTTTGCTTTCATTAATCCAAAGTTGGTTTAATCCATGGTAAAACATGTTATTATCATTGATAAAGTACTTTAGGAACGGCAAAGAAAATATGTCTGTATTCCTATTTTTGAAAGCATCTCCACAATAATATTATATCCTTTATAGTGGAAGAAATAATAAAAGAAAATTCAGAAACATGCAAGTTTCGTAATTATTAATACTTTGAATGATATTAAGAAAATAAAACTATCACCATATCTTTCATCATAATAATTACTATAATAGCTAGTTAATGTTATAATACTTTTAAGAAATCTGTAATATAATGACAAAATAGTACGTTTGTTTGTAACGGCTACAGAAACTTCGTAACATATAAGGGTATCATATTTAAGTTGGTCCAGACTGATTTTCATATCCTAGTACAATTGACCGAATTGGACATAGGAAGAGGTGAAATAGATCAACATGAATTTTGATTCATCGTGCTTGGCTCGATCGGGTGAAAGATTAACAGGTAATTCATGTTAGAATGGTTGTTATTATAAAACGAAAATCATAAATATCGTGAGCACAATAACAACTGTATTATTAGAAATATATTATTGGTCAATTGAACAATAATCTAAATAATGGTGTTACACAAAATTTGATTACTGTCAGTATAATAAAATTAACGGCATTTACGAGTGCTAAAATAATTTCAGTCACAAATTTCACAAACAAAACACGACAACAATAGTGCTAATATGAAATCCATTACTATAAGATATCACCTATTACTAATAATCACATCATCAATATTACAGATAAAAGAAGATATCAGCAGCTACGGTATTCAGATTACAATAAAATTGTATTACCAAAAAAAATCATTCATTAAGCCATTAGAAATAACCCCACAATTTGTCTTAGTAGTGTACATAATAAGAGCCAAAGACAAGTTTGATTCAACAAATATTAATATTAAGAATATGTGAAGCAAGAAAGTTCTCATTCTTTCATGTCACACTAACATTTTCAACTTATAGATCAACTACATCTCATTTCTCTTATTTTCTCCAAAAAAAATCACTTAAAACGTTTCAGGAAAATTAACCATACAGACTCTGTAATTTGTAAAGCAAAAGTCAGGGATGTGGATATGGAGATAGTTACAACTACACGCAGAATCAACTAACGAAATGATTTATTCCCATTAGCACTTACTTGTAAGTGAGCTAAAGTGCATACTCCTTTGCACATTACATATGTTGTCCCTGCATTGAATGAAAAATGAGAATAGGAAACCTAAAATTTGAGCAGTTTAGTAAAAATCAAAAAGAAGAAGGGAAGGAAACTATAAAAAAACGATAAATTTGATACTAGCCATATGTAGGAGCAACCCGTAGTCTCTTGGAAACTAAGGGCCAATTCAGTAGAAAACTCTGGATCTCTCCAGGAAATAATTGTATCTGAAGAAATAGATTTAAGATATGAGTGACGAGATGAAAAGGGTGAAAACTGATTACTGGAGGAAAAATAAATTAATGGCTGAATACCTTCTTGCTTATGATAAATATCATCCGAGCTGATTCGATGTAACAATAGTGTGTCATTGTCCTCCTCATCAATAACAAACAATCCTAGGTCTTCTGATCTCTGAGCCAAAAGTCACAATGTTTCAATCTAAATCTGGCCATCGGGTAAATAAAAACCTACTGAAACAGAACAAAAAATCAAACCTCCAAATAATCAATACTGATATGGCCAGTTCCTTGATCATCCCATTTCCCATCATCGTTCATGCGATACACTTTAACGCGCTGAAAGCAGGACTAAAATGTGTGAGAAATAAGAGAGCAGGTTTCCACCATTAATATTATGAATATCATTGAAGCCATGTATAATTATTTTGATTCTGTATGAAGATTTCTTTGTAGAAGTACGAATTACGGACATTTTATTGGTACAAGTATGAAGGGTCAATCAGAGAACATAAAAATAAAATTAACTGAATCACAATAGAACCATGCCAACAATCTCTAAAGGGAAAGGAAATGGATGAAGGAAAAGAAAAGCACGTCCAAATTAAGTCAGCCATGGTTCCAAAAGCAATAATGTTTAAATTAGCTCAACCAAGTTTAGCAATAGTGCACCTATGCAAATAAAGCTGAATCGAGTGATGAACCAAACACAAAAGAAAATACAAGACAAGTTCACCCATTTAGGCAATGCTCGAGTATGTAATAGAGATGTAGAATATGTTAAAAAAATTACGTCAAAACACATGAGAGATACCTCTAATAGGTCAAAGCATTAAAGAAATTCTTTTCAAGTACCAAGGAAATGGGTAAATATCACACAAATTCTTCACGATAATATATTTTTACTTCTATTTCCTAAATGGACTCTTTGATCGTATTTCGTCAGAATATTAAGTAGTAATAGGAGCACACAAGACCAAGTACCATTTTGTCTCACAAAGCCTTGGAAGTAAAAGCTTTTTTATCTCATGCTTCAGTTTATTTACTATATTATTTAAGAAGATTCTAGGAATTGAAAATATATATTAAGTTATATTATGTACAAATTCAAACAGCAGCTTACAAGATGTATTATCTAATCTCGTGAATTTGAGGGTTTCTCCAAGGAATCAAAAGTGGTCGAAGCAGCAGATCCTTCTCACACCCCCCCCCCCCCAAAAAAAAAAAAAAAAAAACTTATCCTTCAACATGGAGGGAAAAGAAGTTGCCATATCTAAGTTTTAAAGTTGAGTTAATCAAATGCTAAACCAATTTATTGTAGACATTTTTTACTTACTGGCCTGCATATCACACAAACTCAATATCAATGGAATAAGGATGAACCAAAACATTAGATTTTGACAAGAAAGGTGCGTACACATCAGGATACCATACTACCTCAATCAAGGAGTAAGTTAATCACTTTACAGCGTCTTTAATCATTAAAGATTCAAGTCATGATGCTTCGCGTTCACCCAAGAGGTATGTTCTGATTTCAACATCGTCAAAGTGAGGTCAATTTGTAAATCCAATGAAAGCAAAAATATGTCTGTTTAGTAAACAGTATGTGCATGGTTTTGATGTTGTTGGAATGAAAATCCAAGAGCTCATAAGCCAGCTCCTATAAGTCAAGACCTCTGTACTACTACAAAGTCTCACATTTAAGTATCCACCTTGTGTAACTCTAGTATATTTATATCTTGCTGCTAATTCCAAACCCATTACACAAAATCTAAGTATCTCATTTAAAATCCCAGATCTTTTTACAGGGAATTGCCCACTCCAAATTTCATTTCCCAACATCACTTAAAAAACTAGAGAAAGAATGATACGAGTGAAATAGAATTCCAAGACCAATTCTAAGCATCTCATTGGTTAAACAAAAAGGATGCATCTCTTTAAACACGAATAATGAATCCTTCACACATTTGTGATGAGAGCCGAAATCAAATCAACAAAATAAAAATAATACACTAGATAATTATGCTGGACGAATAACTACTAAAATTAACAATTATAACACACAAAAAGTCAAAGCTGGAGTTTCGAATTATCCTTGCAACTCAACATTGAAAAGGTAGCGGGAAGTAATTCAGTACCAGGTATAATAACAACAATTTAAACTTTCTCGACATACCTGAATAATATTGCTCGGTGATTTATCCTGCGGGCCCATGGAAGAAACAAAGAGCTTCGCCTCTTCGCGAAATTCACCGCACGAAGCGCACAGATTGAATTTTGCTCAAGTTAAATAATCGAACCTTTGAACGAAAAATTAGGGTTTATTAAAGTGAGAAAGATTTGAAATTGTAGACAAATTAAGGTTAAAATAAAAATCACGGGTCGGGCTACTGATTTTAGATAATTTTGAAAACCCTAACCGCCATTTATATCAGTGGTGAGCGAACTCCCTCCTCTCCCTCACTGCTTTCTTTTCTCTTCTACTTTTCTCTGAGGTCCTTTTATTTTATTTTTCCCGATCTTCAAAAAACTAGAGGGTTTTTTGCACTTTGCACCTTGGAACTCAGATTTAGCAGTTTGCACTTTAGAAATATAGAAAATAGGCACTTTGCACCTCCAGAATATGAAAAATCAACATGCACCCTCTCTTATTTTCAAGCAAAAATAAACACCAGAGTCAAGGGCAAAATAGGTAATGCAATATTAGATCTTTGGCATTTTGCACCCTCAAAACATAATTACTTAGTAACCTCGAATTAAGAACAACTTAACAATTTGCACCTCCGAAATACAATAAATGGACATTTTGCACCTCGAAACACTTAACACTCTAAAATTAAAAAAAAAACTCAAGCTACTTGTTTTTTTTCCGAAACAACCATGTTGTGATGTTCTTATATATTGTGCTCGCACTTGATTTTTATGGTTGTCACAAGATTTTTCTCCAATATTTCCTCAAAATAGCTCCATAATTTTGCATAATGCTCCGTCTATGTGCAATTATTTTAGTTTGGCAACCTCGTTTTTGTTAATTTGAGGGGTTTGAGTTTTTCTTAATTTGAGGGTGTTAGTGTTAATTATGTGTTTCGGGGATGTAAGTTGCTGAGTTGTTCTTATTCAAGGGTGTTAAGTGTTAATTCTGTTTCGGGGATCAAAGTATCAATTTCTTATGTTTTGGGGGTGCAAAGTGTCAAATATCTATAATTGAATTACCTATTTTGCTCTTGACTCCGGTGGTCATTTTTTACTCCGGTGGTCATTCAAGGGTGTAAAGTGCAGAATTTTCCATATTGTGAGTGTGCAAAGTGCTAAATCTGAGTTTTGGGGTCTAAAGTGCCTATTTTCTGTATTTGAGGGTGCAAATTGCTAAATCTAAGTTTTGAGGGTGTAAAATGCTTATTTTTTGTACTTCGATGGTGCAAAGTGCAAAAAATCCAAAACTAGAGGGAGCATTGAGTGATGGACCTTTTTGTCCTTTCTAAAATGAGAATTTACTTTGTGCCATTTATATTACGTTGATGATATTTATTTTCAACTTTGATTTGAATTGTTGGACGAGCTTTTTAACTCATGTCTAAATTTAATTTTATTGCTAAATGAATTTAGTTCAAACCAGGTCAAGTTTGATAATTTTAAGTTCCTGGAGTCGAGCTATCAAATTTTGAAAGTTATAAAATATTGCTCAAATTAGTTTGACATGTATGAAAAATCAGGCTAAATGAGCTATAATCGAGTATCGAATAATTTTTTTATTTTTTTTTTATTTTCAATCCTAGCTATGGATTAAAAGTTTGTAATTAAATATAAATTAAAATTATAAACTTTTTGGAAAATAAAAAATAAAAAATATTTGAGGAAAAATTAAATCATGAAAATACACTAGAATAGTAACTATCTTATATTTTCATTTAAGTTGGTTATTAACTAGAAATGTATGTAACTTTTCCAATTCCTATTTTGTACAAGTTTATTGAATTTTCTTTGAGCTTGCATACCTTAGGGAACAATCATTATATTGTGTGTCATTGGGGAACATTATTGCACTTATCATACCACAACAAATCCACCCACTGAATCTCTCCAATCCAATTCCATTATTGTCTTAAGCGCAAGTACTACATTACATTTAACTAACTTGTCCTAATTAACTTAGCTAGCCCGGATCGGAGATGAAAACGAGAAGAACAAAAAGACAATGTTGTCTTCACGGCATTTGACTTAAGGTCTCTCAGATCTGCATCAAGGTGACGCGCATACAATTAAATTCCAAATTACTGAAAGATGAAAGCAGGCACGGCACTGGAACTTCATTTTGTGTACGTACACCTTGATTTTTATGAATAAGTAAAGCAACGATAGCTGATGAATTTTTGCTTTTAGTTCCAAAAGTTGTAGTAACAATACATCCATCAACTATATATTTATTGGCTTGGCTGACAAAGTATATATTATGCATATATAGGATCTACTCTACATACATTAATGAATTTAATTTCATTGTAATTCAATGAACTTAATTAAATAAACCAAATACAAGTGTAGGTCATACTTTGCTTCCATAACTCAACTTAAAAGCGAGCTTATGGGTCGGGGGTTGGTAAATAAAGCCTCTAAACGATCTAGTTCTAACTCAAATTGATGTTGATAATTTTCTATGTAAGTTTGGATAGGAAGAATATGAATGTTATTTAATAAATTCAAGCTTTCAAAACATAACACCAAATTAAGCTATGTCGATCGTACATGATTCCAACAAAACCCCTTCAATACATTAGATTAGGCTTAGGTCCGAGGTTTATCGACAAAACACCTCCAACGCTTAAAGTAATTTAGAGTTTCTCGAAAATGAGAGCAAAGAAAGAATACAACTTGTAAATTTTTGATAATTATGTTTAATGAATGTACCACGAGGGGATTATAACTCATTACATACCCTGATTGACGATGATGTTTCCGCAGAACCTTGATTATGTGCATGTCAATTCAGTTATAATTATGTTTGGGTTTGCCATGCGGATTAACTTCCTTCCACGTAAAATAAGGCCAAGATTAATTGTGTAATTAATCGTGGTATATATCATCTAGCTAGGTTATCACGATGCTTCAATTTGGAAGTTAAACTTATTCTAGAATTACCTAAATTGACCTCGATCGAGTAGGTAGTAGGATGCAACATGCGAATTTATGTAGCTCACGGAATGCTACATCAGGGAGGGCTGGTTCTTCGCATTATAGGTTGCATTATAGGTAAGGTACAACTAGTGATGTGAACAATTCACTTGCATATTTTCCCAAGCACGCTCCCGAATTCAGTGCAAAGAAAGAAAATGATAGACATCAACAGTCTTAACTTTCTTCATATTAACATAAAAGAAGGGCTCAAAACAGAGTACCTGCCTAACTATCTACAAATGCACACACAAGCAAAAGCCCTCCACTCAAATGTTTCTTCTATTTGTTACCACATATTCTAAGGAAATGGAAAATGCAATGAATCAGTCTTTTTTTCATCCCATGTGGAAATCAGGATGAACAAGTCCTTCATATTCCAGCTGCACAGAACAACAATTAGTTGGTATTAGGAATCAAAATTCCAGGAAAACAACAATAACAACAAAATTCTCTACCGTCGCATTATTATATTGTAATTTCATCCTTCTATACTCCTCTTGAGCTCGTCTGGAACGAAACATTGCCTGCACCCGTACAACAGATCTTTCAACACGCTCCTCTGCTTGTTTCCTGCTGGCTTGGAAGAAGTCCTCTTCCACATCACTTTCTTGATTTGGAACTTTGAGAATTTCTGCAGGTTGAACCTGAAGCCCACGGAAGCCTTTTCTCTTCAGATACCAACGTAGTATTGCTTTCTCAAGTACCCCAACTGACCAAACAATCTTACGGTACTGCTTCCGGACTTGGAAACCCCTGAAAACAGACTGCAATGGAAAAAAATTACAATCATATAAGTTCCAGTATATAATTGACATCAACAAGTTATCACATCCAAGGTATGGAGTAATTAATGTAGCGGAAGTTTCACTTGCCCCGTAATCTTTAGGTTGTTTTGCACTTTACCCTCTAATTGTTCTGCATTTGCACTTGCCCCCATAACTTTTAAAATTATGCAGATCACAACCTTTGGCTGGTTGGTTGTACATCTTCCTAAGTTCCTAACAACCATGTAAGAAAAAAATCACACTTTACACCTTAACCTTTCACTATAATTGCACTTCGCTCCCTGAACTTCGAGCATTTCACATTAAATCCTTAACAGCCCCTGACAAACGCTCAATTACAGAACTACGGCAATTTTAGAAAGTTGCGGGGGCAACTGTAATTACAAAATGGTTAGGAGTAGAGTAGAAAATAGTTCAAAGGTAAGGGATAAAGTACTATTTCCCCCTTCAATACATCTGATAATCTACTTCCAATTGGATGATAGAAATAGCAATATCTACAGTTTTTCCATTACTTTTAGATTCCCATAGTACCCAGGCGAATCTCGACGATACAGCCAACATATGCTGTAAAGTCTTTGCTAAAACTCTAATAACCCCACTTACTTGAATTTTGATTGTTTGACGACGCATGTTAAGGAAATCCTTCCGTATCTTCCAAGTACGGAATCTGTACTGGATTCTACCAGCAGCTGCGATCTTTTTACGTGTCTCATAGTTGCGGAAAGCATGCTGAATCTTCATTGCTGCAACTATGTTACGAGCTTCCATCTCCGGACTAAGTGATTCAATTACTTTTGTCCGTACCTTGAATGAGTGTTCCCTGAATGCAGCATGAATACGTGCAGCTGCATCAGCTGCTGTCCGGTAAGCAGCTAGAGAATCTTTCAGATACAAATCTTCCTCACTGAAATCTCCAAGGTTCACTGTACCATCCATACTACTTTGCAGTGACCCACTAACATTTCCAGCCAATGTCATATCATTAAATTGTGCAACTAAAGCCTTCTCAGCAAGATAAGCAGCCAAACCATCAAAACCATTTGTAGAAGCAAGATCAGCGGCAGTGCAGCCACCAGGGTTTTCTGATGTTGGATCAGTGACATAATTTGGCTTTGCCCCAGCAGATAACAAGGCAGCTACCATTTTCTCTCTGAAAATAAAGATGACTTAATTCAAATAAATATTGTGAAAGATCATTTATTTAGACATACATTGTTAAAATCGAATATGCTGGTAATGTTGATACTCCCATTCATTGGCATTACGCTATGTGACAGGTCAAATAACCCACACATAGTGAGATGTAAACCAAGAGAAATTCAGAGAACCATTTAAAGATAGAAAACATCTCGGTGAAATATTTTAAGATAATAAGTAAGATAAAAACAGCAAATTAAGCAGCATTGATGATTCCCTGACATTTCATGACTGTACCTTCCATAATATGCAGCCCAATGTAGAGCTGTCCATCCAAATTTGTCTCGATAATCTAGAGATAAGCCAGAGCAGGAGTATGTGTATACTGCCCATGTATAGCCTAGGATAGCACACAAATGAATTACACCTTGACCTTGTTCATCACGTTCAGCAAGTTTGAGCCCAGCTACAACATGTTCAAGCAACCATTCTTGTAGTCTATTCTGCAAAATCAACTCAAACAAGCTATCTTTTGCCTGAGGAAAAGATATCTTGGTGTCTCCAATAATTTTGGTCAAATATAACCAACCATCAGAAATGTGTGAAGTTTTCTTGGCAAAAGCTTTGGCATCCTTTAAAGCATTTTGAGATATTTTAGTGGAAAATATACTCAGGCTCTTGGATGATGCAAACAATAAACGAGCAAGCCTCATCTTAAGTTGAAATTCTTCCCACTTAGATTTATTCTCCGATGAAATCGTATCCTTGGGCACTACAGGAGCACAGAACTCAAAATTTAAAACTTGGCTGATAGGCTTTTGTCCATCAAAAGTTAGATAGAGATTCACTACGCCAGGAGGTTGTGGTGAAATTAAACAACGAAATACGCCTGCTTGGACAATTTCTACTGGAAAAACAGAATCTCCACATGCTAGAAATAGCTTGGAATTGGCACAGGGTAGTTGTCCTTCGTTAAAAGACCCAACCACTAAAACCTGCATAACAATCACCAAGTCAACAAACTGTTATCTATAACAACTGTCTGCTGCCCAACCCCAAGTTAATTCAGAAGGGGATAAAGAAATTACATAAAAAAAAAATTCGCAGTAACATTAAAAATAATATTCTATTAATTAAAGGTAACAAAAGGCCTAAAACAAGGAGAATTTCTTTTTCCTTTCCGCCCACAGCGCACCAGAGGGAGTAAGTGCACCAACTGCAGACACCTAAGATGATGAATGATGTCTTTCCAGTCGAGGCAGATTTTCAAGCTGCATATAACTCATTTTATAAATTCCCATTAAATTTAAATACCGACCTTCACTTAGTGCCACGCCCCTTGCTTCCAAAAAAAACTAGTGTCCTCTTTGCCATTATACCTAAATTACATATAGCTTTTTCTTGCTCCATAATCCATTCTCAAATACTAACTTATAAACCAGCTTAGTATTATCATCCGTAAATTACTGGAAATATACCAACAGAAATGCCACACAGTAAGTTAAAGAAATTAAAAGGAAAATGACCTTTGTTTCTTCAGTTGAAAGTGACCATGCTGGTGAGACATCTGTTATGTTGAATATCTGTCCCTGTGCAGATGGGGGATGATTATCCATCATTCGGGATGTGAAAGACTGATGTTCATTTGAAACTGAGGGTTCCAAAGCTTGATCATCTGATGATCCTGGAGAATCAGCAATCATATATTTCATCCACCTTCAAAACTATCCTGTGACTGCAAACCGTTTTCACCCAGATTGTGCAAAGAATCAGCTGCACACAACGGCGCCATTCTAGAATTCATAGTCTGCGAGTTTATTATTGTCTCGAGTCCCAGTGTCTGCTGGGGTATATTGCTGGAATTGTTATAATTCATTGTATTACTCTCAGCAACTTGTGCAAAAAAATCATCGGCAGAACTTTCTGGGTGTACCTTGTTAGACGGCGCATCACCCTGTAACAAAAACGCTTATCGGTAACTTTCAATAAACATAAGCAGTAATCAAGTGCTATAATCTCCAAAAATGATTACAACCATCAAGAATATGAACTTTTTAAGTTGATTGATGCCTGTGAAAGAGACAAAATGAAAAAGAAACAGATAGCTTAACAGATTGTTGTCATATAAGTTTAATTTCTGTGAATCGGTAGCTGCATTTACATATAAAACCTAAAAGAAGTATTCAATGACTTGTGTGAAAATTATCTTCACTACAACTGAACATACAATAAATTATTTGAGCTTGCAAAGATGTACTATTGGGATTTATCCCTCCATTATAAAGCATTAAAAATGCTGGCATGCACAACCGAAGGAAAAAGGTAAACCACCACATTCTTATATATGAGCATATTTTGCAAAAGGAGTTATTATGTATCATGCATGCCCAGGAAAACAAGTTCACAAATATTCAGGTCACTTGTGATCTGAACTTATCAAACTTTCACACCCTCACTTAAGACATACTTAGACCAAAAAGTTTACCAGTGTCGATCCTTTGCACATTTATAATTTGTTTGATGCTTAAAAGCAGACCTTCCGAATTAAGAATAAAGGACTTTAATGAAGCCAGCCTTTTGATGCAAAGTACCTTCATTATCATGTCTAAACAAACAAACGAATCTGTCTATTACATACATGCAATGAAAAGAGGATTTCAACACCAGGTCCACTTACACAGCTCCTGTAATTGTTCATCTGATATTGATTAAGTTGCTCAAAGCCTGCGGTGTTTCCTGCAACCAAAATTTTGCCTGAATCAGAAGACTAAACCGTCAGAAATATCTTGAGAAAATTGTAAAGATATGATGTTGTACCTTCTTGTCGTGTGATCAGCTTTTGGGAATCATCTGGCACCAATAGCTCATCCCATTCAAGTGTATTTATCTCGTAAAGGCTTTGTTCATGATTATCAACGGTCAAACTGTTGCGTTGATCTGGAAGATTGTAGAGAAGAGAGGACTTAAATATTGGCAATCTCAGTAAAAAATTCACATTGGGTTATTTGGATTCAAATTAGAAGTTCATACGTATGTGGATACATTCCGCATATTTTAGAACGACAAAGTTATGAATAAACGTAAGCGATCTTCAAATTTCATGTGTGTTGATGAAAGATTTCCAAGAATATTTGTGATTATGTAAATATTTGATTAGGCCTATAGAGTGATTCTTGGGCTAGGATAGAGATCTTAGAAATCAGTTTATATTTTATCTTTTATTAGGGTGATTAGGTATCTTTTTTGTCTCCTAGAATAGACCTATAAATACATGTAAAGAAATACAAGAAATGCATTCAGCAAAATGAATCCTTTATTCTGTTTTCATGTGTTTAATTAAATGAAGTATTTTTGCTTTGGGTCATACTCAGCTAAACCATTTTGCTTTTTGAAAGAATTAATTTCTCTTTACAGGAAAATGGACTGATGAATTGCATCTGAGAAGTGAAGCAAATAAACTCCGCACAAACTTTAAATTACCTAAAAGTGATCTGCTGCAGCTATGATAAAGTCGGTCTACTGTGGAATCAGACTCTTCTGACAATGGCCAAGAACCAGGTGGCTCAGAGATCTGTGAAATGGAACTCGTATTTCCAGGTGTGGATGGGGAACCCTGCAACTGTTAAAAGTTAACCAAAATTCAAGTAGCAAAAGCAATACTGTTATACACTACAATAAAATAAGTAGGCCAATGTGACTTCATGAGTGAAGTAATGTTTCTGATATTAAATCAAAATCCCTCACCCTATGTACATGACCATAATGCAATCGGGCAACCCTGCAACTCCTAGAAGTTAACCAAAATTCAAGTCGCAAAAGCAATACTGTTACTTCTAATACACTACAATAAAATAAGTAGGCCAATGTGATTTCATGAGTGAAGTTATGTTTCTGATACAAAAATCAAATTCCATCATCCTATGTACATGACCATAATGCAATCTGAGCACACTATCTCACATTCCCCTCACCCTAAATACATCTTTGTATCTTAGATCAGATCCAAACAGAAAAAAAAAAAAATAGGCTCGAAAGGATCTTGGAGAAGTTGGAAACATTGCCAAAACAATTATAAAATAAAATACCTACACAAATTGGCAGAATAGAGATGAAGAGTTGACCAGCCCCACTCGAAGAAATTAAAAATAGTTGTGCAATGTATTTTAAGCAGTGTGGTGGTCACAAAATTAAAGGTTGGAAGAGACACTAAGAAATGAGAAAGGCTTGGATGACTTTGTAGAATAGATTTGAAAAATCACTAGAGAAATTGTATATGGAAGATATTTCTGTATTAAATTCTTAGTGCAGTGTAGCGAGTAAACCTACATCATCATAATGGTTTCATAAATATGGAAAATTCATATGATAAGGTTTCTGCAAGATACAAATGGGGCTGACATAGCTACAATATATGTTACAAGATAATGTATGAGGCCCTGACCTCTGAAAGACCAGAAATCCTACAGTAGCGCTTAAAAGTTTCAACTATATCTTTTAAAGACCATTGCTCCTATGGTAGAGTCTAAGAAGTTTCAGTTTCTGTAGCACAGCATAAGAAGAATGCAGTAAATCAGTATTTGCATGCTGAATCCTAGACAAAAAGAATGAAGGGAAAGATAAGGTCCCAATAATATGGTGTATGCATGTCACAAATGGTATCATCCTAGCAATGAGATCTCTATTGTGGTTCTAAGAAATTCTCATGAAACGAAAGGAATTAAAATGAATCAAACAATGAATGGAGTGTAAAACATTCAAGTACTTGAAGATGGTAGAAGAGGATCAGAGCTCCTGAAATCTGTAGATATGCAGATGCATTACCTAGGCTCCATTGTTCATCGGGAGTAAGATATAACATAAATGTCACAATCTGCTACATAAGTTAAGTTTGAGCGTGAAGGAAACTAAAAAAAGTATATGGGAGCGGGGGCATCTATACATAAAAAAACGATATATAAAGTATTATATATTGAGTATAGATTTAGGAACTTCCAGAACACATACTAGCCCATTACTCAAAATTAAGTAGCCCTAGCAAAATATATGTGAACCAAAGCTCCACTTAACTAATTTGTTCAAATTTGTGAAACTAACTCAATTTGAAAAGTATGCAAGTTAAGTAACATTTGGAAAAAAAAGGTAAATAGATTAGCGCCCTTCTTCAAGTTCACGCCACACTACTCGTTTTATTTGTTTTCTGCATGTGCTGGTCTCATTTTTTATCCCATTTTCTTCTTCAACTGGCGCTCCTTCTACCCTCTAAGATCAAAACTTTTCTTTTCTAAAAGTCTCATTGTTTAATACAACCGAACCATGTCAATTCGCATCTCAAAATTTATAGGTGCTTAGTGTGAGAATCAAGAATTCTTTTGAGTGGTTCCAAGATGGCCCTCCCTCTGGAATAGGCCTAGTTGTGAGTTGGATGCGGGAGTGAAGGCAGCCGCTGATGACCTTTTTGGCTATGACACAATCATATCTCAAAATATTAAGGCGGGTTGGCTTTAATTGGAGGAAAGCTTCCAGATTTAATGTGATTATAAATAGTCTACATAGAATTGTATCTTGGATATCACAAAATATACATGGAACTAAAGAGAGGTAAGACAAGAATGCAAAAATTTAAGAGAATAATAAGCATGATAATAAGCATGCATTTTTTTGAGTTAATACGCTTTGACGAAAAATTAAGCAGCATTTGAGATAGTTTAGGACATTTAGTGAAGGCTGCAGGAAACGACATTCGGATTATCACTTGTAATATATTTTATGGAACAGAAACACAGTAATGAAAAGAATGGAACCTTTGCACTCTAGAATTGGAGATCAAGGTACTCATGATATGAATATACAGTATACTCTTAATATACAAGCGATAGGAATTGTTCAGTTTATCATAGACAAACCTCTCGAGTTTCACGATAGTGCACAAGGACAATATGTTCCAGAGACCTGAAAAAAACATAGGTATTAGCGTCAACTCATGCTTGACATGAGCGTACTTGTCATTTGGTATATTCAAATAATGTTTAATCAACTTCACTATCATAAGATATAAGAAACAAGAGGACAAGTTTTAAACTTGTACAATTTTTAAAATGTTCATACTTGTCAAGCAACCAGTAACATCTGCGAACAAAAGTCGGGTTGTCTTCTCCATGTGCATAGTATACGTGAATTCTTTCCTGATTGCCGACCTGTATTACAGAACAATGTAAAGATGCTTGCATATCAAAACAGAACTTAAGATATGAGACAATATCTAGATATCAATGAGTACACAAATCGTCCTCCTGCAGAAAATGTAGCAAGAAACCTCAACAAATGCAAGCAAATGCATGAGGGAAGAAAAAAAAGGTGAAGATGTGAGATGGAGAAACATAATATTGAACTTTCTGCATAAACTACAAAAATAAGAAAGAAATTCGGTTTAGAAAAGATTCTTCTGCGCATTCTCCTCATTTATCCTAAAATGCTGAAATATATGACTGAAAAGTCAATTATTTATAACAAAACGGAGCAATAAACATCAGAGTTTGAACATCATGACTGATGACAGGTCTCCATTACATGGAACATCATGTCAAGCAACTTGTCTTTTCCTGATTACTTTTGAATTGAATGGGTGGAATGAAAGGACTTATGAATTACCTTTGAAAAACATATCTTTATCATTACTGTATGAAGGTAAGTTAAATCCAGGGAACAAAGTCACTCACCCGGTTTGGTAGATAGGACGATAGGAGGTTGATAAGTACTCCCAGGTCACTGTATGTTTCTAGGACTTAGGTTTTCTAGCTAAACTATTTGCAATAAGCCAATGAAGGATGCAATTGTTTGGAATGTAAAAGGATAGAAGTATTAGAGAGTAAAAGGTTTACTTTGTTCACTATTTTTTTCCCACTGTTTTTGTGAAATACAAGATTTTACTTGTCTTCCACCATTTATCATCTCGCACTCTTGTCACCATAAACATCTCCTCAATACTATCCTCCAACCGCCATCAACAGCCCCAAAACTACTATAGCAACTTTCCTGCAGCCATCTGATATTCATCCTCCCTAATCCACTACAGTTGCTCCCACTTACTATCTGCATCAGTTGAAAAAATTCCATTGTTCAATGTTATAGAGCAAGGACCAATTCATCTAAAGAAGGGGTGTTACGGCAGCTGTGGAAGTCAACTGGTGCAGGAGGTCACGCGGATTGAAGTGTTGGAGTAATGTGAGGGATGATGAGAGTGGCCGTTATATTATGAACTACTAGGAGAAAACAGGAGAAAACTAATAATTAGCTAATTTAATAAATCAGCACATCTAGTATCTAATCCCACTTATACCTTTGTTGAATTTTCAAATGAATAGAGTTCAAAAAAGAACAAGAGAAATAACGTGTTTACTGGTTCGGCGATTGGGCGTACCTCCATGGAACAAGTCCCAAAGGGCTTATACTCTAGTTATTTTACATTGTCGGTGTGGCTCCATATTCATACATATAGAGCTATACAATAAGGAAACAAATCAGTTCTCTAAATATGAAACATAATACATCTCCTGACTAAGTTAATTATTTAACTCCCTTTAATCAAGATAATAAAATCAGAATCAAGTTTCTTGATTATAATTGCTTGAAATGAACGCCGGATAATGGCAATGAAGGCCGTGACTAGTCTCGTCAATGAAAGATGAAAAATGGCAACTAAGCCCAACAAATGGCAATAAAACCCGTGAAATGGCAATAAGGACAAAATACAAACAAATGGTGAAAAGAAAATAGATTAGATCAATCCGCTCTGATACCATGACGAATTTTGGTATTAAGGGTTTTAAAGGGAAAACTAGAAATAACATGGACACATGGTTAGGCCATTCGGGCTACATCAACGGAACAAGTGCCCAAAGGGCTAGAAAACTTTCATTACTCTTTAGTTATTTCACATTGTCCGTAGGACTCCATATTTATTAATTATAACATAGCTAGAGCTATACAATGAAGAAACAAATTTAAATCTCTAAATATAAAAACATATCATATCTCCTCACTAAATTCTTAATTCAAATATCCTAATCGCATATCTGGTTTTGGCATATTGCAATCCTCCTCCCCCAAACTGGTATATAGAGATTATTGAATGTCTAACTAATCTAAATGTGTAAGCTGTTAAATAGGAGAAGCATTTAGGGCTTATTTGGAAGGGTTTTGGCTCGGTTTCACGGGTCTCAGTTTCAAAAAAATGATTTGGGTGGTTTCAGTGAAACCATTGAAAGGTTTTGGATGTTGGGTTTTGTGGTTTTGAAAAAGTTGAAACCCTACTTGGATTGGGTTTTGATGTTGGGGTTTGCGGAGAAAAGTAGGTGGGTGTCAAATCCAAATTTTATAGGCTTCAAGAGTTTGGGTGTGGGTTTTTGAAAAGGTTTGTGATGAATTTCATGGGTCTAGCGAAAACTCATTTGGAAAGGTTTTGGCCCAGTCTCGCGAAACCTGCGAGACCGGGCCAAAACTTAGCCACAAAGGCCCTTAATATTTTTATTATTTATTAAGCTACCTCATGTGTATCTTTTCACTCAAGCCTTAACACGTTGAACTATCTTTTCAAAAATAAAAAGGGTGGCGGAAAGATTCGAACACAGGACCTTTTCTTGGACTGGCTGTGATACAATACTTAATGCCCAACTTTTTTTCTAAATGGGTGGCGACGAGATTCGAACACAAGACCTAACTTTACCACAGTTTTTTAACTCGTTTTTTATTGATTTCTTCGATTTTCACTAATTTTACTGTTTTATCCCTTTTTTAAGCTAACTTTTTTCCCAAAAAACATTTTAACTCGTTTTTTATTGATTTCTTCGATTTTTTCACTAACTTTACCGTTTTAACCCTTTTTTAACTATCTTTTTTCCAAAAAACATTTTGACTCGTTTTTTATTGATTTCTTCGATTTTTCACTAATTTTACTGTTTTATCCCTTTTTTAACTAACTTTTTCACAAAAAAAATTTAACTATTTTTTTATTGATTTTTTCAAAAATTTTCACTAACTAACTTTACCGTTTTAAACCTTTTTTAACCTATCTTTTTTCCCAAAAAACATTTTATCTCGTTTTTTATTGATTTCTTCGATTTTTCACTAGTTTTACTGTTTTATCCCTTTTCTAAGCTAACTTTTTTCCCAAACAACATTTTAACTCGTTTTTTTATTGATTTCTTTGATTTTTTCACTATCTTTACCACAGTTTTAACCCTATTTTAAGCTAACTTTTTTCCCAAAAAACATTTTACCTCTCGTTTTTTATTGATTTCTTCGATTTTTTCACTAACTTTACCACAATTTTAACCCTTTTTTAAGCTATCTCTTTTCCCAAAAAACATTTTAACTCGTTTTTTATTATTGATTTTTTTCACTAACTTTACAGTTTTAAAACTTTTTTAACCTATCTTTTTTCCCAAAAAAATATTTTAACTCGTTTTTTATTGGTTTTTTCGATATTTTTCACTAACTTTACAGTTTTAAACCTTTTTTAACCTATCTTTTTTCCCAAAAAACATTTGAACTCATTTTTTATTGATTTCTTCGATTTTTCACTAATTTTACTGTTTTATCCCTGTTTTAAGCTAACTTTTTTCCCAAAAAACATTTTAACTCGTTTTTTATTGATTTCTTCTATTTTTTCACTAACTTTACCACAGTTTTAACTTTTAACCCTTTTTTAAGCTATCTCTTTTCCCAAAAACTATTTTAACTCGTTTTTTATTGATTTCTTCGATTTTTTCACTAACTTTACCACAATTTTAACCCTTTTTTAAGCTATCTCTTTTCCAAAAAAAACATTTTAACTCGTTTTTTATTGATTTTTTCGATTTTTTTCACTAACTTTACTGGACTGTGTTTGTACTTCTCCACCACCAATATCTAAATTCAAGTGTTTGACTTGAGTAAAATGTATATCGCCTATTACAGTCGGATGTGTTAAGTAATATATATTAAATATCTTGCTCTTTAACAACTTAAGTTATAGGTGAGTTTAACATTCATTATCCTTTTAACTAACTCAAAATAAGATTTTGGATATACAATCACAAGATTTAAATTAGTACTATTTCAATCACATGACCAAACGAGCCTCTAAATTTCCTTTTGCTTTGGCCTCCTTATGTTTAAGCCACTTTGTAGCATGTGACATGGTGACTTCATAATGATCCCATCCAAAAATACCAAGTTATAAGTCAAGTTAAAAAAAGCATCAACAGCCAATGATGAGTTTCCTAGGCTGAACTTAACTAGCAGGACCTTCCCACATAATAGTCACATAATGGGCCATATGCATGTTCAATTTATTATAATGATAATTTTCCTTGGCTGAAGTTACTAGGCTGAGACTTCGTCAAAACTAGGCCAACAATGTTTAATATCCTAATACATATACACAAGAAGCAATACAGAAAAAAGAACTAACCAATAAATAAGATCGATGACACGAACTCGTATTAAAGGATTTTCCATCCGTTTTCACACAATTATATAGACATGACTACAACTGTTTGATGAATATGACATGGTAATGCATAAATGGATCTTACTTTTAAATGTTCATGAGCTTCTTTGACAGTTTTTCCATCCTTTTTCTTTTTCCAGTTATGGCCATCTTTCCGAAAATTACGGAGCATCTTACGGTCAAACAACACAATTCTACCACCTATTTTACCACCACATAATCAAGATTAGTTTACAGATCATAACATCTTCCAGAATCAAAATTAGTCAAACAGATCAAAACATCTTCCATAATCAACTTCATCTCACTAGTGTACATTGATAACAGGATGCATAAGAGAACAATCAAAGTATCAAAATTCATTTCCCCTAAATAATGTTAAAAGAAACATGTAACTAAATAAATGAATTACTTTCTGGAGAATTCACGGGTTTGACGTTAATTTTGAAGTACTTGTGGTTACAGAGTATGGCATGAATCTCATTCGGTCTGAGCCATCTTGCCTTAGCTTCCTCCATCATGTCGACAACATCCAAGTCTGTCCAAGTAATAAAGGGACAACGATTACCATTTGCAAAGTTTATTAATGAATAGAAACATGGTGCACTCTGCTTACCTTGTGCTTATTATTAAGTAGTTCAACAATAACACAACTACTCGAATATCACTGCAAGATCCCCTAATTATTGAAGAACATCTAGGGAACCATATTACCCTTCTTCCACCCGATGCATCATTACCACTCCCACCAAGTTGCCCCCGCTCCCAAAAAAAAAAAAAAAAAAAACCACCTTCCAGTTTAGCAGTTGGTTTTTCTTTCACTATACACACATTGTTTAGTACTTTGCTAACTGATTAAGACAATACACACACATTTTAGTTCTATATGAACTTAATCTCATCACTCTCCCACTTTCATTAATTTCATTGTACATCATAATCCTAGCTAAGCAAGAAAATCAAATAAAACACACAAACACTCACGCGCTTGAACACGCGTATATATGTTTGCCCTTAAAATTTACCAATTAAATTGCCGGAAAAAGTGCTTATGCATGCCGGTGTTTTTGTGTTGAATTAGATTAATAAAACCGTTAACAATGAATTCGCCGACTAAAAATTGTCAGATGATTCTAGTAGAACCCACAAGTAAGTTTTGTTGACTAACCGACACTAAACCCAACCCAACCACCCAAAAGTACCAAAAATTTCATGACAATTTCCACTAAATCAAACTACTCAGGAACAAAGTACAATCCAGGAAGCGTATAAGCATGCATGAGTTGTACTTACCAGCCATGGTGTGGAAGCCATGAATTTCAGACCCAACGAGTCGACTAGGTACGCTAGTACTATTCTCCATCATTTCGTTCGCCGAACTTAATTTAACAGCAATGACTTTACTTCCCCTCTTATAAAGTACTAATAAATAATAAATACTGAAAGATTGAAGAAGAACCTTCCTTTTATCATTGAAGAGAAAAAAATCAAAGTTCTGGAAAAAAAAAATGGAGGAGCGGGACCGCGGGGACTGAGAATGATGGACTGCTGTATTTGAAGTCAGACAGTGTCGTACATTCTACAATAATTGCATTCACATTCTTCAGGTTTGATTAAATTACAGATTCATCCTCGAAAGTCTTAATAACTCTAAAGGCTGTGTTGGATGTTGGATGAGTTTTGGCCCGGTCTCCCGGGGTTCGTGAGACCGAGCCAAAACACTTTCAAATGAGTTTTCGCCAAACCCATAAAACCATCAAAAACATATTCAAAAACCCACCATCAAACTCTTCAAACCTATAAAATATTGATTTGATACCTATCACCTACTTTTTTCCTCAATTCTCACTAAAAAAAGACATTGATTTGACACTTATCACCTACTTTTCCCCCTAAACCCCAACATTCAAACCCATTCCAAGTGGGGTTTCAACTTATTCAAACCACAAAACCCAAGAGCCAAAACCCATCCAAATGAAGTCTCACAGGTTTCATCGAAACCAACCAAACCAATTTGTTTAAACCGAGACCCGCGAAACCGAGCCAAAACTCATCTAAATAGACCCTAAAATCTTCCCCTTCGTAAGCTAAAAACATTTTTACGTTATGATATCTTTTAATATTACTAGTAAAGAAAATGATCATTTCAAAAAGAGCAATAAAAACTCTTAATCGAGTTAAATTAATTAAACTCTAATTGATTAATCATATAAATAACTTATAAGCCAAATAAAGTAGAGGTTAACAAAATCATCCTCTGGAAAACAATTTGAGGCAAGCGTCAGCCTTTGCATTTACGAGCAACGGAAAGTGTCGACTTCGCCTAGATAGAGGTGGTGAGAAAATGGGAAGGTTGGGAGTTGTAGGTGTTGCTTGTTGAATCAAAATTTTTCGAAATTACAATGTAATTCCTATAATAATAATTAAAAGAAAAAACAATAATTTTAACTTTTTTATTTTATTTTGAGTTTACAAAATACAACATAGAGTTTTAATACTAATTAAAGGCGCACTTCATCATCCCATCCTTGTTACTTGCTTAAAATGAAAGAGATTATTTTTCCGAGATATTTTTATAGAAATTAAGGTCAAAGTTTACCAAAACTCGTTAGGATCGAGTTAAGATTATAATGGACATTTTTCTTGTCAAACTAATCTATAGTGATGTGTTTGTAAGATGAAATGTGACGTTTTTGTATTTATGAAAAATTAAGGAATTATCTATTCAATTTATAATTTCATCAAACTCCAGGGGATATACATGTAATTAATGTACTTATGGTATACCCATGAGGTGTCACCCTTGAAAGTCCCTGCTACTATACTTGATTACTACTTTAATTTATAGTAATAAATAAAAAGAAAAATTGCTCAAATTATCCCTAATGTTTAGTATAATTACACATATCATCTCCTCCATATTTGAATAATTACACAAATTATTTATAATGTATTTAATTCATTACAATTACTCTTATGATTCTGAAGACGCATGCCAACATAAAAAAATAAAAATAAAAAAATTGATGTGAAAAAACAAGTGAAATTTGTGAGGAAAAAAAAAGGTAAATTGGATTAAATAGGTCACTAAAATGGTTGAAATCGTGAAAAAATTGGTGAAATCATTGAAATCGATTTGTATCCTTGAAGTTGTGATTTCATACACCATACCAATAGATATTTTCTTGAATTCAAGTTTTCTTTTATCAAATAAACACCTTAAATGGATAATTGTAATGAAACTTAGTGAATAAATTGTAACTTTCCAAATATGAATGATGGTTTGTGTAATTAGTATTTATTCCTTGATTTTTTTAAATCTTACTCAATCATGATAAAAAGTTACTTGCCAATGCCATTGTAACACATTTGGTCGGTGGTCGGTTTCAGTTAACGTCAACGTAACTTTCCAAGGCTCATGTGACTAGTGTCTACCTCAGTTCTGTGTTACTGTGATTAAGACTAGAATTAAAGTGAAATTGCTCAGCAAATTAAAGTGAATGCACCATTATTTGCATTTATACAATCATTCAGCAAATTAAACTATGAAAATAAAAACTGTCGGCTGTAATTATCATAACTGCGGTTGCTTTCAACTTGTACGGCGTGTGAATTCATCTTCCATTTTCTTTTCCCATTATGTGTCATGTCTCAATTTAACATCAATCATCCTTCATTGAAATTTCAAGGCATTTTCTGCATTTAATTTCGTATTTAAGTCAGAGAAAATTGGTTCAAGGTTTTTTCCATAAGTTCCGGCTTGTACTCAAATTTCAAGGGTTAGAATTTATGATTAAATATTGATATTCAATTTTTTCTAAAATGAAAATTTTTGACTAATCTTTTCTATAATATATCATTTTGCAACAAACAGTATTTTTTATTTATTTCCATAAGAATTTTTTAGGAAGACAATATTTTTTATTTATTTTGTTGCGCTAGTAACAGTCTAGTCGTTTCCCTTGAAATTTCAACCGTGATATGGTTTAATTTTAAGAATCTGATTTACAGGTCCGAATATGGGTTGCAGTGTTGGCCTTACGCCTTGTCAACTAAGGTGCCCGCCAAGGCCCCGCTACAAAGGGGCACTAATTTTTTAGAATGTGTGTAATTTTTAATATGTTAATAAGGACTAGAAATCGATGTAAATGAGTTGAATTAAACAACACATTGACAAGTTTTGTTTGTTTGTCAGGTTGAAATTGTGCGCAAAATTATGTATACAAATGAACAAAGTTTCCAAGAGTTTTAACTGACACGAGCTAAATTAATGTATAAATTAATATAGAATGGAAAATTTGACCAATAATATTTTGAAGATAAAAAGAATTCAAAATTTTCAGAATTCAAAAGTTCAGGTGAAAGATTTGGTCAACGGACAATCGTGCTATAATATAACTAAATTAATAAAGAATCGAAAGTTGATCGATAATATCTTTAAGTTATTAATAATAACTAAAAATTCTCATAATTCATAATTTCAGTTAGCAGTGTAAGATTTCGCCAACGGACCGTCGTGCTATAGACTATAGTTTGATTAAAGATTTATAAAAGTAACGCATTATTTACTAGTTTTGACAATTAATTTTACAATTAACAATTTACTACTATATCAATGGATGATAATTAGTACCTGTAGTTACGTAGTATAATAATACCAAATTTAACAAGATTTTTCTTAGTTAATAATTTCTTCGTCTCATTTATTTTGTTACATTGGTACGGTCAACTGGTCAACTTTAGTAAATTTATAAAAAATTATAATAAATAACTTAATTAATATATTTCACTAATAAATTGATAATATTATATGATACCATATATATATTAATATTTAATACACCATAATGTGAATAATTTAATATAATAAGTCACTTAGAAAATAAAACAGTTTAACCAAGTGCTGTAGAAAAAGAGCAAAATATATATTTTCCGAACTTCAAACTACTTCTTTTTGCCTTTTCCAGCAACATTTTTATGACTAAAGTAGCAAAAGTTGAAACCACTTTTGAACATTAAATTTTAAATTCAATCCCATCATTATTTTCAAAAATTGATAAACTCTTATTTTGTTGTATCTTATTTTTTCAAATGGATATTGCTATGCTGTATTTATATGGTTCAGTTAATTCACGAGGGAAAAACAGTTTCGATACCAAATTTTAGTCCAAAAAATACATTTGGTACAAAGTTTTTTGGAAAACCACATTTCATATCATGATTCACACCATCTTGACACATTTAATTTTGCCATCAATTTTCGGATGGAATTCAGCATGTGCCGCACATGCCCGTTAAGTTAACAATGAGAGGGGAAAAAACATAGATTTTAAAGACCCACCATTGTTAACTAAACGGGCACGTGCTGAATTTAGTCCAAAAATTGATCAGGGAAACTTAATGTATCAAAGAGGGTGTGAATTATGGTATGAAATGTATTTTTTCGAAAAGCTTGTTATCAAATATATTTGTTGGACTAAAGTTTGGTATCAAAAGTATTTTTCCCTCGTTAATTAATTATAAATTTAAGTTCTTGTTATGATAAACGTCATTTGGAAAAATTGTATTATGTTTAACCTGAAACATAATAACTACATATAATCGCCTCTTTAGTGTACTTTTTAAATTACTATAGATATAATATTAAGTTCTAAATTTAAATATACTTATTACATTATCACGTGGTCTCATCGATTGAACTAGTGATTAAATTAATCAAATCAATAAAACTAATAATTAGTTAGGAGTTACTCCAATGTGATGTGTATATTATTCAATCTACTTATCGTGATTTGAAAAAGAGTATTTTTACCCTTTCTAGAAATTTTATAGGATCAATTTTTTCATTATATTGGATAGTGTAATTCACTCACTTGAAATTGAATGTGTAAGTAAAAAGTGTTGCTTAAAATGATAAATTACCCTTCTTTCTATAAAATATTACAGTGAAGGTAAAGTGACACATTTAAGATGACACAGATGATAAACTAATACATATAAAATAAAACGATGGGGTAAACATGTCCATATAAAGTAACTAGGGGATGACTAAAAACAGTTCACCTTGTGAAAAAATGTTGGCAGTTCATGCCTCATAGCCAATCAAATATACTAAAAAATTCAACCATGACCTGCTAAATAGGTAAAAAATTGCCGGTCATATTTTGTGTTGATTTAGGAGATATTACCGTAATATCCTTGACTTCCCAAACCCACAGCACAGAAAATTAAAAAAATTAAAATTTCTTGCCAAATTTACCTGAAGATTATCATGTACATGTATATATCTAATGTGCTGAAAACACAAAATTTGGCAAAAAATTTTAATGAAAACACAAGAAAAAGTGTCCATCAGGAGAAAATTATCATGTACATGTATATATCTAATGTTTATTTCAACACTAAAATTAATCAAAGAGACGAAATCAACACCAGAGCCGTGAAGATAAAACAAAGATGATCAATTGAAGATAAAATCAACATCAGGAGAAAACACCAGAGCTGATAGAATCAACACTAAAATTAATCAAATCAACAAAGATGATCAATTGAAGCCGTGAAGATTTACCGATTTGAAGAAACGTGGCTATATAATTAATCTTTGTTGAAGAATCATTGTTGAAAGTCAATCTTCAAATCCCAGAAACAATTCAACAAAAGAAACGTGGTTATATAATTCCAGAAACAATGATGATCAATTTTAAAATATAGCCCAAAACGTGAAGAAAGCAAAAGTCCGAAAATGTTCTTCGTGGCCCGAATCTTCAAATCCACTAATTCCGAGCTGAAAACACAAAATTGAAGCCGATCAATACGTTTAAACAGCTCCAGAAACAGAAATCCAGAAGGAAATGCAATGAAACGTGAAAAAAGCAACAACCCGAAAATGTTCTAGAAGAAAAATGGTGTTTGGGAGAGAAGAAGAAATTTGGTTGAGAAGGAATAAGGGTATTTAGGACATTTTCAAAGTCCTAGTAGTATAATTACACAACTAGTTATAAGTCAACTTGTTGCCACATGACAACAAATGATTGGTGAACTATGGACAGTTTAACCAAGGCTGAAATGCCCATAGCAAATCCCAAGTTACTAGGGGGAGGGGGAACTGCTTCATTTTCTTTTCAAGTTTAAAATAGGTTCGTATACGATGGAGGGTATTTTTGTTAAATTATATTGTTCCAAGTTTAAAAATATCAATGACACTATGTGATTCATTTATGAATGTTTAATAATATATATTAAATAAACACTGTTCATCAATTTTAAAATAAGAGTTTAAATGAGAATATAATATGAGATAGCTTAATAAGCCTTTACATAATAAAAAAGGCCAAAAATTGGAAAAAGAAAAAAAGGAAACGAATTTGTTAGTGACGCACTCCACATTCAGATATATCCATACCGCTTCCAGTTTTCGTCAACCGCCCAACTCACAAGAGTCGGGCATTTTCAGTAAAATAAAAAATCGGAAATTTATAAATATCTACACAGGCTATAAAGTACTGTATCTTCTTCTTCTTCTTCTTCTTCTTCTTCTTCATTTTCACCATGGGCGTTGTAGAGCGGGACATAGATGATCTACCCAAGAACCCAGCCAACTACACTGCCTTGACGCCACTCGGTTTCCTGGAGCGAGCCGCCCTGGTTCACCCGACCCGGAATTCATTAATCCATGGCTCCGTTGTTTACACCTGGCACCAGACTTACCGTCGATGCCGCCAGCTTGCGTCCGCCCTCACTAACCGCGGCGTCACCTTTGGTACCACCGTGAGTGACGTCATCATTTATCTATACTTAATTTTTTTATTTTTCTTATTTTTTTTTAAGATACTATTTATAGCTGCTATTGAGCTTGTTTTAGCAATCAATTGTCGTTTAGTTGTGGACCTACACGCTAATCATTATTAAGTATGTTCTCAGATATTTGTGCTAATCTAGGTGCTATAACTTACCTTTCTCTATTGATTGACACTTGCATTTTCATGTCAATAGAAAGGTCTATGTAATTTAGATTGTGGAGAGTACCCTCGATCTCGATGGCCAACACCCTAGAGGTCTTGGGGTCGAATTTCATCAAAAGTATGACACTTTTTATGGTTTAATACTAGTCTGGTATGTTAGTATTTGTTAGTAGATATTCTTTGTATTGTTGATAATGGATATTGTTTCTATTTAATTGTCGAGATTTCTTGGTATTTTGCTAGTAATCATCATTTACGGTTTCACTAAAATTAAGATAGTATCAACTCAGAATTTTCAATAATTTTAAGCTATGTTTGGTTCTTGGATTTTAATGAGTAATATGAAAAAGAAAAAGAAAATAAAAATGAACTAGAAATGGAGCTCAATTGTTTATGAAATGCAAGAAAAATATTTTCCTTAACGTTTTACTCATTAAAATCCAAGAACTTAACATAGCCTTATTTCCAACAGAGTTTGTTACAGTAATAGGAAATGGTTAGTAGTATTTATATCAAATCTCTTAAAGAAGTTGTTTGATGTGTAGCCAGAATTCCTAAGCTTACTATCAAGTAAAGGACGAAGAAGACAAGATTTGCTATTTTAGCCCTGTATTGGAACTGGAATGCATAACTAAATTAGTAATCATTTGTTTTATGCCTACCTCTGGCTGCTACCGATGGTTTGATAAAAATTGAAAATAATCTTGAGAAGCATTAATATGTCCTTAAAAGGTTAAATCAGTACTATATATGCCCAAAAATTGTAACTATGTTTAATATTTTCAGAAAATACATAGCCTGGAGAACTCAAATATCAACTAGTTTAAAATGCTTTTTTTTTTTTTAATAATCTTTTTAGATATATGATTTGTTTTGGAGTAATTATTTTATAGCGATAACGAGAACTGCAAGCTATGGATTGAATTTTTTATTTTGCCTGCTTCTGCGTTGTCAATTAACTCTTTAAGTCATTATTTTTACCTTTATAAAACAATTGGAGAAATTAAAATGAGGGCAGGACAAAAGAGTGTCAGCGTGCTTGGTTTTCAAACTCGGCTATTACAGGAGTGACAGTTATCTCTCTGTTTTATAATGACAGGTAGCAGTGATTGCCCCAAATATTCCAGCTATGTATGAATCTCATTTTGGAGTTCCAATGTCTGGAGCTGTTCTGAATGCCGTCAACATTCGTTTAAATGCAGAGACTATTGCATTTCTTTTGGGACATTCACAAGCTGCTGTTATAATGGTGGACCAAGAGTTCTATCCTTTGGCTGAGGAGGCTATGAAAATCATAACAGATAAAACCAAAGGAAAATTTAAACCTCCACTTATGATTGTAATTGCTGATGAAAACTGCGATCAAAAGTCCCTCCAATATGCATTGGAAAGAGGAGCAATTGAATATGAAAAGTTTCTCGAAACTGGTGACCCGGAATTTGCATGGAAACCGCCCGAGGATGAGTGGCATAGCATCACTCTTGGTTATACCTCTGGCACAACAGCTAGTCCTAAAGGGGTAGTTTTGCACCATCGAGGGGCATACCTAATGGCCTTGAGTAATGCTGTTATATGGGGAATGAAAGAAGGCGCTGTTTATTTGTGGACTTTGCCTATGTTTCATTGTAATGGTTGGTGTTTCACATGGACTCTTGCCGCGCTTTGTGGAACGAGTATATGCCTTAGACAGGTAAACAACTCAGTTTTATTTTATCTTGCTTGTCAGTGGTACAAGAAAATATTAGTGCTATATTTTTTTCTGAGTAAAATATTAAGGAGAATATTTTCGTCGTATCAATTACGTTTTCAATTCACGTCTCCATGTCCGTACTGTGTAGCCGTATCTGTATTAGTGCATCATGGATTGTCTGCATCATGTATCCGTACTGTGTCTATATTTCCTAGAGCTAAATGCGAAATTATCCAATGTGTTTTGTCTAATTGGCAAAAACCCCGCTGTGTTATTTTTATTAGCAAAACCCCCGTGTTCTTTTTTAAATAGGAAAAAGCCGAAGTTTTTGGTGGGGGTATAATTGCCAATTTTCAAAACAGGGGGATTATTGCCAATTTTTAAGTGAATAGAGGTGTATTTGCATCTTTTGGTGGGGGTATAATTGTCATTTTGGCTTGGGAGGGTTCTTTTGCTAATTAAAATTAGCACAAGGGAGGTTTTTTTGGTAATAAAAATAACACAATTTCTTTTTTGCAAATTAGGCAAAGCATAGGGGGTATTTTTGCATTTCACTCTTTTTCCTAACCCTCTTTCGAACTTTTAAAGTCGGGATCAATTTTTATTTTTATGCTTATATAATGAGGTAGCTTTTGTAGTGAAAATCTTTTCCAAACGCTGCATCACTATGTTGGTTACTAAAGCTACTCTGATTTTTTGCATTTCGTTTGTATAGGTCACAGCTAAGAATGTCTACTCAGCTATAGCTAATCTCGGTGTAACTCATTTCTGTGCTGCTCCAGTGGTTCTCAATACCATCGTAAATGCCCCCAAAGCCGAGGCCATCCTTCCCCTCCCTCGCGTAGTCCATGTAATGACAGCCGGTGCTGCTCCACCCCCTTCTCTTCTCTCTGCAATGTCTCAGCAAGGCTTTAGAGTTGCACACACTTACGGGCTTTCCGAAACATACGGGCCCTCTACTATATGTGCGTGGAAGCCCGAATGGGATTCATTACCACTCGAAGATCAAGCCCGTTTAAGTGCACGTCAAGGTGTCCCGTACGTTGCCCTAGAGGGCCTAAATGTCGTTAACACCCAAAACATGAAACCCGTGCCTTCTGATGGGAAAACAGTAGGAGAAATTGTGTTTAGGGGCAATGTGGTAATGAAGGGGTATCTGAAGAACCCTAAAGCCAACGAAGAAGCATTTGCTGATGGTTGGTTTCATTCTGGTGATCTTGGTGTAAAGCACCCCGATGGTTATATCGAAATCAAAGATAGATCGAAAGATATAATAATATCAGGAGGAGAAAACATTAGTAGTGTTGAGGTAGAGAATGCTTTATACCAACACCCTGCAATATTTGAAGTTTCAGTTGTGGCCAGGCCAGACGAGCGATGGGGAGAATCGCCTTGTGCATTTGTGACATTAAAGCCGGGTATGGATGCATCCAATCAGAACCGATTGGCGGAAGATATAATGAAGTTCAGTCGATCGAAGATGCCAGCATATTGGGTTCCAAAATCAGTTATTTTCGGGCCATTGCCGAAAACAGCAACTGGGAAAATACAAAAGCATCTGTTGAGGGCCAAGGCAAAGGAGATGGGACCAGTGAAGAAGAGTAGATTATAAAACTCAGGATGTTTAATGAATATCACAACTTTATCATTTGCTTCCACGCACATATTGTTATGGTATTAAATATTATCTCCGTTATCTGTTAAATTCTCGTATGACTGGTACATTTTCAAATTAATTTATCTTGAAAGTTTATGTAACTATATTTGTATTCCTATGTTCTATAAATTTGCAACTACACTTTTTCTGCATGTTGAAGAAGCAAAGAGAAAAAAATCACTTCTTTTGTATGTAAAATTGGCAACAGTATGTTATTTATTAATGCAAGGTTTGTTCATTAGTAAACCTAGGGGCGGTTTGGTAGGACCTAATAGGGGGTATTATTTTATATTATATGTGTTAATATCAGTTGATACATGGTTTGGTTGCATTGCTCAAATACCGGGACAAATTGATTAAATTCTTACGATTCGGTATTAAGACTAGATATTATTCATTCAGGCATGGGTGGATTAGTTAGTCCGGGTGAATATGGATTCAGTGAAATGTCACTTATAACCTCAAGTTACATATTTTCTATTTTAACATATCATTAATATATCATAAATTCTTCTTAAATCTCTGAAAATGAAAACACATTATACATAAATAAATCTCAAACTAAAATCTATAACAATTTACAATTAACATGAAGGCATTCGAACTAAAACATTGAACAAACCTTGATCTATTTATACTCTCATACATATTATACAAATGGCTTCGATGAATTGATATATATTAACTAACATAGTATGTACAATTAAGTAGTGAAAATGTTAATATTAATATATGTCTAAATTCATGACTCCACAAAACATACTACTGTATATTACTCTAATATAATATGACTTAATCAAATCTACCAAACGTATTTTTAGCATGGCCTGTAATTCGGCTTCGATCTAATACACCTTAATCCTATACACCCTACCAAACTGAAACGCCCCCCCTATAATGGACGCCAATAAATGGAAAAATTGCTTCACAATTATCTGGTTCTAAAACACATGAATCTTAGGTGGTGTTTTCAAATACTTTGCTTTTACTTGGATTGATTTTTTTAACATTACTAGAAGTACTTGAAAATAGAAAGTGGGTGGTTTTACATTTTCGTCCATTCACCTAACTAAATTTAAAAAACATTCATTTTAGTCAAATGTGGACGTTGTAAGTGTTTTATATATTTTGGTTTGGTTGTATTTGGGATTTAATTTGGAGGTTTTGAGTAAGTTTTATATATGAGTAAATAGCACTTTTGGTCCTCCTTATAGACAATTTTTATGCACATTTGTCCCTCTAAATTTTTTCTGTAGCAGATTTGTCCTTCTTATGATAGAAATAGTATCCTGCAAGCCAGCTGTATGGCTAGCATTAATTGTAATTAATGAGGAACTATTCAATTTGGATTAATAAATGCACTTTTATTAAATGGTCAACTTTATCTTATGTAATATTTGTCTACGCATAAGGATAGAAGTCCTTAGATCACAGGGCTATGGGACAACCCGTGGACTGATCTCTAAGGCCGTGATCTAGAACATATTCAAGAGTCGTAGAATCCAATCGAGATAGGACATCGTTGGATTCGGTTAGACTCTCACTATTGTGTATACTCCGATGAACTGGAGGACGCTGGGGTCCACGAGCGTGACTGGGATAGTCGATACACATAAGTGGGTGGCTTGCTGGGATGGCAAGTGCACTGAATACCCCAATTAGGAAATAACTCACCATGGAAGCGGTAGTCGCATATCGGGGTTGAAGTTATTCCTATTTACAATAGTATACGAGGAACGATCCCTAACAACTTGAGATGATAGGGTTTATCTGGTGCGAGAACATCTATACTTTGATATGAGTTCCGACTGACTGGGGATAGCCAGCAAGTCTCTGTGGACTCATGTTGGGTATAGAGGAACTCGTATGCAGATTCATATCATCAACAAAGGATCCATTGACCCGACTTGATAGGTTGGGAAATTCTCCTATGGATTTCTGTGAGAAATTAATTCTGGTAAAATCCTTGGCCAAGGTATCTGACGACTTTATGTAAGTAGCTCATAAAGATTAAGTCAAAGAGAATTTATTTCAAGACCAGAGTACATAAGGTCAAGACAAAAGAAAAGGGGATCCGATAAAAGACCATACCCTTAAGTCTCGACTGGGAGATTGATCGATGGAGAGATTTTGTCGTATATGGAAATTGTAAATGATAAAAGGTTCACTGAATTAATTCACCAGTGATTGGGCTCCATGGGCTTGTGACTGGACATCGACCGTGGAGTGTGGGAGAATTCCCAAATTAGCAGGGGTGCTAATTTTGGAATGATTAATCGACAGAGTGTTCGATTAATTTAGAGTATTAATTGCTCGAGTAATTAAATAATATTTAATTACAACCCACGACCAATTATGTGGTGAACCTACGGGGGCATACACAATACACATGAAGCGAAAGCGAGGAAACAAGAACGAACCAGTCGACTGGGTCGACTGGGTCAAAATCGACTGGGTCGATTAAATGGGTGGGTCGACTGGGTCGACCCATATGGAACGAAAATGGATCCAATTGGAATTGGATCAAGATTATAAATTAAATTGGAATTTAATTTATGAGCAAATTAATTAATTAGGATTTAATTAATTAATTGGGAGATGATTTAATTAATTGGGCTATTTAATTGGGAGATTAAATACAGCCCTGAAAGATTAATTAATATGGGCCATGAATTAATTAGAAGACTTAGTCTTCTAATTAAAAGGGCCATGGCCCATGTAGGAGAATTAGTATCCCAATCCTATTAGGATTAGGGTATGTGAGATATCTATAAATAAGAGACTAGGTCTCATATCTCAAACACAACTCTTCAAGAAAAATCAAGAAAAGCAAAAATTCTCTCTCCCTCTCCCTGTGATCGGCCGAACTGCTCTTCCACTTTGGAAGAATTTTTCGTCTTTGTTTTTCGTTTCAAAGTCGTTCTAAAACCTAGATATTAATATACCCTATGTTCTAGTCGAATAGGATATATTAATTTTCGTGATATTGTGGTGTATCAACTCGTAGAGGCGCAACACGTGGGGCGCTACCAAAAGGTGTGGGTCGATCAACCGGGGTCAGAATTCAGAGCTCATATTGCTAGCCTAGGATTTGCAAGGAGACAGGTATAAACGAGAAAACTTATACTGTCATTTATTAACATTCATATATATACAACTAGAGTATATCCTGGCAAGATTCTTTAAGAGGCCCTAGAAATTTTTTATATTCCGCTGTGCCTAGGGCTGTTTTTCTTACCGAATCCCAACACTTATCAATGTAGTGTAATATATTCGTCCCTCTTAAATTTTTCATGGCATATGCGTCTTTCTTATCAATGTAGTGTAACATATTCGTCTCCCTTAAATCCAAAATATATCTTAAAATGGACAAAAATTGATATATTTTGGATTTAAGAGGGACGAATGTGTTAGACTATATTGATAAGAGGAACGCATTTGCTAAGAAAAATTTAAGAGGGACAAATATGTTGATAAGAGTGACGAATGTGTAACACTAAATTGATAAGATGTAAAATTACAGAAAACGTCCCAAACTAATTAGTGATTTTGAATTTTCGTCCCAAACTATATCACCTCACCGAATATCGTCCCGCAATTTAATATTTGTTTGAAATATCATCTCAAATTAATTACTAATTTTGATTTTTCATCCCAAACTATATTAACTCGCCGCATTTCGTCCCATAATTTACCATTTTGTATGAATTTAGTCTCAATATTAAATTTCTAATTTAATGAAAATGACGGTTCAATCTTGTAATTAGTTTGGGACGAACTTTGCAATATTATATAATTATTCATGTTAAAATTTACCACGTCATGAGACGTAAGCAAACATGTGATAATTTAACGGTAAATTCGCAATTTTCATCTTATAATTAACCGTTTGACGATATTCCAAAAAAAATATTAAACTAAGGGATGAACTTCGCCAAGTTGAATAGTTTGAGACTCAAATTTAAAATCAATGATTAATTTGGAACGATTTTTTAATTATGCCTTGATAAGAGGACCAAAAGAGCAATTTTTAAATTTGCTGTTTTAATTCGAAAAGGCCAAAAAGAAGCAGAACATATTTGTTACACGGTCAGATCACATCTAATTCCGTTTTCGTCAACTCCCCCAACAGGCCCAACTCGCAAGAGTCGGGTGTTTTCAGTAGAATCAAAATTGGAAAATATATAAATATTATACACACAAGCTATATAGTACTATATCTTCTTCTTCTTCTTCTTCTTCATGGGCGTTGTAGAGAGGGACATAGATGATCTACCGAAGAACTCAGCCAACTACACTGCCTTGACGCCACTCGGGTTCCTGGAGCGGGCCGCCTTGGTTCACCCGACCCGGAATTCATTAATCCATGGCTCCGTTGTTTACACCTGGCACCAGACTTACCGTCGATGCCGCCAGCTTGCGTCTGCCCTCACCAACCGCGGCGCCACCTTTGGTACCACCGTGAGTGACGTCATAATTTATCTCTAACTACTGATTTATTTTTCTTAATTTTTATTTTAAGATACTATTTATAGCTGCTATTGAGCTTGTTTTAGCAATCAGTCGTTGTTTAGTTGTGTACCTACACGCTAATCGTTCTTAAGTATGTTCTCAGATGTACGATAGACCACTCTCAGATGTTGATTGACAAGTTTATTTTCATGTCAATAGAAAGGTCTATGTATTTTAGATTGTGAAGAGTACCCCGGTACTAGTCAGGTTTGTATAGTAGATATTCTTGTATCGGTCGAGATTTCTTTGTATTTTGATAGTAATCGAACCAATTTAATCATGAAATGACGTATTCACAGTTTCACTAAAATAAAGATGATATCAACTCAGAATGAACAATTATTTTAGGCTATGTTTGGTTCTTGGATTTTAGTGAGTAATATGAAAAAAAAAAATGTAATAGAAATGGGGCTCAATGTTTATTTGATGCAAGAAAAACATTTTCCTTAACGTTTCACTCATTAAAATCCAAGAACCAAACATAACCTTATATCCAACAGAGTTTGTTACAGTAATAGGAAATGCTGATATTTATATCAACTCTGTTAAAGTTGTTGTTTGATGTGTACCCGGAACTCCTATCAAGCAAATGATAAAGAAGAAACGAGTTGCTATTTTAGCCTGGATCTTCTAAAACTGGAATGCATAACTAAATTAGTAGTTGTTTGCTTTATGCCTACCTCTGGTTGCTACCAATGGTTTGATAGAAATCGGAAAATTATCATGAGAAGGACTAAGATGTCCTTTAATGTTTAAATCAGTACTACATACGCCCACAATTTACCTTCATAAAACAATCAGTGAATTGAAAATGAGAGCAGGACACAAAGTCTGAGCATGCTCTTGGTTTACAAACTTAGAAAAATCAATTTTGCAAGCTATCTTTTGTTCAATATCCTAATTCTTCATCTTATAGTCTGTGAGATGAACTCGACTATTACAGGAATGACAGTTATCTGTATGTTTTATAATGTCAGGTAGCAGTGATTGCACCAAATATTCCAGCTATGTATGAATCTCATTTTGGAGTTCCAATGTCTGGAGCTGTACTAAATGCAGTCAACATTCGTTTAAATGCACAGACTATTGCATTTCTTTTGGGACATTCACAAGCTGCTGTTGTAATGGTGGACCAAGAGTTCTATCCTTTGGCTGAGGAGGCTTTGAAAATCATAACAGATAAAACCAAAGGCAAATTTAAACCTCCACTTATGATTGTAATTGCTGATGAAAACTGCGATCAAAAGTCCCTCCAATATGCATTGGAAAGAGGAGCAATTGAATATGAAAAGTTTCTCGAAACTGGTGACCCGGAGTTCGCTTGGAAACCGCCTGAGGATGAGTGGCATAGCATCACTCTTGGTTATACCTCTGGTACAACAGCTAGTCCTAAAGTGGTAGTTTTGCACCATCGAGGGGCATACCTAATGGCCTTGAGTAATGCTGTTATATGGGGAATGAAGGAAGACGCTGTTTATTTGTGGACTATGCCCATGTCCCATTGTAATGGTTGGTGTTTCACCTGGACTCTTGCTGCGCTTTGTGGAACGAGCATATGCCTTAGACAGGTAAACATCGCAGTTCTAGTTTATCTTTCTTGTCGGTGATACAAGAAAATATTAACTCTATATTTTGTTCTGAGTATTAAGGAGAATATTTTCATCATATCAAATTATTTTTATTAATTTATGTCACCATGTTCGCACTGTGTTGCCATATCTGTATCCGCATCATGGATTGCCTGCTTTTACATACTTGTAGCTAAGAATGTCTATATTTCCTAGAGCTAAATGCAAAAGTTGCCCCTCTGCTTTGTCTAATTGGCAAAAAAACCTGTGTTATTTTTATTAGCAAAAACCCCCCTATGTTATTTTTTTCATTAGCAAAAACCCCATTTGAAATACCTTCATAAATTAAAGAGGTTACTGTCAATTCTTTAAGTGGACAAGTGGGTTATTGCCAATTTTCAAAACAGCGGGATTATTGTAAAAAATTTAAGTGAATTGGGTGATTTTGCATCTTTTGGTGGGGGTCTAATTGTCATTTTGGCTTGGGCAGTTTTTTTGCTAATAAAAATTACTATAGGGGAGGTTTTTGGTAATAAAAATAACACAATTTTTTTTTGCTAATTAGGCAAAGCATAGGGTGTAAGTTTGCATTTCATTATTTTCCATTCATTTGAACTTTTAATGTCAGGAACAGTTTTTATTTTTATGCCTATATAAAGAGGTAGCTTTTGTAATGAAAATATTTTCCAAACGCTGCATCACTATGTTGGTTACAAAAGCTAGTCCGATTTTTTGCATTTTGTTTGTATAGGTCACAGCTAAGAATGTCTACTCAGCTATAGCTAATCTCGGTGTAACTCATTTCTGTGCTGCTCCAGTGGTTCTCAATACCATCGTAAATGCCCCCAAAGCCGAGGCCATCCTTCCCCTCCCTCGCGTAGTCCATGTAATGACGGCCGGTGCAGCTCCACCCCCTTCTCTCCTCTCTGCAATGTCTCAGCAAGGCTTTAGAGTTGCACACAGTTACGGGCTTTCCGAAACATACGGGCCCTCTACTATATGTGCGTGGAAGCCCGAATGGGATTCACTACCACCCGAAGAGCAAGCCCGTTTAAATGCACGTCAAGGTGTCCCGTACGTTGCCCTAGAGGGCCTAAATGTCGTTAACACCCAAAACATGAAACCCGTGCCTTCTGATGGGAAAACAGTAGGAGAAATTGTGTTTAGGGGCAATGTAGTAATGAAGGGGTATCTGAAGAACCCTCAAGCAAACGAAGAAGCTTTTGCCGGTGGTTGGTTTCATTCTGGTGATCTTGGTGTAAAGCACCCTGATGGTTATATAGAAATCAAAGATAGATTGAAGGATATAATAATATCGGGTGGTGAAATCATTAGTAGTGTTGAGGTAGAGAATATTTTATACCAACACCCTGCGATATTTGAAGTTTCGGTTGTGGCCAGGCCAGACGAACGATGGGGTGAATCGCCTTGTGCATATGTGAGATTAAAGCGGGGTGTGGATGTATCCAATCAGAACCGATTGGCGGAAGATATAATGAAGTTCAGCCGATCGAAGATGCCTGCATATTGGGTTCCAAAATCAGTTATTTTTGGGCCATTGCCAAAAACAGTAACTGGGAAAATAAAGAAACATCTGTTGAGGGCCAAGGCAAAGGAGATGGGACCAGTGAAGAATAGTAGATTATAAACCTGATCAGATCAGGATGTGTAAAAATTATATCATATCTTTATAATATTATATTCTTGATGAATTATCTCTGTTAAAACTCCTATGTGACTGGTGCATTTAAATTAAAAGTTTATAATTAATTTGTGAATAAATTAATTTGTATTCACATGATCTATAAAGTTGCAACTATTCTTTTCTGCATGTTGAAGAAGCCAAGAAAAAAAGATCAGTTCTATGAATGTAAAATTGCCAATTTGTGTTATTTATTAATGCATGCTTTGTTCATCGGAAAACCTATATATAGTGGATGCCAATTGATGAAAAATTGCTTCACAATTTTCTGGTTCCTAAAAGTTTTCAAATGCTTGAACTTTAATTTGTATTTGAGAAGAGAAAGTGGGTCATTGTTTTTAAAAGAAAATACTATTATATTGGGTAGTGTTTTAATTAAGAGGAAAAAAAATCACCAAAAGCTAGAAGCAGCATGAATGGTGCTTCTGCTTTGCCATCCTTTTTATTATTTTTTAAGAGAAGTTAATTCATAAGTTTAAAACAAAAGTAAAAGCAGTAAAATTATTCTATAAGCTCTTAAAAACACCACTTTATAGTTTAGACTGTGTTTGTAAACTATGGTAATAAGCTGAATCTGGAGATTTTAAAATATGTTCAATATAATTAGCAGAATATCAAGAGTAGCTTATAGTTTATGTACTTAAAATTACATATTTTGGGATAAGTTAAAGATGAAGCTAATTTCTCAAATATTAAATAGCTGCGTTCGAAATAAGAAAAACTTAAATAATAATTTATTTATTTGCAAACATAGCTTTAGTTCTATTTCCAAATAAGTGGACTTAGCCCAATCCATGTGGTGAATTCTAATATGGTATCAGAGCCCAGGTTAAAGTGGGCCGCCTCCTTCCGTAATGGGCTCCTCCTTGTTAGCATGATGGGCTTCATTATCTACCAACACATTTCACCCAGATAACAAAGGTCTGGGTTGTCATTATTCCTCTAGTTATTCAAGGCTTGGAAATTCATTATTTCTCCGGTTAACAAAGGCCCGGAGTGTCATTATTCGTGTGTTGGATCTTCACCCACATGTCGCAAATTCACAAGGTTGGACTTTCATATGTCACGTGTTGGGCTTGTTTCACCCACACATTCTGCCCGCCCACACGTGAAGGGGGAGTATTGAGACTAATTGTCCCACATTGGTTGAAAAATAATAGTTAAGTTCACCTTATAAGGCATTGGGCAATCCTCACCTTACAAGCTAGCTTTTGATGTTGAGTTAGGCCCAATCCAAATAAGTGGACTTAGCCCAATCCATGTGGTGAATTCTAATACTATTTGAAACATAAAATCAATTTCCAGGAATTGGTAATTTTATAAGTTCAAAATTTGTTGAAAATAATGCTCAGTCTAGCAGTCTCCATTTTAAAAGAATCTCTAGTTCTTGGTTCACTTGATTTCATCATAATTAAGGTGAGTTTAGTCTGACACGATTGACAAAGAAATTCTGCCAGAACTAATTTTAGATGAATTGATTGGGATAAAAAATTGACTTTAGATGAATTGTTGGTAATGGACGAGCTATGTTTTGTGTTTATACAGAAAAAGTAAAAGGAAAGGGACGAGGATGAGGACGATGACGAGGATGTATGCTGGAGGTAAAAGTGGGGTCCAAATAGCAAGAAGTCATAGGTTCGATTTTCATTAGTGTGCGATGTTTCCGTAATTTATTACTATGTGTATTTTTTTTTGTAGAGAGAATTACTACTGTGTATTTAATTTGTCTTTATAAGTTGATAGTATTTAAAGATAAGTAAAATTGCATAAATCGTCCCAAATTAATCAGTAATTTTGGATTTCGTCCCAAGTTATATCTCCCACTTGTCACATGGCTACATACGTGTCAAGACGTGATAAATTTTAGCATGTACAATTATACAAGATTGTAGAATTCGTCCCAAACTAATTACACATTTTGGTTTTTCGTCACAAAATTTGTCATTTTGCACGAACTTAGTCGATTATTAAATTTCTAATTTAATTAATTCATCTTTTACTTTTTTAAGGGATTAACGGGAATTTATCCCATGTAATATTAATAATGTTCAATTTACCCCCTGTAATTTGAAAATAAACAATTTACCCCCCTGTGAAAATTTTAAAAAAGTATTTTATCCCCTTGAACCGGAGAGTGTAACTCAATTGCATAGATAGAGAATGGGTATGCAAAATGTTTAATAATATAGGGGGTAAAGTGCTACATTTATTATAATTCATGAGGTAAATTGCCACATTTATCACAACACAGGGGGGTAAACTGCCACATTATCATAACACATTAAGGTAAATTGAACATTATGAATATCATGTGGAAGTAAATTGCCATTAACTTTTTTTTAAGAGAAAAATAGTATGAATGTGCGCTTTTGAGAAAAAAATCCAATCTCAGTTCATTAGGAAAATTTTGTGCATTTTTTTTATATTAATAAATAATAAATATTTATAATTAGTTTGGAATGAATTCTTTTTTCCCATGCCATTTCAATTACGGGATGGAAGTCAGCGTGTTGATATAGTTTTGGACGAAAAATTAAAATTTGTAATTAGTTTGAAATAGATTCTGCAATCTTATATAATGGTTTAATTTGTGCTAAAATTTGTCACGTCATGACATGTAAGCATGCATGTGGCAAGTGAGACAATATTTCAAAAGAATATAAAATTACGCGACGAATTTGACTAAGTGATATAGCTTGGGATGAAAATTCAAAATCACTAATTTATTTGGGACCTTTTTTACAATTTTGTCTTAGGGATATTGTGTTGTAACGAAAAGCTTATTAAAGAACGATTGATGTACTCAAATTGAAAAAGAAAAAAAAAAACCTATGTTTTGTAACTTCTGTGTTCAGATTTAGATGGTTATTTATTTTTCAAATGTTTTTACCCCCCAAAAAATCAATTTTTTGGAAGCCAAACACCAACACGACAGTTAAATAGATGAAAATGATTGTTCATTTAAATTGATGAATATTTTTAAAATGGCTAGTTTGCGTGAATTATCCCGTCTGATATGCATAATGTTCAATTTACTTCCATATAGTTTGAAAAATAGTATTTTACCTCTTTATAAAATCTAAAAAATAAATAAATTCACTCCCTTTTGGAGAGTATAACTTATTTGCCGGAAACTGAATGAAGGGAGGGGGGGGGGGGGACACTAAGCTGATACATATTAAATAATACAGAAATTAAGTTTTTGTTTAGAGGCTATTTGGTCCATATAAAATAACATATGGGCTAAATTGCTTTCGTTTTTTTTTTCCAGATGTTAAATAGATTTAAGTATATAAAATATGAAGGAGGGTAATTTTGTTAAATCATATTCTTTTAATGATTAAAAAATGTTAGAGAGTTACTATACTCTCTTAGTCTCTTATGAAAATATAGAAGGTAAAATACATTTATTTGAATCATATGATGTAAATTATATATTATGAATATCACAACGATAAATTGCCATGAACTCTTTTTAAAATTATCATAGATCTCTAAACAATAAACATGATTTTTGGAACTCAAGTCACTAATCCATGAAGCCAAAATGAACTACCATACCCAATCTCATGCATGTATATTCATCTAATATTTGAAGAATATAACACAAACAAATATTATGTCCTAATGTCCCCATCCCATTTAATAGTGAATGCAAAGGATAAGAAAGTTGCAAAATACATTAGTTGTCAATATTATCACCTTACCCAAAAATATATATATATTACTATTTTTAAAGGATAAGGATGTCTTTGTCCAATCAATATATATCTCATTTTATTACAACCAAGCAATTCAATCTTTCATCCAATCCGTATTGTTTAAAGGTTGGTGTCAGCTAGTCCAATTAACATTAAATTCTCTGATGGGGCCTTTCTCATTCTAATCGTCTTCTCATGCATCTTTTGATAATATTTTGAAGAAATTCTAGAGCTTTAACTATTATATATATATATGTGAAAAACTAATCCTATTATTACATTTTAAAAAAAATCCAATACTACAATTTCTATTATACACAAATTAATATTATATTTCAGATAAAGTTTATGTAATTTTTACCAACACACAAAAAAAAAAAAAAAAAAAAAAAAAAAAAAAAAAAAAGAAAGAAAAGAAAGAAAGATAGGGTTTACGTAACGTACGTATCAATAAGCCAAGGCTCACGCTGGTCGCATGTTTTTTTTCTTTCTAAACTAACTTGAACATTAAAGGAATTCAAATTAAATACTCTTAATTAATATATACATATATAAAATTCTATATCTCACAGATAGCACAATTGGACAAAACATGGACTGTATTGATATACACACAGTAAGTAATATGCAATTCATGCAAATAGTTAATTAAGTCCATTTAAGATTAATACAGAACTACCTATTTCTTTAATCACTTGCGCTTTCAGTACTGTTTACTCATGAAATAACTCTTTACGGATATATGTTGCATTAGTCATATTAGATTATATATTTTTCTATAAAGAAAAAATAAATTTTGTAGATCATTCTATATATATATTTTATCTTCGAATGAATATATATAAAAAAATATGTGCATAGTAGGAAGATTATGCTAGTATTATTATCTATATATATATATATATATATATATATATATATATATATATATATATACCAAAAGAAAATAGTTTGTACATATATTGAAACAAAAGTACATATCGTAATCAATATCAAGATAACCCAAATTTTGAAGAAAAAAGGGTCTCTCGGCAGTTATGGTCCAGTTAGGAACAGTTTGGAAACACAATTGGCCACAAATTAAAAATAATATTCCTAATACAATAATTTGAAAAAAAGATTATCTATTTCAAAATGAGGAGTCATGGTCATGTTGTTGTCCAAGCATCCATATCTGGTCAGCAACTCAGCATTCAGACAGTTATTGCTATCGAAATGTAAGTTGCGTTCGTTGTTGCGACCTTTAGATAATAGCTTTTAAATATCTACAAGCTAAATCTAAGTAGTTTTTTTCTTGTTAATTTTTAAAACGGAATAACGAAGATACGGCTTTGCCGTTGAATTTGCTTTTATGAAAAACCTCAACAAAAAGACAAATGTCATCAAATGGGTTTTTAATTCTAGTTTTATTATTATAATGTGTTCATGAAATAATTACATTATGAAATTGTGAGAGGGGAAAGATTTAGAGGATTTCGAACTCTAAGAATGAACTAAGAGAGAGATAGTACTTTCGAATCTTTACAAACTTGTAAAATGGGGGAGGGGGACTCATTTAAGTCTAGTTTCGTAATTTTGGAAAATTCAAACTCTCTAATTATAATGTGCTACTGATTTCAATTTGATGATAACTGAAATATTCCAAAGAGAAAGGGGGAAAATGCAAGTTACTCCCCTGTGTTATGCTAAATCTGCAAGAATTGTGAAATTTTTATTGCGTCAAAATTCCTGGTATTTTCAAAAACCCTACAAAAATCACCTAATTTGTAAAAAATAGGTTGTTTTGCATCAACAAATTTCAAGAAATAATTTTTATAATATATATCAAGTAAAGTTATAAGGACCAACTTGAAGTATTTTAGAAATGGTTTCTAGAAATATGTCGATCCAAAACTACCTATTTTTTATAAATTGGATATTTTTTACAGGATTTTTGAAAACACATAGAAGTTTAACGCAATAAAAATTTCACATGGTAATTTCTTACAAGTTTAGCATAACACAAGGGAGTATTTTACATTTACCCCAAAAAAACAAGAGATAACTAAAAGTGCCCTCTACCTGTTTAGTTCATACTAACTTACAGATGCCCACTAGTCATTGGAGTGAAGTGCAATATATAATGTACTCTACGCGTTTTTTAAGTTGGCAGTGTTAATTTTTGTTAGCAAAATCCTCATTTATTAATAAGTCAAGAAATTTTCAACCCCCTCATGTTCGCAATGTGGTAACTTTCTGCAAGTGCAAGTATTATTCATGATAATTTTCTTTGAAATAAAATGTGACAATTACTGTTCTCTTAAAAAACGGGGAACACAACTCTTAATTTTACTTAACAAAATAAATTTTTTCGCTAATAAAATGTCACGAAGAGTTTTTTGCTAACAAAAATAATATTGGGAGATTTTGATGAATTAAAAAAAACAAAAGGGATGTTTTTACATTTTACTCCTAGTCATTATATCCACTCTCGAATCTCGAACAACACATGATTGAATTGAACTAATTATAGAGTACATATCATACCAGTATTGTACTTTCTTTATTGGGAAAATCTCACTTCGCCCCCCAACCTTTTTATGTTTTTGCAGTCTCCCCCCTAACCTTTAAAGTTTCGCATTTTCCCACCTCACCTATTTAAAAAGTCTCAGGCAACCACCTCATTGAGCAAGGCACCCCCCAACCTTTCTAAGATTTTGCAGTCTCCCCCCTAACCTTTAAAGTTTCGCACTTTCCCACCTCACCTATTTAAAAAGTCTCAGGCAACCACCTCATTGAGCAAGGCAATGGAATCTGGCGGAATATTCCGTTTGCTTGAAGTGACGTGACTTTAGTCAAGGGTAGAATAGTCCTTTAAGGCACAAAAGTGCGAAACTGTAAAGGTTAGGGGGGGAGACTGCGAAAACTTGAAAAGGTTGGGGGTAAAGTGCGATTTTCCCTATTTATAATAATTTATAGATCAAAATTTCATTTCGAGTATATATGTTTCGGTCAACAAAATATTGAAATTTTTTGAAGAAATTCTTCGAAAATATTAAGAAAAATTGTGAAATAACTTACTAAATGAATATTTCACAATTTTTCTTAATATTCAACAAAATATTGAAATTTTTTGAAGAAATTCTTCGAAAATATTAAGAAAAATTGTGAAATAACTTACTAAATGAATATTTCACAATTTTTCTTAATATTTCCGAAGAATTTCTTCAAAAAATTTCAATATTTTGTTGACCGAAACATATATACTCGAAATGAAATTTTGATCTAGAAATTATTATAAATAGGAAAAATCGCACTTTACCCCCCAACCTTTTCAAGTTTTTCCCCCTAACCTTTACAGTTTCGCACTTTTGTGCCTTAATATTCCATTCTACCCTTGACTAAAGCCACGTCACTTCAAGCAAACGGAATATTCCGCCAGATTCCATTGCCTTGCTCAATTAGGTGGTTGTCTGAGACTTTTTAAATAGGTGAGGTGGGAAAGTGCGAAATTTTAAAGGTTAGGGGGGAGACTGCAAAAACTTAAAAAGGTTGGGGGGTGACTTGTTCAATGAGGTGGTTGCCTGAGACTTTTTAAATAGGTGAGGTGGGAAAGTGCGAAACTTTAAAGGTTAGGGGGGAGACTGCAAAAATATAAAAAGGTTGGGGGGCGAAGTGGGATTTTCCCTTCTTTATTTTGGGTTTTTCATAGGACATCAGTGTGGTACTCTAAAATAAGACAAAGTCCAAGTTTTTACATTAGTTAAAATTCTGTTCACGCCACGGTCACCGGAAATATAAAATCACGAGCTCCCACAATTACTTAATTTGTCTACAAATTGAGCTACTATTGCATTTGTTTTACTATTATTTGAGTGAAACTTGGGTTAGTTAATCTTGTAATAGTACATATGTTCATTATTCCTGCACAATGACTTTATTCCTTATCTTTTTAAAATTAATAATATAATTTTATTATTAGAATCTTGTTAGCCTACTTTTTGGTTAAGATTGGATTGATGGTGATAATTTATGCACCTAGGGCATATTAGTAATTTTTCTACTTTTAACATTAAACTAATTAATAAATAAATATTATTGAGTAACATTTATGCCACCGAAAAGATCATTCTACCCAAGTTTTGACATAAATGAAATGACTCTTCATTTTCTTCAGTTTTTCATATAAATAGAACTTTCATATTCAATAGAAAATGCAAGTTTAGACAAGAAGACAAAGAACTATATATACGGATAAGGATCAACAAAGAAGACGAAATCCCAAAATCACACTTATACATTTTCACACAACATAAAAAATAATAAAGACTACATATAACAACATCATCTAGGGCAAATAATTATAGTTTCAGAAATATAGCTCATTATAGTTAAAAAAAAATGAAGTTCATATACTTAAATAGAGAAATCAAATTCCAGGAGGGCACTTGACAAAGATATATATATCTAGTCTTTATGCAATACACGTAACCTTTTTTTCTTTTTCTTTTTTTTTGTTTTGTTAAGAGGATGGGTAAAAAGAGACATATATATCTCCAAACAATTGTTGTTGCTTATTGACGTTTTCAGGTAGCAAAAGTTATTTTCATGAGTACACACTTCATCTCCTCCATGTTACAAGTTAAAATCATTTGCTCCAATCCCTCCAGGACCGCAATGTGTTCTTTTCGTTCTAATGCGCGCCAGTATTCTTCATCATTTTAGAAAAGTGACAAATATATCATCAGATGTTATTTTGTTTTATAAATAAAATTCGAAAATATCATTGTTCACTTAAAAAAAATAACAATAACCCCTCTATAAACTTAAAAATTATTGGCAATAATCCGCAACTCTTAATTTTTCAAATGTGTATGGCTAGTGAACTAATAAAATGTTAATACTTGGGGCTTTTTTTTTTTTTTTTTTTTTTTTTGTAATAATAGAAGGTTTTTTTTTTTTTTTTTTTGTCAATTAGAAGTAAACAAGGTGTATTTTTCCATTTTATATACCCAAATTATTCGCCATTTAAATAAAAATGGATAGGCTAGGCTAGGCTTGATTTATCGAGCATTGGAAAATAATTAATTTGGGTGCAATTAAATAATTGTACGTTGTATTAACATTCAACAAAACTATAGGGAAATGAATGTATTAATGTGTTCAAACTAATAATTAAGCACATAATTATTTCTTCTACGTTTTACCTACAGATCAGCTACTCCATAGACGTTTGGACCAAGCATATAGGAAAAGACTATATATGCCTAGATCATAACCATTTGGTGCAATTTCTAATTATTTTTAGGTATATGTCTACATTTTATCCTGATTTAATTAATTAATTCAACAAGTAAGATTTGTAAGTTCATTCCAATTCTTTTGCATAATTTTACACATTAGTCAAACTCATGTGCAGTCTCTACAGTAATAATGCATGTGACCTATATATATATTGTAGCCCCAATTTTTTTTTCCCTTCCCGTTTTTCTTATGTTACTCCAAACTAGCATGGCGGGGTCGTTACTCTTAAGTTTAATTAAATAAAATAAGCATGAATGATAATTTTATTAAAAGAAATCATTTTCTTTATTCAATTATCACTAGAACATGCACTTGTCCAAACTGTTAAAAAATATTTAAAGTTGACTAACTTATCCCAGGAAAAAGAAAAAAATGAATGTCATTAACTATTCGCTTAAGAAATATTTATTAGTTTTGACTATGGACCAAATTAAATACTTTTGCGGAGTAACAGAAGTGAGTTTTAGTATTAATTAAAAATAACGCAAGAAAATGTAACCGCAATTAAGAATTTCCAAGAAAAATGAAAGCTCAAACAAACAATTTCACCATTAAAATAATATTCATAATTAATTTAATTTGTGCATGCACATATATATGATGTGATACTTACTTACATATATAGAAGTATAATAAACTAAACAATTGCGTGTTTCACTTACTCACACTCATCTCCTTTTCGCTCTTATCTCTCAATTTAATTCACACACTCAATTACAAAAACGACGTACGTGGAGATTCAAGCAAGAATTAATTAATTAATTAATTAAAATGGTTAACTAATTACACTCAAGCCTTAGCTAGCTAAGAATCTCCCTCTATATATACACACATAAAACTCATTCTATTCTCAAACACAAACACACACATTACACATTACACATTACACATCTTCTTCTTAATTGTGTAACAATGTTACATAAAAAGGCCATATTCTCATTTTCTCTAATTTTCTTCCTCCTTCATCTATGCACATTTACGTGCGAATCCCGCCCGCCCTTCGCCTGCGATCCTAGCAATGGCATGACAAATAATTTGCCATTTTGTAAAGTATCGCTACATATAAGAGATAGAGTAAATGATTTAATTGGAAGATTGACACTGCAAGAAAAGATCCGATCTCTAGTCAATAATGCTGCACCTATCGATAGGCTCGGGATTAAGGGGTATGAGTGGTGGTCCGAGGCGCTACATGGAGTGTCAAATACGGGTCCCGGTGTCCATTTTGGCGGTGAATTTCCTGGCGCCACCAGTTTTCCTCAAGTCATCACCGCCGCTGCTTCCTTCAATAACTCATTGTGGGAAGCCATAGGCAAGGTATATAATAATTTTAATGTTTTTCCCTATATATATTTGTATGTATTTTTATTTAAATTTGATGATTTCGTTTATTTTGTTGGTGTCAATGTGGACGAAAAGAAACCACATTTCAATGTAACATGATTTCAAGTCACGTGTTTGATAAAATTCTTGGCAATTAACCACTTCTCAAAATCTGATTATTGACAGTTAGTCAGAGCTAGCTTCTCATAAAACGTAACAGTCAAAATTGATTTAATTGATAAGTTTATTCATTTATTAACCATATTAATGGCAAAATTACATTTTTGTCTTACGTACGTACCCTATTGGATTCTCAGGAATTTTGGTCCGTACTTTGTATTTTTAAAGTACAAGATCAATAGTGTTGTGTGACTAAACACTATATATGTCTCATTTTCACGTCTTGTAATAAAATTAATATATGTGTACTGTATATATGATATTGTGATTTGTCATTATATATCTTGAAAGACAAAATAGTATTATTTATCTATCATAAGTTGGAATGAATTTTGTTTGGGCTTAACTTCTCCTGTTTTATCGAACACATTTAGTTTATATATCAATATATTCTTTGTAACTTAAATTACACTAGAAGTTAAACTCATTTATTATTCCTCTTACTTGTATATTGTTTCTTTGTTTTCTTTTGGTGGGTGGGGTTAAGATGCTTCTGCAGCAATGTCACAAGGGAAGGGAATGCTATTTGTTTCATTAATTTATATTGCAAAGACCCTTTTGACAGATTAAGGAAGCATGTGACTAGCTAATTGTATATTGTCCAAACAGAAAAGAAAAGAACAGTCCAAAAAGAAATGATCAGAATGTATGAACAAATCCATATTGGGATGCATATTTATATATACATGGTATAGCTCATGAGCCCATTGTCTATTTGAATATCATTATTTGCAACTTAGCAAACACTAGCTTTTAACCCATGCCTACACTTTCTGCATATATATATATATATATATATATATATATATCTCCAAAAGATATATAAAATAGTACCATTCATTAATATATATAATCCAAAAGCCAACTCCTTCAGAATAGCAATATAGATTATATATAGTGGGTGGTGGCTGTGGGCTGTGGGCTATGGGGGTGGGCCCTATTCTATCAGAAAATGTTTATTTTTTTATTTATTTAAAAGATAATCTAAGTTGGACAGATATATATGTCAAGGCATGCAAACCGTTATATTTGATGATGTTATGGTTATGTTTTGTAAACTAATAGATTACAAGTCATTTACTTTTATTATAAGTGTTTACATATAACTTAAGTTTCCTAAAAATGTAAGAAATGTAATTGTGATAACATTGTTACAATCCACTTAGACATGTCTAATAGGGGATACAATTAGTTTAATTTAACAGAAAAAAGAAAAAAAAGATTATATCTCACGTTACTTGACCGTTTTGAAATAATATTTACTAGATCGAATCTTGTCTTATACCGGAGTAGCTATTTAATTGATCTATGACGATGATTTTGGGTTTCGAATTTAGGTGGTATCTGACGAAGGAAGAGCGATGTACAATGGAGGTTTGGCGGGGCTGACCTTTTGGAGCCCAAATGTGAACATTTTCCGAGATCCTCGATGGGGAAGGGGCCAAGAAACGCCCGGGGAGGACCCAGCGCTGGCCTCCCATTATGCGGCTAATTACGTGAGGGGGCTGCAGGGCAATGGGGGCGCCACGAACAAGTTGAAGGTTGCTGCCTGCTGCAAACACTACACTGCCTATGATCTTGACCAATGGAATGGCATAGACCGCTTCCATTTCAATGCCAAGGTATAATTAGTTTGATTTAGTTTCTCTACTTATATTACATATAATAATTAATGCTTTTGACTTGTTAGCACATAAATCTTTTTTGCTATTTATTAAAAAGAATACACGAACTTTTACCCTAATATAAAGGATATTTTTGTATTTTACTCGCTTTATAAATTAAATAGTTGCATCCCATGTAAAAGATTCATATATCGCTGTCATATAACTCAAACCATCTTTAATTTCATAGTTGGAGCAAAGAGCTTCCAATTGTCATTGCTTGCACGGATCATCCATCAATAATTGAGTGTATCCGCATAATTTTAAGACCATATCCTTAACAATAACACAATTGACATTTGAGGCTAAAATCTCTTGTTGATCAAGATTCTTCATTATTGTGTTCATATTAATTAGTTCAGCTGATATAATTAATAAAATCCTACACGTCTTTGTGATTGATATTTTAGCCTATGTTTTTAGTTTCTCAAGGGTATTCGGGCTATAAACCTGACTTAGTCTATTTTAAGACACATCTGACATACATTACGTGGAAATCTTTCTCAACGAAATTTCGAACGAATCATATTATAAATGTTGAAAAACTTATACTATAATTTCTTTAATTATAGTTTATTATCTTAAGATATAATAAAGTATTGGTATATATTGCAGGTAAGCAAACAAGATTTGGAGGAAACATACAACGTGCCTTTCAAAGCATGTGTGTATGAAGGGAAAGTTGCAAGTATAATGTGCTCATACAATCAGGTCAACGGCAAGCCCACTTGTGCTGACCCTACTCTCCTTCGTGACGTTATCCGTGGCCAATGGCGCCTTAATGGGTTAGTCTTTTTTCTTTTTACTTAGTTGAGGCTAGGCCCTATTCTTTTGAATGAATTTGACTGAGATTTGTTAAAAGGAACTGAGAATTTATACATCATCAATAATACTTATATTTATATTTTGTTTTGTTTTCATGGGTGGGTTAAGGTACATTGTCTCAGATTGTGACTCGGTTGATGTTATGTATACTAGTCAACATTACACTGTCACACCAGAAGATGCAGTTGCAGATTCTATTAAAGCAGGTGCTTAATGAAAGTTGTTTTGGCTTGTCAATTTACAATTAGTATTACTGCTAGCTCTTGTATTTTCATCCAAAACGTCAACAAGTTTTTTTAGATATAAAAAATTTTTCAAATCCACCTTCTCGTAATGTAATATAAAAAATATAAAATGTATCATAAATTCCTAATAATATTTGTATGGATAAAGGTTTGGACTTGGACTGTGGGCCATATTTAGCTGTCTACACCGAAGGGGCTATACGCAGTGGCAAACTAAATGAGGCTGATGTGACCGAGCCTTAACCAATATACTAACAGTCCAGATGCGTTTGGGTATGTTTGATGGCCCAAGACAACCATATCTTAATTTGGGGCCAAAGGACGTCTGCACTCCAGCCCATCAACAATTGGCCCTTGAAGCAGCTCGACAAGGCATTGTTTTGCTACAAAATCGCAATCGGGCTTTACCGCTCTCCACTAGTCGTCATCGTACCATAGCTGTCATCGGGCCCAATTCAGATGTTACCGCTACGATGATAGGCAACTATGCCGGTATAATAATAATAATAATAATAATAATAATAATAATAATAATAATATGAACACGATAAATTATTAGTTATATAAATTTAAATTTATTTAATGTACATTAGGTGTATCAACTTATTCTAAAATTGTTACTCTTTAATTGATTTAGGAGTCCCATGTGCCTACACTACTCCACTACAAGGCATATCAAGGTATGCGAAAACCATTCATGAAGCTGGATGCGTTGGCGTAAGTTGTAGAGGCAGCCAACAATTTGGCGCGGCTGAGGCAGCAGCGGGCCGAGCAGATGCAACAGTGTTAGTTATGGGCCTCGACCAATCAATCGAGAGGGAAGCCCTAGACCGAACCGGGCTACTTTTGCCGGGACACCAACAAGAGCTTGTATCAAGAGTAGCCAGAGCCTCCAGGGGCCCAGTGGTATTAGTCCTAATGTCCGGTGGCCCAATAGATGTTACATTTGCCAAATATGATCCAAAGATTGCAGCCATTTTGTGGGCCGGGTACCCGGGCCAAGCCGGAGGTACCGCAATTGCTGATATTTTATTTGGAACAACTTCTCCAGGTATTTAATAACTAGTGCATGCTACAAAATTCAAATTATACCTTTACAAAATATGCTAAAATTGCAATTATCTTTAATTAGGGGCGAGGTTGCCTATGACCTGGTACCCTCAAGATTATGTAACTAAGGTGCCCATGTCGGATATGGCCATGCATGCTGATCCATCAAGAGGTTATCCGGGCCGGACTTACAGATTTTACAAAGGCCCAGTTGTGTTCCCTTTTGGATATGGATTAACTTATACTAGCTTCAGGCCCACTATAGTCAGTGGCCCAACCAAAGTTTCAGTTCCTATTACAAGCCCAAAAGCTTTCAAGAACACTACTCTATTGAGCAATGCAATTAGAGTGTCGCACACACATTGTGGCCCTCTCTCCTTAGGGTTGCACATTGATGTGGAAAATACTGGAGAAATGGATGGAACACACACTGTGATGGTGTTTGCCACTGCCCCAACTGTTGGAGGATCTTCATCGGAGAAACGATTGATCGTGTTTGAGAAAGTTCACGTATTGGTTGGAGAGAAACAAAGGGTTCGGTTTAATATCGATGCATGCAAGCATTTGAGTGTTGTTGATCAATTTGGAATTCGAAGAATTCCAATGGGTGAACACAATCTTCACATTGGTGATGACCTTAAACATACCATTTTCTTCCAAAATGTTATGGGGGAAATTAAGTCTTAATAATTATGTTTAAGAGGTTGATTATATTCCTATTATCTAGTTTGGGGAAATTGCAATTATATATATCCTTCCTAATATTCCATTTCAATCAGCAAGTGTAAACAATATTTATATAAAGGAAATGAAAGTGTGATTTACATTATTTGGGTTTTCATCTTGACATTCAAAAAGTCCGATCTATGAGTTACTACTATATAGATTGTGTGTAGATTTTGCTTGAACAAATGTCACTTATATTACTCATTATTATTTCGTAATATTCGAAGCTTTAAGATATAACACATTAATCTTAGACTGTTAGAATTTGAGAATTTGAAAGGGTTAATATATGGGCAGGGCTAGACGATTTTGATTTGGGGGGCAATAATATTTTGGTATGGTGTACATAATATTTTATTGATGTTTTTATTATATAGCCAAGGGAAATTTACATAGACACCCCCTGACTTTTACCCTAATTATAAGAAATTACCCTACTGTTTGAAATATTACAAAAACACTCCCTCAACAAAAAATTGTATTACAAGGACACCCCCTTGTTACACAAAAAATATTACCAATTTGGTCCCTAAAATCATTACAAATACACCCCTCGAGGGGGTGTTTTTGTAATATTTCAAACAGTAGGGTAATTTCTTGTAATTAGGGTAAAAGTCAGGGGGTGTCTATGTAAATTTCCTTAAATTCAATATCAAACAATATAAGTATTATCATATATGTGTAAATGAAGTTGGTGAAAAGTATTAAAATGAGTTAAATCAATTCAATTAGTGATAAAATTGGGGTTGTTGGCACTTTGCATCCTAGAATTATAGGATTTGACACTTTGCACCCTAACTTAAAAGTTTTGGCACTTTGCCCCCTGAAAATACAATTTAGTTGGCACTTTGCACCCTAGTGTGTTTTGAAGAAAAAATTGGCTTAATCCCACTTTGCACCCTACAAATCACTATTTCATTTCAGATTTCACCCTCAACCATTTTCAGCCCATTTAAGTCACCTGAGTAAGGGTAAATCCGTCCATTCGCATTAAAAACCACCCCAATATCCCTTCAAACAATATATGGGCAAAATTGACATATCACCATAATAATTAAAAAAAATGTTGAAAAATAGAAAAACAAGTTTTATAGGTACCATATTCTCAATTTCTCCTCTTTCTTCTTCAAATCCAGTCCAATGTCGTCCTTTTGTTTTTTATATTTGAAGAAAAATGTAAATAACATGCAATATAATAATACGTGAGATATGTAAACGTGTTATTTTGATATAAAGTAAATAATCTATGAAAATAAAATGAAGGCAGTGTATTTTTTTTAATCTAAATTTTACTGAGAAAAAATGTTAAAATAAGTTATTATAAAGTAAAATAAATTCAGAATAACAAGTTATGATTGTTGTGCATAGAAATGACCATTTTATCTCTACTTCGCCGACATTCATGAATTTGTTTTTTTTTAAGAAAAATACATTAGGGTACAAAATGTCATACACATTATATTTTTAGGGTGCAGAGTGCAAAAAATTTAAATCGGGGTGAAACTGCTAATATTTTATAATTTTAGGGTGCAAAATGTCAACATTCTATATTTGAAGGATGCAAAATCTATATTGCCAAGGTGCAAAGTGAAAAAAAAAATTGAAAATAACTATTCTACCCTTCTACCAATGAATTTTCTCACTAAAACACACACTAGGGTGCAAAGTGCCAAATAAATTATATTTCCAGGGTACAAAGTGCCAAAACTTTTAAGTCAGAGTGCAAAGTGTCAAAACCCTATAATTTCAGGGTGCAAAATGCCAAAAACCCATAAAATTGACTAAAACAATGATTAACTGATTAAAAACAAGTTAAATTGTTGAAATTAGTTAAATATTTAAAAAATAGGTGGATCGAATTGAACACGAGAGTCGAACCTAGGTAAACTTATATATATTTAAATGTAATTTATCAGCTTAGTTTATAGACTTGAGTTTGAAATGATTTTCAAAAACTATAACATTAGGCAAATTTATTTCGTAGATATGACAAATAGTTCAAATAAGTGTTATCAGGAAATTTACACGGTAATAATACTAATCAGTATGAACACTGAAGATTGCAAGGATAATAGAATCTTCTATACCAGCAAAAATATGGAAACTAAATATTTCATCTTATTATTTACAAGAATACCCTTCAATCAAATTTCCTTTCTCTATTTATATACATATACTCTATTTTAACCACATACGTACAACTTAAACACTGAATTGAGAAAGAACCAAAATTTATATTCAAGGTGCGTGTAGTTTCCTGATTTACTACTTTAATCTTCTCCTTTTTATTTTGTTGCTTATGTGGGGATTATGTTTACTGTTTATCAATATAGGATTAATAATTCAGGGATGATTTATTCTAAGCAGAGTATGTATGTTTACATATATTTAGGCGTTTAATTTTTTTTTTTTTTTTTATCTTTTTCTTTTCAGAATGTAAGTATGATGTTACCAAATTTCGCATATTTTTAATTAGTACTATGATGTACATTAAATTACAAGTTTTCTTGATTTGTCGTCCTTGTCTAGTTATAAATACTATATTAATGTAAGAATTAAGTATTGATTATGACATTTAACTTATTGCTTGTGATATATTTGATGTAGATGGGAAGAGTGAAACTGCGTATGGAGCTGATAAGCGATGAGAAACAACGACGTTTGACATTTGAGAAGAGAAGGAAAGGCCTCGAGAAGAAGGCTAATGAATTATCGACTCTATGTGGAGTCGACCTTTGTATGATTATATACGGACAAAAATCAGACGTGCCAATGATTTGGAACCATGACAAAGTGTCAAGCATGATCCGTTCTTACAATTCAAAGTCGGACTACGACTGTAGGTACAAAACATATGGCCTGTCCTCGTTTTTCAAAGATGAAACCCAAAGGGTTGGGAAAGAGGTCAAGAAAGTCAGAGACGAGATTAGGGAATTAGTAAAGTACCCAACAAAGTTGGATGAGAGGTGGTACAATTGTATGTCATCAGAACAGTTGAAAGAGTTTGCTAATTGTGTTCTATCCAATAAGATCCATTTGGTCAAGGAGAGGATCAATTGGATGAAGAAGAATAAAATTGGTATTCCCTCAGTTCAACAAAATGCACTAATGAATTATTCCATGCCATTTATTAGTGATGATCAGGAGCCTAATAATATGATATATTATGATGAGGGCCAATCATTATTATTATCTAATACGAATTTCAATGAGAGGATGCTGATGAATGAAAGAGCCTGCAGGCAGCGACAGAATCAAAATTACAACGCTATTTTTCCCTTATCCTATAGTGATAATACTTGTGATGAAAATCAAATTCAGAACTTTGGTTTTGGAAATTTAATGAATTATTATGGGCTAACAGCAGGCGACGAAAAAATGGTAATGTCCAAAAATGGCTCTCTATGGATGCAGCAGCCTAGTAATTTCCTCCCTCAAACTCATCAGATGCAGGATGCGGCTCAGGGGGCAGATTATAATTATGGTTATTTGCAGGATTTTGATCAAATGATGAATAACTATATATAGATGAACAAGTTAAGGTACTTTATACTACTACTATGCTTTACGGACTAGATTTTTGGAGATATTTCATTTTACTATGTCTATGGGTTTTAATGCTTTCTACCGAGTTTTCATATTCTTTGATAAAATAAATAATCCCTGTTTTATACTAGTCTACTAATCTTGATGTTTGTTTTGTTTTACCTTTTCATTGGAAGGTACGCATGTGTTAATAATATTTATTAAAATATTCTGAAGATTTAGAATAAAATATTTAAGTGAATCTATGTCAAATCATGATAGAATTTCAAAGCTCCAAAATCTTTGAGCCCAGCAATGCAGCTACACCTTACAAAACCAGTCAATCGTCTCTTACCCTCCTCCCAAATTCCAAATCTGCATTGTTGAAATTCTGGCGGCTTCTTCTACTTCTTGTACCCTCACCATAAAAGAGGATCTCTATCCGTAATCAAATTATGGATATTTTGATAGCTCGAACGTGGCCAGGCCCAAACGATAGCTCGAACGTGGGCTGCTCGGAGAACAGCTTGAGCTCGGAATTTTGGCATGAAGCTCATAATTTAGTTGAGGGATATTTCCTATTTTGGGAGCTACGAAATATCCCTCATCCGTAATCAAATTATGGATATTTTGTTCAGATCATTATAATTATTAATCAGTTGGATATTACAAATAATTTGAATTGGATTTAGATTAAGATCCGCTAGATTACCATTCCTTTTTGGTACGATTTTAAATCATTAGACGATAAAAACATGTTCAGTTTGGGCCCAATTATATCATAGGCCCAAAGTTACTAATATAAAATAAATGGCCCAAAGTCCCTTTAATGGTCAAGGATAGAGATCCTCTTTTATGGTGAGGGTACAAGAAGTAGAAGAAGCCGCCAGAATTTCAACAATGCAGATTTGGAATTTGGGAGGAAGGTAAGAGACGATTGACTGGTTTTGTAAGGTGTAGCTGCATTGCTGGGCTCAAAGATTTTGGAGCTTTGAAATTCTATCATGATTTGACATAGATTCACTTAAATATTTTATTCTAAATCTTCAGAATATTTTAATAAATATTATTAACACATGCGTACTATTCTTTAATCTTTATATCAAAATTCCAACATTCTAAAGTTACCTTACATTTTTCAACCTTATTTAAACAACTTTGGATAATTTACACTTAGAACCCCTAAGATTTAATCATATTACAAAAAAATTCTGACATTTCAGAAATTACAAGGATTCCCCTTATAGATTGTTTTTTTATAAATATTTATATGGGTTGTCCTTGTATGACTTGTTGAGTCACATGAAAATGTAACTTCGACGTTGTTGAATAAATTCATTAATTAAATTATAAGACAGGGGAGTGGTCTTTATTGTGCGATAAATTTGGGCTCACTTCAATTCTATATGAGCTCGAATTACCAAAGTTAAACTCTAACACTTCCTTTTATCTCAAAAAAAAAAAAAAAAAAAAAAAAAAAAAAAAAAAAAAAAAAAGAAAACTCTAACACTTCCTTCCACGATTTAATATAAAAGAAGAACAAATATTTAATTAAAAATGACTTTAGCCAAGTGATAGAGTTTAAATTCCAATTTTTAGAGGTAAATCATTAATTATTTTTGGTATAATTCAAACCTACAAACAATGAAGTACATTTCTAGCTATAGATTAAAAAATCAATTTCGAAATTAATTATAGTATTATACTATTATAATTAGTTGCTGTAACAAAAAAGTTCACTCTAATTTTACAATTTATATATTCTTTATAAAATAAGATTTGAATTGCAAAACATAATTATAGATGTATGTTGATTTTTATGGGTCAACCCACATAGACACCATGTCGACATAGATAAATCCTTTTTGAGTTCCTACCCAAAAATAAAATATAAAATCATTTTTGTGTATTAGCTTTTGAACGCCCCTCTTTTGCTTTCAACTCCGTCTCTTGCCGTAAACAACCCCGTGTCTCGCCGGAAACTTTCACTTGAAAAAATGAGGCGGCCAGGATACTCATCTTCGCCGTCGATCAATTTCAGTGCCATGACACAGAGGATCAGCGTCGACAATCGAATTTCTCTCCGCAATTATTATCGCATCGCAGATAATCTCCTCAAACAGGTCTCTGTTCGAAAAGGAATGAAAATGAGATTAATTTATTTATTTTTAATCAATGCGTGTGAATAATATTCGTTTAAGAAACCTAATTTATCTGATTGACTGTTGGTGGTAAATTCTAGTTCAATATTATTTATACTTATATTTTTTTTTAGTTTAATACTATCTAAATTTGAATTTGTTGCGTTATTACTATATACGCAGGCAAATATATACAGAGAGGAGAACAATTTGATTGATTTGTATGTTATTCTGCTGAGATATTCAAGGTGAGGTTTATATAAGCTGAAGATTTTGATTTATTTGTTTTGCTTAATTTTTCTGAACTTTTTAGTGGTGTTAAAACAGTTTGGTGTCTGAAACTATACCTTACCATCGAGATTACCAGGCTTTATGTGTGAAAGAAAGAAACATTTTTAAAAAGGTAACTTTACTCAGTGTTCCAATACCTTCACTTGAGAATGCTATTGTTCAATCGATTAAAGATCATGGTGTTGCAGAAATTGCTGGCTGTACTTGATGAGCTAGAAACTTTAAAGCCACAAGTGCGGCGTCAGTTAGATGAACAGGACAAAGCTAAGAAGGAAACTAAAGTGCATCAGTTTGGTGGCCCAAACCAGATCTCATACGCATCTTCTTTCAATAACAAAACTTCTTTAAGCTATAACAATAAGCAGCAGGTATGGCCAATGTTCTCATTCGTTTATCCATCTTGTTGATGGTTGCTGTGCAATATTTTTATGTATTCTAATGAACTATCAACGATGAACAAATGCAGCACATTTTCCCTTGTCCTAAAACTTGTTTCTGTATAAGTTAGAATAATTTAGAAACATATTGGATTTTGCTGGTAAGAGAAGTACTCATCTCATGAGTTCTTCCTTCATTTAATGGATTTCTATGATAGGAGTCTCTCACTAGAATGGGTAAACAAGGATAAGTATGTTTCATTTAAGTTTACTTTCAGTTCTTTTTCTACCACTTGGACTCTTCGAGTAGAATAACTATGATAATTTTATAATCTACAGGCACATTTAAAATTTTTTTGGGTGTACTATGTGATTCAATTTCTGATTATTAACCTTTTGCTGAAAATCAATTTTCATGGACTGATTTTATAACATATAGCAGTGTATTCATTTCTTGATTTGTGCCGCTCATTTTGAATCAGTAGAATGTAGTGTATAAGTATTTTTTAACAAGTGATCTCTCAAAGAACTAAAAAAACATAGCAGTGTATTCATTTCTTGATTTGTGCAGCTCATGCATGAGCTGAAGCGGTCTTAGTGTACTTTGCACCAGTAATATGTAGTGCATAAGTATATTATTAAGGAGTTATTGGCAATTTACCCCCTTTTGATGTTCAAAATGTTCAATTTACCTCCATGTGATTTGAAAAGGAGCACTTTACCCCCCTGTAATATTTATAAAAGTTTCACACTGCCTCGTTGACATTTTTATATGTGGCACTTTACCTCCTTGTGTTATGATAATGTGGCAGTTTACCCCCTTGTATTATGATAAATGTGGAAATTTACCCCGTGTTATGATAAATGTGGCAATTACCCCCCTGTGTTACAAAACACTTTTCATGCCCACTTTCAATTTCGACGAGTTACACTCTCCGGCTCAAGGGGGTAAATTGCTCTTTTTCTAATCATAGGGGTTAAATTGAAAATTATGAATATCACAGGGGGTAAATTGCCATTAACCCTATTATTAAGTGATCTGTCAAATAACTACCAAAGTATAGCTTCTCTTAATGAAAGGGGAATAGCATGTCAACATACATATCTGGAGCAAATGAAGAACACTATAATATAATGGAGGTAGATTAACTGTAAGACATTATGTGTTTCATAGTTGTGTCAGGCTGATGGCAAAGTTTGTTTTAGGTATGATAATTCACTTCTTACATATTGAAAAATATTATACGCAAGAAGAAGAACCTTGTTCAGCACCTCTTTGTCAGTTCTGTATTTGTTTGTTGTTTGACTAGGGCATTGCTTGTTCATTGTTCGAATATCATATTTGTTTTTTTCTTCTTTTCCCACCCTTTCCTCTCCCAAAAGTTATGTTGAGTCCATAGAACTTAATAAGTTTTTGTTAAATCAGTATTTGTTTTGAATCCTTTTTATGCCTTCTTCTCACTCACCTTACTTTCATTTTCAGACTATGCCAGCAATTACAGCACCTTTGTCATCTTTGAAGCAGAATAATGAGCATACCCGAGTTTCGTCGTCAAACTCCATTGATATGCAATTCCAGAAGCTGTGAGTACATCACGAAGACACTTAGCTTCATAGATATTAAACCCTGTTAATTTTTGTGTTAATACACTGCAATGAATATGTTCTAGTATTAACAATTTCTTTTTATTTCGTGCTGCATAATGGGATAAAATATTCCTTTATTTGGAAATGCTGGATCACATGTCATTAATGAACTATATTTTGTTCTATTCCGTAGAAAATTATTACAACGAAACAGTCTTTACCTGACCAACCTTACAGGTCTATAAATGAAGAGTATGAAAAAGTTTGACCATCAATTATCACGTTAAGCATTTAATGCGTAGACTTATTATCTTGACAGAAGTTCACTATGTTGCAGGTATTTCATATGTATATCTATAATTTAGTTTCTCTTCAATACCTATTAGGAAACGCTAATACCCTTTCACACTACAAAATGCATGGCCAATACAGTGTTAACATACTACTTCTTCGAAGAAATTAATGAGGCAAAATTGTACAAATTTGTTTAGGACATTATCTTAATATGGAGAATTGTTTTGCAAGGGGAGTAAGAATTGCATAAAATATAATAATTGCTTTGTGTTAATGTATTTACACAGTGTTCCTAATTGACATGAACACGGTTATCTTAGATTTTTATATTCAGAAATCACACACGTGTTATTCTGCTATACTTCTCACCGCATACGTGTCTGTATCATTTATTTGTCCTATGCGTTGTCTGGGTTTTCTTTGCGGAGTTGGCATTTGCAATCACTGGTGTTTGTCTGATTCTTTCTGATGCTGTTTTCTGTTTTAGTCGGTACCTAATAATTTACTTGTATGTAAGATCTGTTCAGAGTCTTATTGCTAATTTCTCTTTGGAAAGTGATTTGAAAAAGAGAAGATTGAATCATAGGTTACACACAGTGATCTTTTTTCCAACTTTTGACAGATCTCTTAGTTTACCTCTTCCGAAGCAGGAAACATTGTCCAGGCATTCATTTTTAGGACCTAATGGTCTTCGTGGTCAATGGCTAGGGCCAGGTGCTGAGATTAAGGTAATAAGATTGACCGTTGTCATCTTCATGCTTTACTTTTTTCTTCAAATGTGAATTCATTCTATGTTTATTCAATGTTGTGTTAACTTTATTTTCATTGATAATTATATGTTATACCCAGGTCAATTATCCAACCAATATTATCGTGGATTCAAGTGAAATTTCAAGGTATGGGTTCGGATTAAACCAAATCAATGCTGACTTTTCTTTTTTGCCTTTTTTCCTTTTGGGGTTGATGATTTTTGTTTAAGGTAATAATTGCTTTATTAACTCCAAATTTTTTAGGATACATTTTTATGTCTTCATTAATTGCACTTCAGAAAGACACATCTTATAAGCTGAAAAATAAAACTTTGCTTTGCTTGTTTTAATCCACATGTAATGCATATTTCATTCAACACACAGACACAAAATACTGTTAGTTAATTGTTTGTAACATTTCAATATTGTTTCACTATGTTTATAGCCTGGATCAGGTTGGCCAACCCGACTCTGTGGCAATAAAAGGTAATGATTCAAAGGTGGAGAAGTCAACCATGGAGTCTGTTTTATCTCTAGATGATGGTAGATGGCATGCTGAAGAATCTGGTCTTTCACAAGGGAATGAAATGGAGAACAATGAGTTTCAGTTGGGTTATATTAGGCAACCTATTCCACCTCCTGTTCTGGCACAAGTGCAGCCAGAGCTGCTTCCTATGTCTCCATCAAGAGTTGCAGACCCAAGGCCCGGACCACCAATTGTCTCTCAAGATGGGCTACCTAGTACCAATTCTTACCAGGATCTTCATATTGTAAGTTCGTTGCTGCCTTCATCCTTAGCTTGTGAATGCTGGAAATTCCTATAATTTATAAGAAAACAGGTTAAAAATTATCTTTATTAAACAAGAGCTTGATTTGTTGCTACTGTTTGGGTGGATTGATGCCCTTATATTTCTTATGATGTAGCCAGCGAAAATGATGGAGGATTTTTTGAGATTAGCACGAGAAAATACTGTGAAGAATTTAGAAACTTGTGGTGTTCTTGCTGGTTCACTTGTAAGACTCCAATTTCCATAACTTCTCTTTTTGGGGAAAGATTTGACAGCTGGATTCAAGCATTCAAAATTTTTCGCTTAATAATATTTTGAATTTCATTGATTTGCAGCGTAATAGAGTATTTCATATTACTACCCTCATAATCCCAAAGCAGGAATCAACTTCAGATTCGGTACTACATATGCATATGTTTACATTTGAGTCTTTTATTGCACTTTTTTTAACTTTCAACTGCTCGATTTTCCTCATTGTCCCCCCACCCCTCGACTCACACACATATCATCTCGGCTTATCATTAGTATTTCGAGTTGTGCTCTTTGGTAGTTTACATCTTGCCTACAAATGATTTTCTATAAATTGGGAATAATTGAATATTTTTGCAGAATTCGAAGGAAAATGGTATAGTACTTGAATGATTGTAATTTTTTTACTAAGAAATATCATGATCACAGAGAAGTTCTGTTTTTAGGTGGGGAGAATGAGTTTTTGCTTATTGTTTCACCCTAACCAATATCAGCACCAAATTTCAATTAAATTATCATTTTGCAGACAAGAATAACACGATGCTTTATATTATGATGTGGCTTTAAATATCTTGATGTGCTTAAATAACTTTGTAGTTCATAAATATTGCTGATTTCAAGTCTTTCATTATCCATGTACTTGTGATTAATTTTTTTTATTAAAATAAAACTGCTCATCTCATTGAAGTTATTCTTTTTCTATGTTCAGTGCCAGACTTTGAATGAAGAAGAAATTTTTGAGGTTCAAGACACCCGTTCCCTCTTTCAACTTGGTTGGATACACGTAAGTTTTAGAGTATCATTGCAATTATATTTTGCTACTATTTCAGACTTTTCAGTTCATTCAATGCACTCAGATACTTAGCATATCTAGACATAACTATCATGGAAAAGCATGCCAATTTTTAGTTGCTAGAAATTGGGAGAAGTTCTCCTGTTTAGTCTTCTATGAATTTGTATTTGATGCATTCATGGCATAGCCAAGGGAAACAAACAAGATATCACTGTCAACATGTGTGTGTGTTTTCTGTCTTTTATTCTCAATTTACTGAATTTGCACGCGCACTATGGTTTCTCCTTTTGTGTTCTCCCCTCAGAACGCTTACATAATTATTTATCTGCTTATCGGGATAATCAGGGAAAGTTTGCATATATTTAACGTTCATTTGATTTATGAAAGGAAATATATTTTAGATTCTGCAGTTTTGTTATTTTTGACGACTTGTGTCTCAAAACTAAATTCCAATGGCATTGGCATGTATAAGATTTTCTGGCTTACTATACTTTTAATTTCTTCTTCTCAAGAAAGAAACATTCAGAGTGCAGATGCATGTTTTGCTTTCACCATTAACATTATTATAGTACTGTTCCATAGTTAGGTTTCAGAACTATGTTTTTCATGTTTTTCTATTATGTGGAATAGTGAATATCTTTGATTGCACTTTCTCCAGTATCATAGTTTTTACAGATTGGTATCTTGATATGATCATAATAATTTGAGTGGAAACAAATTGATGAAAATCTTGAAAATGCATGCGAAAATATCTCAATATTCTCAGTGTGTAAATAACATACGAGTATTAGATTCTGTTATCACAGATGTATTCTTGATTTGCAGACACATCCGACACAGACGTGTTTTATGTCTTCCGTTGACCTGCACACTCATTACTCATATCAGGTATGGTAAATGTATACTGTATGCTGCTTTATCTTCATTCATCCATTTTCTCAAGTTCCACATGTTTTGTTGGTGATAGAGAAGAAGCAAAACTAAAGGAACGCACTTACAATTTCTGTATGGCGCGGAAATCTAATGTAGTAATGTCAAGATTTTAATATAATTGTAAATGATAGCTCGGAATGTACATGGTTTGGCCGTTTGGCTTATGTCCACATACATGCCCATAGAACTACAAGAAAATGACCACCTATTTTTAGGTGAAATAAACATGTAATAAGTATGAAATAGAGGGATTCACTCCATGAAAATCAAATAACCTAATACTGAAATATCACATCAACAAAATTGGAGACAGTGTTAAGATCTTACAAGCTCACTTTGATTCTCAACAAATTATATTATACTCCTATATTATATGAATTGAACCTAGATTTTACCTTATTCCCTCCATTCGTATCTATACCTGGTCTATGATGTATCATGTTAAGGTTTAAGATAAAAGTTGTTTCCACTTCGTACTCATTATTTGTGATTTCTTTTTGAAATTGAAACTGAGTGATAGAAACTATTCATTTCAAACAAAATATGCTATTAAAATTTTCAACATCTAAAAACCAAACAGACTTGTGGGTTCGTGCACCTTAAATGTATGCGTTTTTTGAAACTGAAGTTTTACCTATTCGAGGTTTTTTTGACTTTATTTCTATGTGGAAGTACTCTACAACTTTGTGGTTATTTACCTTTATTCTGTTCATGACATACTCTGTTATACTTAAGAATCTTCTATACCTATTTCTAGGTCATGTTACCAGAAGCAATTGCAATTGTCATGGCTCCTACGGACACATCAAGGTGGAAATCCATGAACTCCAAAAGTTACTTTTGTTTACATGTTTTCCCCTAACCATTTTATATTTCCGGTGTTGCCATTTCTGGTTAATTTTCCATGTACTCATATATTCCATTATTGACCTGAAGCTGACTTTTATTTCTAAATTTGTTGCAGTCCTCATGGCATATTCCACCTTTCTGATCCTGGTGGTGTTTCTGTTATTCGAAACTGTCAGCAGCGTGGATTCCATCCTCACGAAGAGCCTGAGGACGGAAGTCCCATTTACGAACATTGTTCTCATGTTTACATGAATCCCACTATGAAGTTTGATGTGATCGATCTTCGGTCAGCCTGAATTCAAAACTTCAAGGTTTTTGAACTAAGCAGCGTTTGGGAGAATGTATAGGTAAATCTAAACTTAATTTCTGGTGATGACCTTTTGTACATTCCTTTTCTGAGTTCTGTGAATAGAAAACATTTGTGTACCTTGAGTCAAACGTCTAGACTATGATGTATATTGCATTATAATTTTTCTAATTTACATTTGGGACACACATGTAGTATTATTTTCTGAACTTATTGTGGTAATAGTGAATTATACTATTCATGGCCTGCACAACATGCTACTACCTAAAACACCAATTATTCTGCATCCTCTCCTTCTCCCTCACATTTTCTTGTGTTAGTCGGAGCCTACTCATTATGGAGAACAATCTTATTAGGTACGTGATCTGGATCGTTCAAGCTCATAGTCAAAGTACAACTTAGACCGAGAACTTAAAATAATCAAGGAGAAAAGTCAATTTTAGGGAATAACTGCTAATATTTGTGGTCAATTAATGCATGCCTCTCTTTTTGTTAATATTTGTCCTTGGCTCCTAGCCTTTTTATGTTTGTTACTGCTTCCTTGCTCCAACACAGAGGAGTGCTCAATAGACAATAGCCAACGCAGACGAGTGCGTGAATCCTCTAATCATTCCTTTTGTTATTTTATCTATGTGGTTATTGGATGGCCTCTTCTTCTTTGTTTCTCTTTTTTCCCTACCTTAGCTTTCTATCACCATCACCATCACCTTCATATATGATTAACACAATATCTATTGCATTAGTGATGTTTTGTTTCTCTGAAAAATGAGTGGTAAAATCAAATAATAGCTGTGCATTTTGATTGCTTTGGCATGGATGGCCTCTAGGAAGTAGGGCTTAAAAATGATTTGGCATGAAATATATATTGTTTAAGGAATGGTATTCCTCTCTTTTATCGTTGTGCTTGAAAAAAGGTTTAGGATTAAAATGAGAACTATACCCCTAGTTTACTGTGACTATAGCAACATACTCATCAAATTCATACAAGTAAATGTATCGTGTGACCAACAAGCTAAAGAGCGTTAAGTGTTGCACCTGTTGGGGATATACAACTCTTTATATAAAACATGAGGACATAAAGACTCGTTATACCCCAGACCTCTTTTGTTAATTGAAGTATCCCGCCATGTATGGCATCCCATATCTCGGGTGATTAATGGAGCACATATGATCTTTTCGTGAATTTGGAATGGAAAATAAGCTTTTGTGATTTAGTCTCGATTAGGAGCATCAAACATGTTAGTGATTCAACCACAATGTTAGGCCAAAAAGTACGTACTCTTACGGATAATCAATGTCGAATTATCAGTAAAAATCTGTTGTATCGTATCCTTCGATTTTCCAACAGTAAGAGTAAGGTTTGCCCGAATCTGTGATTCAGGCTCGCTGAAAACTATCAAAAGCTAAAATTTATGTAGTAGTCTACTAAGTGAACATATCATTTCTTAAATTTGGCGATGTCTAAAACTCGGCTGGTAAACTCGTTAAAACCTGCAAATTCATTGTGAATATTTTTTCGACAATGATTTTCTTCACAACTCTTGTTAAAGTTGTAATTGGGTACATTCACCTCCAAAACATTGTCATTGTGGGAATATTCACAACGGATTAGAGTTGTAGTGAAGATTTTGCCTCTCCGGAAAGAAGCAGAGACATTTAAACATGTTGCAAAGTCGTGGATTGAGCTTTCATAATAACAAGTGATGTTTCCCCTACTGTTTTGTGTCGTTGACGATGATACTCCAGCTTCTTTTAGTACAAGAATTTTAATTGTTTCAATATGTAAATAACATACTGCCTGGACAATTAGACATCCAACCCGTAATCGCAACGACCCAATTGCAAGAGCGGAGCTCTACCAACTGAGCTATATCCCCCCGAGCCAAGTGGAGCATGCATGAAGTAGTCAGATGCTTCTTCGATTCTTTTCCCTGGCGCAGCTGGGCCATCCTGGACTTGAACCAGAGACCTCGCCCGTGAAGTAAATCATCGCACCTACGGTCCAACCAATTGGGAGAGAATCAATAGATTCCTTTTCGGGATGCACTATTAGAACTAAGAGATATATAATAATCATGGATCATAATCATGAATAACCTTTGACAGTGGGCGCACATAATAAATATTGCATAAGTTTTGTACATTACACAACTAATTACATGTATGACAAATTGACAATGACCTTTGAAAAACATTAAACGAAAAAGAAACCAACTCAGTACCACTGAATCCTTATTCCAACTCTTAAAAAAAGGAACTAAAACAATAACTGCCAAAAAGAAAGTACTGTTAATTAATATAATACAAAAAAGTCTAGCCCAAAATCGACTTAATTAAATTAATCACAAGACCAGTACAATGCCTTGAAAATATTTGGTGCGATAAAAGGAGAATTTGGACTAGAATTTCTGGTATCATATACACAAAGATCAAGAAGCAATTTAACAAGGGGAAAAAAAAAACAAATTTCTTAATAAAACCGTACGTACGTGCTATATATATATGAACAAGACAATCAACTAGGCATATATTGTGCATGGGATGTCTAGCTAATAGCCATACACTATGGATAAATATTTATTCTTGACCCATCGAAAGCTGTTACGAATTGAACCCTTCATTTTCCCTTCAACTGCATATGCCTTATATGACATGACTCTTTGTTTTCTCTTCACCTCTGAATTACCACGTCTCCATGTTGATAACGTTTGCGAAGGAGATGGGCTTGTTTTCCGTTGAACATTTGGTACACGATGAACGGAACTAGGATTGTAAGTACTGTTGACCGTGGTGGTTGGTTTTACGGGCTCAAACCGTTGGTCAGCCGTGTAGGACCATAAGCCTGCCGGCTGATATTCTTTCATCGTCCCCCCTCTCATTCTCATGTTTATGAACAATCGATGAGAGAGAGGAAAATAAAAGAATTAAAGAGCTTTATGTTGTGATGGGATTTTCGGAAATTGAAGTGATCGAGCATGTTTGAATTATTAGGAATTTGAATGGTTCATATGCATGTGGAATCACATTGGTGGTTTGGAGAGAGAAAGATAATGTGGAGGACCTTAAATTTCTCATTTGAGGGGAAACTAATTGGCTTGTTTAGGATTTGATAAAATCAAAAGCTAGTACTATATAAAATTAATTATTATTATTATTATTATTATTATTATTATTATTATTATTATTATTATGGGTTAAATTCAAAGACACCCTTTATAACTAAATTAGCTAGCGAAAAATCAAAGACACCCCCCTACCCTACAATCTTAATATGATTTCTAGGTATTTAGTTTATACTCCCCCGTCATATTCTTTTTTATCATTCTTATCATCATTGATAAAAGCTAAATGTGCCACCCGTCAATTTTAGTTACTCTTCTCTTTCTTTTCTTTTTCATTTTTGGAGATGAGTACACAATTATCAGTTTTAAAATTTAAAAAAAATTGTCATATTCCTAAACTTGAGGGGTAAATATGCAATTATTACTTTTTCAAAGATCTCTAATTTCAAAATGCGATATCTTCTTATTGCTTCAACGAAATGCTTTGGTGATTGGTAAATCAGTCCACAAATTAGTCCTGAGCATTAAACCTAGTATATATATTATATATACACTAGAGCAAGAAACAACTATTGTTTATTAATTAACAAAAAGAAACAAAAACTATTGTTTATTCTTTATGTTTGAACCACTCTTCTAAATAGGGAAAAACAAAAGCATCTCCATGCTTTATTTAATTTCAAGAAAATTATATGTGTTTATTTAATTTTCAAAATATCATTTGTGGTCTCAAGTCAGTCCCAAATACACCCAAGAAAAGAAAGTGATTCAAATGCGAAAATTGCAAGTATTTGTTCACATTTTAATTTTAGATATGACAATTTTACCCCTGATAGCGAAAGACTAAAACACCACTTATATTTTGTTTAACTCCCAAAGATCTCCATGTATATACGCTTAGGTTTTCAAAAGGAATAAATTTTAAGGAAAAAAAACTAATACATAGAGGTAATTTTGTTATTCCATCAAAAGTCAAAAATTAAATTTTACTTAAATTATATGTGATACATGGAAAATTTTGAAAGTTAAAATAAGATAAATAATTTTTTGAGAATTAAAGAAAATAAAGGGGTATTTTTATTTTCGCTCATCTTCTAAATATGAGCTGTTGCAATTTGTCCTGACGTTAGACAATCCATGGTATTGAGGTACAACGTTAGAGCGTGTGGTAGGGCCCTTGCTAGCTAGTGCTTGTACCTTTTCTTCAATAATGTTATTCTCCCAAATCATGCTAGCTTAGATTTTATCCACAAAAATTGATTTTGTAATAATAACATCAATTAGTGTAATTAAATGAAGTGAAGTTTTTTATACTCCCTCCGTTTTTTTAATTGTCGTTTCGGAAAAATTGAAGGATAAATAATTATTTTTTAATCAAAAAATTCAAAATACTCTCTTAATTAATTAAGCTTAATATTAATTAGCATTAATGACAAGTATTAGTAAGAAGGATAAAATTGATAAAATAGCATAAAATTTACATTGAAATCCTAAAGCAATAAATAAAAGTAAACAAAATTTTTTGTCAAAGCGAAAGATAAAAAAACGAAGGCAGTATTGAATATGAGGAAAAAATACTTTTGATACCAAATTTTAGTCTAAAAAATACATTTTGTACAATGCTTTTCGAAAACACACATTTCATACCATAATTTACACCATCTTGACACATTTAGTTTTGACATCAATTTTCGGACAATCATCCACGTGCCCATTAAGTTGACAATGGGAGGAAAACATGCACGTATTTTAAAGACCCACAATTGTTAGCTTAACGCGCACGTACTGACTTCATTCGAAAATTGATTAAGAAAACTAAATGTGCCAATAAAGTATTGAATCATGGTATGAAATGTATTATTTCAAAAAGCTTGATATCAAATGTATTTTTTAGACTAAAATTTGATATTAAAAAAATGCATTTTCCTCTATTGATTATATAAAGCATGGAAAAGTAAAATGAATTGATTGGCTTTCTCTAGTTTTGAAAAACACTAATTAACCACACAATTAGTCCCTGCATCAATATAATATATATAATTAAACCCCTAAGCATCACAACTCTTGATATATAAATTAATTAATATAGCAAGTCACAAATGAAGATCAACATCCACTCCCTCGCTGCCATCTGTCAAGCCTACCGGTTTCGAGGGCGCCACTTCACCTCGGCCGCTGACCATCGCCTGTTGTGGTGGCGCAACTTGAATTCCACCGTGATACCTCAGAGGTACTCCGGACAAAACCTGATGTACACCTACAAAGTTTTCAGCTTGTGGAAGAAATCTTGCACTATAAGCGCTGTTAGGTGTACCTGGACTAATGAGCGGCCCTGATCGAGCCCCATGCGGATTAATCACGTGGACAGCTGATCCTAACCGTCGGTGATTATCGGGCACGAAGTGGGCCCGTTTCACCCTCTGCCGTTCCTTCTTGTGTGCATTTTGATGGCCACCTAATGCTTGAGAATTGGCAAATTTTCTGTTGCAGTGTTGGCATTCAAACCTCTTGTTTTCCACGTCACTAGCTTGTTGCACTATAGGGACTTTTTCGTAATTTGTGACTGGAAAACCAAAGAGCTTCACTACTGAATTAGATGAAGCTGCATAATCTGCAAGCTCATACGAATTCTCTTCCATTAATTTTGGATATAATATATGAAAAATTAAATAAACTAATTAATCTTGAAGGTGGAGTTTATATAGAGAATGAAAAATATAATTAAAGAGTATAAAATATAATGAACATCATGTTATATTTGTGACAATGGACTGTGACAGACACTATTAACCCTACATCAAAAAAGCAAGCACATCCTGTAAAGTAATTATATTGGCACATTGATAAGTGATATTTCATACGTACTGTTTGATATTTTAAAAATTTGTACATTTTATATATATAGTCCATCACATCATAACTAAATTAAGCCTAAATTTACCTGTAAAAGAAGGTTTAAAGCTTGATTTCAACTTCCATTTTGAGATCTAGTACTATTTTTTTTGGTCATTTCCTATACTACTAATATGGTCTTAATCCCATCTCAATTATATATGTCTCTAATATTATCTAATTAATATGTTGCCTGATTCATCAAATTAAAACGCCTTTTAGTTAGACGGTATCGAAGACGCGTGGCAGAAAATATATAGTGTATATGACTATGACTTTTGCCTTTCTGATCTTGTAATTTAACAAACCAAAAATTAAAGATGATTATGATTTTTTAGGTAGGATTTTGTCACTCGTTGTTTGATTTCTCCTGTTTAAGTATGCGTTTATTCTTAATGGTGATCATTAACAAATTTTTTTTTTTAATAATGTTGTAAAATAAATAACTACTGTCAACATAGATTTTTAATGATTTAAAAGTAACTATGTAGAATAGCAAATTAACATGCGCTCGGCCCTTCATGTCTACTGCTTATGATGACCATATCTTGTGCAAAATCCTAACTTTTGGCTATTTTATATCTACCTTGTAACCACTCAAACTATGTACAAAGAGATATGCATGTAGCTAGCAACAAAATTTCGTGTGATGAAGAAATGTCTAGCTTTATGATCATGTGATTTCTTAGTAATTTCATTTGTAAAATTAATTTGAGTGAGTTCTCCTTCAAGTTCAAAGAATTGTGAGAGCTTAAATATTGTATAAATCTGAGTGATTTAGTGAATTCCCCATCTAAGTGATCCACTATAAAATCCGTTGTTCTTTATTTTCTGGATACTTAATTTGTTAGAACAACTAAGTAAATTGCTAGCTCTTCATACTTACACATTTTCAAAAGACCTAAAAGTATTTTTCTAAGGGAAAACAATTTTTTTAAGGGGAAATTAAATTTTACAAGTTAACATATTGTTTAAAGTGTTTTGAAAACATCATTAAATTTCAAAGTTATTAATTAATCCGCTACGCACGCAAAATCAAAATTTTTAAACTAACAACTTTGTGCGAACATCATATCCAAGTAAAGCTACTCAACTGACTCATAAAATAATCGAGTGAACATATTAGTAAATTATTGAAGAGAAAATCAAAAAGTTTAAAAGGTCTATTCACCGCCTTCCCTCCGGCCCTCTTCTAGGACTGCATTCACTACTTAGGACCAACAATAGCAAGTGCTCGATCGTAATCTTCTTCTACGACCTCCCAAGCATCTTGACCTCCAAGAAACGCTTCTCACATGGGTCGAATGCTCTATTTGGCATTGTTCTCATTCGTGATTTTCTGAAATGGGGAAAGAACTTGTGCTTGCTATCTTAAATTAGAATCTAAATATTAAGAAATTTCGATCTAGTTTGAACGTGACTCTGGTATTGCACGGTGGGCACTAAATAATGGTGCAAACTCAACGGAAATATACATGGGAAGAGGGGAAGGAGGTGGAATTAATATAATTTCTCTGAAACATGAAATACTTTTACAAGAGGGCTTAACTTTACCATTCTACATGATTTTATGATCTTCTTCACTCGTACAGAATACAAACAATTAATATCACATTTAATAACCAACAATAACTTCTAAAAATGACAATAACTTTACCCTTTTAGTGTGATTTTTTCTAATTTATTATCAGTATTGTTGATAGTTATTGAATTGATTTTCATATTATGATGATGTAATGTTAGGGAGATTATGTTGTAATGATGATGTATTGTCAGTCTTTACCATTTCACAAAAAAAAAAAAAAAAAAAAAAAAAAAAAAAAAAAGGAAATAGTGACAATAACTTCAAATAACTCTCTCTTAATTCTAGAAGTAAGTTTAATTTCCAACATAGCACCCTACACACCCACCTGAAGCTAGCTTCTATATATATTTGGTTCTCTTTTTTTTTTTTTTATGTTTGATCATCCATGCACATTTCAAACAGTAGGAATTGAACTGATCAAGTAGGAGGGATGTTTCGATGTTTGCACCAAATTCATATTCAGATATATATATATATATATATATATTAGATTAAAAAAATGATATATATATATATAAAAGATATTAACTAATTGTTTGTTTGAATACTTTGATGAATATTTTTAATGCATGTGAATGGGGTCTGCCCGCTGCATAACCTTGTCTTCCATGTGGCCTATGACAAGTAATTAAATATTTGGAACATGCAAGTTGAGGATGGATAGATAGATAGATAGGTTCCATCAACTTCAATTCTTTACATCAGTTTCTTTTATTGTTTCCGATCGAACTTTGTTTTATGGTACATACACATTGATGTTTTTTCAAGTACAAATAATTCTAACTCCTTTTGTATATATATATATTTATTTGTTATCCAATATAATAGTTTTATAAGTGAACGCATGTGTGCATACAACTTGTCCCACTAAGTTTAGATTCAGAATTTATAGTATAGGCATCTTATTTATCCCTAATCGTTATATATATAGATATATGATATTATATATATATATAGACAAGACGACATTTCCTGCTTCAATACGACGGAACACAACAAAAGGGAGACAAAGATTGGTGGTGAAAGGCCTAATCGAGAATAGCTAAAAGAGACGTGACCTTAAGGTTGACAAACCATAGCCATTGATCTATATTGCTTCAAACTCTCTATGAGTGAATATGGATCGACTTTGATTTGGTTTCAATGAGTTTTGATTTCAAAATTATATATTGGTTTAGGTGATTTTCATTAAACTTTCAAAAACCGATTTAGATTGAGTAAGAATGTTGAGTTTTCAAAGATTTGAAAACTTGAGATCAGGGGCGATGCCCCCCCCCCCCCCCACACACATATTTTGCTTTGCTTTTTATTTTATTTTTTATTTTATATATATATTTAGTTTATTTGAATGCTTATTGGTTTCTTTAAAATCTAAATTACAAAATTTTGTAAATTTAAGTGATATGTCTATTAATAGTGTGACTTAATTAATTAAACTACTTAATTAGGTCTTTAAACCAATATGATAACAGTATATTGTGATATTAGTTTATTCATTATTTTATATATTCTATATGCGAAATATAAAGTAAAGCTTGTAAAAGATAAGCTTGAAAATAATATACAAGTTTATTTATTATCTATTATTTTCTTAAAGTTTTAATTCATAAGGAGAAGAATTAATTTTATTTGAAACTATTTTATAGTATATTAATGATCATCGTGTACAATTATAATATAGTGAAAATACATTTTAGAGTATACATTTTGTGTCCATCTATTTATGCAGATTTTTTTTCATGATAAAAGTTGGCCCCTCGACTTTGGAATCCTGGATCCGCCCCTACTTGAGATGTCAACTTTGGATATCAAAGTTTGAGAAAAAAAGGTAATATATAGATGTCAGATCAAGGCAAAATTGCAAAAACCGTCCCAAACTAATCATTGATTTTGGATTTTCGTCCCAAACTATTTAATTTGGCGAATTTCGTCCCGTAATTTAATATTTTTTTGGAATATCTTCCCACCATAATTATAAGACGGAATTGCGCATTTGCCGATGAATTATCACATGGCCGCTTAAGTGTCATGACATGGTAAATTTTAACATGAATAATTATATTATATTGTAGAGTTCGGCCCAAATTAATTACAAGCTTGAACGTCATTTTCATTAAATTAGAAATTTAATATTGGGACTAAATTCATACAAAATGGTAAATCATGGGACGAAATTTGGCTAGTTGATATAGTTTAGGACGAAAAATCAAAATTAGTAATTAGTAATTGGGACGATATTCCAAAAAAATATTTAAATTACGGGAAGAAATTTGCCAAGTTAAATAGTTCGGGACGAAAATTTAAAATCAGTAATTAGTTTGGGACGTTTTCTACAATTTTAACTCAGATCAATGACTCTAGGTAAAAAAAAAAAAAGGTAGGTGGTAGTCCAAAATGACTTTTATACAGTTTAAAATGAGAAAAAGATAGATTGTAGGTTTTAATAGATTTTATTTTATTTGGGTTTAAATTCACTTAGCCTCATTCAAATGCGAGCTGAATTAGTTCTGAAACTAGACAGAACAGATCCGTAGTAAGCCTATGTTTTTAAGATTTATCTTTTACATAAAATTAGCCCAGTTACATCTAACTTATGTATAAAAGTACGACTATTTTGTGGGTTTTACGTTTAACTTGTCTTTTTTTTTTAGGGAATTCAACTTGCCTTAGTACGTATATAAGTGCCGAAAAAGGAAAAAAACACTTTCGCTCCTAACCTTTCAGTGTTTTTGCACTTTTCCTCTTAGCCATTTTTAGTTAGCAACTTAGCACTTATCCCTTTCACCTATTCTAAATGTGGTAGATTGTCACCTTTAGCTAACCAACTTTCAAACTTTGCAAAATTTTGTATTGAATTTCACCATTTATAAGTTTATTTAGGAACAATATATATACTATAGTATTTTTGCCATGAAGCCTATTTAGAAAAAAAATTCGAAAAACAGGCCAATATTTAGTACTGATTTGAAACTCTCATCATTTATTTCTAAAACTATATATTGTTCTGATTTAACTGTTGTATGAATTTAATTTAATGCATCCCAGCCCAGGTGAATTTGTTTTCAATTGTGGAAGAAGGATTTTTTCTAAATTTTGCTTTTGTCAGCAGCAGAGATTGGTTTAATTAATTAACAGAGTAACATCATAAGATTACAGAATCAAAGAGATGGTCCACCTAAAGCCTCTTGCAGTCAATTCATGTTCAACTCTTAATTTTGTGCAATACTACAAGCCTCAGAAATTTTGACAGTACGTACTGTGAGTTAACCTAACAAGACCGGTTCATGGATTTCTTTGTCTCTGTCTAGTCGGAGGATCATATAAATGATAATGGTCGCCCTTGTGATCTTACAGCTGATCTAAAATATTCACCACTTTCTTTGAGTACAACCTAACTTTAATATGGTGGTTGCTTTATATATATATGTAATTCTGTAGCTAGATATATCTCCAAATGTACATATAACTCATATTTAAATAGATAATGGTAATTTACCCGTAGTGTATTCATAATGTTCAATTTACCTTCATGTAATCTGAAAAAGAACACTTTATTCCCCTGTAATTTTATAAAAGTTTCACACCGTCTCCCTGAGATTTTTATATGTTGCACTTTACCCCATGTGTTATGATAAATATACAATTTTAGAGATACACGAGGGAGTTAACACATTGCATACTTCGGCATTTTTGGACTGAAGTAGCCACATGCATCGTTAACTCCCTCCCTAGACTACATTTTAGAGACGATTTTTTGTAAGGACAATTTTTCATCGCTAAAAGCATTTTGTTTTATAAATAATAAAAGTAGATAATTCAAATGAAAATATACAAAATCAATTCCTATCTATAGCTTCACTATATATGCGAAAACAAAAAAAAACAAATTAAATGACAAGCAATACATATTTTGGTCGACAAATCTGCTTTTATTGAATGTTTCCAAACAAATAATACCTTTTTTATGAGTTTTATTATATAACAATTTGAATAATTTCTCTTCTAGCATTCTTTCCATTTACGACTTTTTACTTTTGCATAAGATTACTACTTTTTCAAGTGAAATAATATTTTGTGATAAATACTTTTTATTTTGTGGTAATATATCTTCAATCCAATATATTTTGTATTTATTAAAATTGGTTTCTTGGAGTCTCAGTTTTTCTTTTTAATATATATATATATATATATATATATATATATATATATATATATATATATATATATATATATATATATATATATAATGGATTGATTTTGTATATTTTCATTTAAAATATCTACCTTTATTAATAAAAAAAATGCTTTTTAGCGGCAGAATTGCCATAGAATTGGATGTCTTCGACACTATTATCATCTTTCGGTGCTTTTTGTCCAAAAAAATCCTATGATCAAATGTAACTTATTGTTAAGATGCCTCTAATTACACACATAATGAGAAAATTTAAAGTGGTAGTGTGCAAAGAATCAACGAACATATGCAAGACTTTAATTTCATAATGTGATCAATTGTTAAAAGATGATTTTCTGTGGACCGACTTTTTCCTAATACCAGCAATTTGGGTAACTTTGGTGTCTGATTTTAAATATGACATCTTCAAGAAAAGAAATATGCCCAAGAATATCAATTGGAATATCTGCCCTTTAAGCAACCTTTGTTTCAAGTAATTCTAAAACTCCCTCTCTTTTCCAGTGCAGGTCTAAAAAGTTTAATCTCCAAATTTAGTTCTCCTCTTCCATTCTTCTTGATCACCTGTTTCAAAGCAATAGCGCGCGAAAATGGCTGTCACACATGCTGATCTTGCTCCGGGTCGAAAAAGCAGTGAACTAGGCAGCAAAACAGGTGCAATTCTCATGATCTTGACCATATTATTAGGCCTTTTCTGTTTCATTCTCTGCCTCATAGCAGAAGCCACACGTTCTGAGGTACTACGTAACATACATACTAATTAAATATATCATATACTTTCATATTATTGTTCGGTCTAATTAATATGCGATGGATGTATACACAACCGTCCGAGCAGCTGACATGGGATCATATGCGAAATGATTCAGATGGTAAAGAAATGAAACCGCAGTGCAAATACAGCGGTAGTGGGAAACTGCCTCTTTTATCAGCAACAGCTGCATTCTTTGCTTTGGCAATGGCCATGGTTGTGCAACACACATACCTATTGATTGCAGTTAGTAAATCAGAATCTCTTCTTGAGATCGCGTGGGACCCCGACTCTGTTTTTGCCAAGGCTTTCACTAGGCAAGCCGGATTTTTCTTTGTCGCAACTTGGTATGAATTATTAAACTATATATACATGCATATTTAAATTCTAATATATAAAGGAGGAGTATGTAAATTAATTCACTTGATGGCAGGATGTCATTTTCTGTGGGAGAGATTCTACTGCTAATAGGCCTAACCGTTGAGTCGGGCCACCTCAAAAACTGGGCAATACCGCAAACTAGTTGCCTAATCATTAGACAAGGCTTGTTCACGGCTGGGGGAGTTTTTGGCTTATTGACAGTCTCTCTTGCCTTTGGCCTATACATTACAGTGCTACATGCAGAAACGCATTTCAAAAAGCAACAAAATACGAGAAGAGAGATTTTGGAGACCTCGGCATATTATGCATCTCCACCAAGATCACCTGAAAGAATACAAATAATCAGGAGTGTGCCTAATGAGAACCCTTTGCCAAGACTAGATCAGAATTATCATACACTTCACCACTACTTAACAGCATTTGACAAGCAATCCAGTTTAGTCTGATGAAGCAAAGAATATATATATATATAAACTGTCAAAATGGTCATCAAACAACACATGTACAGAGGAGTTATAGACAGGTCTTACATTTGGATTAGCTGAGATATTTTGTATAGAATCTTTTGGAAGAAATTTATATTTTACATCTTTGTAATTCAGAGAATTGCTTTAATTTGATTAGAATTGAGAACCCTCTCCTCTGATAACAAGCAAGATTTTAGTTGAATTGGAAAGTGGATCCATAGAGCTCGAATTCAAGTAGAAAATTATGCTTTATGTTTTATTCATTATCATTTTGCCTAGTGTTTTATTTACTAGAAACTCAAAAACCAACCATGGCCTTAAGGAATGACGATTAACGGGTGATTACCCAGTTGCATAATTCATCTAAGCAAGAGTTATACCATGTTGTAATATATAATAAAACGGATTTCATTGGAATCAAATTTAGGCAGATAATGAGTATGGTATGGCACTGACTTTTACTTTTGGTTAATAATAATTAGTTTTCAATTTACCCTTTTTTTGCTCTCTTGATCGGGGAATGAAGATAATAATTTTGACAGGGCTATTATTGAAATATCTTGACTGGATTTTGTTTTAATGTCTCATATGTCGGTTTACAAATATTTTAAAAAAAATATTACTCGATTTGAATAATCGTTTTAATTAAATTTTGAGATGACTATATACTATTATAATAATTTAATTTGTAGGTTTGGGTTGATAAATAAATAGTAGATATCGAATTAAAGCCCACACATATATACTAGTAAAATAAAAATATATCTTATAATGAACCCATAATTTGTTAACTAATTAAGAAAAGAAATCCCATTAACTCGTCTAAATCGCATTCCTAGTCCTAGAACTTTAACTAAATTGTAGAAGTAGAACATTTAAGTTTAAGACTTTAAAATTTAGAACATACACATACATGACTTCTCTTTTTTATAACTAAACCGCATGACATGACACACACATACATGTACTATATATAATATAAAAAAGAGAAGTCATGTCATGCTACATAATTTTTTCGATTTTCCTATTTTACCGTTAATATTTAAAGTTATCAAATTATTGTACTCCTTCCGTTCTTTTCTATAAGTTGATTTAACAAAAAAAATTGATTACTTTTATTTGTCGCTTTAGAAGTTCAATGTAAAATTAATCTTTTTTCTACCAAATTTACACTTCTTGTAAATGCCTATAATTAATATGCTAATTAATAACGTGATTATTGGTTAAAAGGGTATTTTGGATTTTTGCTTAAAAAAATAGCTATTTATTATATTTCTTAATCTATGTGCAACCTTTTAAAACGACAATAAAAAATACTCTCTCGGTCCCAAATTATCTATCATTTTAGAGATAAAAAATTGTTCCAAATTATTTGTCACTTTAGGATTTCAATACACTATTAATTACATATTTTAGGCAGATAAGAGAGAGAGAGAGAGAGTGTAAAACTTGAATAACGTGTAAATAGCTAATGGTGAGATAAATAAATAATAAAGATATCTTAAGTATATAATTTATTTTTTCCCTAAAACTGAGGCTACTTAGTAGGTACTTTAATATGTGTGAAAATATATAAAATGACAAATAATTTGAGACAGAGGGAATAATACAGAGAGAGTAGCTTTTTAACTTCTCCACACCCATTACATTACATCATAATAAAATTTACTTTTAACTTTTTCTTTGATTAATTGTTAGAAAAGAATCATTATTTTTCGTGCTTAAAAAATTTTATGCTCGCCAAGATATGTGCATAAAAGTACAATAATATCAGTCTGAAAAGTTTGTATTTTCCAAATCCAATCCTTGATTTCTTCCTAATCATTCCTCCAGCCCCAAAATGTACAAATCAAACTCTTTATTAAACCTTAAAGAAAATGTGCACAATCTATTTTGGTAGAAAATGTACAACATTGTAGGGTGTTATTACGAGTGTAATTGAGCAGAGTAGTATCGAATGATACATAGTTCAAGCTTGATATATCGAGCTTCAAATTTTATGTTTGAGCTTGGTTTGATTGTTAAATAAGCCGAGCTCAAATGAGCTCGAGTCGAATACGAGTAACTTGATATTTAATATGTATTTTATCAATTTTAACTTATAGAATCTAGCTCGACCCGAGCTTCAAAAGTTAACGAACGCGAAATGATACTTGATTTGATTTTTAGCCCGAGGTGATATACCAAAATTGCAAGTTAATGTACCGAAAAGCCCGACTTTGAAATAGATAGGCCTAATCTGAAAATTTTGAAGAAAGGTGTCTTGTTTTAATGATTCCGCAAAATTAAAGGACAAAATGCAAATTTGCCCCAATAATTCAAACCCTTCCCGTCTCTCTCTGATACGCGCATGTATGTGTGTGTACATATATAATAATAAAAAATAAAGATAAACTTTATTCATTCACCGGTCGCTTCTCTGATTTTGATCAAAAGGAGTGGTGCTTTTTAGGGTTTATACTAGAAACGATGTCTTTGAGGCCGGGAGCTAAGGCGGAGGGACGACGGAACCGCTACAAGGTGGCGGTGGACGCGGAGGAGGGGCGGCGGCGGAGGGAGGATAATATGGTGGAGATCAGAAAGAATAAGCGCGAAGAGAGCTTGCTGAAGAAGAGAAGAGAAGGACAGCAGCAGCAGCAACTCTCAGCGTCTCTTCAATCCTCAGCTCTGGAGAAAAAGGTCGATCTTCGTTAAATTTTAGATTTAATTTAACTTCAGCATATAAAGATTCAAAGTATTCAATCACTATATCTGTAGTTTGTTGGTTGTAGTAATTTAATGTCTGCTGTGGGAGTATGATTGGATGAAATTGGAAATCAAGGATCAGACTTATAGTTTTTGATGATATTTGCTTTATCTATGTGCTAGAACTTTTTAGGAGCATGAGATTGATTTTCAAATCATTCTGCTAGCGGCAAGTTGACAATGAATTTTGCTGTTGTTCTGTAAGTTAAATTTAATTGTATATGAGTTTAATAGAACATAATTGATGTCAGTGTATGTGTGATTGTGTATGTTCACGCCCGTGTGGTATGTGCGGGTTAATGGTGAGCCTCTCTATTTTTGCAAGACTTCATCATCAATTATGTATAGTAGGTGTTGTATATTAAGACTGATAGCATTGATAGGTATGAGTTCTCATGGTGATATTGAAGCTTAAATGCTTCTCACGAAATGGACAAATCATCTAAATAATTTGGCATTTACGATTTGATGTGTATGGTTCTTCCTATGTTTCAAAGGAGATGGCTGATGGGAAATTTCTCATATATCAAAGCTAATTTTGGTTGGTTAGGTAGCTTTCAACAGGATTTTCTTGCATTATGATTGTGGTTTTTCACTTTTTCGCGGTGAATAATAGCTTTTGCTTTGTGTGCAGTTGGAGAGCCTTCCTTCTATGATTGCTGGGGTTTGGTCAAATGATAATAACTTGCAGCTGGAAGCAACTACACAGTTCCGAAAATTGCTTTCAATAGGTAAGAGTCACAGTCTCATTTAGTTTGAATATTCATTCGTATGTTTGTCTCTGGATGGCTACTAATTATGTCCTAAAAAATTAAATAAAACAGAAAGAAGCCCTCCTATTGAAGAAGTAATTCAATCTGGTGTTGTTCCTCGATTTGTTGAGTTCCTTATGAGGGAGGATTTCCCCCAGCTCCAGGTTTGAAGCTGTGTCAAGGCTGTAGTATTAAATAGCTTCAGGAGTTTTCTGTTTTTGCTAATCTTATGAATCTTGTACAGTTTGAGGCTGCTTGGGCACTCACAAACATTGCTTCTGGAACATCAGACAACACTAAGGTGGTTATTGACCATGGGGCTGTCCCTATATTTGCAAAGCTTCTGGGTTCGCCCAGTGATGATGTTCGTGAGCAGGTATTAATTTTAGAAACTGTCGCAAAATATGACTTTGAGTACCTTTTGCAGCTACATATTGTATTAGCTGACAAAAAGCTGATTATTGTTAACTATAGGCTGTGTGGGCGTTGGGCAATGTTGCCGGTGATTCTCCTAAATGTCGTGACCTTGTCCTTGGCCATGGTGCCTTGCTACCTTTGCTTTCTCTGCTGAATGAGAATGCAAAGCTTTCAATGCTGAGAAATGCCACATGGACACTGTCAAACTTCTGCCGAGGCAAACCACAGCCTCCATTTGAGCAGGTTTGATATTAACTCTTGTCTTTGTTGCATTAAGGATGTTTATTAATAGTTTGCTGATGGAGTATGCAATCGTTTTTCCACAATGAAATTACTCTACTAGGTAAGACCAGCACTTCCAGCTCTTCAGCGTCTTGTTTACTCAAACGATGAAGAGGTGCTTACAGATGCATGCTGGGCTCTGTCATACCTCTCTGATGGTACAAATGACAAAATTCAAGCTGTGATTGAGGCAGGTGTCTGTCAACGACTTGTTGAGCTCCTCCTGTGAGTGGAATTTTGTATTACTAGTGTATAATATCATTGTTCTTCTCATAGAATTGCTTGAATTTGGAAAGGTAATAAAGTTTTTTGTTTCAGTCATCCCTCTCCTTCAGTGCTTATTCCTGCACTTCGTACAGTTGGAAACATTGTGACTGGTGATGATGCTCAAACTCAGGTACGAAATGTTTTTTTGAACTTTTGGCTTAGTATATGTTTACTTGCCTGCTGTTTGATTACTAGTATTGCCATAGGTGAAGAAAGTAAGCATTTAAATATATGCTTTAATGTTTAAATCGTGAATGCATACTTCCTTGCAGTATATAATTGATCATGGTGCACTTCCCTGCCTGTTGAGCCTGCTGACTCACCATCACAAGAAGAGCGTCAAGAAAGAAGCTTGCTGGACAATTTCAAATATCACTGCTGGAAACAAAGAACAGATACAGGTAACAAAGCTTGGCAGATGCAAGTTCCAGTCAGTTGTATAATTATTCTATGTATACTATCCTCTTTTAAATATTAGAAATCAGTATCACTATTCTGAATGTTAGAACTATGTGTTTTCTTTGTTCATTGTGGGGCAAACAATTCCTCTTTTAATGTTTTATCAGAAGTGATGTTTTACTGCATTTAAAATTGATTTTTAGTCTTTGAAGCTTTTTTTTTTTTTTTTTACTGGATTGCTATTGTTGATCACGTGTGCATGTTCAGTTTTGTGTGATCTGTTAATTGATTCAGAAGTTCGATGATTGCTGCTAAAGTTCTTGTGGCAATATTATTATGTGATTTTGTATCATACTGATCAGATATGCTTTGTGAATGACAGGCTGTAATTGACGCTGGCTTGATAGGTCCCCTGGTCAATCTTCTTCAGAATGCTGAGTTTGAAATAAAGAAAGAGGCTGCATGGGCTATTTCAAACGCTACCTCCGGGGGAACCAATGAACAAATCTTGTAAGTTCCATTGTTTATAAAGTTTTCCACCAATTTTATTTTTTATTTTTTTTATTTTTTTGTGATTCTAAATGTATGCACTTTTCTTAAATAGGCACTTGGTTACTCAGAATAGTATAAAGCCATTGTGCGATCTTCTAGTTTGCCCTGATCCAAGGATTGTCACTGTATGTTTGGAGGGGCTGGAGAACATATTGAAAGTTGGGCAAGCAGAGAAGGCAAATACTGGAGATGTTAATTATTTTGCTCAGTTAATAGATGAAGCCGAGGGGTTAGAAAAGATTGAGACCTTGCAGAGTCATGACAACAATGAGATTTATGAGAAGTCTGTGAAAATACTGGAGACATATTGGCAAGAAGAGGAGGATGAGACTATTCCATCTGTTGATGGGGCCCAGCCTGGATTTAACTTTGCAGGAAACGGCATTCAACTACCACCCGGTGGATTCAATTTTAACTGAAAGGTTAGTGCTCCATTCTTTTGGATTGTATGTCCACCCTATTGCTTGACAATCATGCAGGATATTTCCCCGTAGGTAGTAGGGTAGGGTTGGGCTGAAAATCAAACCAAACAACTTGATACTTGACTCGTCTTCGATCGGTAAAAGCTCGTTTGAGATTGGTTTGTTATACATATTAAATGGGCTTTAACAATGATTATCGTTAATAGCTCTTGAAGACTCAATAAGCTAAAGGTGGCGAAAGATGAATAAAATTAAATACCAAATAAAGCTGAAACATTTTTTTAAGTCCAATAAGAAAATCAAAGCAAAATTAAACAATAATAATTCGAGTAAACTCGATTCATATAGGACCCCCCCCCCCCCCCCCTCTCTGTTCATTGGATTTTGGGTTTTCGATGTTTTGGACTAATATTGCAGACAATTTTCAGGTTTCTGGTGGATGGGGCAGTTCGTCAGGTTGGTGGTAAGTATTATTTGGCGTCCAGGTCAATTAGGGTCGGGTGAGGTTGGGTTGGTCAGAAGCACCTCAATGAGTTTGAAGAGTCTGGTCGAGAGTCTGCTGTGTCGAGGAGGTGCCTTGTCAGGTCATTCTGTGTCGGTGGTCAATAAGAAGTGCTGGGTTCAAGACAAAGAAGGCTGGTCGGGTCTCTTATTTAGTCCTTTCCTGATAATGGTTGAGTTGTTTGGGAGAGTTCCACAGTAAATGATTGTCCAAAGAATGAGATTGGCAATGTGGTCTTTCTCTTGTCATTTTTCATGTTGTTCTGGTCCTAGTTAAGAAGTAACTGGTGCTGGTTTGTTTTTGAGTCCATATATATATATGCTGCGGTCTTTATAATTTATTTGCCTGTTGTATTAGAGGAAACTTTGAGACTCATTCTTGCTTTGGGTTAGATTGTGTCATTGTTGTGAACTTATGAGCATTCTTCTGGTCTGCTGTTACTCCTATAGTCCTATATATTTCCCTTCCAGAACTACACACTTTTTTTGGGAATAGATTATAGGTAGAAAGCCTTTCTTTTTAACTTTTTTTTTTTTTGAGAAATTCTTACTTTTTAACTTTAATTGTGGAGATAGTTACCCGTGATGACGGATGGTGCGCCAAAAATTGGGTTACAAAAATTGTATGCATCTATACTCTTTAGTGATAAGGAACGTTCAAACCCATACAAACGTTATCTTTCGAAATTGTAGGAATCCATCTTTAGCGAGAAGGCACCTTCGTACCCATGCAGTCATGATGTCTATCATGAACGAATATGGATCGAAATACAGATACCACATGACATACAAATTTTTGACTTGAAAATTATAGAATAGGACGTGATAACAAATTCAAAATTCAGTAAAATATAAACAGTTCTTTAATTTTGAAGTTATTTGGCCTTAATCAAGTAAAACAAAAAATATTATAAAGGATCTTGAGATGTTTGGCTAGTAGTTTTTATAATATATTAGAGTAATACAAAAAAGTATAGTATAGTATAGTATGTTTGTGTGTGTAAATAGTGTGTTAAGCATTTTGGTAAATTGAGAATATTAAAATATTATAGTTACTTCTCTAGCTATTCAAAACATATCATTCACTTCAGTCCGTGGTATGCATGTGTGGGCCAACAGAACCCATCCATGAAAGCCCCTCTACGGCCCAGCCCCAATTAGAGATTACATTCCTGCGGCCCGCCCCATTAGAAAGAAAGGCCATGCCATCTAATTTTCTTCCCCAAAAAACATCGAACCATGATTAGTCAAAAAATTTGTTTTTGACCAGAACACATGGGATGGGATGGGATGGAATAAACAACCTGTTCCAACTCCAATTCAATCCAGAACTCAAATACTGCTAATTTTGGTCTTCCCTTATACATACAGAGAGAGAGAAGACTCAAGCTCCCTTTTAATCTAATAGCCAAAAAATTTAGATCCGTGGTATGCACGTGTAACCCCTAAATTTACTTATACTATGGCGGCAAACATGTAAACGAATCCTTCAAATTCCCAAAAACACCCCACCTCAAAATTACAAACTTCACATGCCGCCTTTTTAGATAAAATTGGCGGGTCTAAAAAGTTTTAGATACCAAAGCCCTTTTCAGTCTTTTTGCCACTCCCGCGCGCCTTAGGGTTTTCATAAGTTTATATATATAAAACTCCCAACAAATGTTCTTACCCAATCGCCCCCCAATCACTTTTCTCTCTAGAATATCTGCCACTCCCCCCATTTCTTTTTATTTTTATTTCATCCAACTCTTACCCATCTTCTTTTCTTCTCACTCCCGACCTTTCACTCAGGAAGAGATAGAAATAAAGTCGGCTGTTTAAGAATTAACTATTTTAGTTCATTTTTACTTGGAACAAGTTTGAACGGGTTTAGGATTTTAGTTAATTTTTGGTTCTTATTTGGTGTTTACTGATCTGTGTTTAGCTTGATTTAGCTAATTTTCAGTTAAACTTGTATTTCGTCTCTCTCTCTCTCTCCGTTTCCATCTGGGATTGCTTCAGATATTTGAATAAAGGCTTCCAAATGGTGGATCTGAGTGATAAAGTGAGTGATCAAGAGTTATTAATAATCATCGTTTCTGATTTTGATTATGATATGATCAACTTTAATTTGATTTTTTTTTCATAGGGATCGGATTCTGAAGAAATTAGTAGCCAACCACCAACCCCTGATAGGGTATCATCTGATTGCACAAATGTTAAAACTTGTGTTGATTGTGGCACTTCTAAAACCCCTCTTTGGAGAGGTGGTCCAGCTGGACCCAAGGTATACAATCATATCTTGTGTGTGATTATTTTATAGTGATGTTTATGTTTATATGTTTATATGGTCTTATTTGGGTTTTTGTTTTCTTGTTTGCAGTCTCTGTGCAATGCATGTGGGATTAGGAGCAGGAAAAAGAGAAGGGCACTTTTGGGTATTACAAAAGAAGAAAAGAAAACAAAGAAATCAACATATAGCAGTAACAGTAGTACCAGCAGCAGTGGAGATAGTACAAGCAAGATTGGGAATTCCTTGAAGAAGAGATTGTGGGCATTTGGTAGAGATGTAGCTTTGCAGAGACCTAGATCAAATACTACTCAGAGGAGAAAGTTGGGAGAGGAAGAACAAGCAGCTTTTCTTTTAATGGCTTTATCTTGTGGTTCTGTTCATGCTTAGGGCTTGTACCATCTCCAGTAATAGTTGTACCTTTTCACCCATCCCCTTTAATTTTGAGTTGTTGTATGGAGAAAGAGCTGAAATGGGCTTTTCAATTGCATAGATGAATTTTATTTTTCTTTCTTTTTATCTTGGATGTAGTTCCTTAGTAGTATCGTAATTCGATTATCTTAATTATAATAATTTTTCCCCTATGTCGTTCATTGACTTTTGATTTTTAAGGTTCACATGTTTGAATCCTTTTATTAGTTGGCCCTTGTAATGGTCATTTAGCAATCAAGATTTGGAGTACAAGTCCAGCTCATGATTGATGACTGATGAAGGCTTAAAGGGAAAGTGTACAATTTTATTTCAAATGAATACCAATACATATTTTGTGTTTTACAAATGAGATTGATTTTCCAATTTGAGAGGTCACCTTTCTATTTTGTTCCCCTTCTTTATCTTTTGGAAAGTTGGAGGGAAAATGTTTGGTCCAAAGTTATTCTTGTTTGTGTAGAGGGAAACTTTTTGGGCCTCACAAATTTCATCTCCATGTTTTCCCCTCAAATTAGAAATAAAAACAATTAGGGCCTATTTGGATGTGTTCTAGTCTGAAAATTGTTTGGGTAGTTTTGGTGAAATTTTTGAAACCCCATTAAATTAGGTTTTGTAGTTCTATGAAACTTGAAATCTCAGGATTGGTTTTAGATGTTGTTGGGGTTTGAGGGGAAAAAATAGTTAGTAGTTGTCAAATTAATATTTTTTCATAGAATTTAAAAAAAAAAGAGATGGTAGATATTTATTTCTCGGGTGCAATTTATCTCCCTGTGAAATAAAAATAGGCAATTTAACTCCATGTAAAATGAATAATGAGCTATTTACCTCCTTTTGATATAAAAATAGGCAATTTACCTCTCTGTCTAATGAAATAATGAGCAATTTACCTCCCTGTGATATGAATAACTGAGCAATTTAAAGGGAGGCAATGTGCTTCTTTTATAAAAAATACAGGGAGGTATTTTGCCATTTTTCTTATCACAGGGAGTTAAATTTCCTATTTAAAATATCACAGAGAGGTATTTTGCCATTTTATTTATCATAAGGAATTAAATTGTCTATTTAGAATAACACAACTCTTTATTTCTCACTACTTCTCACAACAAAAAAGAAAAGCAAAAAAAAACACCTCACTATTACCTCAAATACTACCAATCCAATACGAAATTTTCGAAATGAATCAAAGGGTTGATTCTAGTAGATACTGCAAAGTTGGTTTTTTTAAACTTTTAGTCGGTTATCATATTAAATTCTATAAACCTCTGATGTTTTGAATGTTAATACATATATTATTAATTTTTTTGTTCAATATTATTAAATTATTGTTATATACGTAAATTAAACTATTTATTGTAGTATTTTAAAATTTATTTAATGATGCGGGCTAGGGGATGTTGTTCAACAAGGAATCCCTAATTTGTGGGTATGATCAACACGAATGGAGATTAATTATCCTATTTAAGCCGTCCCTAATAGATGTGGAGTCATGGTCGTTGACAGGATTCACTTTTGGAATAGGTTACGAGAATCCTAGCTAGGAGGATTGTCATCGCTTGATTCAATGGAGGGCTCGCCTCGAGTCTAGTGGTCCTTCATGCGCGTGGTTCTTAGTAATAGCGAACTCTGATTGTGCGGTCTTTCTCTTTTTTAACCCTTTGATTGGCGGCCTCACAATTCATGGAAAATACATAAGTTTTGAGATTGTTTTCACAGAGGATTCCTTGGCTTAAGTTTGTAAAGATCACAAGACAAATGTGATGGGAACACTGAATATATATGTTGGACTTGGCTAAGATATTCCTTTGACTTAAAATTTTCACATATACAAAGGACTAAAAAGAAAAATCAACCAAAAGGAAAGTGAACTACATATCACTGCATCCCATACGTGACATATATATTTACATATGATCGGATAGGCTCCTCGATATGTAGCTATACTAAATTATATCAATCAGATGATCGATCGGAAGATGGGAGTTGTTGATGCTTCAATCCTTGTTCCAAAGCACCATCTGTACAATTTGATAGTTGTATTGAATCATCTACACTCTTTGATGGCTTGGCATTTCTGTATACACCATAAAGAACTAGTTGACATACGCCAAGTGCAAGCCCTGTCCCATTTGGTATCTGTCATGAATAACACATCATATATATATCATGATATATTCATTCTTGTGAAATTTAGTGTTATATATGCAACCAAATTGTACGTATCCACAACAAAGGTAAGAATATATATATATAGTTCTCGTTTCAATGATCAGTTAAAAAAGAGTGAGTGCATTAAATAAAAGGAAAATGAAAATGAAAATGAAAATGAAGATGGATGATATTTTCATCAGCAATATGTAATTAATTTTGCAATAGAAATTAGAAAAACTTACCCCAATAAATATATCGCGAACCAGTACAGCATAAATAGCCCAGATGAGGGCAACTAGGAAGTAGAAAAATGAGAGGAAGAAGGGCATGTACTCCACACTCCTAGTTTTTACCACTGTCCTCTGAACAAATAACAAATTAAGAACTAATATATACGAGTAGTACTATATATGTACTTATGTATGTCTTGAAAAAAAAGGTTAGAATATTTTTTTTAATTAATAGTAGTAATTATATATAGGAGTATATATATTAGTTACCATGGCTGCCAAAGGAGAAGCAAAAGAAATAATGGTGATGCAAACACAGAAGATTCCTATGGTTTTGATTTGTGCATCTCTTTCCAGTGCCAATCTGGTGACTAAAATAGCTCCCACCACCAAACCCACATTCAAAATTCCGGCCAGAGCCCCTGTTCTCACCTTCAGTTTTGGAGGAGCGAATAGGAGAAATATGAATACATAGATAGCTTGAACAGTGGCTCCAAACCCGTTGACCGTGATAAGTAGCAATCCATTTGGTATTATGATACCATAGTATGTCCAAAATGATGCATTCAACAACAAAATAATGTAAGGAATGCTCGAAAATTCTTCTGTCGATCGCTTCTTTACTATCCTCCAAAATGTAGGACTGCATAAATTGAACACAAATTAAGAATTAATGTTTATGTATATAGAGCTAATTAAGCTCAGCTGGATGGGCTCAAATCAGAATTGAACATCTCATGAGTAGCTTATTATATTTTTTTAATTCTATGAAGAGGAGATAATGAAACCAAGATCAAGATCAAGATCAAGATCGTGTGTTAAACATATGAACCATGCATACCACATTCAAAAATTACTAGAGAAAAGACTCACACTGGTGAGATGAAAAGAAACGATGCGGTGATATTGCCTGTAGAAGAAAAAGTTGAGATAAAACAAGACGATCATGAATAAAAGTGAAAATTAATGTGTTAAAATATATATATATATATAAGGATTACCTAAAATTCCAAACAAGATACTCCAAGTATTCAGGCCCGCCATGATTAATAAGAGGAAAAATTAATTAAGTAATTCGGTAGATAAGGAGATATAGTACAAATGCGGACGGTATATATGGGGAGACGTTTAAGAAAGAAAGAGAACTATATATATAGGTAGCTAGAGAAGAGAACTGATCGAAGTTGTGTATACAATACAAGAGTACGTACAAGACAGATGTCACTCATGTGGAAAGCAACCCCACCCCACTATGTGTACGTAAAATAATTCTTTAGGGATAACTTCATATATATAGCTTATTAGTATTAAATTTATTTTGGCCGTTGAATTACTTCTAATTACACGCGAGCGCTGTATCTAATTCAAAAACAATATATTTATAATACTATTTTAATTAGCAAATGAAGTTTCCTAACAAAAAAAAATTATCATCAAATGAACTTAATTAACTTGAATTGTTCCCTCTAATGTTAAAATTCTCATTTGGAAACCTATGGGTCTATTTGGATGGGTTTTGGCTCGGTTTCGTGAGTCTCGGTTTAAAAAAATTGGTTTGGATGAAACCTTTGAGACTTCATTTGGATGGGTTTTGACTCTTGGATTTTGTGGTTTGAATAAGTTGAAACCCCACTTGGATTGGGTTTGGATGTTGGGGTTTAGGGGAAAAAGTAGGTGATAGGTGTCAAATCAATGTTTTTTAGTGAGATTTGGGGGAAAAAAATAGGTGGTAGGTGTCAAATCAATGTTTTATATGTTTGAAAAGTTTGAGTGTGAGTTTTTGAATAAATTTTTGATGGTTTTATGGGTTTGACGAAAACTCGTTTGGAAGGGTTTTGGTTCGGTCTCGCGAGACCCGCGAGACCGGGCCAAAACCCATCCACACACACCCTATGTACCTCAACTTCTAGTCAACAATTATTGAAGATAATTAATTTGTCGCCTAGGTATAGCCAACAATTTCTCTTTAAGGTCTAATGTGTGGGACTATATATATACACATTAATTAGAACTATAAATATTTTTAGATATATGGTGAATATATTAATACATCAATCGTTATATATTACTATTAAAGGAGAAAGATAATCTAACTACAATTGCTAGTTAATTATAAAACTATAACTAGAAAAATATTCAGATTAGTTGAAATCGAACTTTAGATTTCTTTCTTAGTTTTGGAACCTCAATTTTTGGCCCCATTACAAACAAATATATTTAGTACAGCTTAATTAAACATGCAGGCGCTAGATCCGGTATGACGTTTTGATTTTAAACTTTGATTTTGGGGAAAAGATAAAAATTGAGAGTTCTTATCAACAATATATTATATATGCATGCAGTTTTTATTATTTAATTAATAAATAATGTGATTAAATTTCCACTTTTGTCTAAATCAGTTTCGCACAAAGACAAACAAACCGTGCATGGCAAGTTCATTCTCGTAATTTTGACGCATATATATGTATTATATAATATTCAATCCAATCCTCCTTATTTACCAGTCTTCCTCTTTCTCGGTCCGGTCGGTCGGTCGGTCGCTAATTTATTAAATGGCAGGCGGCAGTGAGTACGTAGTCGATCAGTACATGCATGCTATTTTTAGTATGAAGTCATATATATACCATTCGGTCATCATTCACACACAGTCGTAAACGGATCAGGAATCGACTCAATCATGATTTGAGATTATCTTTTTCCAGATTTTTTGTTTTTTTTAATCAATTATAAGAATCGGACTCGAGTAAATTACATTACATTAGTTTTTTAAAATGTTTCTTTTTTTTCACAATTTTTACTCCAACTAGAGTTGTTGCTAGCTAGCTAATGGTTTTCCATCACGGTCAAAGGCTGACCGCCGCTGATGGAAATTCAATTTTCATTTCCAAAGCTTTTTTGCCACCGTACGTGACAATAATAAATGATACGTACATGCACGGTGTTTGAGAGGGTAGCAATGATATTGATATATATATATATATATATATATATATATATATATCATCCAGGACCACATATTGCACAGGAAGGAGCATAATAATAATATGAATCTTTGCATTCCAAAGGCGATTAAGTCGTGGAGATGAGATATATAGCAGCGGATCATTGCCAACTGATCGATCACTTTTTAATGTAATATAAATATATCTAAGAAAAACCAAAATTATCATCTTCCACACTCGTAACCAAAGTAATCTTGATTCCCATTATTATTATAATATGAAATTCAGGCCGAAATAAAACTCAAAATTATCAAAATATTAATTATATATCTACAGGACATAATTATTGTTCAGCTATTCAAATGACTAAACAACTAGCTATAGTCGTGGTTCTAATTTTACAATTTTAGATATTTTTTAATTGGGTGATTTACATCAGATTCCCTGAAGTTGCTTGTAATTACAGAAAATTCCTGTAATTTCAATAACTACAAGAACACCCTTACCAAGAATTTTTGTAAATATTTTTAAAAGTCATGGAGAGTGTCCTTGTAAAAATAATTATTGAAGTTGTAGGAGGTGTTGTAGTATATAATCTATATAAGGATCTTCTTGTAATTTCTGAAACGCCACCAAATTCCTTATAAAACGACTAAACTTCAAGGATGCAATCTAAATTACCTTTGTAGATTACATCTTTGCCCACATATAATTTTCCTTTCCGAAATAGACATTTGGGTCTTCAGTTCATTAATTATAAATATATAGTCATTGAATCAAATTCTCTACAAGATTATTTTTCACGATTGACCCTTAGATTTCTTCTTTTTCCATACTTGTGTATGAAGCTTTTATGGATTTTTTGCACGTCACCCCCAGAAAAGTTTTATTTTCGCACTTTCCCCCCTATGATTAAAAAAACATGACAGTACCGCTAGAAGTTGATAAGTGAGTGCATTTTGCTCCCTGATCAATAATTTGTTGGATTTCAAAGGGTAGAAATGTAAACTTGGGGTTTAGTGCAATAATTTTAATCTTTTCTTTTGGGGTGGGGGGGGGGGGGGGGGGGGGGGGGGGGCTAAGTGTACAAAATATTATTAGCAAGTTATTAAAATATTAACATTTCAAAGCACATTTTCATAGAATTCTTTACCTTGATAATCACATTATAATCTAATTTCAGTCTTACAATATATTTTTTATTTTAATTGTTTTACTTTGAATTTGAACTAGGACTAATGAAAATTCCGCTAAATTAGGACAAATGAAAATTTCGTTAAAAGAACTCTAAATTTGAATATTCGTACAAAAACATAACTAATTTTTTTTTTTAAATTGCAAGTTACATTTGGATAATTTAAAATTTTGTGTACTTAACCCTCTAAAAGTTTTTTGTTATTGCTCAAAATTCCCTGAGTGACGTTTTTACCCTTTGAAAATTACTTAAAAATTATCAGGGGATAAAGTGCACTCATTTGTCAACTTCTAGGGGGCACTGTCATATTTTTTCAATTATAAGGAGAAAAGTGCGAAAATAAAACTTTTATGGGGTTGACATGCAAAAATCCCAACTTTTATTTTGCAAAGTAGAAAGGTTTATACAGGGGGCAGATACTGAAATCGGTGAGATCAGGGGCCAGTCTGAAATTAAAAAGCAAATACAATAGCAGTGTATCCCTAGCTTAGCTAAAATCCCACTTTCCTTCTTTCTACTCTGCTGTTGAAACGCATTGGACATCCCTCCGACGGCTGCAACAAACACAGGTCAGCACTCGGACTTTTTTTTTTCTTTCTTCTGCGAAGTTGTTTCCATTTTTCTTTCTGAAATTTATGAGCTTTTTCTTGTTTTTCACTGGATTCGATTTTTTTTCATTGAAATCTTATTCGTGTTCATGTATTAGGATGAGTTTAGATTGGGATTTTATCAGGAAAAAAGTTTCTGATCTTTATATATTTGAGATGTATATGATTTTGACTTTTGGTAGATTAGGGTTTAAGAATTGATGGAATGACTTTTAGAGAGAATTACATAGCCTTTTGATGTTCTTATTTTTTTGTCACAAACTAGACCCTCTACAATGCGTTATTTCTAAGATAATAAGACATCACCTGTTATATTGGGTTAGGAACACTCCGTGTGTTTGTTCAAGGATCACTATATATTTGGAGTTGTTAGCTGGGGTCTGTAGTGTACTGAGAGGTGGTTTTAGGGTGAAAGGTTTGTGGGTTTGACGAGCCATGATTTGGTTCTGGAATTTAGGGTTTATGAGTTGATTTTGAATGGCAGAATTTTTATGGATTTAATTGTTAATTTGCCGGTGTTGTGCTGGGAATTATGAGTGTCGTCTTTAATATGTTGGGGAATGACCGACTTAGTTTTAAGTGATTTAAATGTGTAAGCTATGGGTCTCTGTGAAGCTCTCATCATCATTATCTGCCACAGATGTTCTGCCGTTTTCTTTTTTAATAGACTTCTAAGATAAATCTATGAGTTTAGCTTAAAGATGTTGAACCAGGAAAATAATATAAACTACCTCTTTTCTTGTGCACGCACTCACACATTGTGAGATAAGGATGGAATTTGAATTCTAATCACGATGTAGTAATTTTTTTAGTTGTTATGCCATAATTTTCTACTCGTGATGTGGGAGTACCCTTACATTCCTTTCCACCTCATTGGAGCAATACATTTATTGATGTCAAGTTGTCCTTTCTTTTTGTATCATCATATCGTCTAATTTGTTCAGTTTAAGTGTTGTAGCTGTTGTTTTTGTGGAATTTTACTTAATTAGATCTGAATGTATAAAACACACTGATCAGTTATTATTGTATAGCTACAGAATTTTTGTGCACAGAATATGTTCAGCCGTTATTCTGTCCCTTTAGTTTTCCTGATAATAGTTGTCCAATATAAGCTTCTGAACTTTAGCAACTGACTGTGATGATTTTTGTGCCAGGCTATACCTAATATCCAGAGTGGAATTCCGTTCTCTGTCCTAGATATTTAGTATTTAGCGAGACAGATAATAATTAAAATCCAGCAAAAATGTCTAGAAAGGGCTTGATGGAGCAGGACTTGAGTAAGCTGGATGTAACTAAACTAAATCCACTCTCGCCTGAGGTTATCTCTCGTCAGGCTACTATAAACATAGGTAAGCTTCTGTTATTTCTTCCTAGGCTAAAGCATTGATATTTTTTTCTTGGTCCTTATTTTGGTATTTTTCAGATTGAGAAATGAAATCTTTTTATTGAATCCAATACTGGCTTAATTTTTCGCTTTAGGCACCATTGGCCATGTGGCTCATGGGAAGTCAACAGTTGTTAAAGCCATATCCGGTGTCCAGGTATATCAGTCATTTTCTTGAAATTCTTGAGCTGTTTAATTGGATGAAAGTTCACTATGGAGTTTAGGAAGGCATTTTTGGGTTCCGCTAAAATCTGAATCTTGAGCAATGCATCATACTTCATTATTGTAATACACTGAAAGTTCTTATCATTTGAAATGCCCATTACGTGCAGACTGTTCGCTTTAAAAATGAGCTGGAACGTAATATTACCATCAAGCTTGGATATGCCAATGCAAAAATATACAAATGTGAAGATGATCGATGCCCTCGACCCATGTCCTACAAGTAAATCTTGCAATGTCGCTTTTGGTTATTGATATTGCTTTATTTCTCGCTTCTCATTGGTTATGATTGTTTTTTTTTTTTTGTTCTTTTCTTAGAGCTTATGGAAGTGGAAAAGAAGATACTCCAATGTGCGACGTGCCTGGATTTGAGAATACTAGGATGAAATTACTTAGACATGTATCTTTTGTTGATTGCCCTGTAAGGTTTCCTATTGCTAAAACCTTTCATGGGAATCAAGTATATTTGTGTTTATGATGAAATATTCTACTTGTTTATTTATTTTGAGCACAGGGTCATGATATTCTTATGGCTACAATGCTTAACGGGGCAGCTATTATGGATGGTGCCTTACTTCTCATAGCTGCAAATGAAACTTGTCCCCAACCTCAGACGTCAGAGCATTTGGCTGCTGTTGAGATTATGCGTCTCCAACATATCATAATACTTCAGAATAAGGTTGATCTTGTTCAGGAAAATGTTGCCATCAACCAGCATGAAGCCATCCAAAAATTTATTCAGGTTGGTTGGTTGGTGCATTAATTTGATGCAATCTGGATTATATTTTCATTCCTCAAACAAAGATGCTTGTTTACACAGGGAACTGTGGCAGATGGTGCACCCGTGGTACCAATTTCGGCTCAGCTTAAGTATAATATCGATGTAGTATGTGAATATATTGTGAAACGAATCCCAATTCCAGAGAGGAACTTCATTTCACCACCAAATATGATTGTTATCCGGTCTTTTGACGTTAATAAACCTGGATTTGAAGTTGATGAAATAAGAGGTGGTGTTGCTGGTGGAAGTATTCTCAAGGTAGATGATTTCGTTCTAGTTATTAATTTAATGCATGCTACTAGAATATGTTCTAGGCAGCAATATAAAATAGTTGTCGAACTATTCTTGCAGGGTGTTTTGAAGGTTAACCAAAATATTGAAGTACGCCCAGGTATAGTAGTCAAGGACGAAAGTGGTAATATTAAGTGCACCCCTATATACTCGAGAATAGTTTCCTTGTATGCCGAACAAAATGAACTACAGTTTGCCGTGCCTGGAGGACTTATTGGAGTTGGAACTACCATGGACCCTACACTTACACGTGCCGATAGGTTGGTTGGCCAGGTTCTTGGTGAGGTTGGTTCACTCCCTGAAGTTTATGTTGAATTGGAGGTAAGACTTTCTGCTTTGAAATTATTTCAACTCTCTCCCCCAAATTACACGCTATTATGTTTTTATGACAAAATTGCATATTTTAGTATGCGATAAAAGTAGTGCTTTATCTTTTGGATCAAATACTTACTATAATACCTTTTTCTGAAGAGAATTGCACTTTTCATATCACTCTTTACCATGCTTTACGCATTTGGTACCAAAGCTTCTGCAAAAACACATTTAATAGCCCAATTTAATGGCCCTAGGCAGATTTAATTTTGCTATCAAATATTTGAACTATTCCATTTAATTATCATCAAGACCTAACAATTTATTTAAACTTAATGTCAAATTGAGGAATAGTTACGGGGCATCTTAGAAGTTAGAACTCTGTGTCTGACATAATTTCATGGAATAGTTCAAATATTTGATGGTAAAACTAAATTTACCGAGGCCCCTCAAATTGTTGTATCAAATGTATTTCTTCAAAAGTCTTGGTACCGAATGTGTAAAACAATGTAAAGTGTAGTATTAAAGTGTAATTTTCTCCTTTGTGTACACATTCGTTTTCTTTTTAAGAAAAGAAATACAGAATCAGAAGATAGGCGATTTAAAGTGGTTTCTAGAGTAATAAATGTACCTCAAAACCAAGTAAGTTGGGTCTAAATTATTTAATATGTCAAAGTTGGTATAAAATGTGTGTCAATTCGAAAGATAAATGACCGTTTTTGTCACTGCTCGAATGTACGAGGACTAAGTACATAATCTTTTATGTACATTTATGTTGTCAAGCATATAATAGGCGGTCCTTCATTTGCCATATATTAAAAAAAAAAAAAAGGAACTAATTCTATTGAATGTTGCTAATTCTGGACAGGTTAATTTCTTTTTGCTTCGTCGGCTGCTAGGTGTTAGGACAAAGGAGTCAGAAAAGCAAGGTAAGGTAGCTAAGCTGACTAAGGGAGAGATCCTTATGTTGAATATAGGATCTATGTCAACTGGGGCTCGTGTGGTCGCTGTCAAGAATGTTTTCGCAAAACTACAGCTTACTTCCCCTGTATGCACCACCAAAGGAGAGAAAATCGCACTAAGTCGCAGAATCGAGAAGCACTGGCGTCTCATTGGCTGGGGCCAAATTCAAGCTGGCATTACTCTTGACGTCCCTCCATGCCCTATTTAAGTGAACTACTGCATTACAAAGAAAACAAGAGTAAACAAAGAACAGCTAATTAGGGACAGATGTGGGATGTAGGAGAACTGCTGGGAGCTAGTTTTGTTCGGAGAAAAAATTATTTCGAGTTTCTGATACTTGGATTTTTTGTGATGATTTTCATCATTTGATTTACCTGTTGGAGATATTTGTATTTTAATGTCAATTAAATTGATGTGCTTTTGCGATTTTAGTATATACTACTAATGTCCATACACTTTTGCTTGGATAAGCCTTGATCGAAATTTTTAGAGTAGGAAGTTCGAAATTGATTATTGATTTTTCTTTTTTTGATTATCGGTTTTTTATTGTTTGGTGAATTTTTTTATTATCTGTTGGTTGATCCTATAAGCTTATTATATGTTTATTTACGTTAGGTTTTGAGATGTGATAAAATCTTGGCAGAACTTGCTGCTTTGACAATTGACTATAACATTACCAATTAAAGCTGATGCACCAAAATTTTCGACAAATTTTTCTTCATTTTGAACAGTTTAATGGCAATATTTGTCTTTTCAGAAAAACGATCTCATTATTTATTTTTAGAATTAATGACAATTTATTCCCCTATAATTTTAAAAATGATTCACGCAGTCTTTCTAGAAATTTGAAGTCTTCAGAAAAAATTGAATTGAAAAGATGGCAATTTTTCTTCGTGTATTATTATAAATGTGACATTTTACCTAGGGCTGTCAATGGAGCAAATTTTAATTTGGATTTTCGGTTCGATTTATTAGGATTCGATTTGTCATCCGATTAAGAAGATTCGTAATTCGAATTATATGGAGCGAATATAGATCTGGACTGATCCGATCCATTATAAATCCGTATTCGATATATATTATTAATGTTGTTTATATATTATGTATTTAAACCAAAATAAAAAAATAAAACTATCCATGTTCCACTAACATCTTTTACTATATTAAATATAAAAACAAATGCACGAGAGATGTTGTTGGACTGACCTGATAACTAATTGTGCCTAAAACATATTAATTTATGCTATTTAATAAGAAAATTTAAAACCTTAACCATTCATCTATATAAAAATTGCCGTCTTCCCTCTACTACTTCCTCCAATTTTTGTCTTCTTTTCATTTCTAATCATTGGTTTTTCTTCTTCTTTGTTCCAGTTTTTATCTTTTTTTTCTTTTTTATTTATATTTTTGTTTACTCCTTTGTTCTATTTTTATTATTTATATTTCCCGATCATATTCTATCTTTCACAATATATTTCACTCCCATTTTCATATTTGAGCGAATGAGATAGACTCTCCAACTCATGTAGGTAAATTGCTTCTTTGGAAAATATCATAGGTGATAAATTGCTCATTTCAAATAATAGGGAGTAAATTAAAAATTATGATAATTATAGGGGGTAAATTGTCATTAACCCTTTATTTATATATTTTGGTATGTAAACCCTGTGAGCCATTATCGAGGGTTTAAGGTGCCCTGTTTTCTTGCCACACAGAGGCCCCCAAAAATCGTTAGCTAAAAACCCACATTATATGTTGTTTTGTCCTATAGCCATGAAGTTGAGCTTAAGAACCCTAAATTTACTCATTGAAAATGGTGGGTTATTTAGACAGCAATCCCATCACTGAATAAACAGAAGACAAAGAAGACCACCAAATCCAATCTTTGTCAGATTTCAAGAAAAACGACTCAGTCGACCTCTGCTACCCCGAAATCGAAGATTGATCTACATTCTTTTCTGATTCATTTCTTGATTTTGAATCCACTAACGGTTGGGTAATTGAGGGTGATCAAAGTATTATGGCTGATTTGGGTGGAAACCCAGTTCATGAACTAGGAGCTGCACATGAGAATCTTGAAGTGAATAAATTTGGCAAAGTTGAAGAGGGATTTCGAGGGAAAGAAAATGGTGATTTTGCGGTTGTTAAGAGCATAATTGAAATGGATAATGATGGGGATGTTGAGGAACAGCTCGGAAAAGTAAGTTTTTTTCCGATGGTCAATCCTTAGAAAATGGAGACAATGGTGATGTGGATAACACTGATAACCAATCGCATCGCTTGATATTTGACTCAAGATCAATTGTACAAATTCTTATACGTGTCCTCAATTTGTATTTTGTAAAAAATACTATCAATCAAGTTTTTCTTTTTTACCCTATCATTCGCTTGCGTTAAAGTCGATGGAAACTTTTTAATGTTTTTTTTTTTCTCCCTTATGTTTCGGTGTAGAGTTTTAAGTAAAAATTAAAAAATTAAAAGTTTTAGATATTTTTATATTTGTGTCCATAAAAGTAGGGTATGAGAGTTAGTTGTGTCAAAATATTAATATAATTTGAAAGAATATTTTTCAGAAAATTAATTTCATTAAGAGTAGAAATTGTTGTTTTGGGCTTAAAGAAAATAACAAAAGTTAAAGTACCAGTGAAATTTATATTTAAAATTAAAAAGCTATCCAAGTCAATAAGTTCAATTAGTGTATTCAGGTCCATTATAACTTGTCGAACTCGATCTCGCATAATACAGAAAATTAACCAGAGCTCAAACTCTATCTTGCATGAATGAAGAAAAAGAAATTAATCCCACAAAAAGAAAAAAAAAATGGAAAAATTGAAGAAGAAGAAGAAGACGAGTTTTTTTCCCATATAGCCTATTATACAAAAGTATTTCCCAAAATGACCGGAACTGAAAAGTATTTCCCTAAATGTACCTCTTTGTTAAAATCGCTATTGACAGTGTCGATTTTACCTAAAATCGATGTTGTCAATAGCGATTTATCAGTCATCTCCGAAAATTTAAAAAAAAAAGAAATTCACTTAAAATCGATACTAGTGGTATCGATTTTAATTAGTATACGGTTTAATTAATATACGGTTAAAATCGACACTAGCAGTGTCGATTTTAAACTTTTTTTTTTTTAAAAAAAATGTGAATAACCTCTATCTTATTTTTTGTGAACGAACCTCAATTTGTATAACTCTAACAATAAAGAACAACTCAATAACATAATCCATTCACCATAACAATGTTACTTGCATAACAAGTTCAATACATAAATATGTCTCCACATTAATAGCTCAATTACAATAACATATATGAAAGTATGTCCTATAATTCGTGCATTTGCGACGCGTATGTTCTTCCTTCCCACAAGTAGAACAATGAATCACCCGTTTGTCGGTTTGTAGCGTCTTGATTTTGGTCAACCTTTTTTCCGTTCAAGCTTGTAGTTTGGTTTGAACACCGGACCATAATACTCGTTCCAATAATACTCATTATCCAATGGTTCAAATCTACCACTCCATGTCCTCGAATAATTCTCAACGGTATAAAATGATGATACAAAAGATAAATGCTCAACATTTTGGTTACTACAACAAGCAAGAACGTGGGAACAAGGAACATGATAGGCTACCCACTTACCACAAGTGCATGTCCTTTCGTCAATGCGCACAGTTTGAACATTACCTTCCTTCGTCACGCGACGACCTGTAATTACAGAATAAACCCCACCGCCCCCACGTATAGAATTGCTGAAGATTGTTACATGCATACCCCCAACCTTCGAGGTGTTGTGGAGGAGCATTTGGTAAACCTTGGGACTAAATCGATTTTGGGGTTCGGTGTTTGGTAGGTCAGTATTTTCACGAGCAAGTTCAGTAATACCAAGTCTAGATTGAAAGTAATAAACACAACGATAAAATGAAGTCTCAATAATTGTTGTAATAGGCATACCACGAGCACCTTTCATCACGCCATTGAAAAGCAAGCCTATACCTATTTCGTCACTCTCAGACAATTGAACTTGACTTGCACGAATATCTGTGACATACGATCCTTCACCAATTTCCCTATAAAATTGATTTGTTCTTTATTGTTTGAGTTATACAAATCGATGTTCGTTCACCAAAAATAAGATAGAGGTTATTCACATTTAAAAAAAAAATTTAAAATCGACACAGTGTCGATTTTAACCGTATATTAATCAAACCGTTTATTAATTAGACCGTATATTAATTAAATCGTATATTAATTAAAATCGATACTGCCAGTATCGATTTTAAGTGAACTTTTTTTTTTTAAATTTTCAGAGATGACTGATAAATCGCTATTGACAACATCGATTTTAGGTAAAATCGACATTGCCAATAGCGATTTTAACAAAGAGGTACATTTAAGAAAATACTTTTCAGTTCCGGTCATTTTGAGAAATACTTTTATATAATAGGCTATATAGGAAAAAAAACTCGAAGAAGACGCACTATATAAAGATTGTTTGAGCTTTAAAGTTCGGCCCATATGAATTTCCTTTTTCTTTCGGTCAAAGCCCATTGACTAGTCATTTACATGTTATATATTCCATTTACTTTTTAGTCTAGGCTCATAAGATAGGATTTAATTTTTTCTAAACTTTTCTAGGGTTAATTAATAATTGACATTTTACATAATACTCCCTCTTCATTTTTTATAACTGACTCTTGAACTTTCCAACTTAGATTTAAGAGAATGGCAAAATTAAAAAAATTATATTAAAAATCTAAATAAGTCAATTTATATGAAAAATAAAAATGTGATAAATGTGCTAATTAATGGAGTTATTTAATTAAATCATCAAAACATCAAATATTATATTCTTTTGTCGTGTATTGAAAATTTTAAAAATCCATATTCCCATGTGCGTGCTTGTTAGGTGTCAAATTTTGTACAAGGGGTCCCTGCATCATAAGTGGATATCATCCCAATTGGAGATATTCCAAATTGGGTTCAATATTCAATTATTCAGTACTACTACTACTACTATTTTTTTTTTTTTTTTTACATTAAATATAACTAGTCTGGTTTCCACATGCTCCTGCGAACTCTATTGCAGTCACCATTCCCCACTTACTTCAATGCCATCTCTTTAACATCTTTGACCACCCTCGCCCTTTCCCTGCGTTTGAGTTTTTCTTTGTTAATTAAGCCATTTTCTTCCTCCAAAAAAAAACTGTAATTTTCAAGGATTTATGACCAAAAGAAGAAAATCAAGTACATCCCAGACAGCAAGATTGGTTTTTTCCAAAGTTCTGCTGTAAAAATCAAATCTTTCTACAATCAGGGGTTTCGAGATTTTTATTGTAAAAATGGTGATGGAAGTTGTACATGAAGATATTGATGACGGCAACTTGCAATGTACAAACCATCCATACAAAAACATCACCCCTGGTGGGATCTGCCCTGTTTGCCTTCAGGAAAAGCTTGGAAACCTAATTGTTTCTTCTTCTTCTTCTCCTTCTTCGACATTTCCTTTAGCTAATGCTATAAAACCTTCTTCTTCTTCTTCACCTACTTCTCCTTCATTTAGATCTGACTTCGGGGGTAGCATCACCACCTCTGCCTCCGCCTCCACCGGCGCCGGCAACTCTACCCTTCAGGTCCGCCGCAACCTTGCTTCTTTATCTTCCAACTCTCAAACTGGAAGCAACGATTTCTACACAAGGAGGTCAAGATTGCCTTTTGTTTTAACACACAAGAAAAAGAATATTAAAGATGGAGTGGCTAACATTAATATGGTGAGTTCAGATTCCACCAACATTGTTTTCAAGAGAAGTAAGTCCACTAAAACTCCAAGAAGAGGTATGAATTTCTCCGATGATAAAGATAACTATGTAGTTGAAGATCATAACAGTCCTTACAAAAGAGGGTTCTGGTCATTTCTTCTGTACCCTTCAAAGTCTTCCAAGAAAAACGATAAGCATTATAAAGATTCAAACTTTGTTTCAGCCTCAGCTAGTACTGTGGGTTCATCATCTGTTAATGGAAGTAGTGCTACAGTAATTAGATCAAGGGAAAAGAAAAGGGATGATGATTTTGTAATGGTGGAAGAGAATGATGATGAAACTCCATTTGATAAAAGAAAGGTATCAAGATCTAGATCCATAGGTTGTGGGAGTAGGAGCTTTTCAGGGGACTTCTTTGAGAAAATTTCATCTGGCTTTGGTGATTGTACTCTCCGAAGAGTCGAATCTCAGAGGGAAGGGAGGCCTTATAAGGTACAATCACAATCAAGGAACAATGGTAGTAGTAGTAGTAGTAGAAATAGTAATGGGCAAGATTGCATTAAAGAAAGAGTTAAATGTGGTGGGATTTTCAGTGGTTTTATGATCACTTCATCTTCGGCGTCTTCATCTTCAGCTGAGGATAATAATAATAATGTGAATGGGAAGTCAATCTCAGGTTCATCTACTTTAAGGCATCTTTCTCATGGGAGGAGTAAAAGTTGGGGATGGGCATTTGCAAGTCCTATGAGAGCTTTTAGTAATAAGCATTCTACTGGCAAAAGTGGTGCTACTTCAAATAAAAATGTCACTCCAAATTTGGCTGCAATTCCTTCTTTATTGGCTGAAAAATAAACAGGAGAGAGAGAGGCTTTCATGTACTGAGTAAATTAGTTGATTAGAACTACACAATTTTACATTGTTGGTTGATGTTTCAATGTGCTTATATATTATCCACTTACTCTGTTTATCCATGTTTGGACCTTTTGAATCATTGTTGGTAAACTCATGTACTACTTATGATGTTAAATTGTTTATTGTAGCTAGTCTCACTTTGTTCTTTATATAAGAGGATTTTGTATTTTGACATGATATGGGAATGAGTTTGATGACAGATTGGGGAATAAATGGATCCAGATGGTATCTTTTCATGATTATTTCAAGTGTCCCTCACTGCATGTTTGGTAGTGCTACACTTTAAGATCATCAAGATCTATAAATTACTCTTTCATCTTTGGATTCTCATCTTTGCTCTAAAGTTTGTTGATATGATTACTCACTTTATGCATGGATTTGTACTGACTTTTCATGCAAAAGATGAGGGATGTGGTCTATGATCCACTTGATGTACATGTCTCCATCTAAAAAGAAGTCTCTCTATTTTATGTGCTTCCATTTGGGATGGCCAAAGGTTAAAATAAAGAATGATTTACATGTCACTAGCTGAGCATGTGCAAGGTCCCATTGCCTTTGTAATCATTGTTAAACAAAGAAGAAAAAGTACTCTCAAGTTTTAGAGTCAAAGAGTTGCACATGTTTGTGTTTGGTAGATAAAGACACACATTGAAAGGTCTTAATCTTTTACTCAGGTGCCTAAGCTTAGTTGTTAGGCAACAAACACATATAGTTACAGAAACAGACATCACACACTTATGTTTCAACTCACTTATCATATCTAGAATAATTTGTGTTGTCTTTATCAGATTAAGATATTTTAGTTGTTCTTTAGATCTACAAATTCTTCGCTAGAGATTTGGTTGTTTGTTTGAACTCGATTTATTGAGTATGCCTCCTCAAACTCGAGTAAAATCTATCATTTGATATCTTTTGAAATTGTTCTAAACAGTTGCATGCTAATGGGTTGGCCCACCATAGCCTACTGGGATATATGATAGATCATCGTATTACAGTTCATGCGATACGTTGCGATACAAGAACAAAACTATACGACTCGGTTATCGAATTGTTATTGTCCCTCAATCGCAAGGTAACGGTATGATACGCGACCCACTTTTTTCTTTTTTCGGGAAAAGAAAATTCGCTGCTAATAGAACAGTAGGCAACATAATTACAGAATCGTTTTTAAAGAACTTTTCTCCCTTTTCAAACCATAGCCCCACTTTCTTTCATTCTTCTTCAATTTGTTCAATTCTTCTCTCAAATTTTCTACTAAAACCATAAATTTATGACTCAAGCAATCTAGACTCGTGATAAGATCATTGAATATATTGATTGTATTGGGTTTTTTTGGTAGCATAAAGATGTGGTACGGAGGTTCTATTGTGCAATTCTTGTGCGAATCTTGGTTGATTAGCTCGGTCTCAGTACGATACCAAGCGGGTCTTGTGCGATTCTAGCCAATTCTTCCAATTTTAGCGTGGCTTTTTCTAGATTCCTCGATCAGCAACGCCTCAGATCACGCTCTTATTTTATATGCTCCTACAAAATTATCAAAACCTTATAAGACTACTAGAATCTGAGCTCAACCACACGAACACTAATAAAATGACTCAAGACTCAAAATGATACTATAAACACACAAAACTAAAGGAAAAGACACGGTTTTAAGCTTAGGAATGTGCGTAATAACATTGTTTTTGAATCGATATTAGGAGAATTATTGACAAATTTTAAAATAAATTGTGTTTTACCATTTTATAACATATATGGGTATATTCGTCAATTATGCTATATATTTATTTAGAGGGAGTAAATCACAATAAAGAAATCTTTTGCCAATTATAAATTACACAAGAACATTTTTGCCAATTAATAACAATTCGGGGTATTTTTTACATTTTACTCTATTGAGTATCCTAATCAAATTTGACTCTCATTCAACCACAAAACAAATATTCTTATATTGACTTACAAGAGTTCTAATAAATTTCAAAACAAATATATATATATATATATATATATTTCAGTTAGGTTCCACAACATAGCTTGAACTAGCGGAGTGGTAAGGATTGGGGTGATGTGGGAAATCTTTCCTTCGGCGAACGTAGATTCGAACCTCGTGTGGCATAATTCTCCACTGAAATATTTTGGAGATTGTGTTGGGGTTAGTATATATCCTGTTGGCTCTCTCCCTCATGACCCTGTCATCCGTGTGGTCAAGGGACCTCAGGAAGGGGGTTTCTTGGATAAACCTTTTAAAAAAAACAAGTAATATATAATAATAGTATATGGTTGAAAGTCTCGTCGGCAAGTCTTCTTTGGTAGGCAGACTCAGAAATACGCGTTGGTATTTTAGTAGTATTAAATTATTAATTAATGGTCACAACACAAATATAATATGGTTGAACACTACTAGAAAGAAGTAGAATTGCAATTGCAACTTGAGAGATTTAGAGAAAGAATAGCGGTGAGATATGGCAACGGCCTATGCAGCTCTAGTTTCTCTTACACATATAATAGAACAGATCCAAGTGCACCGCCCTCCCCGACCAATTTTTTTTAAGAAACAACTAACACAAATTCAATCTCTTTACGAAAAAGTTTGTTTCTTTCAAAATTTTCTAGAATCTTATTCCAACCTTGAAGAAGCGCAAAATATGGCGAATCGAATAGCAGATGTAGCTCATGCAGCAGAAGATATCATTGAATCCTATGTAGTTGATAATATCGTCCCAGGCGCCCCTCCATCCAAAAACAAAAAGAATGAAAAAAGATCCAAAAATCATTCTAGTACTAATCAATTTTCTCAAGTTATGCAGAAAGTAATCCAAGATATGGAGTTTCTCAAGAAAGAGATGATGGAGATTAATGAATATGATCAGCAGGTTCACGTTCCAACAAACGTTCATTCAACTAGGAATGACGACACTATGGTGGGGTTTGATGACCACTTGAATCAAATCATGGATAGGCTCACCAGGCGACAATATAATCTCCAAATCATACCAATCACCGGAATGGGTGGTATTGGTAAGACTACTCTAGCTCATAATGTCTACCACAATCCTCTTATTATGCAACACTTTGATATTCGTGCTTGGGTTACAGTATCTCAAGAATATAGTATACAAGAGATGTTGTTAGGCCTTATACGTAAAATTGGAGTTCCCGTGGGCCAAATAGAGCAAGATAATTATAATGAATATCATCATTTAGGGAAAATAATTTACCAGTATCTGTCAGGACGAATATATTTAATTGTAATAGATGATTTGTGGAATACTGAGGCATGGGATAAGTTGAAGTTATTCTTTCCGGATAACAACAATGGTAGTCGAATTATGGTAACGACTAGGCTACTAAGTGTTGCTAAGTATTTTGGCTCTTGTGATATTTACAAGATGGATCTTCTAGATGAAAATAGAAGTTGGGATCTGCTTCGCAAGATGGTGTTCATTCAAGAAGATTGCCCTTTTGAATTGGAGGAATTAGGAAAGAAAATTGCTAAAAACTGTCAAGGACTTCCCCTATCAATTGTTGTGATTGGAGGACTTCTTGTGAAGTCAAAGATAACGCGAGAGTTTTGGGAGTACGTCGCCAAACATACAAACAAAATTGTAAATTCAGAGGATAGTGGATGCATGGAAATATTGTCCTTGAGTTATAGACACTTACCTATTTATTTACAACCATGTTTTCTTCACATGGGAGTTTTTCCTGAAGACCATAGTGTTCGTGTCTCAAAGCTTATTAAACTATGGGTCGTTGAGGGATTTCTAAAACCAAACAAACTCAAAACCTTGGAAGATGTTGCAAAGGACTACTTGAAGGATCTTACTGAAAGACATCTGATTATGATTGATGAGTGGGGTTCTACTGGAACAATGAAAACTTGTCGCATCCATGATCTATTGAGAGATTTATGCTTAAGGGAAGCTGAAAAGGATAATTTTCTTTTTGTCACCAAACTAAATGGACTCGAAGATTCATCACAAAGCATAAGTGGCCAACGTCGCATTGTTATCCAACAAGACCCATCTCATTCGAGATATGAACATTGTGGTCATCTACTTCCACATGCCGTGCAATCAGCACCATTGGTGCGTTCATTGACGTCTAATTATAAATGGAATTTGTCTAAACCACATAATCTCAAATTGATAAGGTTATTCAATGTGCTCGATGAGTCTCCTCAAGAATTGGATATCAACCTAGTTAACTTACGGTACATGCATTTACTTCACAAGAGTAATTCAATATTTTTTACTTCATCACTTAGGCTATGGAATCTACAGATATTAGTTATAAAAGGAAGTAGAAGCATTGGAGAAACTATTGCATCACTTAAACTTTGGGAAATGCCACACCTCCGACATCTAATAGCCGATGAAATTTTACTTAGTGATCCCCCATCATGTGGCCAAGTAGACGGGATGGATAACATTGTTTTGAAAAACCTACAAACACTCAAGACAATTGTAAACTTCAAGTGTTCTGAAGAGGTTCTTACGAGAATCCCTAATATCAAGAAATTAGGAATAAAGTATGAGTGTTTTTGGAAGAAAATGGGGTCCCACTACTGTCTCAACAATCTTGGTCGTTTACATAAACTCGAATCACTAATTTGTAGATTTCCAGTCTTCTCATCGCCTCATATTAAAAGTGATTTTATCCAGAACATCACGTTCCCTCAATCGCTCAAGAAGTTGACTTTGAACGGCTACAATAAGCATCATTTGGGAGATACTACCACCATGATTGGATCGTTGCCCCATCTTGAAAAACTCAAATTAATCAAGTTTTGTACAGGAGAGGAGTGGAACCTAGTTGAGGTGCAATTCATTCGCTTGAAATTCTTGCTAATCAGCAATTTTAATGAGCTGGAGAATTGGACGGCAGACAATACTAATTTCCCAGTCCTTGAGCGCCTTGATCTTTCACTTATGCGTGAACTGAAGGAGATCCCATCCGGCTTTGGAGAAATAGAAACACTTGAATCAATTAGGTTACACAAGTGCAGAGATTCAGTAGTTGCTTCAGCAAAGAAAATAATGGACGAACAACAGACCTACGGGAACGATGGCTTACGTCTAAGCGTGATAGGACCACATGGGATCAAAGTTTACGACATCCATGAAAATAGTGATTAGCAGTTGTTTGTTTTTGCTTAACTTCTACATTGTGTTAGTATTTGTTATCTTGGATGCTGGAAGAGAAATTTGAAGAACTTTATTTTTTTTTTCCTTATATTTGTGGATATTCGATCTGTAGAGCGTTGTAGTTTGTTAGTCAGTACATTTATATGGCACAAATTATGAAGTATTAACATATTGGCTTTACCTTGGTCATAACACTTATTGGATGCTGTTTACATTCATTTCTGGAGAAAGGTGATGTAGCTTGATGAACAAAAATGGACATATGATGATTCATCACTAAAAGAAAAAAGGGTGAAGAATGAGGAACTTGCATGATGGGACAAAAACTTAAGGGTGAAGAATATGAAACGATTTGATCTGATTTAAATGAGTTATGGTTTCAGAATATTGAAATATTTAAAACCTTTAGTTTTGAGGATTTAGTTGATTGAATTTGATTGTTGTGTTTACAAAAAAAAAAAAAAAAGTACCATACGATATGTGTAAGTCAATTACTTCTATAAAGCTTAAAATGAAAAAAGAATAGTTGGTGTGTCCTCAATAAGTTTAATTTATTTTGACTTGGTTAAACTGATTCTGGCTTAGTTTCACGATTTAGCGAAACCAAAATAAACCCATAAAGAGCCTAAATTTTTGCCCGCATGGACAACTCAACTGGTCTCAGAGGTAAAATTTGGAAGAAGAGACCAAGAATCGACCCTCACCAGCGGCAGTGTGGGAGCAACCTCTCAAAAAATGAGGAGGGCTCCTTGTGCGCAATGAGCACTGGTCCCAGTCTCTATTGCCGGTTGAGTCACCATGATTTACCTCCTCTCACAATCCCGTCGAGCAAGGGGTGAGAGATGCCCGGGGTAAGCAATTTCACCTTTTGGAACAAGAGCCTAAATTTTTTATGTTTCTTCTTGTTCCTAATTCATTATTTCGAATGGGTGAAATGAGGCCGTATAGAGCCGGTTTTAGAAAAACCAATAAACAAACACAACCTTTCTCGAGTCCCTCTTTGAGAAAACTAAGTTGAATCAAATTCAAACACAACTCAAGCAATGTATTGTTTTATTTCACTCGACTATTTATACCCTAAAAAGGGCCAGATAAGGTTGGGGGAGAGTGTTAACTTTGGTACAGGCTTATAAATCATAACCCAGGACATACGTCAAAATGCAACAGATCTAAAAATGCTTTAAAGCTTGTTCTCTTGAACTCTCAGAATTACATGGTTTTATTTTTTATTCTCCTTAAACCTCAGCCTTTTATCTCATAGGATGGACATAGATTCATTCAACTTAGAAGAAATTATAGAACAAAAGATAAAGAAGTGGAGACTCAGCAGCAACCAGCAAATCGAGTATCGATCGACCTTATAAGCGAGACTTTGCTGCAGAATCCATGGTTAAACTCTGCATAAACAAAACACGAATTCTACATAAGAGCAGGCAACAAGAGAAGATGTATTTATAAAAAAAGACTAGGAATCGAGTTTCTCACCAGGGGAGCTCCCTTTGCAGCACGTTCGGCCAAATAAGAACATGGCTTGAAAAATCCTCCGTATAAATTGGACCACTGTTCCAATCTTGAACAAATGTATTTGGATCCCAAAGAATCAGCCCAGAACAAGATCCCTCCTCTAAGTAACATGAAATTATTTAGAAATTAATTATTGGGTCTTAATTCAACACACACAGTAGCATAGTAAGTGACAAACAAAGAAACAAACCTGTAAGGAGGAAATCCCATCCCCATTATAGCAGAAATGTCGAGATCAGAAGCTTTGACCGCAATACCTTCAGCCAGGACTCGACAAGCCTCGTTCACCACAGGGAAGAATATCATCTCCACTATATCCTTGTCCGATAATTTTGTTAACTAGAGGAAGCAAGTGAAGTTAAGACAACATTTCAGTACATTCATCAATCACAATAATACTCTCATAATACAGTGAGACAAGCGAGTATTAACCACCTTAGGATCAACTGTAACTCCAGAAATGTCCCTAGCTTTCTCTATGTATTTTTTTAGCTCTGGATCTGGGTTGGCTCTGCGCTTTTCGTCGTAAACGTAAAACCCTCGTCGAGTAGTTTCACCTAAAGCAATTAATTATATTTATTTGTGAATTGTGTGACCTGAATTGCTTTACTTGGTAATGAAATTTTCAGGTGATTTACACTCGGACCCATCTTGTAAAACGTAATTACAGAACACCCCCCCCCCCCCCCTCTCCAAAATTTACAAGGACACCCCTTACAGGGGTTTTTCTGTGAACATTTTCAGAAGTTGTAGGGGTGTCCTTGTAAGAATTGTTGAAGCTTTAAGGGGTGTTTCAGTACACAATCTAAACCAGAGGGGGTCTCCTTGTAACTTCTGAAACTTCAGGCGGGTTCCTTGTAAGACAACTAAACCTCAGGGGGTCCGATAGTAAATCACCCTCAATTTTTTTATTAGAATTTAAAGAATGACTTACCGGCCCTCTTATCCTCTTGCATGAGGGGGATCAGCATTGATTTGTAGGTTCTCTCTGGGAAATTCAACACAAATTGTCCGCCGGTAGCAATAGCCACGCCAAAACCAACAAGGTCGCACAATCTAAGTACGATGAAAAGTTAAAATGATTAAAGTGTTACAAGTCATCGTGTCTTGAAACATCCAGGAAATCAAATATGCAATTTTGTTATATATATATAATTATATTACCTGAATGGGCCCATGGGCATTCCAAATTTGGTAATTGCTTTATCAATTTGATAGACATCGGTACCACGTTCAACAAGTAAAAGAGCAGCTTGAGTGTAAGGAAAGAACATTCTATTGACTGCAAAACCGGTGCAATTTCCAACCACAACTGGCGTCTTCTTTATTTTCTTCCCAGCATCAAGCAAGTCTATAATTACTTGAGCAGATGTCTTTGGGGTTCGAACAATTTCTAGAAGTGGCATCACGTGAGCAGGACTGCAGTACAAGTGTTGAGGTTGGGTTATATATCGCAACAAATAAAATCCAATCGAAAAGACTTTTTTACATTATTTCCAAACCTGAAAAAATGTGCTCCTATGATACGATCCTGAGACTTTGTCTTCTCCCCAATTAAGTTCAAATCAATAGTAGAAGTGTTACTAGCAAGTATGCAATGTGGAGGGCAATATTTTTCAAGGTCGGAGAATATTTGTTGCTTCAAAGATACATTCTCAATCACGGCCTATCAACATACATGTCAAGAAGAAAAAGCAATAGTTGTTGTCAATCTTTCTAAGAAAATAAATACTAATTCATTTACCTCTATGACCATGTCCACATCTCTAAAGCTTTCGTAATCAAGTGCACCCTTGAGCAAAGAAAGAGTTTTCTCAAACTTCTCTTGACTCATTTGTCCTTTCTTCACACGGCTTTGCAAATTTGCTAAATAACATAATTTATTTATCATTTAAAAAACTGTTGTTATGCATATTTATGGAAACAAGACCTTGGCCAATTAAGTCTCTCACCTTTTACTCTAGCAATTCCAGATTGTAGGAACTTATCACTAACTTCTTTAAGGATAACAGAGTAGTTACTCAGAATCAATGCTGTTGCTATCCCAGAGCCCATCAGTCCTCCACCGAGTATCGCAACCTTCTTTACTTGCCTTGGTTTCAAGCCTAGATCAGTCACTCCTGGAACCTGTGTTTTTAAGCACAGAGAAAAGGCAAGTAAGCAAATCAATGAATATGATTACTTAGATGTCGTAATCTCGAGTATGTAACTTCACTCAACCAACCTTTGTGGTACCACGTTGAGAAAAGAAAACATGGACTAAGCTCCTGCAAGTATCTGATAGTAAAAGACCTTGGAATGCCTCGGCTTCCTGCCATGCCAACATTATCATTATATTTTATATTAGGAGGACAAGATCAAGTTAAAGAAATTATTACAAAGAAATGGAAAGAAAGAAAGAAACCTTCCATAGCCCGGCCCTTGAACCAGAAACTATACCCTCTTCAATAACATCGATGCAAACTAATGGATGATTGAGATTTGGTGCCCTTTTACGGGTTTGAGCTCTAGCAAACTTTAGTATTTCCCTGGCCTCACCTAGAGGCTCTAACTTGTCAGTCTTGTAATAACTTATGACCCACGGTTTTTTACCCTCCAAAATATCAAGAGCCCAACGACGAGCAGTGTTCAGTAATTCATCTGGTGAAACAACAGCATCCACAAGGCCTATATTTAAGGCCTCCTCCCCTTTTACAGGCTTTGATGTCTAATAATTAAAGACCCAAAAGAAAAATCAATTTAATACTAAAATTATTAATTGAGTTAGAGACTAGAAATAATGAGTAGATTTAAACTTGTAAATCTCACCAACATCATCTCGAGGGCCTTAGCTATGCCTACAAGGCGTGGCAGTGCCTGTGTTCCTGGGACAACGATAAAGGTGAAGATATGAAATTTATTATTCTTTGGATATCACTTAAAAGTAGCATACTAAAGAAAAAGTAGTTGCATACCTCCAAATCCAGGAATTACCCCAAGCGTCAATTCAGGTAAGCCTAATTGGGCAGTAGGAGTAGATATACGTGCATGACATCCCTAAAATCAAAACCTAAAAGTTCATGCTTTGTTTTTTATGGAACCGAAACAAGGAGAATATTAACTCAGACCTGGTTAGGTCAAACTCATCCAACCACAAAACAAGTGTATTTGCACATGTCTAGTGATTAATCACTTTCCCCTGAGTGTTACCCAATCACAAAACAAGTAATATACTTGCCTTGTGAATGTTTAGGTTCAACCAAACCAGATCTGGGCTAGAATTACCATGAAACAAATGGCACAACTTACCATAGCAACCTCTAACCCTCCACCCAACGCCAGTCCATCAATGGCAGCTACAGATGGTTTTTTTGCAGCTGGAATAAGGTTTCCCATAAAAAAGATTAAATATTATATATATATGAGCAATGAATCAAGAAGAAGAAAAAAATTGATTGCATATAATACCTGCCACAAGATCACTGAGAATCTCCAAAGATACGAAACCGGGTTTCGGAGCTTGGACTGTGCCAAATAGGTTTACACTAGCTCAGAACCGATGACAATGTGAGAAGAGAAGAAAAAAGAAAAAAAATTGTTGAAACTAACCATTTCCTCCTGGATTTTCCCGAAGGCACTAATATCAAAACCACCAGAAAACTTGCCTTTTGCACCTGCTCAAATATGAAAAAGAATACATGCTCCATAAATCAGACATCATTCATGAGTAAACAGATATTAAATAACAATTTCTAATTGTTTACCTGTAACTACAATTGCCTTCACGTCATCTCTCTTCAAGGCAAGTTCATATGTCTCTTTCAAGCTGTACAACACTAAAAAGAGAACAGAGTAGAAGTAAGCATTTGCTGGAAGACTGGAATCAATTTTCGAGTTTGGATCTTGAGATGATTTAGTTTGAAACAAAATACAAAAGAAATGCTCGCTTATATACAATTAGATCAATTCATAGGGTTACCTATTCTCATGTTATAGTAGTCCTAACAATATTCAAAAAGTTCTTTGAATTGACACCTATATGTCCTAAATAAAGATGTGAAACAGATTCAATGTTCAATGTGAGCGAGCTTTTTTCTTTTCACTTCTCCGCGGCTTTATCCTAGATCCAAACAAAACTTTACCAACAAGATTCCCAACATCCATTGGCATCATATTCTTTCTATCAAACAATAAAAAATCTTTGATTACCTTGTACAAATAGAATTCTTCTATTTAATACTGGACGAACAAATTGTCATTGAAAAAATTCAGAAACAAAACTAAGATTAAGTTTGAGACGAAGGTTTGCAGTTTTGCACTTCTTTTAAAAACAATTGATTTTTTCTAGTGGTTGCATATGGTGGAAAGTAAATTCAATTTTTTATCCAGAAAAAAAAAAAAGTACATTATACAATATTCTATGTCATCTCAAAAGAGAATCAAATACACTATTAGAGTGAACTTTGCGGCAGTGTAGCAAAACAATTGTAAACATATAGTTGAGTAGTTTACTATCATTTGAAAAGGATTAAAAGGAACATGAGCTCAGATTAATAACCATCCTATATTATTACTTAAATTTCGGATTTCAGCCCTCTAAACCATATCAGCCAAACATATTCGGTTAATAGCATAAACACTCTCAAGTATCTACCATATTAATAAATTGTACAAACCAAGTTGAAAAGAATAAAAATCAACATAACTACAATATTTTACATAAAGTAAGAAATAAAAAGTTGTTGGACTCATGATCAAGTTGAGAAACATTTCATGTCTACAATGGATAAGCAAATACCAAAATCAAAGAAAACTAATCCCAAATACAAACACATAACTATGAAAACCAAAAAATTTAGCAAACCACGATTCATAACAAAAGACAACCAGTATTAGTTAAAATTAAAAATAAAAAAAAAATAAAAAAAAAAAAAAAACCATCAAAGAAAAATCATGATTGAGATTTTCGTGAACTCTAAGATCTGAATTCTGAAATAAACAAAAGTCTAATTAGTAATAATACCATCAAATGAAAGAGAATTGACAGGAGGGTTTATGAGGGTGATGATTCCCACACCATCAGCTCCAACCTCAAGCGTTGTTCTTCCCTTCGAGCTGCTCATTTTTTTTTAGTTGATTTTCTTTTTATCCGATTATTAAGAAAAAAATGGGATTTTTACACTGATGATTTGGGGTATTTATTGTGGAAAGACAATGTAGAAAGAAAGAAAGAGGTGCCGTAATCGGGAGCGTGGACCGTGACGTTGGAATGCGGTTTGGGACTGTAATTACTCACAAGATATATATGGAATAATAATTTTTTTTTTTTTTTTTTTTTTGAGAGAGATGGAATAAAGTGTTCTAGATAGATAATATTGAAGTGTGTGTTCTTGTTTGCTAGTATTTTGATTTTGGGAGCGACAACACACACCAACTAGTTAATTTTCTAAATAAGGAAAAGTGTTAATTATTACGAATAGAAATCATTGCAAGGACAATTATAAAAAAACAAAAAAATTATTATTAAGACTGAAAAAAATTAAATTATTCAATATTTAATTCAAACATTTGAGTCAAAGTCCGTTTGAATTATAATTATAATTACATATATATATATATATATATATATATTGCGTGTAAAATGAAATATCTCGTACTATTAGAATTGAGAATTTGGTTCACATTTGATTAGTTTATTTCACGGTTCATTTTTAATTTATTTTAGTTTAGATAAAAAAATATTTATTTCACTATTCAATATGAACAACTTTTTTTTTTAAGGAAACATTAAAACAACTCCAAAATTTAAGTTTCCAGTATACTTTTTATCAACACATAAAGTTAATATTTGTTTTATCCAACACCATTAACAATAAACATATATTCTAGTTAATTTTTTATTCCACACCACTAAAAATAGAAAGAAAATTTTATTTTTCTTAATGGTAAGAAAACAGCTGGCTATTAAAAATGCTTAAAAAAATGATTTTCTTTCTTTGATGTGGCTACCTGATAATGAGCTACGTTTTCTCAAAATACAAACATTCAAAACTTTCCAAAATATATTCTATATTTTAATCTTGTAGAAAACTTATCCAAAACATATTTTCAAATTTTCAACTTTCAAATACAAACATTCAAATCTAATCCAAACTTATTTTCAGATTTTCAACGCAATTAACCTACTAATTAATATATAATTAATTAACAAACTGATTAATTAATATAAAATGCATTTCTTTCTACAAACACATTATTTGCACTTAATACAACATTGAATACTATTCCAAAATCATTATAATACATATTACATTCTATCTGGAATATTTGTGGCTACCATAATATACATATCTTACATACCATAATGAATCCTTTCAAATCTCTAATCTAAAATCAATTCAAAATTCTTGAAAAATTTAATATACAGGGATATTCCAAGACTTTACATAATATAATATTGAATATGTGATAGAACAGTACAACATCCATTACATTACATATTCGATACATCACCATTAAAAATTGAATCAAATCAAAATTAATACAAACTAGTCCATATGAATAGTGGTAAAAACACAAGTCAAACAAGTCCTAGAAATACAACAACAACTTAGACAGTTAGACGTGGAAGAATATACTTGAGTATGAGATAGGTAGATGGCTCATAAGTTAATCCCATCGAGAATTGATTTGAAAAGTATATATATAATTACTTTAGAACATTAAAAATTTGTAGATATTATTATAAAATTTTGAGCTAAATGAACACGGTAAAACTTTGGCTAAATGAACATGGATTTCCATTCATACAAAAAAAAAAAAAAAAAGATTTCCTCAAAACTAAAAAAAGGATAACTTGCAGTATGAATTTTGTCATAACTAGTCCGCTACTTGTAATACACAGCACCTTAGCATCTAATTAATCTCAATCACCAATCACTGTTGTTTAGCCATCAATTTCCAATTAATGGAAGAGTTAATGTTATCTACCCGTATTAGCTTGCCAAGCCGTTTTATATTTTTCTATACAATTGAATAAATAAGTTATCCAATTTTTTCTCCTAGATGAAAAGAATTTTATTTAATCAACAAAGTTCATAAGATATAAAATGACTAGCGATATTGCCAGAGCAACAATTGTTACTGTCAGAGCAATATTTATATATTTTCAAAATTACCCTTGTAATTAAATAAATTGCAATATTGATTTTAATGTAAAAATTTAATTTTTGCAACACTTTTTTTTTTTTTTTTAAATCACCAACATCACACTTCAGCAAACCCACATCTTCCTCCATTAACCCAATTAAGAGAAGCACAATATGCAACTTCTTCTTTCTTTTTCTTTTCGTTGGTTTCAAAGTTTTGTTAGTAGATGGATAATAAGTTTTACACTTATTTCATTTGAAGATGTTTACTGAAGAATTACTATTGGTGGTGTAATTAAGTGCATAATTACATAATTACTATTGGCAAAGTGCGACAACGTTCAAATATTAGGTGACAAAATATGAAAATATTGAAAGGACTTTAGATGACAAAGTGCGACAACATTCAAATGTTGAGTGATAAAATAGAAAACATATATTCAAAGCCACATCATTAAAGCTGGAAGGAATCAGAGCCGGTCTTAGATATCCGGGGGCCCTCATATTCGGGCCCTAAATTATAGAAACAAAATACTCAATTTTTAACATGTGAAAGTCCTAATTAAACATTGACATTTTTTTCTCTAACATATTACTTTCCAAATAGATAGTTAAATGGTCCCAATAGAAGTTTACTGACCTGGCTCTTCAATCGACGATCTACTACTCCCTCTTAATAGCAGATGCCCATGCTTTGATTCGAAAGCCCTAGCCAGTGATGAATCCCCAGGAAAAATTCATCAATTTATTTGATAGAATTAATCGTGAATATATCTTATTAGTAAGTTTAAAAACGTTCTTCTGGTGAAAATAAATTTTTTTAAGTATATGTACATAATATAATTCCACAACAAGTCCACATAAGTAAGTTTAATTTTAATAACCAAGATCAAAATATATAAGAATCACTAATAAAGAAAAAAGATTAAAACATTACGAAAGAAGAAAAAAGAGGAAGAAAAAGAACATAGAAAAAATAAAATATGAGAGACTTTAACCAAATAAGCTAACAAACATGTTTTGTTAAGGAAACTATAATAATACTTAATTTTTTCTGTGAGACGGGTATATATATAAAATTTGGGATCCCTTTACACTTGGGCCGAAACTGGATGAAATTTTTTATTAAATTCTAATTTTTTGCATCTTAAGGTGATTGTCTGAGGTCTTTTTAAAAGCTGAGAGATTAAGTGGAAATTCGCAAATGTTTGGGAATAAAAAAAAAAAAAAAAAAAAAGAATCATAGTTAGGAGGTAAAGTGAAATTTTCTCAAAAAAATTATGGAGTAGTTATGTTAATGAAAACATAGTTGAATTATTCTTTAATTATTTGCAGTCAAAATCCAATCACATGCTAGTCAATAAAAGTTGCCAGCTCGTGTTCAATAATAAAAATGGTTGGTGCAGGTACACTGAAACATGCAATCGAGAGTTCCCATCTATTTTGCTCTTATAGTATGGGAAATGGGTGATATTTCCGATGTCTCACGTTATTCGAGGTTACCCCCTCATCTAACTGTTGTTCTTAATTTCTTGCCCATCCCATCCTGATCAATCATATGATATGGTGATCCTCATCCCCCAGTGTTTACTTATAAATGATGTGGCGACATTGCGTAATTTTTAGCCCCAAGGTCTATGATATTTTCTTAGACCAGGTTTATATAAAAAAATTTGATGATTACTCGACATTTAGATTGTGTTAAATTAAAAGAACTCTCGTTTTTTTTGTTACTTTTATTCTTGTGACACGAAATACTCCCTCTGTTTTTTTAATTGACGCTTTGGAAGATTGCACACGAATTAAAGAATATCATAAATAATCACTTTTTTGAAGAAAAAATTCAAAATATCCGTTTTTTCTAATAAGTTTAGCATTAATTAACATTAATAACAAATATTAATAAGAAGGGTAAAATTGATAAAACAACATTAAATTTTACCTAAAACGACAGATAAAAGTAAACAAGAAAATGTGGATTTTTTGCACTTTGCACCCTTGAAATATAAAAAATGCAACAATCTTTTATTTTCATGCAAAAACTCAAGGCCAAAATTGATAATTCAATGGTAAATTTTTGGCACTTTGCACCCTCAAAACTTGAGAATTTAGCACTTTGCACCCCCAAAATAAAATTAGCACTTAACATCATCTAATTAAGAACAAATCAGCTACTTGCACCCCAAAACACAATAAATGAGCACTTTGCACCCCAAAACACAAAATTAACACTTAACACCCTCAAATTAAAAAAAAAAAAAAACTCAAATCCCTTGTTTTTTCCGTCAAAGTTGACAATCGGAGTGAAAAAATCTAAGGCAAAATAGGTAATTCATTTTTTCCCTTAATTTTGCAAAATACAATTATAAATACTAAAATACTCATTTCTCTCTCCATCTTTCTTTTCACCAATATACATATCCATAAATAACTAAATAAAGTACAAGTAAATTTCTCAAATACCTATTGTCTACTTCAAAATATCAAAGACCCATAATTGCTAATTTTGTGCTTTGGGGTGTAAAATGCCCATTTATTGTGTTTTGGGGGTGCAAGTGCTAATTTTATTTTGGGGGTGCAAAGTGCCAAAGATTTAAAATTGAATACCTATTTTGCCCATGACTCTTTGTCTGAAAATAAAAGAGGGTGCAAAGTGCTGCGTTTTCATATTTCGAGGGTGCAAATTGCTAAATCTAAGTTTCGGGGATACAAAGTGCCTATTTTCCATGTTTCGGGGGTGCAAAGTGCAAAAAACTCAGAAAATTTTGCCAAAGTGACAAATAAAAAAACGGAGGGACTAGTAGGTAACAAGTAAAAGGATAATTTTTTTCAAGAAATTTACAGTTGTTTTCGAAAGAAGTGTTTAAAATTATTAATGTCATATATGCAAACAAAATTATTTAGGAAAAAAAAAATCTTATTTTGATATATTCAACGAAAATAAAAGGAAAAATTTTCAGAATGGAGATAATAGTATTTTTTATTTAAAAATTTGGACATTATGTTATTATTCGATCTTTCTATCACATCAGCTAGATTTTGATAGTAAAAAACTGTTAGTATACCAAATATTGGAGCAATGTAGGTAAAATGTTCATTGATCAAAGAATAAAATTAAATGGCTTGGAAATGGCGTGGGCCTGTTTGTTTGGTGTTTGGAAAAGTAGTTTGGGAAAGTAATGGAGGTTTGTGAAATAATCTCGATTTGCGTAATGTTGTTTGTTTGGATTTTGAGAGAGTGGTTTGAGAAATAAAGTAGAAATAGGTTTTTTTCTGAAGAATTAGGTTTTAGGTGTAAGATGTGTAAGACTTTATGTCAAATCATGTTTGTTGTGAGATAAAATTGTGTAAGAGATAGATTACTTTATGTCAAATCAGAGTAGAGTTTGTATATGTTTTGTTTAGAGATAAGAAAATTGTTTTTGTTTGGGTTCTGAGAAAGTAGTTTGAGAAAATTGAGAGATGCAAAATCTATTTCAGAAAACAGAAAACATGTTTGTTTGACATTTTCCAAACACGAAATTTTTTTGGGAAACGCCAAACAAACAGGCCCATAGTATCTGTAGGTTGGGTTTGAATGGGGGTCAAATTTCATTTGGAAATAAATTTAGGAGAAAATTCTTACGTATACCAGCTCTAGAGCTTATTTCTACATCTTAAGGTGTAGGTTTTGCCAACTCAGTTTGTATTAATAAAAGAACTCAATTGTTAATTAAATAAACTAACCTAATTCAACTAGACTATATTAAGTTAAGTGAAAATAAGTAAATAAATTTAAATAGTTGGTTCATTTAATCTATTGATTGATTAAATTGGTGATATTTTTTTTATTATTAATTTTTGTAATTTGAAGTTTTAATGAAATTGTATTGATAAAAATTCATTAACTACTGAATTTATAAAGATTTCTTAATATGTAATTAATTACATGGAGTATTTTTAATTGTACGATATTCAGATTATTTAATTATTTTGTATACAATATACATAATCTTATTTAGAAAATTTGAACTTTTAATGATTTTTAATAGGCCTGGCTATGTTGCATTTAATAAATATAAAAGTTGGTTTGAGCTAGGTGTTAATTAAAAGAATTAGGAAAAAGTAGGGTTTTTTGCACTTTGCACCCCCAAAATACGAAAAATAGGCACTTTGCACCCTCGAAACTTAGATGTAGCACTTTGCACTCTCGAAATATGATAAATGCAGCACTTTGCACCCTCGTTTATTTTCAAGCAAAAATTCAAGGGCAAAATAGGTAATTCAATAGTATTGGCACTTTGCACCCTCAAAACTTGAGAATTTCGCACTTTGTACCCCCAAAATAAAATTAGCACTTAACACCCTCTAATTAAGAACAAATCAGTAACTTCCACCCCCCAAAACACAATAAATGGGCACTTTGCACCCCAAAATACAAAATTAACACTTAACACCCTCAAATTTAAAAAACCCAAACCCCTCGTGTTTTTCGTCAAAGTTGACTATCGGAGTGAAAAAAATTTAAGGCAAAATAGGTAGTTCATTTTTTTTACTTAAATTTGCAAAATACAATTATAAATACTCGAATACTCACTCATTTATCTCTCCATCTTTCTTTTCAACAATATAACCATAAATAACTAAATAAAGTACAAGTAAATTTCTCGAAGACCCATTGTCAACTTCTACATATCAAAGACCCATAAATAATTACCTATTTTGCCTTAAAAAAAATTCATCTTAATGGCGACTTTGTCGGAAAAAATGAGGGGTTTGAGTTTTTTTTTATTTGAGGGTGTTAAGTGTTAATTTTGTATTTCGGGGTCCAAAATGTCCATTATTGTGTTTTAGGGGTGCAAATTGTTAATTTGTTCTTTATCAGGGAGTGTTAAGTGCTAATTTTATTTTGGGGGAGCAAAGTGCCAAAGATTTACGATAGAATTACCTATTTTGCCCTTGAGTTTTTGCTTGAAAATAAACGAGGGTGCAAAGTGCTGCATTTTTCATATTTCGAGGGTGCAAAGTGCTAAATCTAAGATTTGGGGGTGCAAAGTGCCTATTTCTCATATTTCGGGGGTGCAAAGTGCAAAAAACCCGAAAAAGTACTTGGCAAATCCGTATCTACAATTAATCATATCTCAAAAGCACAAAACATTTACAAGTTTATAAGCACAAAAGACCATTTTGATAAGTCATATAAGTACGTTATAAATTTATAGTGAAATTTCATTAGAAAAATCGAATATGGCAACAAGAAATAATAGCTGTACTGATTGGAATTATTAATTGCAGTAGGCCTTTGGTATGTCAACAATGAAATTTGAAATAATAGCTGTACTGATTGGAATTATTGCAGTGGGCCTTTGGTTTACAAGCTATAACACAATCGGATTGCCAGGATCTTTCGGGAATTTTATATGGCATGTATAAAAATTTATTAAGAATTCTTAACAGATTAATCAGTAATGGAGTAATAAAATAATCAAAATATTGTAATTATATATGAGGAGACTTATAAAGTCTGTTGTGTTAATGGCTTGATATCATTCAATTTCAATAAAATTCAAAACTATAAAGAATTTAAACAAATAATCACCATCACCAATCACTTTCTCAAAAAAAGTTTAAATTAGCTGAGAGATAGAATTAGCTTTTGTACCCAATTTTTTTTTAAAATTAGCTAAGAGATAAAATTAACTCACTTTCTCAAATTTATTTTTTTAGTTTTCACTTAGCCTAGTTGGGTTAGGTTAGTAAAATTTGTAACAATAGGATTCTTTTATTTAATTGTAAAAGAGTTGGTAAAATTTAGATCACCTGGTCTAAGAGTAAGTTTAAACCTAACCTAGTTAAGAATTTTTCAAGTTTAGGCTAGTCTCGGCTCAAATCCCGAGTTATATCCAAATTGAGGCGCATCAATATTTAATTGAGGCCTACACAATTATTGATTTGATATGTTTAACTTACTTTTTATATACGCAAAATTTTTTTTTTTTTTTTTTTTTTTTCTAGTCCAAACTTCAACATCCAAATCCCAAAATTTTAAACTCTTTAACTTTCATCTTATTAATATTTTATCGGCTCAAGATTCTCTGTACCACTTAAGTGTATCATCACTAATTGATTGACACATGCATATGTGAGAATTATTATAATTGTCATATGTGCAAGTGTCAATTAATTAATGATGATACACTTAAGTGGTACACCAAAAGTGGTACCGATGATCTACACCCTATTTTATCTATCTCAATATTTCGATGAAGCCACTGTCTAAACCAACACAAGAACGGCTACTGGAATCACGTACGGTACGAGCGAGCTGCGCCACTCCCAAACCAATTTTGTCTTCTTCATAGTTGAGTTTGAGTTTGAGTTTGAGATTGAGTTTGAACACAATAAGATAAGGTGGAGTTTTCCATTTCGAAGCCATGTTTAATTAATTTGCATTTATATATATATTCGTCATCTGCACACTGAACATGCATGTCATGTCATCTCTTTAGTACTATATATATATTCAACAATCTCTTGTTAATTTCATTCTCTCAGTCCGATATAAATATAGGGAGGTATTTATTGAAATCTCAACGTTAACGGAGGTTTTTATAATTTCACCTAACATTAGAGGAGGTCTGTAATTAATTTTACATTTTTTGTTTTTTGTAAAACAACTATTTAATATGCTCGAGTCAAAATCGTGGGCTGATGCTGATTGAGTCAAGTTATCAAAAGGAAGTGCCCCCACCTCTTTTCTTTTTCTTTTTCTTTTTCTTTCTTGGATTCGTAAATACAATGTGCCGTATTTAAGTCGAGTTTATTTACTTCCTTCATTCTTAACCATCTCATAGACGTTCAATAACAATAATATAAATAAAATCCCAACGAGAAATTTACAAAAGAAAAGGAAAAATAAATTGGGATTAAAGGGTGAAACTATATATATATATATATATATATATATATATATATATTGTTCAGGACCATGGTTTCAAATTTTCATATTTTTCGATGAAAACATCAAAAAGTTTTCATTTTTGAATCAAACGAAACGAAAGCATGATGTAATTTCGAAACTATTTGCTTACCTTAGACTCTGTTATTCTAGATTTAGTAGTTTATTTCACAATTTTTCCTTATTGTTTCCGAAACATTTCCAAAAAGTGTCGAAAAATTTCCAATATTTGGCTAACCGAAACATACGTTCGAAACGAAATTTTGATCCATGTTCAGGACTATAAGACTGTCACCCCATTTTATTACACCGTACACAAAATCTAGAACAATCTAAATTAAAGCACAAGATCAACCAATTAAATATTGCATACCAATTAAGATAAAAACAAATATTGAGATAATGAAAACTCAATTTCATAGTTGACAAGGAATAATAGTAAAAAAATCATAGATCTAAATCTCTTTCTATAATTAAATTGCTTTTATCAGATGAAAGAACTAATTTTCAAACTTTAACAAGTGTTCAACTCTGTCTTATTGCAAATATATAATCTCTGCTGAGACGGGATCTAGGGGAATTCATGTTCCGTATTACATAATTTAACTAGTCCAGAATCCAGACACTTGTATGTATTGTACAGTCTTGTTAATTTATTAAAAATAAAACTGTCCAGTATAGTTAAACATGCAATTGACACGAAAAAGTTAGAATTACTAGTAAGCTTTTTTAAAAAATATATTAAAAAAAATTAATCAAAAAGACAAAAACATGACATACTTGTAAGAAGCTCTTTCGTTTTTCAATAATAATTTAGAATAATACATTTTATATTCTTTTATTGATTAATCTACCTACTATGTTACGAGGCATAATTTGTTATTATTTATGAAACACGGAAATAATAATAATATGAACCCTCCTCCCTTTCAATTTTAAAGCATTTAGTTGATATACCAGACCTTCCTTATCTTACGTGGAAAGTCTTTAGAGGTCAAACTTTATCCATCTCGATTGGATTCCTTGACAAATACTTTTATTGATAGGATCGACATGATCGATTTCATGAGGAACGTCGATTACCTACGGAACAATGTCCCCTCAACATTTTCGCGACCAAGATCATGTATCCAATATATGACTATATATATTAAACCTTGATCCATCTAAAGATTACTATTCACAAAAGATCATAAGATTCATATACATTTACTAGAGTCGACCCGTTATCCGCTGACCTGGTTGACTTTTTACCATCTATAAATACCCTCATTAATACGTCGAAAAGGTAAGCATTAATTACTATCTTCCAGTTCCGATTATCTACCTTCCAGCTCCAATTATCATTTATAATTCTTGATCTCATACTTACTTAGACATTAGTGGGTCACCTCATATGTCGAGTATGGTTGAAGGAGATGTTGATTATCCTCAAAACTCACTTCCGACCTTAAGGCACCCAAGATCGCGTCTAACTCATCTTCTTACAGATGAGCCAAAGTAAAAATATCCCAAAAGTAATCCACCACAACATCTGCTATATTCTCGAATTTGTCTTACATTCAAGATTAGATATAATGGTTGGGTTTCAAATAAAAATATTTATTCAGCTTAACAAATCAACTTTTATTTATCTTTGATTATATCTTCAATGATAACCCCTCCGTTACAAATTAATTGACACATTTCTTATTTTCACACAGATTAAAAAACTTAATAATGAATCACTTTTTTATGGTAAAATATCAAAAATATCATCTTTAATGATTGTTGTCACTTTGTCATGAACTACTTCATACGTGTTCTTTTACCTTTTTTATTGGTGACCCTTGATCATTCCAAAAAAGACATGATTGGAAAAAATTGCTTTGAAAAAATCAAATGTGTCCGATTAATTTGAAACATAAAAATTAGATAAATTTGTTTTATAATTTGCAACGATTTAAAAACAAAACAACTAATAAAGTCAGATATTAATTAAGTTAATCTAGGAAACCTAACGTAAATTTTAAATGTATAGCATATGCAATAATATTTGATAACATGTGCAAGTTTAATGCTTTAGTTTAATAATACGCGCGAGCGCCACACTAATAATTTAATAACAGAGAGTTGGAATTTTAGCAATAAAAAAATGTTAATAGCTAATAAATGAGGGTGTAAATTGATATTCAAATAAATGGCGAGTCAATGACTGAGCAACAATCACCGATAGAACCGAACTCCGTTAAAAAAAAAAAGAAAATAAAAGAAGTCAAAAACTGACCAAACTCTATAAATTGTGTGTGTGCCTAACTACTTTATATTTAGATTAAAAAAAAAAAAAAAAAGTAGTTTAATTTACAAATTTATTAAGAAAATCCCAAGATGATTTGCCGGAAAATTGGATGGAAAAATCCATGGAGCATTAACCAGTTGTGGAGGTGTATTTACTCAGCCACAGCTACGCCGTCGGGAGCTGCCGCTAAAAGAGCCAGCTCTGAAGTGGGTTTACTATCCCGAGCTCAAGCTCACATTTTTACCAATCCCAGAACGTTGATTAGCCTAAAAAGTCATCTCAATCGAGATTCCGTAAGTATTTTTTTTTAATTAATGATTATACATTTATATGGCTCGTGGGTTAGTTTTATTTTTCTTGGAAAATAGTTATTAGTTAAAATATTTGGTATATGTGTGACTTGATTTGAAATGGAGATGACTTTTATGAAATAATGTTCCCTTAATTTCACTTTAGAAACATATATGGTTGATTGTTGTATGAATTTTGTCAATCAGCTCCCTATATATGTTTCCTTTATGTTGGTTTCAGCTTCTTGGCATAAAAGGAGGGTGTTGTTCCTTTACAAGTGAAGCTTTGGCTGATCATCTCCCTGTTGTTAGTGGGGGAATGGTTGATGTTCCTCTGGCTCAAACCGGTGAAGGTATTGCAGAATGCGAACTTCTTAAATGGTTTGTGCAGGAGGTGAGTTTTTATATACTACTTATTTGTTTGAGATATGATCTTTATTTACCAAAATATATATTCGATCGATATTTGATATTATTCACTTGTACGTGCCAATTTTACTTGGCAGGGGGACCAAGTTGAAGAGTTCCAGCCACTTTGTGAGGTTCAAAGCGATAAAGCAACCATAGAGATTACTAGTCGCTACAGAGGAAAAGTTTCTAAGCTTCTCCACGTTCCGGGGAACATTGTAAAGGTACTACTTTGCAATCTTGGTAAATGGAAGTAATACTTTTACAGCGCTTTTATTTTACTAAAACCACTGCTTTATATATAGGTTGGTGAAACTCTTTTAAAGATGGCTGTAGATGAAAATGAATTACAGCAGAATCAACAAATTGAGTCTTCAGAGAGTATAATTAGTGAATTAGTAGATATTGTTGATTCACTAAAAGAACGGAAAACTGGTGGAGTGCAAGCCACACCTGCTGTTCGTAATTTCGCAAAACAGTTCGGTGTAGATGTCGAACATGTGCATGGAAGTGGCAAAGAGGGACGAGTTTTGAAGGAGGATATCCTGAAATATGCTACAGAAAAAGGCATTTTCAAAGAAAGCACACAATCTGTTAGTGTTCCCTCAGGAGATGAGAAATTCCAAGATGTTGTTTCATCTACATATGATGGATGGGAGTACGAGGATAAGACACTTCCTCTAAGGTGTGTTTTATCAATTATATATCATCAACACAAATTACTTAGTACAAAGTTCTGCTTTTGAAGTTTTATCATGGTAGTTGCATGAATTGTTCCCGTCTTTGACGGCACTTTGAGGTATGTTTGGGGCAAATATGTAAGTGTATGTATTGTGTCTTGTAGAAGGTTAATTGTGAGTATTAGTTAATGAAGCCAGTTATTATTAAATCTTGGCAGGGGTTTCCAGCGTGCTATGGTTAAATCTATGAGCTTAGCGGCAAAAATTCCACATTTTTATTATGTTGAAGAGATAAATTGTAATGCTCTTGTTGAGCTCAAAGCATCATTTCAAAAGGATAATACAGATCCAAATGTGAAGTTCACTTTCCTTCCTCTGTTGATAAAGTCACTTTCAATGGCATTAACCAAATATCCTTTGCTAAATAGTTGCTTCACCCAAGAACTGCAAGAGGTTATCCTCAAAGGTATGCATGCATGCATGCTTAAATTGCTATAAAAGTATTTTCTTCCATGAATAAACACATTTTATATAAAATTAACATGGTATGCGTTTCTTTTCCTTTTGAATGATGTCAAAATAAAGGATCGCATAATATTGGAATTGCAATGGCTACTCCAAATGGTTTGGTTGTACCTAACATAAAGAAGGTTCAGTCTCTTTCCATCTTGGAGGTCAGTTTAAATTGATTTAATAATTATTTACTTTTCCATGATTTTACTTTATTCGTTTATATTATGACAAGTTTTTGGTATAGTTAGTATCCGAACATCCACCTCAAATTTTCGTTTCCTAATATAAATTGTTCAGATAACAAAGGAAGTGTCACGACTGCAACAACTGGCTATGGAAAATAAGCTTAGCCCCAATGATATAACTGGTGGGACTATAACTTTAAGCAATATTGGTGCAATTGGTGGCAAGTTTGGTTCCCCACTTATCAATGTCCCTGAAGTTTCCATTATAGCAATGGGACGTATACAGAGAATTCCTCGTTTTGATGAACATGGAAATGTTTATTCTGCATCCATAATGACCGTAAGTACTTTCTAACCGTGGATCCAAATATATATACTAAACATAATAAATGAAAAATTAAGTAGACATCTTTTTTGTGTATTCTTACCATGGTAGTGTCAATATATTAATTTGTACATCATTTCGATCTCAGGTAAATATCGGTGCGGATCATAGAGTTCTAGATGGGGCAACTGTGGCGATGTTCTGCAATGAGTGGAAGCTATTCATTGAAAAACCAGAGCTCTTGATGTTGCATATGACATGATCGATCAGCCACAAGTTACAGAACAAATACGACAAGGAAGTGAATCAAACGATTCAAGCTACAAAAAATGCCATGTCCATGAATGTTGTGGGTTCTGGAATTTAATTTAAAATTTGGCTCCTTAAAGAACTGTTAACTTTGTCATGTCAGAAATTTTACTCGTCTGACATAAACTCTCTGCAGAAATTTATGCTGACTATTCTACACTTCTATTTTCTAAGGACATGATATTCTCCGCGTTCTATATCATAATTGCCATTTAATTTCGTCTTAATAATCAAAACTGCAATAATAAATACATAATTTAGCTAGAGGAAATCATTAGGTCAAACATGTTTATTATTATAGTTACATGACTTGAGAATAAGAGTATTTCATGAGTTGGATAGCATAAATTAAATGCATGAGCTTGATAACAATTCACAATGCTGAACAAGAGGAGGAAGAAGAGTTTTTAAAGAAGGCATGAATATGTGCATTAACTTGAGCAGGTTTTTCCTGGTGAATAAAATGAGCTACACCTTCCATTACAACTACTTCCTTCAACAGAGGGACATCCTTCTTGAATCCACCTTTGTGTATGTAGTCTTTGGTCCCCGGAGCATTGTATGTGAGGTCCAAGTCACCCACAATAAACTTTACTGGAACTTCAACTTGAGCCCCGCTCCAAGGTGCTGTCAGTTCCCAATTTCTACATATATTCAACAATTGGTATCAATAGAAAAAACATACAACAATGTTCATCAAGGGAAGGGAGGAGAGTATGGATATATAAAATGAATCTCCTTACATGTCAAGAGCTCGATAGTAATTCAAAGCTCCGGTAAATCCAGAGACCTCGTACTTGGTAGCATAGTAATCAACATCTTGTTCAGTTAACCATTCTGGCAAAGTAGTAATTGGAGTTTCATCAGGGAATATTTTTCCTTTGGGAAGGTGAAGTGGAGAAGGATTTCGGTATGTTAGGAAATGTTTTAACAGAGTCTTAGTGCCTATTTTCGCAAAATCACTTTCTACTTCTCCAGGTTCCTGGAATATATACACAGATCATGCACAATTAAACAGATTTAACTTATGCACAATTATTATTGCACTAAAGCTCTTATTTTTACATACTCAAGTTTCAGAAGAATTTAAAGAACTTTTCATGAATTTAAAAGAATCTTCAAAATTCAATCATTTTTTTTCTTTCAAAATATACTTTGGAAATGCAATCCAAAAAGGCAAATTTGCTTGGCAGTCAAGTGAACCGAACATTCGGATTACAAGTTACTAGGCTGATTCTCAAGCTGAGACAGTGAGAGTTGAGAGCAGCTCTTAAAATATTCAATTTAAAGAGACCAAAAGGTCACTCTTGAGCTTTGGTACTAGATTATCTAGTAGTAGTTCATTATTAGTCTTAATAATTAATTTATCTTTTAATCGTTATTATATTAGTGTTCACTCGAAATAAAATAAACCAAACCTGAAATCTGCAAATATAGTAATCATCCCCATAAACAGCACGCAGCATTTCCAGTGGTTTCCGGCTAGGGTTTCTTCGACTGAAAACCACACTCATATTCACCAACGCCTTCACCAAATCCGGTCTATACAAGCACAAACTCCACGCAATAATCGCCCCCCAATCGTGCCCCACAACGAAAACCTTCTCAGACGGCCGCGCCACCGCTTCGATGAGCCCAACGACATCGCCCACCACATGAAGCGTCGTGAATTTCGAAGGATCGCTTGCCGGCGCTCCGGTGGTTTCGGCGAAGCCACGGAGGTCCGGGGCCACTGCTCGGTAGCCGCGGCTGGCGAAGAAGATCATCTGGTGGCGCCACGTGTACCAGCATTCAGGGAAGCCGTGGAGAAAGAGGATCATTGGGCCTTGGCCCATTTCTGCTACGTGCATTTTAAGCCCATTTATATTCAATGTCTTGTGCTCTATTCCTTCCATATCTAACGTAACTTTTATTCTCTCTCTCTCTCTGTGGGTGTGTGAAAGAAATTGTGAATCACTTTTATACACGTATAGGAGCTTGAAGAATATTTTTTTTGGCTTAGGTTACGCTTATTATGAAGAAAGATGGGTCTGGTACAATTTTACGTGGTCTCGGTTTTAAAAAAATTGTTTGAGTAATTTCAACAAAATCATTGAAACCTCGTTTGGCTAGGTTTTAAATATTGGGTTTGGTGATGGATTAGTTTTAGATGTTGGGGTGTGGAAAAAAGTAGGTGATAGATGTAAAAATAATGTCTTTTTTAGAGAGTTTGTGAAAAAAAATAGATGATTGATGTCAAATCAATATTTATAATTTTTAAGAGTTTGAGTGTATGTTTGTGAATAAATTAATGATAATTTTCATAACTCTGGCGAAAATTCATTTGGAAAGTTTTTGGTCCGATGTCGTAAAACTCGCAAGACTGGACCAAAACAACGAGACTGAGCCAAAATCCGTCCATACAGAAACCTCTGAAACCATTGAAACCATTGTTCAAATGAATTTCAAAGGTTTTGCCGGAATCTCTGAAACCAATTATTAAGACCAAATCGAGATCAAACCCAGTCAAATTACTTTCTTATTAATCCATTATGTTTCTAAAAATGTATAACATAATGATGTCTACCGAATGCACAATTAGAAAGATTGCGTAAAAGAGAATCAAAACCATGCGTGTTTTGTCATGTTGATAATTATTGATGGAGTAATTATGAAGGAAATATCTGATACCTTTTTGTTTTGAAGTGAAAGATAAGAACGAATATAGTACATCAAAACTACTCAAAAGAGAAAAGAATATTGCGTGAAAAACGATATGAATTTAGAGGATTGTTTGTTTGTCATTTTTTAAAGTTATTATGTGTTTGGAAAAAGCGAAATAAATATATTATTTACTTTTTGAAAAGAATTTCAAATTACTCTTTTAAAAGTCAAACAAAAAATTATTTTCTTAATTTTTAAAAAAAATCTTACACAAGCATAAAGTAACTAATCCCGTGCACAACTTATTTTACATAACAAACATGTTTTGACATAATATCTTATACATTCTACACGTGTAACTTAATTATACTTGAGAAACTAATAGGTACTCCAGTTACACACAAAACATCATAAATTAATTAATTCATATGGGTGTGGGCATCTTCACTCACAGTACGCACTCCAAAACAAGGGCGACTGTATTATAAAATAATAAGAAAGTGAAATAGGTGCGCGATTCATGGTTGCAATTTCCTGGCAACAATGCCAAAATTTGTTCACTAGGTAAACACATGCAATGTAAGTAAGTACACGTATCGTTCATCTATACTATTAAAAAAGAAAGCCTGTTTTTACTCACAAAGTGACGGTTGTGACACCATGATATACCAAAAAATTATCATTTTTCAAAATTACCCTTTTTTCAAAATTTAAAATTACAAAACACAAAAACTGCCCAATAAAAAAACTACATTTTTTCACTTTGATTATCATGACAAAGCCACGATTGAACTTTTCTAAGTTGAAACTTTGCATATATTTTTTGCATATTCAAAATTGGTCTTGATATATTACAAAAAATTAATATGTCAGGATAAATTATAATTCAAAGAATTCAACACACGCGAGTACCGCGTGCCACAACGGCTAGTGTAATAAAATAACAAGATAGAGTGTCGAATATACGGAAGATTATGCAATTAATATGCCAATATATTTTATTACTAGCTAGTTTCTCAAGTGGAATTTTCAGGAGTAACGTTGAAGGATATTAATTAACCAACTAATTTAACTAGAGCGAATGATCGAACTCGATAAAGTGATATAATCTAAAGAGAGGACTTATTGTATTCATTGAACCTACAATTAATTTGTTGAGTTATTTGCTATCTTAGGATCCCAAATTTTTATCACTATGAATCTTTGATGAATAGAATCATCTACCACACCTTGACATCACATTTTTGCGTCACAAATATAAGCTTTATTGACAAATTTGTAAATTCAAAATTTTGACATACAAACCTAACCTTTCTATCAAACTTACTATATTCCTAGTTAGGCAATTCTAACTGAAGAGGTTGTATAAAGGGCCAGTTCTAACTCATTGTCGCAAGTATATTTCTATCCTAATTGATCGCAACGATAGGGCGAGAAATCCCTACCCTGACATTCTTCTTGTTGCATTTTTTTGTTTTAATTTGCTCTTGGACTTGGGACATTTTGACTTCCTCCTACAAGAACAATGAACATGATTCAACAATGTGCATCTTTTCATCTAATACAGAACATATGAGTACTCATTAATTAAACTAAATTTACTTAATATCATATATCGAAAACTTAAAGTAAAAATAATAGAATAAGTATTGAAAATAGGCTTGATAATATTGTTTTCATAGAGATATCACTGGTATATATAAATACCTATTTTTTAAAGACCGTTTTGCAGCATATTTAGATGTCCTTTAGCTGCTTTCATCGATCTGAATGCTTTTCTGATACCCGGGGCATGATACGTCTGGGAGAAAACATAATAAGAATGATTAGACATTCTTTCTTGTGTCATGCTTAAAATAATTTTTCCATGAAGTTGTTTATGAAATTGAAATGTCATAATAAACTATTACCTTATCCAAATAGCTAGGAAATTTACCGTTTGGTCCTCTTGGTTTTCCATATACTGACCATTCATTTGGCAACCACGATGGATTAGGCAGTTTAATTTTTTTCCTCTAATCGAAAGAGTACGTAATAGTCATTAGTATATATAAAGTAACATTAGACTTACATATAATTAATCATTTGTAAAAACAAAATTAATTAATTAATTAATTCATATTCACATTAAGCTTACCTCATTATCGACTATATATGAATTAGTAGGAGTAGTAATAGTGCCATCAGATTCCCTTAGTCTCTTATGATTTATTACCTCTTGAGGGGATTTTTCTGCAATAGTTTGGGAAAGTACTTTTTTGGGCATTTCTATATGATTACCATCAAACGTTTTGTTTGTGGATTGGGTAGATCTAGAGCGTTGTACATAGGATTTAAAGGCGTTAGTCATATCTGGAGGCATATCCAGCGCCAAACATGTGTCTTCAATAGTATCCGGGTCGAAAATACTATCAAATCGCTCTATTAGGTCTTCAACTTCAGTATCTTCATGTTCAAGGCCTGCTTGTGGCTGAGCAAAAATTAAGCAATGACATAATTGAGGACCAATTTAAATCTAATTGACAAAGATAAATTAAATAAATGTTTCAAATACATATATATATATATATATATATATATATATATGGAGACATTAACATGATGCAATTATTAATATATAGTAAGACTTAGGTTCTTGAGGCAAAAAATTAAAAACCAATTTGAGATGGTATATTATATATATATATATACCATTAGATCATGATCAACGAGTACTCCATTTTTTCTAGAGATATTTGAGGCATTTTCTTGTAACATTTCCAATGGGGATTCTAGAATTTGACGAGGCACAAGATCTATAGGTTTTTTCATCATTTTAGATATGAGATTTCTAGGGTAAAACTCGGGTTCAGCAGTTTCTGATTTTGAATTATTGCAAAATGCTTGTGACAAGGTTTTCTGAAAAAATGCTAGGTTTTGATTTCCTAGCAAATATTGGGAAGGAATTGGATTGATTTGAAAAAAAAGATGTGAAAGGAGCAAGTGACCTTGTAAAACAATGTAAATAAAATGTTACAATGTTTGTATTCTTCCCTTCAAACCCTTAATATACATAGTCTATTCAATAATTATGCATATCGGATTTAGGAAATTTGTTGAACTCTTATTTAGAAAAAGAATCTAAGTAGATAATATCAAAACTTATTATGATAGAAGAGCTTTAAATATTCATTAATGTTATGTATACTATTGAGTATTGACATATCTTTGTTGGTTTTCGAAAGCTATTTTCCATATAAGTCCCATATTAGATTTTGAATAATTTGTAAATAGTTTGAAAATTTGCCTTCTTTCTTCAGTGACTATTTCTTAGATGGTAAACATGCTGATAAACATTTTCAAATTTCGGATTCTGTGAATTTTAACATAATTTGATATTTTTTTCATTGGCTATATGATGATTTTTTTTTAAAATTAAAATTATAAAATTGAATAGAAAATGTCAGTTACAAAGAATTTAGGGGAATCTGAATCACAAAAAATAACGGGGGATAAAACCCTTTTGATCAATCACAAGTTTTTCAGCATTTAGCAAGATTATGTGCCGCTTTTGTTCCTGATTCTCGGGATCTTTTTATTAGTCCACTTCAACAAAAGAGACCTAGCATATTCGGCATAAGAGGTACAAGTTCATTCAAAGGAACATGTACACGACGTTGAGTGAGTTGCTTTCAAAGAGAGAAAAATGCTAGTTTTCTTGATCAAGGATGCACATAACTTCTTTGATTGTTGTTGTTTCGGCACTAGTGGCATCAACACGAGGTTCAAACTTGATCAAGTGAGGAGGATTTCACATTGTACACGTGATTGGTTGCATTCTATCTTGCAACAAAACGAAGCCCTCAATATGAGCTCAATGACTATTTTTATCGTAAAACATCATCATAGTTTAATGTATTTATCTCGGTACAGAGCATCTAATATGTAGACAAATTAAGCAATCTCTAAAATTACATAAAATCAACTAAAAAAAGATGAATAAAAGTCTTTAACATCTAAGAATCTAGTCATTAATTATATCAAGATTCACCTAAAGGTAAGTAGCTCAATCGCGAACCTCGATACGTCTCTAATTATTTGACAGTTAAGATCCAATAATAACTAAATCTCTGAAATAATAAAAACATTGCGATGGGTGAGCCGCAAACTCCGGATCGAGCATATCTTTCAACGTAACAATAACTATGCATTCTTAACATATATTTAGTATCATTTAACAAAAACGATTTCATGAAAATGGTAAAATTTTCAAAGATCAAAACAAATTGCTCCTAAATATAATAAACTCACATACAAACATTACGACCACTATTATATATATCTCATGGAAAGGGCTGTCAGCACATGGATATCCATGGTCCAAAACTAATATATTTGAACCTACTCTCCACCACCGATTGGGGAATCATAGCATGAAGGAATTGTCAGCAGCGTGATGGGAATTTCCGCAAAAGGAATAAAACTCTTCTTAGCTCGTTTTGGCCTACTTTTTGTTTTTTCAAAAGAAAATTTGGAACAAAAATTGTGGGAAGTAGGTCTATGGATTTGTACATGAGATACCATTCTCAACATTATGTATTTACTATTATTATAGGGCCATTCTCGAGGAAGATATCACCTTTCAGATCCTACATCTCGCCATCCCAAGAAGAAAGAATCTCCTTAATTATTTCAAGTCGTCCGAATGAGTGATCCTGGCTGGTTGGTCACCTTTCTGGTTCTTGACCAAATAAGTGAGGGGCAAGTGGATTGATAGAGAAAGATCTCTTGTTCTTATTATAGGATTGGAGCCACATATGTTTGGTAAAGAGAATAAACTTCTTCTTTGAGAAACTTATACTCGTTATGTTGTTCGACTGAACTCGTTGGATCTATGTCCACTGTAAGGCGGTAAGAAGTATCAAAATAAAAAATATGGAACTAGTTCCTATATATCGCCAACGAAATCTCCAAAAATAAGCCCAAACAAACGCATGCCGAAGTTAGAGCTTACAAAACAATAGTTTTCTCCAGGTGTCCATAGCAAGCCATCTTGACATGCAATCAACAAAAAATGTAATATTTGCTTGATCAAAGGTATTTGAAAATCCTCATTGTGTTTTTTAAAATTTATAGTACAAAATATCTCTCTACCTTAGTTCTAACTAAAATTTATGAATCACAATAAAAATATTTCAAAGCCATTTAAATATACTACAATACATAGTAATTCGAAGAAATTACATGTAAAATAATATCAAGAACTATGCGATATTCAATTTAGTTCTTTGGAATAATTTATTTTTTTAATTATAGATTTTCAAAAAGGATCAATTTAAATCTATGGGATAATTTAAATATACAACATCTTATGGACAGTTAAATGAAGGAAATTTTACAAAGTGAACGTAAAAGTTTAAAGAATTTTTTTTTTCAATAAAACCTTGTATTTACTGATCTTGTAATTAATCTTATTCATGATCAACAATATTGTCATTTGTATTTTTCAATCTATTGTGATTTAAGCAATTTTTGAAGCCCTTAATTAGATAATGAAACTATGGAATTAACATGGTGCATTCATGTACGGAATATATTCTACTATGGTTTAATGTCATAAAAGAAGTTCAAGTTGTAGATTACAATTGAAACGAGGCATCACTGAGTTTGGTAAGACATGCACGAGTATGCATTTCTCTTGCATGAAGGGCACATAGTTCCATGGACGCCGATATGATATATATCGATACATATGAGTGGCTGACGCACTTGATGAGATCAAGCGCACCAAATCCTTGCCGAACGAATCTCATATTAGGAGTACATCTAATTAGATGTAGAATTATTCTATTTACTATAGTGTATGTAAATTGGTTCTTTGATTTGAAACGTTTGAGTGATCTTTATGCGGAGCACTTATGCTTTTGATGTGTTACCTGAATACTACTAGCGAGCCAATATGATTTCACGTCTGTGATAGATTACTTCGTAGTGAAGTTAATAACGTCAACAGAGAATCCATTAACCCTCCATAATGGAAAAGGGATACTATCCTATGCATTCTTTTATGGATTGATTCTGAGAAATCTTTCAGCGAAGTACGTGATGATTTGAAAATGAGTTTCCAAATTTCGAAATGAATCACCATCAAGAATAGAACGCGTAGCATCGAGGACCTATATTTAGGATAATAGGAATATGTAGGGATGCAGATGGTTTTTTAAGTCACACCTTATCATATCGTACCGTAGGTTTTGGTATGTATGAAACCATAACGATACTTTTTGTATGTATGAAAACATAACCTATATTTTTGTTATGGTACATGTATTAAATTTTGTTACTCCAAAAAACCGTAACATACCGTAGTTAGAAAAATATATTAGAAAGATTTAGTTCGTTGAAGGAGTTGGCTTTCAATTTTGAATTAGAAATTAGGATTTAATTAAATTGAATCTTAATGTTCCTAATTAAATAAATCAATTTAAATGGGTCTCGGAGGCGATCACAAGTGATTTAGTGTAGGATGTTATATGATCCCATCTATTATAACCAAGAGAAGTCAAACTTCTCCTCATTCTGAAGTGGTCCCTCAGGTATCATACGTATAAGCTACTCTTGTTACTGAATTACATATCTATATTATTCCTCCTTACAAGTTTTAGTATCAAGTTACTGACTTAAGCATTATAGGAGGCTCACCAGGAATAAACTCTTTCCTTTGTTTAATTTGTAGGAATTGAACGTACATAATATCAAACTCCAAAAGCGATATTGGTGGAATCCTTGGATACGGATCCTGAGACAAATTAATACCCGCATCAACTACATTTATGTTGATGGCAATTTTTATACATGCCACTGTATATGGAAATGCCACCACAACACATTTTATATGACATTTAGGATTCCTCTAAAACATCTCGAGTAGCTTTGTTTTAATTTCAGTACAATAAAATATGCTTAATTCCATTTCTAGTAAATAAAACACTAGGATCCACTTTATGCATTCATTAATTCAAACCCTGATTTCCAAAATATCACATTAGCAATTAAAAAAGCAAAATTGAGGAATTAAAGTGAAATTATACCTTAGTATTCAGGAAGAACTTGTGGTGGTTGTGGTTTAGGGCCGGATCGGAGCAAGAGCTGGAGAAGTGACTGGGATCTGGATCAAGCTGGAGCCAAGCCGGCGTAGTTGGAGGTGCGGCTACGGGGGTGGCCTCACGAGGTCTGGCAGTGGAGCGGCGCGGGCTGGGTCGATTGGAGGCGCGCGGAGGTGGAGGCGCCGGTGTTTGTCTGTGGAAGGAGGAACCGCGGCAGTGACTAGGCTGTGGAAGGAGAGATTTTAATTTTCAGATTTGGAAAGAAATTAAAGAAAGAGGTCGATCTGGCTTGGGCAATTTTTCATATTACTCACATTTAGACGGACACGTGTTTTCGTAGAAATTTAAGACATTTCGACGGATTTCTTTCTGTTGAAATTGTCCAAATTTCTACGGATTTAGTTTTCTGTCGAAATTTATTTATTATTATTATTATTATTTTTTTTTGGCGAAATTATTCCATTTCGACGGATACGAAATTTCGACGGAAATCAAATTTTTTTCAAAATTTTATTTATTTTTTCTTTTTTTATTAATTTTTTTCGCGAAATTATCCAATTTCGACGGAAACAAATCCGTCGAAATTTTTAAAATTTCGATGGAACTTTGTTTCCGTCGAAATTTTATTTATTTTTTCTTTTTTATTAATTCTTTTGCGAAATTATCCAATTTCGACGGAAATAAATCCGTATTTCGACAGAAATTGGTTTCCGTTGAAATATTTTTTTTCTTTTTTAATAATTTTTTGTAAAAAATTTTACATTTCGATGGACAAACATCTGTCGAATTTTTTTTTTAATTTTGAAGGAATTTGAAATCTGTCGAAATTTATTTTTCTTTTTTTTAAATAATTGTATTTTTGACATATTATTTCGACGGAAATTAAATCAGTCGAAACTAGTTTCGACGGATATTTATTCTGTCGAAATATTTCGACAGAAATTTGTTCCGTTGAAAATTTAAGCAAAATTTCAACGGATTTTTTTCCGTTGAAATTTTTTCGTATAAATTTTTCCTTTTTCTAGTAGTGTAATAATTAAGACGGGTCATTTTGCAGCAAATTATAAGAGTATAAACATTCTATTTACATTATAGCTAATAATTGATCTTGACAAGTAAAAACATAAATTAATTGACATACACATGTTATGGAATTATTATATTCATTATATATCCTTATAAGATTTGCTTCACCTGAAAGAATATTGTCAAAATCTAAATTTTAAAAAAATGATTTTGTCAAAACAGTTAAATTGAATTGTCGTTTTATCTATTTGAAAAATAATATGTTAAAAGAATATTTTGTCAACATGTAACTAATATTTTTGCATTTACAAAAAGTAATTAAATAAATTTGAGTATATAATTATTTTTTAAAAAATTGAGTCCCTGTTTTAGAATTCATCTGCATGCATTTTTTTACGAGTGTAAGTTGCAAAGAGCGTCCGGGACAGCTGATTTTAATTGGTTATGGCATATAGACTTTATAGTCGATTAATTTACGATGTAAACTTTACACACAGACTTTCCATGAACATTTTCCAATATAACATAGAATAATAATCAATGAGCACGTTGGAGATGCTTTTTAACATTGTGGGTCGTTGAATACAATTATCAATAATATATCAGTTTACTAACTTGTTTATCCGACAAAAATTAATTGCACAATCTTAGTATAAACAATACTAAATATCTAATACAATAGTTAAAATATTATACACGTTTTCTATGAAAAAGTTTATGCATATATAGGATGCAATATTTAAAGGATGCGTAGTAAGGAAATTTAGATGTTACACGTCGTATAATATATTAGTGTATTTTTCTAATGATATGCATTCTTATTGTGAACTAGCATTGATAATAAGATAAATTTTAAAAAAATAATAAATACAATAAAATTGAACACATATCATTAGAAAAATACACTCGTATATTATACGATATGCATCAATAAAACTCATAATTAAATTTATATATATATATATATATATATATATATATATATATATATAGTGTGGTGTTGTATATAATATTTTTAAATGTATCTATGGTATCATTAAAGTAGAAAGAGCATGCATGTATCCTTGATGAATTCCTACTAGATACTTTAAAAATTAGTAGTTACAGCTAGCTTTATCAATCCAACCAACATGCAAGCTCAACTTTTGTTAAGGGATATAGGGATAAGAACCTTGACTCATTCACTTTAGTCAGTCAAGTCAGTCAAACGAAGGAGAGAAAAGTACTCGAGGAAAATAATGATAATTTGGTCACATTACCAATGGTCATTTTGCAAAATTATCCCAAAACTTAAAAATAAGTAATTCTAGGTCTTTTTTTTTTTTTTCCAATTACAAAAGTAAATCTCAAACAAATGCAATACATGATTTACTTTGTCATTTGATCATACTCACTTTATGAATCACAAACATACGTGCAATACAATACTTAATTATGATTGGATGGGTACGTATTATCAAATTTACACGATTAAACATGAGTTTTCCTAAACGTATTTCAAAAAATTCGATCGAGAATAAAATCAAACATCAAAAGCCGTCATATTTTGTTCTTTCCACTAAACCTCACTCAATATTCCACTAAAACCCCGAATATTTTGTTAGATTTCACATGATCAAATAACCCGTCAAGTTGGGCGGCGTTCAAGTTGATTTCAAAATCTGGGGACGTACATGAAATAATTAATTCTCAAAATTCCAAGTTGAAACTTCCTTTTCTTTTTTCCCTCACTTTAACTTTCTCATATAGGAAGTATACATATATATATATATATATTCAGTAGAGATCTCCACTCCATTCTCTAGCTAGATCTCTCATAATAATTAATCACTCTTCTATATATTTTCTTTTCTAAAATATATATATAGTATAAATCATTTTATAGTCGACACCATTAATTAATAAATATGAATGCTCAACAGATTCACGTACATACTGATCCCATAACCGGGTACGCATTGAGTGGTAAAATAATGCTGAGTGCCATTATCGTACTCTTTGTTGTCGTCGTTTTCATGGTTGGTCTCCATCTCTATGTCCGGTGGTACCTTCTCCAACGCCGCCACACTCACGTGATCACTAGTACCAATACGGATCACTGCGGCCTCGACCCGGCTGTTCTTAACACTCTCCCGGTATTTATCTACTCTTCGGAATTAGTAGTGCACATAGAATGCGCCGTGTGCTTATCTGAGTTCGAAGAGAAAGAACTTGTCCGCCTCCTCCCCAAATGTAACCACTCATTTCACATTGCTTGTATTGATATGTGGTTCCACTCTCACTCCACGTGCCCCCTCTGCCGGTCCCCCGTCCTAATTGAAAGTACTGGATTGGATCCAGGGTCTGATGATCAGATGAAAGTTGTGAGGATAGAGGTTCCTTCCGAGTTGACTCAGAGTCGGATTTTGCCCCCCAAGAGAATAAGACGAATGTCACCTGTGAGTGGGCCCGCAGAGTTGGATTTGGAGAGTGGGCCACCCGGGTGAAGGAAGAAAAATTAGACTCGCGTGTGTGTTTCATAACGACGTCGTTCGTGATTAAGACAAGGATAACAACAGTTCATGACTGGATTCATTCGTACAAATACATTAGATATTATATCTGGATAATTGGATGGATGGATTAATTAGCTAGGCCTGTTGGATAGATATTAATTTTCTTTTATAATTGAAAAATGGATCAGTATATATATAATATTTTATCTTTGAGTTTTATAAAAGATTTCATTAGCTTTATTTATTTATCGTAGTTTGACATATTTACCTAACGTGTTTGATTGTGATTTTAAAGGAGTTAAATCAAGTATAGAACATGCAAACTTAAAAAATGTAATCTTATCTTTTCGATCGGGAAACTATTTTTTGTTTAAGTTAAATTAATTTTACAATAATCTGAAGATATATAAAATGTTTCGATTAAAAATTACTATTATGTAACATTACCTTATACTTTACATATTTGATATCATATCTTATGAGAATACACATTTAATATCATGATTTGATGTCACTTGACACATTTTCTTTCACTGTTATTATGTTATATAACTAGATTATTTTCTGCCTAGCCTAATTGCATGTACCCCTACAAAGCCTTTTCTCTATTATGTAATTTTAAAATTTGAGGATATATAATAATATATATATATGTTTCAGGTGACATGCATAATCCTAGTCTATGTGAAGAAATTACTATTTTATTCTAAAGGTAGCAAAATATGAATGGAATTAATGGTGTAAATACATATTTGGATATATATATATATACAAGGCAGGAAATTAGATGACACATTAATATAATTGTGGTTGAATATTTCAAGCAGATTTTTATCTATTCGGTTACGGATGCTCTGGACAGGAAATTAAAGTGGAGCGTTAGATCATGAACAAACATGCATCTTAATTAATTCTCCAACAGTACTTGGCTAATTAATTAATGAGGTAATTAACTGATTCAAGCTATTCCATTCCTTCCAATGTACGTACCTATGTTTTTCATTGTTTCAAGCTTCTGAAGAATGGAGTGGCTAACTGCGAGTTTAGTCCATCACATAAATTAAATTAATTAATTGTATACTCTCTAAAATAAGCTATATATATATATATTTGCCAATCACAAAATTAAATATATTATTGTATATTCATTAGATCGATATATGCAAGCCTCCCCCAAAAATAACAAGTGTTAGGAGAAAATAAAAGAAAATCTTCTAACTCTTTATTCAATCTAATTGATAATAATAATAATAATAATGCATTACAAAAAATGGATTTATTATTTTCTTTACATATACATACTAATTAATTAATGATGGATCGATGGATCGATCATTGGATGAATTTACACTTAGAACATACCGGGAGCATATGGAACCCCGGAATTCTTAACCCACAGATCCCCAATATACATTTTGGCGGGGGTGAAGCTCTCTGCAATCTGAGGAGTGATCTTCTTAATGCCCTTCCATGTAACCCTGTTATCCAACTTCGACCCGGCTCCACGATTATTATACTCTCCATAGTAAAGAGTATCTAATGCAAAAGTTCCCATCCATGGGGCCCAACCCTCGGGTGCAATGAACCCGTCGATGTTGGAGTTCATTATGATAGTCCTCGAGTACTCTTTCCATGGACGTCCAAGATATGCTTTCAAAGGCGGGGTTACGTCCGTGAATTCTTTTTCTGCCTTTATATTACAGTTCTGCATGATGATTGCCCCAACGCCACGGTGTTCTTTGCGCCCTTGGGCGGTCACCATGCATGCCTGGTTGTCCATTGGCTTCCGCACGATGAAATTACAGTTTTGGAAAAAGGCCAAGGCATCGCCGAAGACAAAGTCGATCGTGCCAGTGATGGTGCAATCGCGGTAATACTGTCGGTAGTTGTGCGTGTAGAGAGTGTCTTGGAACCCGTCCATCTGCACATTGTGGAAGATAGCCTGGTCACCAGACACACGGACAGCTACAGCTTGGTGCTTGGTGGGACCGGCAGTGTTCTCGATTCCGATGTCCCTGGCCATGAAATCGTCTCCGTTCACAGCTGCAAGGACAAATAATTAATATATATATATATATACTCGATTGATCTTTCATTAATTAGTATTGACGGACTCACCGAGTGTGGCGGACTGAAATGTCTGAACACCATCGGCATAGTTTTTGTTACCGGTGATCTTGGTCTTCAATGGGCCATCACCAATCAAAACAATTTTGTTAACTTTTTTCGGAATGGTGACCGTCTCCTTGTACACACCAGCCTTAACATGAATCACGTATGTCTGATTATTTTTTAGGGGCACTTTGCTGATGGCTTCTGAGATTGTCTTAAACTGGCCAGATCCGTCTTGCGCAACAACGGCATTCACCTTCAAAGATGCCGGGGTAGCAGCCATGAGCTTTCGCTCCTTGTTTTTCACGAAAGAAGGAGCTTGGTCTACTTTGTTACTCGTCTTAAGATTGGAGCTGAACCCTCCTACAGGTTCATCCCCTGGAGCATAGTCAGTGGGATCTCCGTTGTACAAAATCCTTCCTTCTTCGGAGAGAAGCCTTCTAGCTTGGTCTACTTTGTTACTCGTCTTAAGATTGGAGCTGAACCCTCCTACAGGTTCATCCCCTGGAGCATAGTCAGTGGGATCTCCGTTGTACAAAATCCTTCCTTCTTCGGAGAGAAGCCTTCTACTTCCGCTGAAGCCTCCCAGCTGCAAGGATGAAAAAATGCTTGAAAAGTCGGTCACCATAGCGAGGCCATTGCTAGACAATTCATTTGCAGTTTTCAACAACTTTTTCATCTTTTCTCCCGTGTCACCTGTGCATCCATCATGAAATTAAACCGCGGTTTATATATGTTAATTAATTAGGCCGATGAAATTAAGCATGTTATATATATATATATATATATATATATATATATATATATATATATATATATATATATATATATATATACGGACATACGGTATACCTGTGGTGTTCTCAAAGGCATCTATGCAAGTTTCCTGGTAGGTAATAGCAGCACTGAGCCATGTCTTGACATCCATGACATAATCATCAATCTTAGAAGCATCAAATGCTCCTACTTTCTCAAATGATCTTTTCAAATCATCGATCGAGTCTTCCAGCACTTCTTGGCATACTTTAAATGCCCCTTTGGTTCTGCTATCTGTTGCAGCTTCTTCAAGTAGAGTTGAGTTCTTGAGTGCATCACCGATGTTCTTTACGGTCGCCTCAAACGCAACCCTAATCAGTTCTTTAGGGTCGGTTGCGTTGGAATTCGACAAACTCTCTTCACATGTTTCTTTGTAGTCTGTAGGACCGCAAATTGCCTTCACGGCCTTGGTCGAGGCGCTGATGCTTCCGCTGCCGTTGTTGGACGTCGGTGTAGTACTGCCGTTGCCGTCTTTCTTGTTCACGCTGACTACGGTTCCGATGACCATGGCTACTAGGAGGAGGGATGCGAAGCCGGCTATGGCTATCTTTTTCTTCTTTGCTCCATCTTGCCCCATTTTTTTTTCTTTCTGTTTTTTTGTTTTTTTGTTTTTAGTTGGTGATTGTTATTTATCAGAGCTCTAAAGGGGCCTTGGCTTTAAATGATGAACTCCGGTCCCTTGAACTCTGAGAGATGATTATTGTTTTGAGAGAAAGGTCGTATTTATAATCAAATTTTGAGTTGCTGCATGCCTATAATTAGAACGTAGGAGAAAAAGGTGGGTCATGCATGCATGTAAATTAATGGTCTGAAATATTTATTCATGGAGAAAAACTAGGGTCAATATATATATATGTGAGGACGTAAATCGAAGAGCATACAAATTAATTTCATGGACGCGCGTAATATAGTTTCATCACTGGTCGAAATTAATTTAAGAAAAAATTATCATTGACCAATTATTTCTTTCGTTACATATATGCATATATATACTACTACGACTATTTCATTTGGTGCAATTATTTACATACATGTCTTCTATCATGTATATATATGGTACGTGAACATTATATTAATTAATTCTATAAAATCAGCATTTTTAATTAAGAACAGTTTTATCCTCAATATATAATATTAACATTTAATCTTATTAAGACATTTTCGGTCATCAAATAAGAAGAAATTAATGGTTTTATCTCATTAGCTCTTTCTTTAATTTTATTCTTTTGGACGGGTGTGGTGTAAGAAATTATTTTGTTCTACTGTTGCATGTTATATGGTATACGAAATAATTTTATGATTCTATGATGGAATATGTATACTAAATCTATAATTAACTAAGGAAATATTATTGATATCAAATTAATTTTCCTTGTTCTTTTTAAATTAGATTAAGCTAATCTGATCAATTAATCAAGAACGAGCGGTCTTCCTAATATACGTTATCCGAATTGTGCTAGACATCAAACATGGTTGATAGCAGGGCCGGTCTGTGCCCGCAGATACCTAGGGTCCCAACCTTTTGGGCCCCCATGTAACACCCAAGCCCAATATATATTTATCCATAGAAAAGAAAAGGTTTGAAATAGCCCAGTCAAGCGACCAAGCCTTGCACGGTTGAACCCCAATCATAAAAACGGAATTCTAACATTCAGAATTATTGGGGAAAATAAAGAAGACATTGAAGAATTCTTAGAGTCAGGTTTAACGTCTATTTTCTTTTTGATAATTAGGTTAATTTAACGGCTATTTTATGTTCTTCTTCTCCAAAAAATTATATTATTGTTTTAGCGCACATTTTTTCTCTATTAGATTTTCAGCCTTTCCTCACAATTGTTTTCTCTTTCTAATTCTACCATATTCAGATTTCAATTTTGGATATTGTTATATTTTTCTTTAAAAAAAAAATTAGGTTTGTCTATATAATTTCATTTTTATTTGATTTTTAAGTGTTCAGTTGGTTGCTGAATTGCTACTATTTCTTCTTGACGTACATAATTGTCTTTTTACTATTCTTTTGATTGATCTTTGGATTATTATATATAGAAAATACTTATTGGATGTGGAAAATGTACGTAGAAAGCAGAAAACGATAGAAAAATACGTTTGCATCTACTTAAGCGATAGTGCCTCAATTTTCTATTTCATCTGCGGCCCCAAAAAGTCTAGATTGGCTCTGGTTGATAGTTCAACTATTTCGCAAGAAAAATATTAGAATCCAAAAAGATGGAAATATCTTTGAGTTTCATTTTTTAAAACTCATCTTGATAGTTTTTTGTGAAAGTCTTTGGAAAAAAATAGTTTGATTAGAAAAAGTTTACGTGTGGAAGACAACTAAGATGTAATTAAAGGAGTTAATTAGCATTAGGTTTTTAATGAGTGAGTAACTAAGGCTTAATTATCCAATAATCAAGTGGGCTCAATTTTGAGTTTCACGTGGACTTAAACTCTTTTCCGGTAAAATGGTAATAATTAATTTGAGATGATAAATTAATTTTTAATAAATTATTAATATTTATGTATGATACGGTATGCTTTTTTACCTATAAAATTTTAAAAATACGTACCATATCAAAATATTCGGTACGACTTTCAGCTATGTCAAAGCCTAAAATTCTTGAAAAACAATATTATGATTTCGCAACGATTTAGTACAGTTCGGTACGGTACGGTACGGTTTCAAGAACCGTGTGCAGCCCTACTACATATATACTAACATACACTCGAGTATCTATACCAAACCATTTCGACCTACATGCAGTGATGCAGATCTGGTTTGATCCCTGGTCGTAGCCATGTGAAAGGCCTGGGTTCGTCATCTTTGTGAGGGTGGACAAGGGTCGGGGATGTAATAAAAAGATAAATAGGTTATCCTTTAATTAATAAGATAAATGAAAATTAAGTATAAGTCTCGATGCGAGTGAAATATAATTCTGTCTAAAAATTAGTCAAATTGGACGGAAAGGGAGCTCATATTAAAATTTTAAAAAAATTTGAAGGATTTCATACATTAAACATAACATACACTCATAGATTCATATACTATTAGTTGTGTAGAGAGGTCTCCCAAGCACATAAGTCGTGAGGGGATAGTATATAAAATGCAAAATTCAAAGTAGTTGAGCCAGGTGGTAGTGACTTTCGACCTTCTTAGGTGAAACTCAAATTCGAATCCTACTGAAAACATCACATTAAGAAAAACTTATACTTTTTGCAATATTCGATCTGAGTTGTAAATACACAGTCTAATAAATAAAAAAATAAAACGCAAATTAAATACACAAATAATGGAACATAGAGTTACATGGAAGCAACAAATTAATTAATTACCCCGAAATCTTTGAGGGACTTTCACGTGACTTTCCCTCAGTGCAATTTATATTTTCTAATTTTTCAATAGTTGAATTACTTATTCACTTTCAATGGTTTAATTAAGTTTATTCTTTCCAGCAAATCTTTGCACCTTCAATTGATAGTCTTCAAAGTATCTTGCTTTATTAAAACAAAAAGTGAAATTAGGTAAGTTCATTGTATCTTCTGATATTATGGGATCCCTTTGAATTAAGAGGTAATGACAATTTAAAAATATTATTGTATTCTCTATGAAAATTTTAAATGAGCAATTAACTTCCTTCAATCAAATAGTATAATTCACTTGTCTGAGAGTAGGCATACATACAAGGAATTTTTGTAACATAGATCATGTGTAAAGTGCAATATTTATCATTACAACATTTAATATAATAAATGGGATAAAATATCACATGTAAGATGTTTGTTTTCTTCATTCGTAATTTTTTCATGTTTTAAAATGTTAGGAAGATACTTGGAACTTTTATAAAATTATAAATGGTAATTTTTTTTCCCAAATCACAAAATAGTAAATTAAATATTATATGTGAGTGTTAATTGTCATTTAACCCTTTGAATTAATATGCATTTCATTTTTCTTTTTTGACTCAAAAGTTAATATGCTATTCACTAAAGCTTCCTGCCTTCCAATTTCCATTGCCATTTTTATAAGTACACAGATTTGAAAGTTCCATCTGCCAATCTTGGAGTCACAGTTATTTGATAAATATCTATAAAGTTCTCATGATTCTTCTACAGCCTAAGCCCACAGAACTATTTTAAAATCATCTTATTCTTGCCACTCAGTACATTTGCCTAACTACAAAGATTGTCCAGAAAATTAAACCATGCATTAATGATTAACCTAACTTTAGAACATTCCCATGCATATATAATAGAGTGCACATGCTATTACTATTACTAATGTACGTGTAATTCTTTAAATTAAAAATAAGGCATAAAATTAAAGTACAATACATATATAGATTGAAAATTTGTACAAAACATTCCCATACATAATATGTACTTCATGTATTTTTTTTACATGAATAATATATAGATATTTTCATTCTCACATTAAATTTCGGGCGAGTAAGTTACACTCTTCAATGGAAGGAGTTATTAATTTTTTTTATAGGGAGTACGATATTCCTTTTCAAACTACAGGGGGTAAAATGCTATTTTTCAAATTACAAAATGATAAAATAAATATTATACATATTACAGGGATAAATGGACGTTAACTCATTGTAAAAGTATTGTTATGGGCCATATTCCTTTTGTAATTAAGGAAATAGTTTATAGTTTGCTAGGATTCCTCAAAACACTTTTAAGTTTATAATAAAGTATATTAAAGGTGAAAAAGGAACATAGGTGTAATTCAGCAAGCTTAATCATGTGGTATAAATTAAACAGGTAAGATTTGTTTGAAGCTTTTCTGATTTTCTTGTTTAATTAAAAATGTACCTTGTGCAACTTGAACGAACTAAAGAACATAAATCTTGCTAAAGATATATATAGTTTTGGTATATATGTTCAGATCATTTTAGTTTAATACAGTCAGTAAGTCATGACGGATTAAAATTTTGCTTTTCTTGTATATTTCGATTACTATTAGAATTCACCACATGGATTGGGCTAAATCCACTTACTTGGCTTGGGCCTAACTCAACCTCAAAAGCTAGCTTGTAAGGTGAGGATTGCCCAAGTCCTTATAAGGTGGACCTAACAATTGTTTTCAACCAATGTGGGACATTTAGTCTCAATACTCCCCCTTCACGTGTGGGCGGGCTGAATGTGTGGGTGAAACAAGCCCAACACGTGACATATTAAAGCCCAATATTTGCGAATTATTAACATGTGGGTAAGAGTCCAACACGCGGATTTGCCCAGACCGTGTGGATCCCAACACGCGGATTTTCCAGACCGTGTGGGTGAAGAATAAATCCCATCATGCGCGCAAGGAATAGCCCATCACGGAAGGAGGTGGCCCACTTCAACCTGGGGCTCTGATACCATATTAGAATTCACCACATGGATTGGGCTAAATCCACTTACTTGGCTTGGGCCTAACTCAACCTCAAAAGCTAGCTTGTAAGGTGAGGATTGCCCAAGTCCTTATAAGGTGGACCTAACAATTGTTTTCAACCAATGTGGGACATTTAGTCTCAATAATTACTTAAATATTACAATTTTTTTGAAATTGTTCAGTATTTTTTGAGAAATATTTGTAAATCTGAAAATTACATCAATGACGACCGTCACACAATTAAATTGACGCTAATTTCTTAATGCCAACATACCCCTGATAAAATTACTAGCTAGCTACAGCTACACAACTCTTTTCATATATATCCGTAGATGGAAAAATATATTTTTCCTTGAAGATTCATTCATAAATTGAACTGATTCTACAGCTAAAAAGAAACCCATGCCAAAAAGTGGGATGACATGTTAGGCATGCAGCTCTCCCAAATCCTATATATATAAACCAACCAATTAAGCTAGCTTGCATTATATTCAAACATAAAACTAGCTAGTTACCACAAGCAATTAATTAGTATTTCTCTGAATTAATTAATTAATTTGTTGTCATACAGATACAGTATATTAATTATAATTAAGATGGAAAATCAAGAAAAACTATGGAAGATTGCCCGAGAAGGATTCTCTATGGTGGATGAGTTCTTCGGCAGGCGGCCGGTGCAGGAACGCTTGCCACAAGATCAAAATACAGCCCAAAAAAGTACATACCATCATCAGATTTGGAGATCAAACTATGCTGCTGCTCCTCCGAAGACAAGTACTATTGATTCCAATCAAGCTGCCAAAAGATATGGAGGTGTCGTCATAATGGAAAGCCGAAGAAAGTATCGTAAATAATTAATTAGTAACTCTGTACCAATTAAAGCTAGCTTATAATTAAGTTATGATCAACTGATCATGTCGATCTTCAAACTTAATACTATATAGTATAATTAGCAGCTATGTGAGTATAAACATTATACGTACCCTTCTTTATAAGATTATAATATATATTGTAACTGTTGTTTTATAATCTTGTTGCTCCATGAGTATATCTATATAAGCTTATGTGTTATAATTAATCTTGTTGCTTCAAACTTAATGGTTTATGTCTCATATCCATACCATATACTATATATGTAGAATATGGCAATATATATATATATATATATATATATCTTCTCTTCTCTTCTCTTCTCTTCTCTTGCTACAGAATGGTAAATAAATTAAAAAAACCAGAAGAAAATGCAAAGTAAGCACTTGTTACCCTTTAGTAGCAAACAGGATCATCTCGTGTTAATCATCCTGTTGGAGTATATCATTGAACCAACCAAGTCCATTGGATTATTAAAGGTGGGTGTTATGCATATAGTTTCTTTTTACTTTTTGCTTCAAAGATTAATTTCCTTTTTCTTTTCGGAAGATTGAACAACAGGTGAATTCAATTAAATGCTCGTACGTACTAAATAATACTTCAGAGTTCAGATAAGTCGGCTTAAAATTCACTTATAAGATCAAGTAACCCAAATATGAATCATGCAAAATCATTCCAAACTAATTGTTAATTTGGGTTTTCCGTCCCAAATTATATCATCCATCTACCTGAAAAAAGTGTCATGTTGGTGCTAAATAATAAATAGGAAATTAATTGCTAATTTTTTTTTTTAATTTTTGTCTCAAGCTATATCACATTGTCGATTCTTTTTCAGTAATTAAATATTTCTATGGAAACCTCTCTTAACATGAATTCACTATTTTATAGTGATTAAGTCTCTTTCGTTAATGGTATTGATTTCTTATAAGAAAATAAAATAAAATAAAAAAAAATTAAAAGAAAGAAGAAAAAAAAATAGACTCTAGGCCAAATTCGTATATTCGTACTTACATTTTCCACACAAAAATAAATCTCCAGTGCTCCATATAACTGCGCCATGGCTACCTCCCTCTTCGCCACCCGGCGCACGATAGCCTCCCTACTGTTCTCCCGCCACTCTCGCCTCGCCCTCCCTATTTTCCACCACCTCCAAAAACACCAGCAACCCGAACCCGACCGGTTCACTGTTCAAAACCGGTTCAGGACATCGAATTCGGGTTATTCACCTTTAAATGACCCGTCTCCGAACTGGAGCAACCGACCGCCGAAAGAGACGATTCTCCTTGATGGCTGTGATTATGAGCACTGGCTTATTGTAATGGAATTCACTTCCGACCCTAAACCCACCGAAGAAGAGATGATTGATGCGTATGTTAAAACCCTAGCTTCCATTCTGGGAAGGTAAACCATGCGAAACTTGCTCACTTCTGGTTTAATATTACTGCTATATAGGTACTTGTAAATTACATTAAAAATGAAATTGGTTGTTTTATACATGAATTTGGTGGTTTGAGGTTTTTTCTGTACAGAACTTCCTGAGTGTTGTTTAGCATCATCCCTAGAAGAGGCCGCTATAGAAATTTAGAATTTAAATGTGTTGCATTCTCCTACTTTTATGTGTTTATATTGTGGCTTCTCCGGTTGAATTTTTTTTTTTAAATGAGTCTGAAAGAAGCACATAGCTGTTTTAAGGTTAATACAAAAGAAGTAGTAAACTTGGTGAAGAGATTTCCATTTTGTTGAGGTTTAGATCGTAATGCTCATTGGGTAAGAAGAAACTGGTTTTGGTAGAATCTGAGCTTATTACTTATGCTTTTGTAAAGAGGTCTTCGGTTTTGGTGATTCTTCATAAGTACTCAATATATTAAATGAAATAATTTTTTTTCTATTATGTTATTTATCATGCTTTTATACTTTGCTGGATATGCAGTGAAGAGGAAGCAAAGAAAAAGATTTATTCCGTTTGTACAACAACATATACTGGGTTTGGATGTTTGATCTCTGAAGAGCTGTCATACAAAGTCAAAGGTATTAGTTATCCATAAACACCTCCTAGTTTGACAAGTTTTGAAATATTTGGCTCCACTAATCCTACTCCTACTCTATTTCTAATTTGTTTTTAGAATTTTCATTATTTTCTGCTTTTTCTAATCTTAAACTATGAATTGTTTTGCCTTTAAGTAATTTGCTAAAACAATATTCAATACCCATGAGTTCATGCTTTCCATGTAAGTTACATTCAAGACGTGGAATTGTGGATGGTAAGGTTATCAGGTTTCCTTACCTGTAGCAGCAATTGGGTTTAGGTGCTTCATTCATTTTATTATTTTACTGTCTATAAGTATATCTGGAGTCTCTATAGTCTATTATTATGTCTGAATTATGTACACATAGAAACCATTGTTGTTTTTCGGGAAGACGGATTAACTTTTCTGAATCCACTAGTTGTATCTTTGGCTTATAATTGTTTGAGTTTAGCCTCTGATTAATTGTGAATTGGTATTTTTAATAGGACTACCTGGTGTTTTATGGGTATTGCCTGATTCATACCTTGATGTTCCCAATAAGGACTATGGAGGTTAGTGAATAATTTAAGTGGCCGATGAATACTTTTCCTGTCCTTGCGTACTTTATATCAAGTTGTTCTCTTACACATCCTGTGAAATGATTTTAGGTGATCTCTTTGTTGATGGAAAAGTCATTCATAGGCCACAATATAGGTTTTCCGAGAGACAAAACTCAAGGAATAGGCCTCGTCCACGACACGATAGACGTCGTGAAACAATGCAAGTACAAAGGAGAGACCAACAATTTTCTCCACAACAACCAACTGCAACAGGCAACCACAATATATCTCCAATTGAGGGCTCCCAAGGCAACAACAATGCATGAAGAAACATTTATTTCCTTTTCAAGGTTGGAACTTTTTAATCCTTCTAATTAAGCTTGGGGGGTTTTGTCTTCTTCAGGATGAATGTTCACTTGTCCGAATTTGCTTTCCTAAGTATTTTGAAGTTTAAATATGTAAAAGTTACAAATAGCAATAATATTATGTTCTTTTCCTCATTATACATGAGGCTTCCCTCCCTCTTACAACCTAGTACGTGAAGGTCCTAATTCAGTTTGTCTTGGTGAACTGTAGTACGATCTTACATTGTGTATTTATGTCTTCCCTGATTTACATCTCTGGGATGTTTGTCTTCTTTCTCGTTGTGCCCATTGCTGTTTCTAGGTCTTTTCTTAAAGTATATGTCAATGAAAGATGGAATTTGTTGTTCTCATTGCAGTTTAACTATTCAATCTTCACGAAGATGACATGGTTGCAAGTCTAGGTATTATTACATTGCCTTGGGACGATTTTTTCTAATGATGCAGCATCGCTCTGAAATTTGTCTACCTTTAAGAAATTTTGCAATCAAATTCTTTCAGTTCTATATTACTCATAATTGTTATATGCACACGCAACAATGTATACTCTCTTCGATTAAATACTTGCTTTTGAATCCACCACTTGTTTTAGTCTCATTTCCTATAATGAGTCCCGACCCTTTTATTTCCCTGCTATGAATGAGTTCAGAAGTCCATTGCATGATTCATTTGTACATGCACAAATGTGTCTGTCCCAGTACAACTTGCACTCCTTTGCGAATGTGTAGTAACGTTTTTTTTTTTATGTAACTTGACCCCAGCAATAATGATTATTGTTTATTGGCATTTATTTATGTGAGTTCTGTACCCGGGGAAATTTTTACCTGGGGTAGAAAAAATTTATGGACCTTGTTAGGAGACAGATCCCACAGTATAAAACAAGCTGCATTTTTTTTTAAAAAACTTTTTTGTACTTAGCTTTCTAACTTTTTTACAATTTTCTTTTCTTAGCTGTGTAATGTACAAATATCCAACAATCAGTTAAAAATATTGAGTACAAACTCAAAACGATTTGAAATTAAAATCGGAGTATGATTTTTCTATTTTACTTTCCAATTATTGTTGTATGTTTCCCAATTTTCATTTGATTGGAATTTTCAGTAAAGAAGCACATTATACTGATTCCGTTCCATTATTTTTACTCAATTAGCTATAATATTCGGTCAAGTTTTTTAATCTTTTAAGAGACTTATCATGTTAAATTATTTACATTTGTGCTGTATTAAACATTTCAATTATTAATATATATAACGTCATATGGTATTATCAACTTATTAGTGAAATATAATAATTAAAATATTTATTATAATTTTTATAAATTTAGACAAGTTGATAAAGAAAATTGGGAAAATTTTTGTTTAGATCCGGTCTTTCATATACCATACACAAAATTTTACAAATATATTTAATGGATGCACTGATTTTGTTCATTGTCTAGGCTAATATCACCAAAAAAAAGGGACGGAGTAAGTAATAGATGTAATAGATAATAAGAACTATGCACATCTTTAAATTTTTAAATGTGAAAATAAATCACGTGTTACCTAAAAAATAACACGAGAGAATGCATATTTAATCATTTATCTTTGGCTTCAAACATGCAATAGTACCCAGGTTTAAGGAGTGGCAACTATTAGTCACTCAATTTATTCCTCTTATGGATTAATTTTTACATTTTCATCCCTCTTAAATTTTTTGTAGTAGATTAATCCCTCTTATTAATATAGTATATCGTATTCGTCCCTCTTATAACACATTCGTCCCTCTGAATTTTTTTGTAGCAAATTCGTCTCTCTTATCAATATAGTGTAACACATTAGTCCCTCTTAAATACAAAATATATCACTTAAATTTAAAATATATTCTAAAGTGGACCAAAGTTGATGTATTTTGTATTTAAGAGGAACTAATGTGTTACACTACATTGATAAGATGGACGAATTTGCTATAAAAAAATTAAAAAGGGAAGAATGTATTATAAGAGAGACGAATGTGATACATTACATTAATAAGAGGGACCAATCTGTTACAAAAAATTTAAGAGGAATGAAAATGCAAAATTTGACCCATAAGAGGACAAAAATGCTATTCGCTCTTACTTATAATAGCACCACCGCTCACCAAGATAGACTGAAAATTCTTGTCCAAGTCTGGCTTGGCCAAACCCATCCAACCATCAAGCAAGTGTATTGCACTTGCTTTGTGATTGGTCACTTTCCTGAAAGTTACATCCAATCCCAAAGCAAGTATATTACACTTGCCATGTAGTTACTTTAGGTTCGACCAAACCAAGTATGGGTAATTTCCCATATAGACAAAAATTGAACAGTTTAACGGCAGCGTCAATGCTTTTATTTTATGCAAAATGCCTCGGGTTGTTTTTGCAAGGTACCTTTTTGTGATATGTTGGAAATGCAAAAATCAAGTTACAAAAACACATTGAAGTGTTTTACCTAGGGGTGAGCTCGGTCCGGTTTACCGATCGGACCGAACCGGAACCGAATTTTCGGTCCGGACCGTTTATCGAACCGAACCGATTTTACCGAATTTTTTTTTTTATTTTCATTACCCATTTATCAAACCCAAACCCAAAAAACCGAACCCAGACCCAAAATATGAACCCATACCCAAAAACCAGAAAAATCATTTCCACTTCCTCACAACATCCACCCATAATTCCTAGTCGTTCATGGAAGAAAAAGGCATCTTCTTTCTCATAATTCCATATTTCAAATCCCAATTTTTGCCACAACCCTAGCCACCCACAAGCCCCAAACGCCGCATCGTCGCCACCACCTTTCCTCCGCCACCCATAACCCTAGCCACCCACAATTTTCCTCTCAACCTCTCCCAATCTCTCTCCAAAACCTAGAAGAAAACACCACAACACTACACCAAAGTAATATATCTAAAGACAAAAAGGACAAAGAAGAAGAAGAGAGAAAAATCCCCACTGACGCTCAAAGCCTCCTCACGCTCTCATCCGCCCTGCAAATCTTCCAAAGACAAAGAAGAAGATAGTTGAAAAAGGAATCATAATCTTCCAAAGACAAAGAAGAAGAGAGAGAAATTCCCATTGTTTGAAAAAATAGGGGATTGTTTGTTTGCTGGATAAAAGAAGAAAGGAAAAGGGTACAAGTTAAATTAAATTTCGGTTTTTGGTGGACCGAATCGGACCGTTCGATTTTTTATCGAACCGAATCAAAATATTCGGTTCGGCAAACGGTTCCGGTTGTCAAAATTACCGAACCGATCGAATACCAAAATTCGGTCCGGTTCGGTTTGATCCGGTCCATTTGCTCAGCCCTAATTTTACCTTCCAAGTTACACTAAAAAGTAATTTGTTTATTGACTACAAACAAATGCATATTTTTTTTTTTTTTTTTCATTTTCACAAGCTAAGCAACAAGTTCAAAAATAAAATAAAAGAGATTCAAGAAAACTGGAAATTGGATATCAAAACCATCGACTGCGCATCATACTATCAAACACAAAGTTGGTGTCTCCCGCGATCACCCAAAGGTAACCCTAACCCCCCATCCCCTACACACGCAGGCTCTCACTTGTTTTCGTAATAATTACAGTTTAAAATTCATTTTTTTTTTTGTATATATCAGCTGTTGAATGGGTACATCGGCAGTAAGTGCGGGTGCGTTGGTTACTCTACAAGAACTAAATCCATCTTCGTCACATTTTAAGCAGGGTGCTTCCTTTAGAGTTACTGGAAAGTGCGTATTCTCCCTAATTCTCTGCCCTAATTTTAGCACTTAATGTTTAGTTTGTTTGCTAATCGAATATGAATGTCATGATTTGGTAATTGAGATGGTCCCATGAGTTTATGAAATTATATGTTAAATTCTGATTCTAAATTATAGGACACGAATTTCCCCCACTCTCTTAGTTGATGCAATTATATGTGTCAAACCTGTCAATTTGTGTATTCTAGTTGTGTGAATAGCATCCCCTAATTAATTAATCTTGGCCCAAATGACCACAATATTTACCTGAATAATATTCATTGTTGAAATAACAAGTATCGAAGGTTTGTTACGTATTTGATGAATGCACTGTGATTCTTTGAAACTCATTTTAAAGGTTGAGACGATTGAATTTTCTATTCTTCATAGGCTGCAAGAATATAATTTGGAGACAGCTGTGGCTACGATTGTTGATGAAGGTGCTAGCTTAAAAGTTGATACGCAGTACTTGAAACTCAATCTTCGCGCAGGTTCATTTTATCAGTTCATTGGCGAACTGCATATTGAGCCTGATAATGAGGTATAAAAGTATACGGGTTTGCCTTTGATTTAAGAAATTTCAATGTGAATTAGTTTCTGATTTATTTCAGGCGATTCTGAAAGCTCGTGTGGGTAGAAATGTCGATGGCATGGATCTAAACCTCTACCGTCAATCACTTCAGCTGCTGAGGCAGTTTCAAGATGAACAGGCTAATATGTTTCCAGACGCCTTAAGAAAGTAGGAAATTTGCTGAAGAAATCTTGAATTGAGTGAAACTTTTGACTCTTTGAATCATGATTGTGTTGAGAATGTTGGGGGCCCTTTTATCCCAATTTGAAGTTGTTTTCTTGATGTTGCTGAATTAATTTCTGCATAAAGTTTGAGTCCTGTGGAGTTGAGCTTGATTTGAAACCAAATCCAGTAAGAGTTAAAAGGTTGTATCATATATGTAAATCTAAAACTCAATTGTTGAGGCTTAGGCCGCCCATCAATTTGTTTGGTCTTTAGCCAAAAAGTATCAACTAGTAAAATAGTAACCATACTTAAAAGTTTTTGTTGACCTATGGCTTTAAACTTATTGCCTATAGTTGGGAAAATTAATATTTTCAGTTGCCTACGTTCTCATTGCGTGGAAAAATTGACCTCTAATGTTAAAAATCCCCAAATGATTAAGTATATATATATATATATATATATATGTATGCAACTATAAACTTTACTTGTAGCTAAAATTTACCTCTAATGTCAAAAATCCCCAAATGATTGAGCGATGGAGTTGAAACAGTATCAAAATTGCTTTAAATTTATAAATTGTGGAGTAAAATTTTCATCTACATCTAAAACACAATTGAAATAAACTTATCGGTTCATTTTTGTTACTTCTTGTTTCTACAGTGGAATATTTTAAACCCCACTTCAATGAGGCCATCTCCAGCGGTTGCCGCGGGGCCTACCCCATTGGACCGGGAAAGTGGAAAAAAACAAGATATTCTATATGACTTGAAAAAGTGAAAAAAAAAAATGAAAAATAGTTTACAATGTGAGAAATTACTTCGATCATGTGTATGCTTAGCCTACCCCATTGGACCGGGACAGGACCGTCATTGTGAAGTTTCTGTTGTTTCTCTCTCATCCCACCATTATGATTTGATTATCATCATGACTGTGAATCTTCTTATGCCTGCTCTCACCCCACAGTTCCCTCCAACTACTACATTCCCTTTTTTCCCATATCTTCCACGTGCTTATTCCCACGTGTTCCTCACGTGCCCCCGCCTCTTATTATCCCCTCTGCTCCCACCCCCTCCGCCACAATTCCAACCCCTCCTCCGATCCAACCACCGCCGTTGCTCCGCAATGTCCAACGGAGACTCACTTCCTCTGCAGCCCCCGCTTTTGGATACACTGCCATTCGAGCTTAAAGATGACGCAGATTTTGATCAGATCGTCTCCCCCGATGGACTAGTTTCTATCTGCGGCTTCGGTTCTCTACTCTCTGGTCCGTCGGATTAACCTATTACTTTGAACAAGAAATGTGATGAAAACTTGTTATTTATTATCTTAAATTTGAGTATCCCCCCCCCCCCCCCCCCCCCCCCCCCACAGTTAACCAATTATTTGGAAATACTAATATATTGTTTTGTTCATGAATAACTTGGGTTGGTTTGAGCAATCCTTTTGGTTTTTGTTGACTTCTGGTAAATATTTGAGATGAATGTGCAGAGAAGAGTGCGAGGAGTACCTTTCCAGATTTGATAAACTTTAGGGTGGCAAAATTGAGTGGATTTCGTAGAGTATTTGCTCATGTTGCTCCTATTTTCTTTGAGCGTGGCATAGCTAAGCCTGAAACCAAGGTATATATTTCTATGTTAATAACAGAATTCTATGATGTGAAGAATTTTTGTTGATGGAGTTTTTTTTAAAGTACTATGCAGATCATTAAAGCTTTAATTTTGTGTTACAGCAGCCCAATTACGATGATTGATAATTGGGTTTTGTTATATGTAATTTCAGATATACACCTTTTATTATGGCTTGTCAAAAATTAAAAAAAATTACTTCATGGCTTCATAGAGTTGATGCCACAGATACCTAATAGATGGGTTTCAGGGCTGGGTTTAGGTAAATAAAGCAAATTGTGATAATTTGTCTGGGTTCTGTGCTTGATTAGTTATATTAAGCAGGGTTTCAATCATTATTCTTTATTTGTTTTTTATGTCTATTACCGACTAGAACCTAGGATTTAAAACATTTAATCTTGATATTTTACAAGAGTTCTTGGTATTTTGAGGCAGTATGATGGCTTTGTTTAGTCATTGATGCAATTACTTATCTATTAATAGGAAATATCAAGCTTAAGCGTGGAGCCATGTGAAGGTGAAAGCCTTGTAGTTACCACTTTCGAGATACAGAGATCTGAGGTATAAGACGATATCCTCCCTGCAATTAAATTCAGGTTTCAGCTCAAAAAACTGATTTTGACCTGGGTTTTTCCTCTCAAACTCAGATACCATCTTTTATCGAAAGGGAGCACGAATTCCGGTTTCTTGCTGTGAGTTTCATATTATTCTTTTCCTCTTAGATAATCATAAAATAGCTTTTATATTTTAATATACATTCTCTAATCTTTAGGTGATACCAGAAACATTTAACGGATTGTTCTACACAACTCCCTCTGTGAGCAAAATTAGACTTCTTTTTCGGTAGTTTTATGACGTAACTTTCTAATAGTGCGTCCCATAACAACCTGTGGTACTTGAATAAATACAGGTATTATGTGCACGTTATAGTGATGAAGAATACTTTCTAAACAGATGTAAAGGTAATTTATTTTTATTTTGTACCTGAATAATAATTCTCTCTATCGGACATGGGTAATAATTGCTGTTATTGTAATCAAGATTCTTATCATTACAACTAACTTGAATCCCATAGTTGAACGATAAATAAAATTTAAATGTAGAAATTTTGAAGCTGTTTCGATCTTGAAACCCTGTAAAAAATGAAGATCAGGAAACAAAGTTTATCCATTACTAATTTTCTAGCATTTGGGAGCAGGAAGCGAAGATATATTCTTTCAACGCTATAGAAGATTTGGCATTAACCAAATTTGGTTAGATGATGTCTTACCCTGTCGTGTTTATCTCCGGCACTGGTTAGTACTTCTTTACCTATACACATGAACTTTCCAGAGTTCACAAATGTGAATATTTCTTGCAGTGTCATAGCAGCAAAGAACCTCTGTGAATTGGCTTATGATAACTTCTTGGATCACACATTTCTTGGGGACCGGAAAACGACCATACGTGAGTATCTTGCAACTACAGGTTCAGGGATAATGGAAGAAGAGCCCCCGGAAGAGTTAAAATACCGTTATGGGGGTTGACATGTGTCTACAAAAGATGAAGCAGTGGGAACTGGGCATAAATCCAGGAAAAGGCATTTATAGTGTTTCTAAGTATGAAAAACTTGAAGAGTATATCCATATTTGTGTAACTAGATTTATAGCTCTATGTATGTCAGATTATTTAGTGCTGAACTTGACTCTTGAGATATTGAAGTAAAAGGAAATTAATCAATTATGTTTGGGTCTGTTTGTTTGGATTTTCTGTGCGTGTTTTTAGAGGTCTGAGGGATTATTTGTCCTCGATTTTGTGCATTTGAAAAAAATTGTTTGTTTAAGTTTTTAGAGATAAATGAATATTAAGTTTATTTTATAAATCTTCATATAATTGTCCCCTAACTTAGGTTTCCCGCTTCTTCCTTCATATAGTATACTAATACCTTTCCTAATCAAAAGATAAAGGAATTAGTTTCAGCTCTAGCTAAATTAGCTATTCTTTTCTTTTTCTTTTTTTTTTTTCGCTAGAAGCATGTATGGTGTGAATACATTTTAGAGGGGTAACATTTGGGACCCTCAAGTGTGATCAAATTCTCTCTTATTTTGGAGGAACGAGTTCCACCAGAGGGCAAGCACCACCACCTTGGAGGAGGCGAAGCACATTTTCTGAAGCTAAAAGTTACCGCCGTGAACCTCCATTTACTGCCGCCGCCGTTTGGAGGTTTTTTTTCTACTATGGTGGCATAGTGAGGTATATCTTAAAAACCCCATTTTGCATTTTGTTTAATGAACTTATAGATCCTTGTTTGGATATTAGATTTTACAACCAAGTGTTTTGCTTTTATGCATGTGATGCATTTTGACCATGTTCCTCATGATTCAATTTTTTTTAAGTATACTGTTGCTCTCTTTGGTGATCTAATTGATTCCTTCAAGTGATATCAGAGCCTACGTATACTTCATTGAACTAAGTGTTGTGTGATTAATGATCCTTATAAATGATTTGGCTTTGAAATCGTATGATGTTTTTCTTTCTTTATTTCGATCTGGTCAGATGATGTTTTTGTTAGTGTTAAGCATATGATGTTTTTTTAAGGATTGCTGTTTTAAAATTTTTGTTTTGAAATTTGTGCATGATTTTGGTTAATTGCCTGCGATTAGATAGCTCATGATGTTTGTTGATTTTCGGAAATCCGAGGAATTGGAATCCACTTTGAGATAAGTTCAAAGGCGGCTCAAACCATGTTGCATGGTAGCTGGTCTGAATGAACTAAAGCCGCTCCTGGCTGAGCTGTGATTGGGTCGGCCTTGGCCGTAGACATTCACTGTTTTTGTTGTGCAGTTTTGCCTTGGATTTCTGCAAGGATTGCACTTGGTTCAAAGTCCTTGGAATACCAATGATAAACGAAGCATGTTTGTAGATTTACATTTTTGCACAAACATTGTGGATCTCATGTGATAAATAATAAATATACGTTGGATGATCTAGAGCGAACCCCTCATGTGATTGGTTTATTTTTTTCAAATTGTTTGAACTGATTTGTTACATATATCGCCTCTCCTAAATATCTCGATATAATTTCTATCTCCTTTCTTGTGGACCTCCCTTGAGCTTTCTCAGGGTTTCTCATATTCATCTGTGATGAGAATTGTTTTAGGATGTAAGGATGTTGAATGCTACAAGAAAATGATTCTTGTGGGCATTGTGATGCATATGTAATAGATTAGATTTTCATTTATTTTGTTTTCTAGATTAACCAATAGATCCACATCTTGTCTCAAGGTGGATCGCATGGGAAAGACTCTAGATCATCCACACCCTTAGGTGTATGCATATGTTGTATGGTTTAAATCCTTTCATGTTTGGTTGATGCATGCTTAGGTAGGTTTAAGTATAAAGGAATTGATGACGTCTTGCGAATAAAAAATCTACTTGAAATGTTTAAGTGTCAAATATTAAGTCATACTGGACAGCGGACACTTAAGCAAGGATGTTTTCTCTGCCATGGACTTCCATCAATAGGTTGTGAAATGAGATGCTACCATTTCAGCACATTGGCTCTCACGAGTTGGGCAATGTGTTAACGGGAAAACTATGTTCACTTTCTTGATGCACTCTTGTATTGAGGTGGGCATAGTCGTGTCTTGGACGTTGACTATCGTTGGACATCCTTGATCGGACTGTCACTCACCAAGATTTATGAGTTAGACATAACGTGGTGTAATATGAATGTCTCGTGAGTCCTGGGTCCATAGAAAAAGTGCACAGTGGGTTTCCTTTCCCCGTTTCTGTAAACGTTGTTTATCAACATTCTCATCGATGTAACAATCTAAGGATGAGAATATATTATCTTTTCTAAAAATGACAATAATAACTCATTCAGATTATTCTCATATTTCTTTGTGCATTTCTTTGTTTTCCCCTCTTTCTCACATTCAGATGGTTATTGCGATCATTTTATGATTAATACGTTACATATTATTTTTCTATGACAAAACAGCTCTGATTTTTCTAATATTTCCCCCAGGTATTTCACTTTTTTTTTTCTGTGTGCCCTCATTTTTTATCTCTCCTATTGTCTCATGTCCTCTTAATAATTACGAGCAACTATTGAATGAAGAATAATCTCTTTTGGCACAAATTAATTTTCAAAAAAAGTTACACTAATTTTCTAATATATTCCCTGTGAATTTACACATCATCTTTCTCTGTGTGTAACGAAAAGTAAAAATTGTGTATTAGCTTGGGACTAGAAAAGCAACTTTGCCCGGATGACATGTTCAATCTTAGCAGCTCAAAATTGGAAAGTAACGGCGCATTCTGGCCTCAGTTATTTTTTCGTCTGAAACTGACGATGCTTTTGCCCTAAATGCGTCTCAGTGTGGTCACTTGAAAAGGCTATTTTCCTGCCTAAAAACTGGAGGGTAAAAAATGGGTCCCAGTGTAGTCGGTCAATCACAAAGGCTTGGGACAATAAGTCAAAAATGGCTATTAAGCTTGGGACAAAAGAGCAATTTTTGCCTTAGCTTTTGGTTCTCCTATTGGGCATAATTCATCACTCGCGATTGTCTTGCCCATGATCTATACCTGAAAGTTGCTGCTTTCTTGTCTGAACTATACCATGGCATAGTTGCTAATGTATCAGTCATGTTATGAGCTAATTCCATGTTTCTCCTAATTTAAAATTTTGTAATCACAACATAAACTTCTTCCATCTGATTCAATCCGGATTATGAATTGCATGGATATGCTGTATATTGATGAATTACAACTAGAAATATCTTCTTGAAGTTGCTAAATTAGAAATACAACTTTCCATTTATAATGAGTTAAAATGTTATGCTATACTCTGTGTAGATTGATCATATAATTATGTAACCAATGTGCTATATTTGATCACCACATAAACAGAAATTTCCCGCGAAATTCTGTCTCTCCCCCTACTTCAGAGTACGATGATTTCATACTATATATATATATTTTTTCTTTTCCATTTAATAAAAGAAAAAATGTGAAAGAACAAGAACGTTGAATGGGACTAGCTGTGTTACATAGAAGAACGTTGTCTGCGGTGAATTTGTTCCTACTGAAGAGGGATAGGACAAATATGTTCAGCTCTTATAAGCTAGGGATCTAATTGCTCAAAGAACATCAAATTTGCAACAATTAAACTTCTCCGTAAGTCCCTGCTTTTATCTTAGACTATTCTGCATGCATTTGGATTCTCCTCACTGAACATTGATGTAATATTGCTATTGTCGTTTCCACTGTAATAGTTCTGTCCGTAATTGTCTGGTCTACTGTAGTTGGTACTATAAGACCTTGGATATGCATATTCAGTAACATAGGGTGAAGGTTTATATGTATTATTATTATAGCTTTGAGTTACATAAATTTGCTGAGATGGTTCTGCTGTGAATCCTGGGCCATCAGGATGGGTGCATTTGTATCCATAATCTGGGGGGTAGTGGTATATGACATGAACTTCTTCAGCATCTCTTGGTTTAGATTCTTCAGGTGCTGGATTGGGTGGTTCCTCCACTGGCGGCACCACTTCTGTGTGTGGCAGTTCTATGAGCGGGTAGGTGGAATCGGGCGGTGGTGCTGCCTCGGGGGTGCAGCCACCTTCAGGTGGTGGTTCTGTTGTTTCCTGAGCTGGTGGTTGTTGATCAGATTGCTCTGTACGAGAGCAAATGATTGCCCTTTTTCTTGTTTTCTTAATGGCTTTAACTATTGTTCCAGGATCTGCCCACCCAATTATTGTGAGTTTTTGTTGAGGCAAATCAACATAGAAATCATATATACCTGTGAAAGTTTTTGTAAGATTAATTATACTGTTTTGAGTCCGAATTGTGATGTCTGATTTGCTTACCTGTGATGCCATTCAGGGCTTTTTTGATCTTCTGAACACATCCATTACAATCCATTCTGACCTCTATCTCTGTTATTTTAGGTTTCTGCATAGTTGTCGAAAGTAAAATAGCATAATGTGATGATCTTCAAGGCACTAAACAAAGATATAATGTATAGTAGAAGACATGGGTTTTGAGACATACCTCCATTTCTGGAACCATCTTCAAATACTGGGGAGAAAACTATAAATAAAAATGTTGTTTTCTGAGAGATGGACAGGGTTGAAACTGAATGGAATATCAATATATATGGCATGCATTTGTGCGTGGGGTTTACATGCAAAGAATCTCTCTTTATTTTCTCATTGGAGTTTAATCACCCTCTAAATCCCCTACATGGCTGCTTGATTAGCTAGAAAGTGTCAAATAGTGGATTAACCGCAGGAATTAATGTGTGTTTTTGGACCCTTGAATGTTGATCCCAAGGGAATTTGCTTTTAGTTTGGATGGCCATGTATAATTTATCATCTTAATTATTTACCTAACTAGGAATTAGTCATCTTAAGTTATAATAATATATGGTCCTACTACAGGACCGGATCCTCAACATTTTTTGTCTAGTATTTTTCTAAATTATACTTTTTGGATGCATCTTTTGAAAATGTATAGCGTTTTTGGTCCTATTGTATATAGTGTTATTAAAAGTGCAAAACTGAGACAATCTCATAAGATTGAAATATATATATATATATATATATATATATATATATATATATATATATATATATATATATATATATATATATATATATATATATAAACTAAAACTATCATTTGCAACTGAAAGTAAAAACTATTTTAAAAAATTAGAGCAAACTTCGATTCTTTATTGCTCTCAATTAGCGATTATTTACATTCTCTATTCTTGTCTAGTGTTTGGATGGGCGACTTATGGGTTGAATGATGAATTTATAAGTTCTCGGGCTTTTTTATTATAGTCCTACTACAGGACCGGATTCTCAACATTTTTTGTCTAGTATTTTTCTAAATTATACTTTTTGGATGCATCTTTTGAAAATGTATAGCGTTTTTGGTCCTATTGTATATAGTGTTATTAAAAGTGCAAAACTGAGACAATCTCATAAGATTGAAATATATATATATAAACTAAAACTATCATTTGCAACTGAAAGTAAAAACTATTTTAAAAAATTAGAGCAAACTTCGATTCTTTATTGCTCTCAATTAGCGATTATTTACATTCTCTATTCTTGTCTAGTGTTTGGATGGGCGACTTATGGGTTGAATGATGAATTTATAAGTTCTCGGGCTTTTTTATCAAAGTGAAAATTTCGACTCATTCCAAATAGGTGCAAATTTTGCAACATGTACGTACCTTTGCTGCTTGGGTTGGGAATTTAAATTGGTTAAATTTGTTTTGTTGCATTCCTTTCTTCTTCTTTTTTTTTTTATATTTTTTTTATTTTTATTTTATTTTATTGGGAAATCCCCTATTTTTTATTTCATTGTACCTGTTAGTTCGATTTCGTGAATGAAGAATTAATTATATATATAAAAAGAAAAGGAGATATCATTAAATAGTTATTTTGAACAAAATTTCTTCTTTGTTTGTACTGATTTGTATATCTTATTCTAAAGAATAAACCTCTCTTCATTTTTAGACCAAAAGGATTGATGGAGACCAAAGATTCTCCTATAGGGTTTGATGGTTCTTCAAAAGCTAATGCTAGCCAGCGCCAAGTGACCATGAAGTGTTATTAAGACGACATTAATTTCCAGTGCAAAAGATAATATTATTGTCCTCTTTTCTTGATGCACTTACTCTTTTCTATATGGTATTTTTTTTTTTTTTTATAACCCAGGTGTACAAGCTTACACTCGACTAATCCTGGACCCTCAGAACTCTTGCCCTAGAATCCTGAAGGATGTAAATCACAGGATGTGCCTCCACCAAGCCCCGGGTTCCCACCATACTGTTGTACATTCTGCGCACAAAGGAGTCTTCACCACAAATGACCCTTAGATAGACTCATAGAAATGATTCCATCTAAGTTCCAGATGGGATTCGAACCCCCACCCTTGCCGCTGGAGCAAACCTTATGGATTATTGGTCGACCAGTTGGAGATATGCCCTGGGGGCTATGTGTGAAACCCATATGTTAAGTTTATTCTATCAAATTCCCTCATGTTTTATAAATTCTGCACGAAATTTCCCTTCTTTTCATTTCATTAATTTTTTGTCAAGTGTGTGCAACACTCGCACTCAGTGAAACTGAAACTTAATTTTCATGTAATTAATAAAAAAAAAAATCACGAAACTTTCACTTGTTATGAAACACCTGCACTAAATCCCTATATCATTGCACCTTCTAGTTTTATACACTCTGCGCAAAATTCCTCCTTTTTAAGGTTTTTAGATTTTTAATATATAAAATAGAATTATATTATTTTGATAAATATATAATTAGGATTTTTTTATATCATGAACTATGAACTAAAATTTTAATTTAATTATGAATAAAGTATAAAAATTAAATTGTTAGTATAAATATAAATAAGATTATTATTTTCGTAGATTATAAATATAAATTGTCAGTGATCGATCGATCAGTATATATATATATATGCACAATCATATATACTGATCGATCGATCACTGACCTTGGGTAAAGTTCAATTGTTTGATGGTTCCGGGCTCGCCATTTCCTTGAAGAAATTGGATGCTAGCTCTTGATTGATGAGAATTAACACGAGCTGAGGACAAATGTACGTTGTGGGAATCCAAGATCAAGGCCTTGAACATCCTATCTGGAGTAACCACCTGTGTCCTGAATGATTGATACACTTTTATTTTATGACACCCATTCGATCTTTTTCCTTTTTCTTTTTCTTCGCCTGATCAAATATGAAGTTGAACGAGATAAAAGAAAACCAATTATATATTAATTTGAGTAATTAAGTAAAATGGCTTGAAAAATCAATGAATTACTAAATATATGACTCTTTGGATCGGAGTAGATGATTTTGTTTAATTTATTTGGAAGGAAGAGACATGGAATTGAGGACCATCATACGTTATATTAGAAATATCATAGGCTAGCTTCAACGAAGACTAAATCAAAGGATATTTTGGTCTTGGATATCTATCCTAATTCAAATTGTGATGGCCAATGGGTCAAATTTGGTATGGGTGCATGCCAGTTTATAGGGCTATCCTCTAGCAAAATATATCAAATTAAAATCCATTAACGCGACTTCTTTTGGTATATACAATTGATCTGACTAAATTAAACAAAGTAGGACGACTTATTTGACTTGAAACTTTTGTCATGAGTCATGTAGGGTGTATGTGGCTGGGTTTTGGTTCGGTCTCGCGGGTTTTGCGAGACCGAGCCAAAACCCTTTCAAATGTGTTTTATCAAATCCATAAAATCATCAAAAACATATTCAAAAACTCACACTCAAGCTCTTCAAACCTATAATAAATTGATTTGACACTTACCACCTACTTTTTTCCTTAAACCCCAACATTCAAACTTAATCCCAGTGGAGTTTCAACTTATTCAAATTAACCACAAAATCCAACAGCCAAAACTCATCCAAATGAGGTCTTAAAGGTTGTATCGAAACCACCCAAATCATATTTTTAAAATCGAAACCCACAAAATTGAGCCAAAATCCACCCAAATAGACCCATAGATATTAGCAGCCTCGCATTTTACTTTAAATATTTGTTTGTTTTACATTCTTTCTTTTTGGGGTAGTTAGAGGCTGCATCTAATTCAGAAATATCATAATTAGGTGTATTGCTCATTTTAGACGGTTAATGCATCGATACATCAATCATTTCGTAATAATATTTTGACTATAACAATATTTTCAAATGTCATTAAATTATATATGTAAATCAAATATACACTAATAATAAACTAAAAAATATATATATGACGCTAATTATTTTGAGTTTAGATTGCAAGTTTTCTTCTTTCCTTTTGTTTGATTCATTTGTAGCATATCGAGTGGTTAGAAACTAATGGTGGTGACATTTTTAAATTTTAAATTTTATTATAGTAATATTAAAAATAATAATTTTATTCTGAAAAAGCGTGAAGCTCAGAAAAGAAATTAGTAGTGTTATGATCATTAGATGGTTTAAAGAATATACAAGTAAAGATTGATGTAACATGATAGTTAACTGTACGAATATAGTATTAGAGATTTTAAGAATTTGGAAGAAAATAGCAAATGTACATTAAGATTTATAATATCCGATGTTTTAATTGTGGGACAACCCAACTAATAAAGGCTAAGAAAAAGAAAAAAGACTAAGGCCTTGCGCAATATATATAGTTAGATCGAAATCTCAAGTAACTCGAATATTTCAAGAAAAAAAGGATTACGTACACACATGATTACAATATATATTTATATAGTACTAATTAATTAAAAACAAGCTCGCTCACGAATGACAGTACGTACGTACTGGTCTCCCACACATGCAAACAAATTAAATACTTATGATCATAAATAATTTGATTAGTTGTAAGCATGAGGATTGGCATGGAGATGAGCCTCAATAGCTTTGAACATTGCTTTTGCCTTCTCTTTACCTTCCTTAATCTTGTCTTCCGTAATGTTGTGTTCTTCCCCTTTGGTGTGGTACTTGCTCGTGGTTTTGCACACGGATCCTCCATCGGGACCTACTTCGATTTTGACAACGTAGGAGATGGAGTCAAGGATTCCAGCCAAAGCATCTCCTTCGATCACAGTGTATTTGAATATGTGGTTGGCCTCGTCTATTTCATCAACACGGTGCTTCACACTCTTGAACTGGCTCCCTACATTTATTTATTACATATATATAGACATATAAGTATATATATTAGTTTATCATAAGGTTTTTAAAAGAAAATATGCATGTGAGAATATATTGACCCGCCTCTATTTCGATCTAGTGAAAATGTTATAGTAATTACTGAGTCGAACTTAGATAATATATATAGTTATAGACATATAATAAGTATATTATTGCTATTTATTAATTATATTGTGTACCTTCGCCAAAAGTAACTAGTTTGACGGTCCCAGCTCCACCATCTCCTTCAATGGTTTCGACACTCTTGACCGCCTGAGGCAAGATCTTGGGAATGAGGTTGTCAGCGTCGAGGATGAATGCTTTGAACATTCTGCTTGGTGGGATTGAAGAGCTTATCTCCTGCTCATAAGTGATCACACCCATATTTAATTAAGAATGCTTGCTTGCTTGCTTAAATATATATATATATAAAGAGAGAGAGAGAGGGAGAAAAAACTTGATCGATCAATTCGCAGCTAATTAATGAAGGAATTAATGAAGGAAGTTTTGTGTGTAAATTTATGAGAAACAAAGGGCCTATTTATAAGTTAAATCAGCACGTACAAGTTGTCTTATAAAGACAGGAAAGTTAGCTAATTATCAATTAGTTATTCATATACATAACATTAACAATTTGGCAAATATTTAAATCAATGATTATCCAATTTATGAGTCACATTAATATTGTTCAAGTGTGGAAGCTCTGAAATTCGACATGCATGTAAGTATATATATATATATATATATATATATATATATATATATATATATATATATGTGGCTCCCCTTTAATTTCTTGACATTGGCTTTTTCCCATGATGTGTATACTTGTTGAAAGTTTAAGTTTAGTCTAGATGCCGAATAATTATACGACTTTAACTCTTTTTAATGGAAAATTGCAATTTTGATGAGTGTATACATAAATCACTAGCATTTAAGCCCTTTGTTAAATCGAGCTAGAAATTATATACACCATTCTATAGTTTATCTTCAATAGTTTAAATTCTATTTCTAATTTCAATCAAACTGCATTGGTTCTCCAATTCATTTGTTCTATCAAAGGGTAGAATTTATTGACATGTTCATTTTCATTAATTTTGCTGTCAAAATTAATTAACCCCGAAGAAATTTCTAGTATAAAAAGTAACATGCATGTCTGTACTCTTTTGACCAATCTTTAATAGTAGTAGATCAATGGAAATTAAGGTAATGGCAGCGCACAATACAATATTATATCAATTATTAGGTATATGATTTGACCATAAAAATGTGGTAAATTTAGTCAAATGGGGTAGATCGAGTTCAGACTTATTGTGATCGATGTACGTCAAGTCAGATGTGGCATGTACATCAAGTCCACATTTGCCTCCCATATAACATTTTGTTATATAACATGACAAATAAAATATTAAATTCTAGATTGAGGAGGTTTGTCCTCGGGACAAAGTCGAGACTCAAGATTCTAGGGATCCATATGCATGCATTGTGTTGGTTAAATTTTGTTTTATTTTGGCTTAAAAAATGATCCGAGTGGTTTCAACAAAATTAATTATTGAAACACGATCTGAATTGAGTTTGTATGTTGAGTTTTGAAAATTTGAGGGAATTGAGTTTGAATTTTGAGATTTGATGAAAAAAAAATAGGCAATGGGTGTTATTGTTGTCTGTTGATTTTCATATAGAAAGAGTAGTTTGATATTGTGAAATAGACTATTTGTTGGGGAGACAAATTTTATTTTGTGAAGTGCACCCAAGTCTTTATTTTTTTGGCTGTTTTGATAAATTCAAAAAGTAAGCCAATATAAAATATATTTTTTTCTCATTAATATTGAAATATAAATCTATTCTATATCTATGTCTATTCTATACTTGTTATAAAAGTGTGAATAATTTAAGTTATTTTGCTATTTTTGTGAAGACTAATATATTCTTATTTGAATTGTAAAGTGATATTTAATATAATGATAACTATGTAAACATGTTTGAAGAAGAATAATTAAACATGAAATCTTTTTATATTAATTATGGTAAAGATATAATTAGACATGGAGTCTATTATATTTATTTCCTACATTAACTCCTAAAATTTAGAAATGATTTTTTACTTCAACTTTTATAATTTCAATATTCTTCTTATATAACCATAAAAAAAGGGGAAAATTGCTTTTTTGGTACCATAGGATAGACTAACTTGCACTTTTGGTACCATTGAATACGAAAATACAAATTTGGTATCATATGATAGGTTTTTATCGCAATTTTGGTACCAAACCCAATTTTTTCTACAAAGTTAATGGCAATTTACTCCCTGTGAAATGCATAATGGTCAATCTACCCCTCTATAATTTGAAAAAAAAATCAATTTATCCTCTGTAAAATTTTATTGAAGCAATTTACCCCCTTTAGCCAGAGATTGTAACTCACTTGCCGAAATTGAGAGTATGCATGCAGGCTATTTTATTTAACATAGGGGGATAAATTGCCACATTTATCATAATACAAGGGGTAAAATGCCACATTATCATAAGTGCCGCCTATAAAAATATCAGGGAGGCGATGTGAATTTTTACAAAATCTCAGGGGGTAAAATGCTCTTTTTATAACCACGGAGGGGTAAATTGAACATTATACATTTTATAGGGGTTAAATTATCATTAACTTTGGGAAAATTTTGGGTTTGGTACCAAAGTTACAATGAAAACCTATCATATGGTACCAAATTTGCATTTTCACATCCAATAGTACTAAAATTGCAAGTATGTTTATCCTATGGTACCAAAAAAACAATTTTCCACATAAAAAAATCATAAGAAAAAAATATTGTTATTTAAATAGCTCCTAAAATATATTTATAAAATTATTTTAATTTAGCAATAATATGTTTTAAGTAAAAATAAGTTAATTGTATCATTGAAAGATTAAACACAATATAAGTTCTAAACAATTCTCTAAAAATAAATATTAAAATTAATCCTCTTAAATATAATTATGCTATTAAGAAGAAGAAAAAAAAACTAAAAAAATGAAAGGTTAAAATAGAATCGCATCTTACCTATAAATGAATCAAAAATGCTTATGACTTAGCTAAGTACTTAATGTTTATTTGGCTAGAGAAACAAAATATAAAGAATTTCAAGACATGCATAACATCATACTTTCATGAAATTCTTTTCGTGAAAAATGAGATAAATTGGTCAAAAAATGGCAAAATCGATGAAAATTGTTGAAAACATGTGAAATCGATGAAAGTTCGGGTGAATTGGTACACACTGGTGAAGTTGGTTAATAAACGGGTGAAATCAATAACAAAAAAGTGCATGTGAAATCGTAAATACATTTGAAATCGATAAAAAAAAGTTGGGTGAAATTTGTGAAAAATGGATGAAGACGGATAAAATCGGGTGAAATAAAGGTAAAGTTGGTGAACATGTGAAATTGATGAAAATGAACTCTAGAGAAACTTTTAAGAAAAATGATGAAACCAGTGAAATTCAATAAAAACGGGTAAACCGATGAAAACGGGTCGAAAAATGTAAAATCCGGTGAATAACATGTGAAAAATATGTAAAAATGGGTTAAAATGTTAAAAATGAGTTGAATCAGTTAAAAAAAAGTTAGATTGGTGAAATTGGTAGAAAATGGTTTCAACCGGAAAAAAATCGACCAAAAATAGAAAAATAATGAAAATTATTATAATCGATAAAAAAAAAAGGGGTAAATCTAAACAACATATGAACTGGTAAAAAAAATCAGAAACAGTGAAAACATATGAATCGATGAAAATTTGTAAAGAAATGGATGAAAAATAGTAAAATCAGTCAAAAAAAGCTTAAAGTCGGTGCTAACGTATTTAATCAATGAAAAATTCATGTGTATAACATGTGAAATCAGTGAAATAGGTGAGTATGTGTTAAACTTTAACCGACAAAAACAAGGTGAAGTTGGTGGGGAAATTGTTTAAATTGGAAAAAAAATCAACAAAAAATAGAAAAACAATGAAAAATGTTATAATAAATAAAAAGCGGAAATTTTGCTAAAAAAAATATATTAATTGATAAAAAAAATTAAAAAGTGAAAACGTATGAATCGATGAAACTTCGGGTGAAATTGGTGAAAACTAATGAAGTTGGTGAAAAAACTGGTGAAACCAGTAAGAAAAAACGCGCGTGAAATCAATGAAAGCTCGGATGAAATTTGTGAAGAAACGGATAAAACATGTGTGTCATCGGTGAATAGTGGATAAACTTGAGAAGAAAACACAATGATTGAATGAACTAAATAATGTTCTTATCATTTTATATTTTTTTTCACAACTATTTAAAGCCTTCATTTTTTTTTTGGTAAAACAGTAATAATTTATAAAAATAAATTGAATATCAGTCATTAGTATATGATATTTTATGACATGAAAATGACTAATTTTACTCTAATTTATGAAAAATATCAATGAAATTAAAACTAGACACGTACAACTTAAATTCGCTTTTCTAGTATATCTAAAAAAATATAGTTTATGAAATTGTGACCGGTAATATTTCTGTAAGTTTGTTATCGGATTGTTCTAAACGAGTCAGATCGACAATCTTACTTTCAATACGGAAAACATTTAATTATGGACAAATGCCGAATTCAAAAATGATAAGCTTGCACATTATAACTATTAAGAGTGTATCGCCTAGCTGAACAATAACCTGTTTTCAATTTTTTTCGCCCCCGCACCTAAAACGAAGTCGTTGTATGGTTATGCGATGTCGTTTTCAATTTTTGTTTACAGTTTGTATGCACCCTCTTGAATCCCTCGGTCATGATGGCGTCCCTGTTTTATTTTACGAGCCGCAATGTCAATAATTGTGTGCATGAATTTCTGAACCTTGAAATCTTTAGTAATTATTGCAAGTTTACTCATATTGTCCTAATCCCTAGTGCAAAGACCAGGAAACAATGTCTCAATACCGCCCAATTATCTCGTGTAATGTGATCTTTAAAGTGGCCTAAAAATTTGTTGACAACATATTAAAATCCATTATGAATGGTACAAAATTTACATATAATGTCCTAGCCTTTATGAAATTACCCACTATATGGAAAAGAAAAAAACTAAACGAAAAATGGGTCGGTTAAAATAGACATGGGAAAGCTTACGATAGACCCAGTAGAATGAGGTTTCCTAATTAAGCAGTAATGTAATGCTCATGCTAGGCAGGGTTTGATTCTTATTTTGTTTTAAGATGACACCCAGCCCAACCTGGTCCAAAAAAATGAAGATGGACTGCATGAGAACTCGCTCAACACGGTAAAATCTATTTGGCTTTGGCTAATGCCTCCAAATTAAGACCAACATATTTATTTGGAGATGCTATCGTCAACGTCAAGCTTTCCCATTCCTCGATCCAGCTGTTGTTGAACCAGAAGACTACATCCTAGAATAACTTTTGTTCGACTTGTATGGATATATAGTGGGGATAATTAAGTAGATCATGCATGTGGTTACTCCATTGCGCTTTTGCAAGATAAGTCATGATCTTCAATTTATTCAATTATGGTATGGTATGGTCTAATTTCAATGGCTCACTCGGGGAAGCTGGAGGGGGAAAAGACTCCCACTTGATGCCCTTAATGTGGCCAAAGAGTTTTTGGGTCAGTTCAGAGGGCTCATATGCGATGGTCTTCTCCTCCTAGCGACGTAATGAAAGTTCTCTTAGATGCTTCGATATGAAACAATAATTTTTCACTGGAATTGGAGTAATAGTTTGTGATAGAAACAAAATTGTCTTGATTTGTTGGGGCGTTGAGTCAATCTCCCTCTTGATCTTGAAGCAACCAAAGCTACTACAATTAAGACGATCCTTGAATTTGGATAAATGTTACAAAATGATAGTTTTTAATACAATCGCAAGATGATGGTGGAAGCCGAAAGATATATATGTTAATCACACGACTTTTAGAGATACGTGCCTTATCTTGGGAGACATCAAAACTCTATCAAAAAAAATTTAACTACATCAAAGCACGTCATTTTTTCGAAATTAAAATTTAATTGACTTATTTAGTTATTTTATCTTCTATATTTTTGTTAGAGATTATCTTCCTAGTCAGCATTCTTGATGTTGTAATCTCCCATCCAAATGATTAATGGGAAATTCATTTTTCCTAAAAAGGAAAAAGAATGAAACCCAACCTAAATTCTTAATTAAGATTCCAATCTTCGAACAAACTTCTAAATTAGTACAAGTACGAATGGAACATACCTGGCAAGGTTAACTCGGTAAATAGCTGTGGAATCCTCTAGAATAAACGTACACGACGCTTACGGTGCACCTTCTGTTCGAGTCTTTGCATCACAATCCATTTCTTTTGGCTTCAAAAGATTTTAACTAAACCCTAATCGAAAATCCCGGGATTCCAATTTCAGCTAAAACCCTTGAAAGCCATTAATTCCCAAGAAACACATTCCTTTGAAATTCAAGTGGAAAGAATCAAGCATATACAGATTGATAAATCTACTTACAGAAACTAATTACTAGTTTTTGAATTGTTAATTTGGGTGGAAAATGTCGGCGAGGAGGAAGATAGGGGAGGAAAGATTGTACTACAGTCCACCAGCGATGAGAAGGTACAACCAACAACAGCAGCAGTCGAAGTTAAAGTCTTCATCTACTTCATTACCCGAAGCAAAAGGATCTGGGTCGGGTTCGAATTTGGATAAATTTTTGCATCACACAACTCCTTTTGTTCCAGCTCAGCATTTTTCTAGGGTAATGAAGATTTCTCCTTTTTATTTCATGAAAATGTGAAAAGTCAAATTTGTTTTGTATTTCCGTAAATCTGTTTTCTTGCAGAGGACTCGATTAGTTATTTAATAATTTTGAGAAAGAAATGAATTTGGTTATCCAGGAAAAATGAAGAGAGTAGACAAGGAGAATTTGATGCTTCTGAAATATGAAGTTGATTAGTAGGGGAGTAATTGAAATTGAAATTGGGCATTATAACTTATTAATTAGAGGTAATTATGAATTGGGTTTATTACTTATAATCTTTGTTTGGTGTAATCAATGAATATAAATCTATTGAATGTAGGGCTTTAGTTTGCTTTAGGTTTATTCTTATTGAACTATTTAATTGGGGACTAAATAGAGACTTGAGGCCTGATGGGTGGATGTGAATTTGAATCTGTTTTAGACTTTTGGTTATCTCATTATAAATTTAGATCTTAGTGGATTAAATTAGATGTTCTCCAATGCTTCTTAAAGTTGTTTTTTTTTTAGCACATTGTCACATTAGCTGCTCAGTTTAATTTGTGCCAAGAATTTTCAGGATATAGACCTACGTAGAAGTTAAAACAAGAGAAAGAGAATTTCTTTTGGGTCGTTTTATGAATGAAGATTGATGAGGGACTCGCTTAGAATTCGGATTTTGGTGAAGTTAAGATGTGATTGATATTAGGGCTAATGCGTATTGGTTTTTGTGTTTGTGTTCATATATTATGTCGCTCTGCTTTAATTTCTGCTCATGATGCTCTTCAAATTACAAATGTATATGATTATATTAGCCTCTGGACTCTGGAAGTAGCTTAGTATTCGAGATATGATTTACCAGCCTCAGTGAAACAAAAACACTAAGATTTAAATTGTATGTTCCTTCTTGTTCTTGCTCAATCGGATCATAAGTTTGAGTTATTGTTTTTCAGTTTTCTCCTTCGTTCTCATATCTTATGTTCTTGTTGATGTTTATTCGATTAGGATGGTGGAAAGCTTAGTATTCAAAATATGCTTTACCAGCTTCAGTGAAACACAAAATTTATGATTTAGATTTACTTTCCTTCTTCTTTGTGCTCAATTGGGTAGTCAATTATGGTTCTTGTTTTCCAGTCTTTTCCTTTTATTCTCATCCCTCATGGTTTTCTTGATGTTTATTTGTTTAGGATGGTGGATTGATTTATTCTGACCTTATTCTTTTTATGCTCCTTTTTTCCCTTCTGTTTTTCAAATGACTGTTGAGAGAAGCATGAATGTTATCACCACGTATAAGTATTTAATACAATTTGTAACCAAAATCAAAATGTACCTAATAAATAAACTATTACGAGCATAATACCGATAACCAAATTGATGCAGTGAACTTAATCTATGATGTCATATGTTCTATTTCACATTTTATCTGAATTAAGAGATTACGGCAGCAAATCATTTATGTTCTAATTTAATGCAATTGGAACTCTGCAGACAAGTATGAGGGCATGTAGGAATCGCAATAGTGGGTTCCATCCATACTTCATTCTCGGAGATCTTTGGGATTCTTTCAGAGAGTGGAGTGTTTATGGAGCTGGAGTTCCTCTTGTTATGAATGGGAGTGATTCTGTTGTCCAATATTACGTGCCATCTTTGTCTGGTATTCAACTGTACATAGATCCCTCAAGACCTCTCACCGGACAGAGGTGAATTTCTTTTTTCTTTTTCTTTTTATATCCTAACAAATGTTATTCCCTGATATTGACTTTTGCTTTAATTTCCAATTTACACATGGATTGAACGATATATTCTATAGTTAATAATAGCCCTTGTGGATATAATTCAGTTTATTTCTCTCTGTTTAAAACAGTGAAAGGAGACCTGGTGATGAGAGTGATGCAAACTCATCTAGGGATACGAGTAGTAATGGTGATAGTGAATGTGGAACTGATAGAGGGGCTAATAATTCTCGTAGATCTTCAAGAATTGCAGGAAGAAGCAATCCTTCAGTTGATGGGGATGATATTAGCAACCCTCCAGGACTACTTATTTTTGAGTACTTTGAGAGGGAGCTTCCATTTCATCGTGAACCATTAGCCGATAAGGCATGTTCTTTCATCTTTTAAACCGTATTCATAGATTGGGGCTATACATTTCTAAATTGATGTAATATACTTTGCATCTGTTTGCATACAACAGATATCAATGTTGGCTTCTCATTTTCCTGAACTGAAAACATATCGAAGCTGTGATCTGACTCCATCAAGCTGGATTTCTGTTGCTTGGTAAATTTTTCTTATCAACAAAAGAGAGATATTTTTTTTTTTTTTTTTTGTTTCTGATACTTAAAGAGGTGGTGTGGTGTATTTGCAGGTACCCCATATATAGAATACCCGTAGGCCCAACTCTGCAAAATGTTGATGCCTGTTTCTTGACCTTCCATTCTCTTGCAAAACCAGTTAAAAGTAAGTTGCTTTCTTCCCTATTTCAGTAATTTCTTCCTTATCATTCTTCATTTTTCATGGAGTTTTTTCTTGAGCATGGAATGTGGTCAAGTCTTTACTGCCGTACAGGGTTTTCATTTAATAGAAACATTGTTAAATTCTATAATCGTGGAGATAACTCCAATAGGTTTCATAAAGGGTGGCAACATGGACAATTTCCATCATTTCGTCGAAAAAAATTGAAGCTTTTCTGTTTTTGAATCAATGGAAACAAAAATATGGTGTAGTTTTGGAAACTCTTCGAGTGCTTTAAGACTCTCTTATTTTTCTTAATTTTGTAATTTTATCACAACCTTTTTTGTTTGTTTCTGAAATGTTTCAGAGATTTTTTTCAATATTTAGTTGACCGAAACATACACTAGTTTGATCCATGGGGCAGTATGGGTCTTGACCCATGTGTTGGACCTGCCTGTTTCAACCCAACCCTACATTACCTTTGTTTATTTTGTTGTCCTGTTGGGTTAGGGTAAATTTTTGGTCGGGGTAAGTTAAAGTTTGTATAGAGGAAAAGTGGGTTTAACTGGGTAAAAAATGGGGCAAGTAAATTAAAAATCTTTCAATAAAAAACATAAGAGTAATATTGAGTGGACGGTTGAACTGAGTATTATGCACTTTTCCGTCTTTTTTTAAATTTATCTAAATTCTTACCACTTATTAAGTCTCACATGTATTTAATTCTTAATTTGAATTGCCAAAAAAATTACAAATGTCTATTTCATTCTTTGTTTACATCATAGATTTGAACAACATGCATATCATTAGTGAAATTTATTTGAAAACACATTTGGGCCAATCGTTTTCGACCCAACCCATTTTTGATCCGTAGCAAGTGATCCTTTTTCAACTTGACCTATGTTGACCTGCCCAATTGCCAAGAAAACATGCATATCATTGTTACGTAGAGCCAAGAACCAATTATTGATATGTTTGTTTCACATGATGTATACAGGTGAACGGGTGATTGATGCTGGCAAAAAGCTTTTGCTACCAACGTTTGGACTTGTTCCATACAAGTTTAAAGTTTCTGAATGGAATACAAATGGCGTTTACGAAGGCCAGAAGGTGAATTCTCTCTTGCGTGGTGCAGACAACTGGCTTCGGTTATTGCATGTTAATCATCCTGATTATACCTTCTTTATGTCGCACAATACATACTCCAGATAAAATACATAAAATGTTGCTTTAAAAAACGAATCTTGACCTCAAAGTCGGTCCTGATGATGATGATGAATAGTATAACATGTGTACAAAACTAAAGGCTTTGTATACCCTTCTTAATTGTAGAATAATGACTTAGTGCAAATTGCCGATGTGTGATTGTTTACTTATATGTGCATTGCACTTGTAGACCCTCCTTTTTCCTTGGATTGTCATTCTAATCTTTAATACAGCCTCTGCTATTGTATATAACTATCTGTATATGGTGCTCTTCTAAGAGTCTTGCAACATATAACAAGAAGCGGATTGCAGTTTTTCTTGGAAAAGAAAATGTGGTTTGAGATGCAAAAATTTATTTGAATTTGTTTTCAGTGTTTTGAGTTTTAGAAAACATGCGAGGTCATGGGAGTTTTTAAAAATTTAAAAAGGTGAAAATATGTTATGTGTGATGATCCCAGATTAGTATTGGTGAAAAGTCTCCTTAGCTTTTGTGCTTAATTGTTAAGTTGATTTGATGTTATATTATGGGGGCCAACCAATGACTGCCCGGTTTAGTTTTTATATTCGGTTGCGACAAGGGAGACATTAGGACCATTACTTTGAACAGCCAGATAAGGTACGTACTCCTAACCCATTGAAATTTTGTCACTGTTTTCCGTTTGAATCATCGATCGATCAAATACCATTTTTAATTTAGCATCATATCATGGTTGGTGCCTTATATCTGGGAATCTGATCAAGTTTCGGAACATTAACCTTTTGTGTCCGTGGAGACAATATTTGTTTCAACCTTTTCACAGATATTGATATTTGTTCTGTCGTACTAGTACTACATTAATCGCATGTCAATTGAAATTCCGGAAAACACCATATTGTTATTCCACTCTACAAATTAAGTATTTGCTCCGTCGTACATTAATTGCATGAAATTCATTAACGAGACCAGCCTTATTCTTAAGTTGAAAGAGTATTACTATTAATTGAAAATCGCCAGCTATATATACTTTTTCATCTACACAAAGTGGGAGAAAATAAAAATTACTAATGCCTATTCTATTCTATGATTGATGAATTCCAGCATGTGCTTCTTAACACCTAATTAATTACCCAATAGCGACTGAATCAATTCAATTAAGAAGAAACGAGCAATGAAAATGTGTTCCAATTACTTTTGGAAGAGTGGTGTGTGTGTGTGTGTGTGTGCTCCTTTTTAGAACGAGTTTGATAAAGTAGTTAAGTAATACTGTATTATATTATAAAATGGATTAATGCGCCATATTTTGGCTTCTCTTAATTTGAACATTCTAGCTGTACAATAATAAATAAATGAAAAATCAAACATAAGGGACTAGAGAACAATACTTTGAAATAATTTGAACTACTAGAAATGAAATACTATGTTATTATCTTGAAAAGGATAATTTTAGTTTGCAAATAACATACCAAAAAAAAAAGGGCGGGTCCAAATCAAAATAAGTCAGTTGATTAGAAATTGAAAGTTATATTACCTAACTAAATAGAAGCTTATATGGCAAAAATAATGTTAACTAGGCTGAAAATGTTATGTAGGAGTGTTAATAGGGTTGAAAATTAAATCAAATTTATCATAAAAGAAAAGAAAAAAAGATACTTGACTCGAGCTTGTTCGAAAAAAATTCATTTGAGTTTGGTTCGTCATACAAATTAAATAAGCCTGAATTTTTTTTTTCAATTGATAATTTTTGAAGCTTTGTTCGAGCTCGGCTTAATAAGTTAAAATTTAAAAAAAAAATTAAACGTATCAAACTACTCGTTTGACAAAAGCTCATTTGAATTGGTTCAGAAATAATCAAACACAATTTCAAACTCAATATAAAATTCAAACAAAGTTTGAACAATGTGTTATTCGATATTCTCTAACTTGTTTATACCTCTACACGAGTCCAATTGTATTAAACAACATAATTCTCAAGCTTGATCTGAATTATTATTTTTTTTATTGATTTTGATATATATTAATTGAAGTGACGAACTTTTGGTTAACGAACTCGAATCAAATTTTAATCAACTCCGATGTTAGATGGGTACACTATTGATTGAACCGAACATAACCCAAACTGATCTGAATATTGATAATCACGTCATTTAGTTAACTTGAAAAAATTGAATATGTACTTGATATGTTATGCAATATATTATAATATTCTTCCCAAAATTCCTTTTTTTTTTATTTTTTATATATTTAATATAAATATATACTTAAAAGATTTTCGGCTGGCGTGGGGTCAGTTAAAGCTCATATGTGAGCTGGATCCACACTCAACTGAACGGGAGTGACCCACTGTCAATTGAGTCACCCCAGCAAAAATAAAAATAAAATACTAAAAAGTAAAATAACAACAAAATCCCCCAAAAAGATCAACTCCAGAAAAAGAGAACTCATCGAACAAAAACCTCTTATGTCTCCAATTTCAATCTCATACAAACAAGAACTCACATATAAAGCAACAATTTCTCATCTTTCTCTCCCACCTTAAAACCCCCCAAAAAGCAAAATTTAAAAACCCCCCTTTTGTTTCCCCTAATTTATCAATTCCTATATTTTCGTGGATATTCTAGGACTGCGTATAAATTGTTATGCCAAAATTAACTTCAAAATACGTGATTTTTAGCATAATTCTCATCTGGATTTTCTCATTTGCATGCAAATATTAAGTTATATTTAGTCAATTTTGAAGAAAAAAATGAATCTTGGAATGAAACCCTCGTCTTTTACCACTTCAAGTAATTCATGGAAGTCTACAGATGTAGTCTTAGACCAGTTTCCGGTAGGTCTGAGAGTGCTTGTTGTGGATGATGACCCCACTTGTTTGAGGATCTTGGAGAAGATGCTTCGGAATTGCCTCTATGAAGGTAATATATTTGGTGACTTTGAGTGTGTTATAGTATTGTTTTTTCATATATTCACTGTTTTTGGTTATCTTTATTCTGGGTTTTTCATATGTGTATCTGTAGTAGATCTTATATCAGAAATTGGTGTTCTTTTGTAGTTTAGATTTTGAGATTCTGTCATTTGTGACTTGTAATTTTGTGAGGCTGTAGGAAGAAAGATTCGTCAAATCATGTAATAATTTATTTTGAGTTTTCTGTTGAAATCATAAAGCTAGATGGTTGATGTTAGATCTTATGCTCAGGTCCTAATGTATTGAAATGGCCTAGTATTTTTACTGATTTTTATATACTCCAGGATTATAGTAGTCTGTATTGGTAATTCTGCATTGCTTAAGCAAATATATTCAATCTTTGGACAAGATCTATGCGATATTTCATAATCATTCAGGTGATATGACCTTAACTTTTAAGTCTTTTTCAGTTACCAAATGCAATCGAGCAGAGATTGCATTAAGATTACTTAGAGATAACAGAAATGGCTATGATGTTGTTATAAGCGATGTCCACATGCCTGACATGGATGGCTTTAAACTTCTAGAGCATATTGGGCTCGAAATGGACCTGCCAGTTATCAGTAAGTATATATAAATATTCACTTTAAGAATCAATTTACATGTGACTTTACGTTTTTTTTCTGAGACGTGGTTTTGTGAGTAGTGATGTCGGCGGATGATGGCAAGGATGTTGTAATGAAAGGAGTTACTCACGGCGCTTGTGATTATCTGATTAAACCAGTTCGTATGGAGGCATTGAAGAATATATGGCAGCATGTAGTTCGAAAAAAGAAGCACGAGTGGAAGGAAAAAGAGTATCAACAATCAGGAGGAAGTGTGGAAGAAGGAGAAAGGCAGCAGCAAAAACAACCAAGTGAAGATGTTGATTATTCATCTTCAGCCAATGAAGGGAATTGGAAAAATTCGAAGAAAAGGAAAGATGAGGAAGATGAATCAGAAGATAGGGATGATACTTCTTCACTCAAGAAACCACGAGTTGTTTGGTCAGTTGAGCTCCATCAGCAATTTGTAACTGCTGTTAATCAGCTCGGAATTGACAGTATGAATCATCTTCCCTTATTTCATGTATATTTTCATCCCCCCACCCCTTTTTCTTTCTTTCTGATTTTCAATTCTTTTGTATTTACGCAGAGGCCGTTCCTAAGAAAATCCTGGAATTAATGAATGTTCCTGGCCTCACAAGAGAGAACGTTGCAAGCCATCTTCAGGTTTGGACAATCAATCTTCATTTAGTTTTCATTATTCATAAAGAGTTCACCCTCTCACGCAACCAATTCGTTGCAGAAGTATCGCCTCTATCTTAGAAGGCTGAGTGGTGTATCTCCGCACCAGAATGGATTCATGGGACCCACAGATGCTGCGACATTTGGGCCAATTTCTTCGATAAACGGCTTCGATCTTCAATCTCTAGCTGCTTCAGGTCAACTCCCACCGCAAAGTCTTGCTACAATTCAAGCGGCTACACTTGGTGGTGGTAGGGGGGCTACTACTTCTAAGTCTTCATCACCTATCCCTCCCCTAGTAGTTGATCAAAGAAATATTTTCAGTTTCGAAAATCATCCAAGGCAACAGAACATTATTAATGCTGGTAAGCAAGTGAACTTACTCCATGGAATCCCGACAAATATGGACTCAAAGCAACTCGTCAATCTGCACCAATCTGCTGCACAATCCTTTACTAGTAACCTGAGTCAAAGCAACAACTCATTACTGGCTCACATGGTTCAACCACATCCAAGAACTCACATTTTAAATAATGAAATCAATGGAACTCATCATGTCTCCGTTGTTCACGGAACAGCATATAATAACTCTATTTCCAATCCTTCCACTACTACTGTAGATTTCTCCTCAAGGAGTCAGAGCACTGAGTTGCCGGTGAATAATAGCTTTGCACTTGTGAGTAGTAATTCAGGAATGTCAAATCTTACTTCTAAACTTCAAGAAGAAGTTAACTCAGGAACTAGAGGTGGATTTGTCCCTAATTACGATGTTTTCAATGATTTAAATCAGAACCAGAATAGAGGAGCCCATGACTGGGGGGGTTTACAAAGTAGCGTTGGATCATCAAATATACAACAACGCCTGGGTGGTGTTTCATCATCGGTTTTAGTTCGACCAAATGGGTTTTCATCTAACCAGAAGAGTGGACCTCTAAACTCATCTTCTTTAACAACTGATAATTCATTAAGTAGAATTAAGACTGAAAAACTGCCTGATATGGGCTTTCATAACGGCCTCTATCATGAACAGTTTGGCCAAGAGGACCTAATGAGTGCACTTCTCAAACAGGTATTTTGTTTCTCTTCTCTTAATTAACATTAATTTCAGTATTCCTAATGTTATGGATAAATAACTGGATTTCTGTTCTTATAGCAGCAAGAAGGCATGGGATCCGTTGAAAATGAGTTTGGCTTTGATGGGGGGTATCACTTGGACAATCTTCCTGTTTAGAACACAAATCTTGGCTGTACTTGAGGCATTTTGTACATAATTGACCTCCTTTTAATAGAAGGCTAGAATTTCTTTGTTTTATTGCTTCCTGAATTAGGATTTTGGTACCCTTTTTTGCTGCAGTATTCTAGTGTGAATGAATAGGTTGTTGGGATTCTTTTAAAATAAAAAACCACAAAACACAATATCCCAGAGATGGAGGAGAATGAATGTGCAGGATATGCAAAGCATATGTATGCATAAATTTTGATTTGATTGCTGTGTAGGTAGAGACGATTGTAAAATGAAACTTCGGTTCAGGGATAATTGTGGAATCTCCTGATGACTGAGTACTTATTTACGTTAGGTGTTGGATAAAATTCTCTATTATCTGCAACCTTTGTTGGATTTGATTCCGAGTCTTCTCAAAATAAGTAAACTTAAGTTTCCAGGATTTGGATTTTGCATACGGATTTGACATGCGAATGTTGTTGCACTTCTAGTTTTTATTTGTTTAGTATGCGTTGGCTGTTAACGTCGTTTTATGTTCTGTTTTTGCAATTGTATTTGCATGAATTAGAAGTGAATTTATTTGAAATATTCAGCCAATTGGCCAATTCTATTGACCTACAGAATGATTATCAATTATCAGGTTCCACGGACTACATCTTAAAAGATGAATATTTGAACAAATAATTTACATGCTTGTAAAATATCGAAGGGTTTTTACATGAAACTCTTGAGTTTCTTCGAAAGATCAAAAATTACTGTTGATGTTATGATTTCATTTGGACACCTAAACGAGAGATTGTCGGCATTGTTCATCTCTATGGAATAGTTAAATGATTAAATTTTTCTCTATCAATATTTTCTTTTTACTTCTCCATTATTTTTATTTTACTAATTTTCTTTATCCTTTTGAAACATATAAAATAAATATAAAATAGTTCACCATAATTAGTTGAGATATAACTATTGTATTCACTATTGCATATTTTTAAACAAATGATATGTATTATAATAATCGTATAATATTTTCTAAATTTGTAAAGTTCGTATTGCCATGTCAATATCGTGTCCATTTATATCATCATATATACAATTCTCCACATTACCAAATTAAAAAGAAAAACGAATTGAAATGGTTCCATCTAGCTAGTATACCTTTAGGTTAACATTCTGACTGCCAATTAGCCTATGTTCTAACTCAGTCCCAATCCCATATTATTTAAATCCTGATTTTTCTCCATAGTTTCATTCATAGTAGGAGAGCAGAATTTAATTCAGCTCTACTCTAATGAAATTCGATAGAAATAATAATAATAATCAATTAATCAGTAGACTTCAAATCAAATCCAATCCCTTTAAAATAAGTAAACGAGGATATAGAAACTAGACATACATCCTATCTGGAGTCTAATCCATGGGCATACCTCGAAAAAGCCCAAGAAAAACCATGCGAATTTTTGCCATTGTTAGAGAAAACATGAGCTGCATAGATCGACACACACCTTAAACTCAAAATCCCTTTTGTTCAATGATCTTTACAACATATTTATAAATCTAACATATGCGTTATTTATAAATCTTACAATGCAAGGTCTAATTGTAGCACCAAAAAAAAAAGCTAAGGAAACAACCAAAAAGAATGAATTAATAAATGTTCAAGAAGAATTCAAAGCTTCATCCGATTGCTATTGCTGTGCGTATACAAAAACTATTTGAAGAAGCAGAACCAAAGACAAGAAAACAGATGATGAACCCAATAGTCTATACGAATCGCTTTTCGGAAGTAATCTGGGCAACGAGCACTCCTCCCCGTTAAAATAAACTTTAGTCGGAAACCCATCTCCACCAGGAACATCAATTCCAGGTGTCAACCTCTTAGTGAACGAGATCACGGACTGTTGCTTTCCGGGTACTCTAGGATCCTTACGCGGATCAGCACCATCCACTTCTCCCACAAGATAGTTCAGTCCCGGAAGCCCCTGCATGAATATCGTATTATTCTTATTACTCACACCATCATCTAACACACTTCCATTGAAAGAGTAAGCCGCTTCAAAACCAGCCGCAGATCTATCCAACTCTATCGCAGTAAACCAATCGGTAAACGCAAAATCATCCCAGTTGAAAATCGTGATTCTCGCCGACCATCCACCTCTGTAGTCGGTGAACAAATGCCAGTTGAGACTTACCCCACAGTTATCACTACAAGGCAGCGGGTTCGGGACCGGAAAATTGTGAAGATTGGCCCATGCGCGGGCAAGATTTGTACGATTCTCGAAAGGAACAAGTAGAGCCTGAGATGGGAGAAAGAGAGCTGGGGAAGTACTACTACATGTCCGCTCTGTACTAGAAGGGCAACCACAAGCGCAAGTTTGACACGGAATTATTGATTCGTTATAAAAAGCCGAAAACGATACACAGCATCTTGGGCTAGCTCCCTCTGGTTGTGTTATATTGCAAACCACTTGCCAACTAGCAATTGCGGATGTGTCGGGCAATTGGGCACTCGGGTCCGGAAACTGGCTAGGACTCACTCGGACTGGTGGGCCGCATTTGTAGTCCGGGTTGAGTCGACCACTTATACCCCAATTCTGAGGTGGAGAGAGACGAGAGCGGTTTAGATTCGGAGGCATTTTGAAAACGTTGATTTGGAATGCGGATTTTGACTTGCTTGGGTCCATTGCAGGGGGTAGAATTGTCCCGTTTCTACAACAAAATGGTATCATTCCAAGATTTGTGTTGTTGGTCATGGATAAAGGAAGGTCGACTATGGTAGGCCTTCGGTCACAATTCAAGGCGGTTGAGAAGTCGAGGCTTTGATAGTATTGACCTTGTATGCCGAAAACACATTGTGAGGTGTCGACAGAAGAGGGATATGCTCCTCTCATGGCAAAAATGAACTCGTCTTCCATCCAATCCCAGCTTAACCGCCAGTTATCGAGCCTTCCAAGACGGTTGTGATTTTCGATTGTAACCTGTGCCCAATAATTGGATTCGTATGTTCTTGTTACATCATAAGTTAAGGTTAGATCACCATTTTGACGCGGAGAAAATTCTTCGCTGGTGACATTGGACCTGAAACTGGGATCTCTGTTGCAACACACTTCCATTGTACTATTCCCTGAAAAAGCAAACCTAAAATTATTAGGACAAAATATAGAGAGAGAGTTGCCAAACAAAATACCACAGATTTAAAAAAAAACCTCAACAAGTCATCAAATTATTTAAAGAAAAACTCAATTAAATGGCCTTTTTCATCAAATTGCACCAAGTCATATAAGTCAAACATTGTTCCACTTCCACATTTTTTCGAGCCTTGAAAATTCAATATCATATTTATACATAATCCATAGTAGAAAAAGTCTCCAAGTAGTGCTTATTCATATTTCTATTTCTCTGAATTCAACTAATTTTCATTAATTCATAAAATTAAAGATACTTGCAGATTCAAATAAACTGACCTTGCATAGTAGGCCTAGGGCAAACCCACCCATCATTCAACAAGGAAATATTCCTGGGCATAGGCACACTTCTTGGCCCAACTCCAAACTGGGTACCCACCAATCCGATCCGAGCACTCATCTGGTTCACGTCACCCGCAGTCTGAATACCCGTTCTCAGATCCGGATTCGGGTATCCCGAGAAAACCGACCCGTTACCAACACCCCCAGGAATGGAAGACCCATCTGCGAGCACAGCATTGGAAGCAGACACCAAATACTCATCGTGCTGAAATCCAACCCAAACCTGCCAAGATTTGAGCTCTTCCAAATCGTTGTTGAGTATGAAGAGTGAGGATTCGAAGCGGTATGACTGTCGGGTCGGATTTGGAAGAATTGGGGGTACTAATCTACCGGTGGTGTAGGTGTAGGAGAGGAACACTCCGTTGCAGTCGTCGGAGGCTGGAGCCGGTGCAGCGGGGACTCTGGGCCGGTTTTGGGCTTTGATTTGGCCCATAAAGAGAAGAAGAAGAAGAAGAAGAAAGAGCGAGGAGAGGAGAAGGGTATGAGTATTAGCGGCCATGTTTTTGTCTGAATACACAGAGAGAGAGAGAGAGAGAGAGAGTTTCTATATATGTAGCGAGAGAGAGAGAGAGAGAGAGAGAGAGAGAGAATGTGCGTGTATTATTAATATTAGAATTAGATATACACAGTATAATATGGTGTGTGTATATTTTGTGTTTGAAATCAAATGTGTGGGAAAGGAAAGGAAAGTGGGAGACGCGGAGAGGGAAGACATAAAGACAGCTCAAGGAAGGCTGTCTGGCTGTATTTTAATTTATAGTAGAATTTTTTTTTTTTTTGTGAGTAAAAAAAAAAACCTTTGTGAAAAAACACTACTCCATATTAAACTTCAAATTTTTATTAGTAATTAAACTTCTGTTGTTAATTAAGACCCAAAAAAACACTACTCCATATTTGACTTTGTGAAAATAACCGGACGTTTCACGAGAGCTTTACAGTGAATGAAAATAAATAATCTAGCAATTCCTATAGCACCTCCGAATTCACCACATGGATTAGGTGTAAAATAATTCATCTACTTTTATTTTTGCATTAAATGTCTAGTATGAAGTTTAAACATACACTTTACACTCTAATGAGTTTACCAATTGATTTGATATCTCACTGCGTCTACGTACTACTTATGTACATGATTTTATTTTGATATTTATGAAAATCGCTTAGAGGAATACTATTTGATATTATAAAATTTAATCGAGTGATATGTATATAAGTTAGTTATTATAGTTTGAAAGTCAAATACTTTAAATGGTAAATTGATGGGGCAAACTGATGGCCCATAGGGGCAAAAAGTGATCCTAGTCCAAAGTTAAGGGTAGAAAGTGAATTTTACCGTAATAAAGTATAAATTATACATATTCATAGTCCAAACTTGGGGGTAGAAAAAAAGTAGGGGGGGGGGGGGGGGGGGGTAGAAACTGACTCCCTTAATAAATTAGATGAATGTATTGATATTAATTATATATGGAATGTGATAATATATTACTATGATTTAGACATAATTCATCTAAAAAATTAGTTTAGTAAATGATGATTGTCCAATATTTTATAAGAAATATTTAATATTGATATATAAATCACGTGAAATTATTTCAGTTTCAACAATATTGACTTTATATATATATATTATTAAATTACACAATAAAAAATTAACAATTGTTTATAACGTTGAACTAAAAAGTTAAAGTTATTTTTTGCATTAATAATGAACTAAAACGAAGTTGTAATTCCATTCTTTTCATGAGTACTATTGCTCTCTTTTGGGTCTGAGCTGAGGATAAGGGACCATTTAAAATTAGTAGTCGTTGGGAGACGTTTGTTTGTATCACATCAAAAAAGTTTTGAATTTGAATGTTTGTACTTTACTGTTTCACAAGTGGGATTTACAATAAGAATTAACCTTTTTCTATACTTGAAATTTATAATCATTACTCCTTCCATTAAAATTGAAAATAATGAAAAATATAAGAACCTACTATTGACACTATGCTGAAAATGAAATGAAATGAAAAGTAGAATATTTGTTGTTGGAAGGAACTAAAATATCTATTTTCTTCTTATTAAAGATAAAACATTGAGCTCAATACATTTTTTAGTCTTTTATATAATTAGGTATTCTTTTACTTGCAGTTTTTATGTTTTTTTTTTTTTTTTCACATTATATTGACAAAATCCACCCCCATCCCCATGTATGTATCCACACGGTCCACAGTCCACTCCACACCCCTCCCAGAAATTAGAATGGCTCTTCTAGCATTCCCTACGATAATGTATTTTTGTTGAAAGACAATTTCATTGTCAAACACATCCTACCCATATATATATAAAAAAATGAACTCACCAAAATGAAGAAATGCTATAATTATTCCAGCAAACAACACATTTTTTTTCTTTATCATACGTAGAATACAGCTCAAAAGCGTGTCCAAAAAATATATATATATATATTATAAAAAAAAATGACAACCTTCGGAAAAGAAAGTCATGCAGTGGTTCTCAGACGGCGTAAACAATACAATACAATACTCGAATGCTCGCTAACCCAAATACGTACTTTGCTAGATGGATTTTCTTTGACTAACAATTTCTTTTTTAATATTTTTGTAGGAAGCAAAAAACTTTGGGCGTCATTTTTATTCCGCTGATTGGGCAAAGAGTTGGTTTGGGTCTCCTCTCCCCCCATGTGCCACCGCCTCATTTTTGTAAGGACTCCACACAAAAAAAAAACCATTAATAATAAACTCAAGTAATCAAATTTATCATTATAAGAATTATTAATTTACTAAAAATGTTAAACTTGTTATAAAAGTCCGAATTTCATCGCCCTGTTCAACTAAATAGATACTATTTTTGTAATAACTAGAAAAATGGACATACGTGCGTGTGTCTAACTAATTAATATTTTACATTGTTTTAATTATTTTATTTTCTATATATTTATTAATTAAAAATGGTTAAATATATTTATACTTCATCAAAAATTATAGAAGCTAAATATATTTTATAAATTATCCATGAGGTCATAACCTAAGGCCATCTCCAACCCGTAGGGCTATTTACAGCCCTGGGGTGTCAATCTCCACCCGGGGAATCTGCACCTCCCTGAGCATCATCTCCAACCGGGAGGGGGTTCTCTTCCAATTAATTAAAAAAAAAAAAGCCTTCCCCACTCTCACCTATATTATCTATAATAATAATAATAATAATTTTAAAAATAAGTAATATTAATTTAAATATGAAAATGCATAATAATTAATTTTAGAGACAATGATAATAAAATAATAATATTACATTCGGGACAAGAAAAACAACAAGGATTACACGAAAATCACAACGAAATTGCAACGATGAAGACAACACTGAAAATGCAAAAATACAACATAAGTAAACAACAAGAAAAATGCAACGATGAAAACAACAATCATTAGGCGTTGGGAAAATAATCAAAAGGCGTTGAGAAAATAATCAAATCAAATTTTAAATGTGGCTAAATAAATTATTGCTTCATAGACAAATATATATAATTTTAAAATTAATAATGGATAAAAAAAAATTTTATACTATAATTTTTTTGAATTTTATTTTCATGTTGCAATTTTTATATCTAATAATATTACATCTTTAATTTAAATTAAATTGTTATTAAACCTACAACAATTTTTATAATTAAATGTAACTTTTATTTTTAATTAATTAAAATAAATAAGGTATTGTTAAAATTTGTAGTTAATTTTTAAAATATTTTTAACTATTTTTATTATTAATTTATTTATTAAAATTAATTTTAAAATTTAATAAAAAAAAATAAAAGAAAACCATCAGGTGGCGCCACCTGATGGCATGGCTACTGGGACGCGCTAACATCGCGTCCCAGCAGCTGGGCTGTGGGCTGGGCGATTAATCGCCCAGCCCACACACCTGGGCGATCCACGGTCCAAATGGACCGCCCTTTATCATCTCCAACCCGCAGCTGGCGGGCTGGCCCAAATCCACCCACCCCCCAGCCCGGGTTGGAGATGGCCTAATGGTAATCAATCATTGGCAAAGTTGAGGCTTCAGTACCAAGAGGTTATAGGTTCAACTACCATTAATATGGATTTTCCTCTTGTTTAATACTAGTGCTTGGTAGTGGTTAATTATTTGTAATTCTTTGTCCTTGAGCAGTTATTGAAATGATTTCTGATATATTGATTGATGATAAATGTATCCTCGGTGTTTTTTTTATAAATTACTAACACATTTCAATCTTTAAGATGTTTTACAATAATAGGTGAATATATGGGATCATTTGAAGTCTATACTCCTTCTAATTGATGTGTATCAGTTCATTGCACGTTTTAATTTTGTCTCTCGATTTCTTAGACTTCTTAAATTTCTTAACGTATTCATCCCTCTTTCTCGCACTACAATTTAAGTTAACATATTTATTTCCATCATATTGCTGACGTAATATATCATCTGTCATTTTACATAATTTTATTTAAAAGAAAAAAAAATCTTATCTGAATGATTAAGAAAGGAGATTTCATCCACTAATCAAAGTTTATGGCTCTTGGCAACATTCACTTATTTGAATCTTAGTTGGAAAGGAATTCAAAACAAGACCATTTTCGATGGTCCAAGACCATATACATATTGATAGATGGAATTTAGCAAATAGAATACCTTTCAAAAGTATCACTATCTTTTATTTTCTCTGGCACTAACTCTTTGATATATCTCTTGCTGAAATCTATTTATGTTATCTGATTTTGTATTCAATATATTGGATTGATGCATAACTATTTCTAACTTGAAGGACTGAAAATTTACCCACAACTTGAAGCACAAACTAATTTATTTCTTAGAATTTTCATCACAACTTGAAGCACAAACTCATATATACTACACTAGTATATTTAATTCATTGGTATTGGATAAATGCCACATAGACATGAAATGACAAAATATTGTCCTTTTATGCTCATGTGGCACTCATCCAATACTTGGATGGATTAAATCCACCGATATAGGTACTAATTTTCCGAAGGGAAAGAATAATTTTGACAAGAAAAATACTCCGTGTAACTTTGACTGACTAACCTTCGAATCGAATGGGTAGTTTTACATGTACTATTTTAGGTTAATTGATATAACGTAGGCGAGCTGTATTTACCCCAAATAAATAATCCAAAAGCTGTATTTACGAATGGGTTATGGGTATATTCATTTTGTGGTTTATCCTTTTACAAATGACGTTGAGTATTATGACTTTATTTTCTTGAAGGTAAATATTGTTAAGGAAATTTGTGCCAGAAATTCAATTATCCACTCCCTCTCCCTCCAAAAACCTCCCACCCTTGCTCTTTTATGGCATTTTCCTCCGTGATTTCCACTCCCACTTTACAATTCAAACCACTCGCCTCTTCTCGCCCCAGGCCTCCCAATTCAAACAGAAACCGTACCCAACACTCGAAACCCCGGAAACTAAAATCCCGAAACTACCCCCCGCCGGCATCACTCTCCACCGCCGTGGACGGTGGAGAGGCCACCACCTTCACCCGCCTACCTCCGAAAGACGATTTTTGTCCCAGCAATTTAGCTGAAGTAATAAAGCTATCTGATGCCACACGCATGTCTAGTAAAACCAAAAAGTTTGATGAAAATTTTCATGGGATTGATTCAGGAAATGAAAGATTGGATCTGGGTCTTCTTCAGGGTTTTGAGGTAAATAATGATTTTGATTCTGAGGGTGAGAATGAAGGATATAATAATGAGAATAGTAGCAGTAGCAAAAGGATGGGATTTGATTATGAAAGATTTGAACTTTATGAAGTGGGTTCAGATGATGAGGATGATTTTGATGGAGAAGAAGCTGCAATGGTGTTTGGTGGTGAAGGAGTGGAAGAAGAGGAAGATATTAAGGGGAAAGAGAAAGGGGTTCCCGCGATAATGAGGTGTTTTGATAGGGCAAAAATATTTGTAAAAGCAGGTGATGGAGGAAATGGGGTGATGGCTTTCAGAAGGGAGAAGTTTGTTCCATTTGGTGGGCCTTCGGGTGGGGATGGTGGGAGGGGAGGGAATGTGTATTTAGAGGTTGATGGAGCAATGAATTCATTGCTTTCGTTTAGAAAGAGTGTTCATTTCCGGGCAGGGAGGGGAAGCCACGGGCAGGGGCAGCAGAAACATGGGCGAAAGGGTGAAGATGTTGTTATTAAGGTGCCTCCGGGTACCGTTGTGAGGGAAAGTGGTGGTGATGTGTTGCTTGAGTTGTTGCATCCAGGCCAGAGAGGTTTGCTTTTGCCAGGTGGGAGAGGTGGGAGGGGGAACACTGCTTTTAAGTCCAATTATAATAGGGTCCCTAAGATTGCAGAGAATGGAGAAGAAGGCCCTGAATTGTAAGTATATATCTTTCATTACTAATTTGTAATGCATATTAGATGTTGATATGTTTCGTGAATTATTTAAAACTTAACCAGGTGGATAGAGTTGGAGCTGAAGTTAGTTGCAGACGTTGGGATAATTGGAGCTCCAAATGCTGGGAAAAGCACATTTCTGAGTGTGATTAGTGCTGCACAGCCTGCCATTGCAAATTACCCTTTCACGACTTTGCTTCCAAATCTTGGTGTTGTTTCATTCGATTATGATGCTATAATGGTAGTTGCTGATTTGCCTGGACTTCTGGAAGGTGCCCATCGAGGTTTTGGATTAGGACATGAGTTTCTTCGCCACACCGAGAGATGTTCTGTTCTGGTAAAGTCTCTTAGGAATGACTGAATTCTTTTTCTTTTTTATATTTTTTTAATGTAATTGTAATTAGTTGAAGGAAAACTAATTAAGATTGATAATGATGAGCTTTAGGTGCATATAGTTGATGGTTCGTCTGAGCAGCCTGAATATGAGTTTGATGCCATTCGACTTGAGCTGGAAATGTTTAATCCTGATCTTGCCGAAAAACCATTTATAGTAGCATATAACAAAATGGATTTACCAGAGGCATCTGAAAATTGGCCGGGGTTCAAAAAAGTGTTACAAGCACGTGGGATTCAACCTTTTTGTATGAGTGCTGTTACAAGAGATGGTACTAGGGACGTTATAAGTTGTGCTTACAAGCTTGTACGTGAAAACAAAGAAGAAAATATGGAACAAGGTCAGAAAGAAATTTTATGAGATAGTATTTCTCTAAATAGTGGTATTTCTTATTTCTTAATTATTTTCGTCTTACTTTGTGTAGGTATGAAGATAATGGCAGCGCCAGTAAATTTGAATCATGTAGCAGATAGGATGCATAAGCAGAGGGCTGCTCCTGTAAGTGAGTTTGAAATCACACACGACAGCACCACCAATACATGGCATGTCGATGGAGCTGGTTTGCAGCGCTTTGTCCAAATGACTAATTGGAGGTCTAAATCTTATTTAAATACTATCAATATTTTTAAATATGTGTATGCAAACTATATATACTTGAGAGTTTTCATTGGAAACAGATACGTAGACTCTGACAAAAGATTTCAACGTGTTCTTGAGGCAAGTGGAGTGAATAAATCCCTCTTGAAGCTCGGTGTAAAGGAGGGCGATACCGTCATTGTTGGAGAGGTATTTGAAACTAATTAGGATTTATTCCATTCCATTGGATTTAGTCAGACTTTTAAATGGTATTCAATATAAAGTGTCTCTTGAATATAAGTTGGTTAGCTTAAACGACCTAAACATGTTGGAAGGTGCATTGGAATTCCTAATAGTTGATTAAAGAAAATAATGAATTCTTCTAAACCTTTGGATATATATTCCATAGATGTAGGCCAAATGGCCGAACCACCCTTTTTTTTTTTTAAAAAATCTAATTGTTGTTTTCTCTTGAATTATATTTAGTATTTATTTTATCTTTGTATGTCTTGTTTTCTTGTTTATTTGTAGATGGAGCTGGAGTGGCACGATGCTGCCGAGACTCCAGGCCCCAGAAGTAGGAGGAAGTCGGCTGCAGAATCATTCGAATAATAATATTATGAGCTTTCTTCAAACTGAACACCAGTTCAATTCATTAAGCAGATGACAATTTGCTTGTACTCTTACTTAGTATCAATAGCCACAATTGCAAAGCATTCTTCCAATCTCTACATTTATCAGCATATGAAGATGTTTAAAGCCTCTTTACAAGCTCAAAGTACAGACGCACGGCCCATATTAAAGTTTAATTGTGTGAGTTAAAATATGCAGATTGCGCTAATTGACAAAGTCAAGGTCTTGGGTTCAGTTTCCATTAACGTGGGTTTTCTTCTAATTCTATTATCAGTATTGTTGTAGTTATTCTTTGTACGTTGGCATAAGTGGAATGATTCACATGTAGTGATAATATATTGTTGGAATAATTATAAATGTATTTACCATCACAAAATTTGCCAATTGCGCTCATTTCTTTGGTGTGTAAAGTTTGTGTCATTTTTAGGGGAAAGTTATATGAATATGTGTTTGTTATTGTCAATTTGCAATTAATTCATCTGTGAAACTGCTCCAAGGGCATTACAATACTCTCAGTGGCCTTTTCCTTTGAAGGGTCTATAGTACTTTTGTCTCCAGTTGAAAGACAATTAGTATAAATTTTGTTATGTAGCCATTACAATAGAATTAGTGTAGGCTCCTAGCCCTAAGGCACAAGGTGTAAATGATCAATCAATCTGCTTGGTTGTTGATATTATTCTTTCTATGACCTATTTTTGTTCCTAGTTTTTTGTCCCCACCTAAGAACAAAAATCTGCACAGATCACTTACCTATGAGGAACAATCTCAAAACTCCAGCAAAGAAGCTAATACACTATTTGATTTTGATTATGATTATGAAAGGGCATTATTTGAGGTTCTTGCTGATCAGCTTCAATTGGATTACGGAATTTTTTATAGTAGCAACGGGAAGATCACATCCAGTTCTACAGCCCAACAGGGTATTCCTGTCAATAGATTCATTAGCCACATGACATTGGTTATATCATGTAAGCTCGGTTCCCAGGTTTAATATTTTCGGCACCATTAGTCATGGAGATTCTCCTTCGCATTCCTTTTCACAGTATGAATTAATAATGCATCTAATTCTTTGCTACATGCATCTTTATCCAGAAAGTTTGATTAATTTCATACACTTTCCTTTTTGAAAAACAAAAGCAATGGCTCTGGCTTTCCAAAATATCCAATTGCATAAGAAAACTAGCCTTGTAATAGAATTTTATCATGTATACCTGATAGTTGGTTATAAGAAGAAGCATTCAATTCAAGAAACTCATATACCGCAAACATAAATACATATTTTACTCAGCAAAATCCCCCGACCAGACATGAAAGGGGAACAAGAACGGATGTTTTGATATTTATTCAATTCTTCCCAATGAAGCCGGTGTAAGAGAGGTCTAAAAGTAACGTTAAATCATCCGAGTTGGCCGGTCATTGGGACGACATATCTTTTCCAGTACAAAAATGATTTATAAATAAATTACAACAATAACGTCAAAATTCGAGCATGATTCAGATTACCCGAGTTGAATCTTTTGAGGGGTATGTGATGATATTTTGAACAAGGGGGCAGCATATCTAGAATGTCTTCCGAATGCTGGCTGAGAGACCAGGCATCCATCCTAGACTGGGTATGCACCACTTTTCGAGAATAATGAACCGACTGAAGCACTTGAAGTGTTCATCTGAGATGAGAATGCATCTTTGCTGTACCCACTGGAGGAAAGGAGCTCAGGCCTCAGGTCAGATGAAGAGGAAGATGGAGCCAAAGTTGCATTTGTGGATCCCACAGGGTAAGGGGCAACAGACATATCAGTCAGAGAAGATGCGGAAGTACTGTAACTCAAACTTCTCATTGGATGATCAAATTTGCAAGAAGGTCCAAATCTGCATACCCCATTTTGTGCATAGTGAGAACAAAGTGGTGCACCCTGAAAAACATTAATTTCTTTATTTTTAGAAAAATAAGGCATAATTATCTAGCGATTGAACATGTAATTAAAAGGCGTGAATGCTTACAGGGTGTAATGGCAAACCCATAGGACTAAGTTCAGAATTTGTCTTTGGTACAGCACTCGACTCTGGGGGATGATGATATTTACATGTTGATCCAAATTTACAATCACCAGTTCTCAAATAATACTGACACTTGGGTTGGCCAGGTCTTTCGGGAAATGCATGTTCTTTCAAGGGCCCAGCTATGGAAAGGTATGGTCCAGTGTATGAAGGAGACATTTGTGGTATCCCATATATTGGGCCTGCAGCACCAACTGTGGGTTGTTGAGTACTTGGCGAGGCTGGTGCCTGCATCATCTACTCTAATTCAGCATAAAAATATGAAAAAAAAAAAAAAATTCTTCAAATCAAACAAATGGAGTCGTCAGTTGCACATACCGGATAGGGAGTCCAACCAGGAACCGGAACAACTCCAGGGGGAAGTAGCATAGTTCCATAACTTCCAGGAACATATGAACTTTGAGGAATCATGGGTGGCCTGCCAACTGGCCAATTTCCAGGAATTACACCACCATATTGTTGAGAAGATTGAACAGGAGACTGCACAGTTGGATAAACTGCAGCTGCTGGAGCAGCCAAAGGCCCAGGGGCTGGCTGTGGATGATCGTATTTACATGTGACACCAAACTTGCAATTCCCTGTTTTTACATAATATGAACATTCCTTTTCTCCCTGCAACAAGACATATAGATATCAAAATCAAAACCAAATTGATGTAAACAAGAACTAAATATTTTGTGAAAACAGCTGACCGGTCGCAATGGATATCCATAAAAATTCAGCATCACTGGAGCAGAAGAAGATCCAACTTCAAGTTTTGGATGGTGATACTTGCAGGAAACACCAAATTTACACATCCCCGTCCTCATGTAGTACTGAAAATTAAATGCAGAGAGCATGGTTTGTACAAAAAGCAAATAAGAACACATAATAGATATGGCAGAGGATAAACTTATGGAAGTATAATCGAAAAAATAAGTAGATTTATGACAGTGTACCTGGTTACATCAATGCAAAAGCTTAGTGCTAATAAGTGTAGCATGTTATAAATGTAAACTTGCAATCAAGAAACAGTGTATTTCCATCTAATATGATAAAATAAAGACATAACATGAGTGAGAAAGTTCACATCTTTTCAAGATCCAAGAGTAGTTTGTATTTTTTCAACACTCCTTCAAATTTTTTTTTTAATCCATGGTGAAAAAGATGAAGTCATAAAAATGAGGTGAAGAATGGCAAATCCCTTTGCCATAGGGCTATGATAACTGATAAGATGGTACTAAGCATTCAGAGTGCTATTTAATGAACAGAGAGAATAGGACGAAACCATGGTCAACAACATAGAAGTTGGTTATTTTCGAGAAAGTAATAATGAAATTTTATGGTGGTATTAGAGCAGGTATATATATTAAATTCTGAGATATGTCACTAAAACAATATGTTTGAGTAATTACATCATATGAATGTACCCAAAATATAGGATTTATATTGAAGATTAGGAAACAACATCTATCAACTATTGATTTTTAAAGCAGGAATCAGAGGAAGCAAAAGGACGAAATCAGACAATAAGCAGCCGAAGCACCATGAATCAATAAATATATGCTTAGTCTCCTTGAATAGACAGGAACCAGACGAATCACTTATAGAGCATCATCTAGAAGATGCTATATTGTGTCCAATATCAAGAATTTAATCCACGCAGCGTCCTTGAAAAGTCAGTAAAAAACGAATTCACTAAAGAGAATGATCTAGCAAATGCACTTTTTGCCAATTGTTCAGGATTTAATCCTATGTATCTAAGCTCAGTGTCCTTATAATAGAAAGTAAGAAGATAAATTAATTAGACAGAAGATGTAGCCAATACAGTTTCCCAATATCAAGAATTCAACCAGAAAAAGTTTCCATAAAAACATTAACAAATTCACATGATGAAAACAAACATCCAGTTATAAATTTACATAGCACAGCAATTATAAATACACAAGCCAATGCAACAAGAACATGAGGCAGCACAATCTAAGAATGCAACTTTCCACAACATCAAGTCAGTGAACACATTAGATTCAAAATGTAATATATGTAGCACTTAGATTTATGCAATAAGTTTTGTTTAGTAAGCAACATATTTAACCACATTTACACTCAAATTTTGTATTGAATGAGGTATGGTTTAACATTTTTCCAACTAAGTGCATACATGCACAGATTTCTCAGCAAAAAATATAGAAAAAAACAAATTACATGCAATTTGTATACGGTATACCTGACAGACAGGTTGTCCAGCACGTTCTGGGTACTCAACTCCACCAGCTCTTAAAGCTCTCATTGCCTATCACATTGAGACAAATCACATTGAATCAATGCATGCTTGCCTAATCGAAGCTATCATCCAAAAAAATTACTATGATTGTTTTCCTAAATTACTCTACTCATATTACAACAAAGGGATTATGAAACTCAAGAATAAGACTAATTTTACCCTAATTATAATCAAATCTATATAAATACCCCACTAGTTCTATTAGAATGCATGTGCCTACTTCTCTTGTTACTATCATAAACTCCAGCTAAACAAGATAAAATTGATTTTCCTTTTAAACCGAAACTACATCATATCCATCCATATAAGCACCCCAAAACCAAATTCATGCGGCCATCCAGAATGTAAATGTTATTTCCAATCACTCCCCACATCCGTTTCATCAAAACCTCAACAAAAACAGCTATAACAAGAAAGACTGACTTTAATTAGTGCAAAATCAACATGAACCCCCACTAAATTCCACTCTTTTACTCTATAATTCAGAAAGTCAAATTGAACCCCCTAAGCCACAAAAGATGGTTGAATTTACAACGCTGCGGTCACGGGGATGATTGAACCGGCACCGATTGCCATATCCACAGAATCCAGTCCTCAAATAATAGATACAATCAGACTCATCGGGCCTCTCTGGGTAGGATTCGGGCCCAGCAGCAAGTCCCAGCTGCCACATAGGCTCTGCATTAACAAAATCAAACATCAAATCCATCAACATTACATAATTTCATGGTAAAATTTAGTAAATTTAAATTAAATTCAAGTGAAATTTAAATGTAACTGGCCTTCAAGCCCGGTTTCGCCGCCTGGGGACGCCCATTCTGCCACCGGATCCACCGACACCGCCTCCATTCCCTGGGTCCCACTGTACCTCTCCATCTTTATTCACAAACAACAGGTACACACTCTCTCTATATTTATAGTACAATATAGATATATATTATATACAAGTATTAGTGAAGATATTTACTGATATAACGTATGAGTGTGTGCATATATATAGATACAAAACTCACAGTCGCGTGTGTGAATGTGAGAGAGAGGGAGGGTTTGGTGGTTTCAGAGAGAGAGAGAGAGATGTTTTTTAGTGGGGTTTTTTAACATTCGCTGCCTTTTATATTTCACACTCAGTGTGGTTGATTTTTTATGTGTCTTCTGTTACATTTTTTTTTTTTTTTTTTTTTTAATTCTTTATTATTATTATTTGTCTATTTTGCGTGCTTTTTAAATCTCTGGAGGTGAGATTTTATGGGATTTCCCTTTTTCTTTTATTTATTTATTTATTTCTTTTTTGCTGTCCTTTTGTCAGTTTTATTACGCGCCAAAGAGGTGCACCTAACACTATTCCCACCGGCTGGCGTGGGTTTAATGCTTGCATTACAATGTTGAAAAGATTTTCCCGAGATTTCTATTTTCTGTAAGAATTTGATACTTTCTTCAAGTTCTTAAATTGATTCTCACGTAAAATTAAAACGCTATATTGTATATCCAAATCAGAGTATAGTTAATGAGAATTGAAATTCAAAAATCATCATTTGAAATTGAAGAAAATAAATGGGAAAAAAATTCATCTCACATTGAAAGATGAGTAATGATTTTTGAGGTTTATGTATGATTTGTCAATCAAGATGTAAACAACTTAACAATCAAAATTATTATTTATTTATTTAATTTATTACCCCTCTTACCCACCCGATTGCTAGCAACCTCCAATCGAACAACGCCAAGAACCCCCTCCCCCCCACCCCCCCTGTTGTCCGATATCCGGATCGATTGAAGATGACCTAACAAGAATGATTAAAATACTAGAATGAATGAGAAAATATGGGTTTTAGCTGCAATTTTCTTAAAGTTGTATTTATTTTTTGTATTTTTGAAATCAAAGACACTTCCTAATTTTTTTTCCCACTACATTAATGATGGAAACGCTTACCATCAATGCTCTAACAACCGGAGCATGATGAAATCTCTACACAATTGACTTATGGAGTATATGTGAAAGAATTAGAATTATTCTTTAAATGATCTATTGAGAAATCATATTCTAAAAAATGACCCACTTTATTTTTTAATTTTTTTTTGCAATATTTTTTTTATCACATTATCAACTAAACTTCTTCATTTTTTCTTAAGCCCTCTCAATTACTCTTTCTATTTTCCCTCCATTCTCAAATTTGAATTCTCTCCATAAATCCTCCATTAACATTTATTTTCCTTTAAAAAAAAAAACCCTAAGTTTTGTTTTGATTTTGATCGATCGTGATCGTGATTAACCCAAATTGTCTCACCTTCGACGACAACCTCTATGTTGAATTCATTTTCTTCCCCTCTGAGATTAGGGTCTTGAGCGCTTGGCCTGTCCAAACGCCTAGACCCAAGTGCCGAAGAAGATGCTTGGGCTCTTGGAATCCAAGCACCAAACACCGAAGCAAATTGTTTACGTTTCAATTTTGAATTTTTTATTATATTTAGTTTGTTTAGTAATTTAATTAAAAGTAATTAATATTAAGAACATTTTAAATGTACTAAATTCTCGGCTCATAAGACAGGTGCTAAAATATTCACAAATTTAATAATTACAAAGCTCAACAAAGAAACATGATTTTTTTATGGTAAGTAAAGTCAGGGTTTCCAACATTATACATAGCAAACAAACAAATGAAAAGGTAAATTATTATTTGATACAACTTTACCCACATTGGAAGTAATATGAGAAAATATATATATAACATGCAGTAATTTAATACTACATTATAATAATTTTTCTATTATAAAACTATACATCACCTCAAAAATGTTATGACAAATCATGTATAACAATATCCACGATTTGGTGTTTCTGCAAGAAAGCATATTTTGTATTCTACTCTAATTTGCATAATCTGATCCATATCCATCATACAAAAACACCTAAAAAATAAAGCAGAAAGATTAGACGAGATTATTCAATAAGTTTAGTGTTTGGCTTCTTCTTCTTCTTGTTCCAAATTATGTGTGCTTCGTTCAGTGGGCGAGGCCGGTACATAGGGAACAAAACCACGCCCACCAAAAACTGGACGCATGAAAGCATCGTCAAATTTTCTCCAGTAATAATGTACAGTACGAGTTGGAGTAGTGAATAGCATTCTTAAACGGCTAGGACAATCAAAATTCTTATCATGGCGACCTTCACCACGACTCATTAATCCATTTCCAATAAAAAGTTCTGCTTCAGAATCCTGACTTTCTCCAAGAAGTGGGGCTAGGAATGACTTTGGGGTAACCGGTTCTGAAGAAATCGTTCTATTTAATTGTTTTGACGAAGGCATCAAGAACCTCACCAAAGGTTTTGTCAGCAACCCAAACACCTTCATGAAGGAATGATCGAGATCGATGATTAATCAACAAGTGAGTATGCATGGTTAGAATTAAGTAGCTATCAATATCATATAGTATATAATAAGTCAAGATGATTGATGACTTGTATATAATAATTACCACAGTGCTGAAGAGCACAACTGTTATAGTACTGGTAATCAAGATCGCATTGCTTCGTAACTGGGTGTGGCCTGCTCTAGTAAACTGATTAATGTAACATACGTACGTACGAGTCAGGTGTGGAAAATTTAATTTATTGATCGATATATATAAATTTTCTGACTCGATCTGATCTGGAAAATTTACCTGGTTGTAGGCAAGGGCCATAGAAACAGCACCTCTCATCAGACCAGCCCACCATATTGTAACCTGCAAATCATAATTAATTCACAAAATTATTATTATTATTGTTAGCAACAAACAAGGGTAGCTACAGTTGAATGATCGAGCTAGGGAACTTATAATATATATATATATATACTTGCTGCTTAAAGCCAATTTTGTCGTGGGGAGTCTTCTTGGTCAAGTTAGACAAAAATGACAAAGGAAAAACAAAGGCTGCTCTTCCCACCAAAACCAAACCTAGTAGAGTTGCACTCACAGAAACTGATGTTTTCAGGCTGAAAATAAAAGAATATATATATATAAACAAATGCTATAATTATTAATTAGTAAAGCTTAGATAAATATACTATAATACCTATCACTAACAACCCTCCATTTCTCAATGTCTAGAGCATCCATACCAACATAAAGAAAGATGAATATCTCAGCCACAAATGACAATGTGGCAAATGTGTGCCTGCATTAATTATTGCTGAGAATTATAAGCAATAGTTTAATTTGATTGAATAATTAAATTGTAAACTAATATATATATATATACCTGGTGGTAACTCTTGAATTCTCAGTGACATTATGCCAAGTGTAGTGCGACATCACAATCCCAGCGAAGAACACAGTGAGGATACCACTCAAATAAAATAACTGCATGCAACACAACTTGGATTAGAGATCGAAAATGTTTAAGCTTACTGAAAGAGAATTCCAAGCTAAAGCCTTCCATTCATACAAATTATTGATCCATAAACTTACCTCAGCCAACATATATGAAAGATAAGCCATCAACATCATGATGGCAACCTCACGATCAGTGGAATGCCTGCAGTTCATCAAATAATTAATCATCATGTTCACCATAATATATATGGCAAAAAACAAGATGCATGCATGCAGTTACGATGTATATACGTGAGCTCATCGATCATAAAAAAATTAATACTCGATCGTGTGTAAATATTTATATATAATTTTCAGATGTAATTGTTGTAAGAGACAACATGAGCTAGCATGGCCGCGGTCACAAACCTCCCAAAGTAAAGCTTCTTTATGATATATGCACTAAGCAATCCAGCCTGCAGAAAAAGAAAAAAGTTTCAATACAATGAAAATAATAGACAGAGAGAGAGAGAGAGAGAAAGAGAGAGAGACTCACTACAACTCCTAATACAGTACTTGTGATAAACAAATAGAAGAAGTTTCCAACTAGCTGAAAAGCTACACTTGTTTTGATATGAGACAAATCAAAGTTTTGGACTGCATTGAAAAGCACCACGGACGTGGCGTCATTTACAACACCTTCTCCAAACACAAGACTGTACAATAATGGAGTTTCATCCTGATTTAGCACCTGCAGATCGAATGAGATATATATAGTGCATCAAACTAAAAATAAGTTTTTCAATGCAGGTATCAACAACAATGGGAAAACACTGGAATATACCTGTAATGTGCACACTGAATCTGTTGCCGCAAAAATTGCTCCAATTGCTGAAAAGAATGAGAAAGAGAGAGTGTTAAAATCATGGAGTAAAAATGTCATGTTGTGGTGTGTGTGTGTGTTAAAGAGATATCAGTTTAATTACCTAGATAATCTCCAATTGCAAGACCAACATCCATTTTTTGGAAGAAGACAATAGCACCTGCCACAAGATTTAGAATATAGAATTAACTGCACAATCACTTATAGTCTTTATTATTATATGAAAAATGAGCGAAGAACAAAAATTGTTTAATTAGGTATGATAATATGATATTGAGATGATGGAAACTTGGAGGTATTAGAGGAATATATAGTGACCATTAGCAATTGTTACATAGTAGATTCAATCAACGATAAAAAGATACTACTTTCATCGCCACCTTATAAACACACAAAGGGCCATAACTTTTGCCGCAAAGTGATGCCATTTAGCATGAAACTGTTTACTAGAAAATCATAATACAATTCTTTAGCGAAGCAATTTATTTCACAACACGAATGAAAAGTGCAAGTGAAAACAAATAATAGTTAACTATGTTACCGTTGAAAATTAAGAGTCAATATTCGTCCTTTTGGACGATGGATTGTCCATAAACTAAACAAAACAAGGAAGAAAAACATACCCAGAGATATTGTAGTGAAGGATATCACTGTACCAATAGCTCCAAACAACATTATAGTCATGAAATTGCGAAAGAATTGTTTCTTTTTAACCTGGAACCTGATTAATTAATTGTTATGGTCAAGAGAATGACACTCAAAATCACCATATTGCAGAAATTAATTATAGGTCACTAAAATAAGGTAAAACATGATAAACAATGCTCAACAAAGAAATATGTTGTCAAGAAAATGGGTTAAGAACTTCAATTTATATAATCCTACTCTCAATGAACACAACTACAATACATACTACTCAGGAATGCTCAACTGGAAGTTTTATTTTATCAAGGCCAAAAACATAAAAAATATGTAAAATGTATATGCACATCTATGTTGATTGATTAATAATAATGAACTGAGCAGTGGTTCAGAGTTGAAGCAATCAATAACCTCATTATCAATGGTTAATTAGTATTAGTGCCAATTGTTTGCTTCAAACCTATGAAGACAATCAATTACTTGGCACTACGTACATTAGAATGACGGTAATGCTCATCTCATTATAGTTTGTGGATACAACAATATATATAAGAACAAGGGCAGATTTTCATAAGATAAAAACTTGACTTACCCGGCATTAAAAATGATTGGTGGAAGCAGATAAATAAAGAATAGATCCTCGCTGAAAACCATGAGATGCGAACTTTTCCCACCACTTAATAGTAGAATTACAACACCAGTGCCTACACCCTGCAAGTTGAAAACAGTAGAAGCACATAAAATACACATACAGATCAACATGCACCATCAAAATCACAACATGTGTGCGCAAGGGCACTTATATACTTACAATTATGAGGGCAGTGATAGATTCATTCATCCAACGGTTTTCTTCCAAAAGATGACCGATTATAATACATGCACACAAAAGTGTGATAAATAAGGTAATTGAGATGACTGATGTGTGGTCAGAGGTAGACAAAAAGTTCATTGTCTTTATCATGGTTCCCAAGTCAAACACCGTGTCGTTCAATTTTCAAATTTACTGAATAATACTGCGACACACAAATGATTTGTTATATATTTCAAGTCAGCTATCATGTGACAAATTGTCCCTGCAATACAAAACAAAGCACATTTTTTACACTTTAATATCAATTCAAAGAAACTCTAATTTGCATGTAAATTGTACTCGTGCCTTTACACATACATAGTTGTGCAAAAATCACACACAACTTATGTAGTAACATATACAAGCATGCCCAAAAACCAAATATTTCTCATAGGAAAGAGTATGTATGCATATTCCTTAAAAGGCATACAAATTATATATAAAATGAAGTTGTTTTGCTCATATAGCCTCATCAAACTCACATACGCATAATCAATTAATATTTTTTTTACACTTAATTAATTAATATGTCGATCAAATCAATTGAAGTTCATAATTTTCTTCAAATCAAGTAAACAAGCATAGTGCTATGATGCCGCAAATTTACAAGAAGAAAAACAATACTCATAGGAATCAAGCAATGAAATTCTCCCTCCGTCCCATTATTTTTACTCCGTTAGTTACAGTACTCGGTTAAACTTTTGAATCTTCTTTTAAGTAAATTATCATGTTAAAGTATTCACATTTTTTGGTTTTTGTAAACATTTTAATATTAATATACATAGTGTCATATGATATTATCACATTATTAGTTAAATATATTAATTAAATTATTTATTATAATTTTTTACTCCAATTGACTGGTCAACGGTAGCAATAAAGCTTAATGGGAAGGAGGAAGTGTATTGATTCATAAGAATACTGACAAGCTATCTAATTTTTAGGGAGACTTATCATATTGACCTTATGAGAATATTCAGATCTTAAAATGTATAGACAACAAAGCATATCAAATTAAATTCAAAACTTTAATTCAATCAAAGATCGATAGACAAATTAATATCTAAATGCATTTAAATAACACTGATATTAAACTCTTGTTTCCTTTAGCACAATGTTAGTTTGTCTAACTTTTAGTGCAATTCATCGCTTTAATTTTCTAACCAGTTTCACATCGTAATTCAAAACATGATATATATGTAATTAAATTGTAACACCATTCAAATACTTCATTAAGAAATCGAAACCAAGATATTTGTTCCTGCACTCAATATAACAATATATTGTGATCATGTTAACTCATCCCAACAACAAAATTAAAGCACATTCATTTGGGACTTAGAAATTAATATACATGCATCGTGGTAACTCAGTAATCAAAATACTAACAAACAAACACAATAATAAGATATATATAGACAGATAAAACGCTAGCTCCATAACTCCATGATTGCATATTCCAACATATATGGAGACAACACAAAAGAAAACCTCTCAATAAATATTACCTACATAATTCAAATTTCAACTCTGAGCTCCACACTAGATCTCGCTTATCAACGTCCAAATGCAAAATACATTTCGAGAAAGACAACGTAAGATTTAAATACATGAAAATGCATTATTCAAAATTGAAGATTTCAGAAAAGTTTCCTAACATATATATGTGAAATATTGTCCAACAAATTTAACAAAAAAATTGAATGCTTTACGGAGGAAAATTAAATTCTTGAGAGATGAATGTGGTACTGTGTATCATGTGTGAGAGAGAACGGTTGGGAGGGAAATCAACTGTGAAATGAACATACAATTAGTTAAATCAACTCCAAATGATTGACTTTGTACCTTTTTTTTTCTTTTTGATGGAGATTGACTTTGTACTTAGAATATGACATATGTACTGGGAGGATTGAGATGATCTGGAACGTTGAAATTTCATTTGGCACTGCGGGATGAATGGAAATTGTAATGTTGCTTGTAATTATTGTGTGTGTGTTACATCTTTCAATTTTTCATTATTATGTGGTGGGAATTAAATTACGGATGTTGCTTTAACTTGTACGACTTTAGCTCCTAATTGTGAGCGAACTTAAAATATAAATTAGTACTAGCCAGTTTTCAAAAATTAAATTAAATTCATCCACATAAGTTCGCTATATTTTATTAACTAGATTTCAAAACAAAAATAATACTCAAAATTTTTGTTTCCGTTTTCTTGTTTTTAAAGTTCAAAGATAAAAATTATTAAGGTACAACATACAAATCAGGATAATATATATTATAAGTTTTATAAGTATGTAATACTCTAAAATCCAAATCTCCGCCATAACATATGAATCATGTCATGTAACAATCGTGCACAAAATAATTTCTTTTAGACGATACCTTCTATATAAGGAAAAAAAAAAAATCAGCACCACAACGTAAAGGCACGATACTACTGGTTAATATGGAAGTAGTTTGACTGAGTTTGGTCTCAATAAGTGGTTTCAGATGTTTCGGCAAAACTTTTTGAAATTCGATTTGGATAATGGTTTCAATGGAATATATATTGAGATTATAAAATAATATTAAATAATAGTTAATTGGTTTTAAAACTTTGAGATATGATTTGAATTGAGGTTTTATTAAAAAATATTATTAAATAATAGTTAGATGTCAAATCAATAATTTTATTGAGTTTGAGATAATATATTATATTATATTGTGTAATAATTAAGATGATAAAATTAATATTATATTATAATGATGATTAAGAAGTGATTGTAATTATTTTATTGTGATTACTATATATTTTATGCTTAAGAAGTGATTGTAATAATTCTTAATATTGACTCTGAATATTTTGAAATTATCTTAATGAGTTAAAATACTAATATTTTAAGGAGATTTAAAATCATTTAATGTATTGGTGCTTCATATGTAATTTAATTTATATTTGTAAAGATTTATAGTATGACGTATCTTAAAGTGAATTGTCATAATACAAGTTAAGCAATTATATATTTTTGACTTGAATAAAATAAATAAAAATAAGTTTTTTTATGTCGATTTATATATTAATCTTGTATGAACATAATTTATATTTTTTCATAAGTCTTTTTATTCATTCTATCACGATGACGTCCTAGTAATTAATCCATGGTTAATTGGTTCAATCAATCACATGTAAATAGTAAAAATATTGATTCAATGTCCGACCCGATAAACACTGGCTACAACATTTTAGAAATTAAATCTCCATAATCTTAACCATTCTGATGATATCATATAATGCTCTATACAATGTGTGATGACATCATTACATATACAATTTCTTTTTAGAGAACCATTACATAAAGAAATTTTAAAAGTTCATAAAAAATTAAACAACCGTAGCAAATAAAAGTAGCAATTTTGCTATAAAAAAGGAATAAAATATACTTGGCGAGCAAAATATATAATACCACTGCACTGCAAGGATTTAGACTTTAGAGTACTTGAGTTGCTTTGAGAGGGAATTTTTTATCACATATTTGTGTCATACTAATATATGATAGCTAGACATCTGTCACCCTCTCAAAATTGATTATGTATTAGATAAATATCATAATATACACTAAAATTTAACATATATTTAAGGTAATTAATTAAAATATGATTGTAAATTAAACAAGAAAAGAGATAGAAAAAAGATTATTAAGAAGAATCTCTTGCATTTTAATAGTAGAGATCATGACTCCTAAAAAATCTCAATCAAAGTTTTGCCCTTTATTTTCATAATTTTGCTTTGATAAATTTGCATATACTTTTTTGTTTTTTTTTAATCAAACATTTTCAAAGTTTTCAATGCATTTCAAAATGTTAAATGAATGGGATATATAACGATTAAATGTGACTAGTAATACACATAGAACAATGTAAGATTGGTAAAATTGAGGGAGTAAACAAATAATGAATTTGAATTAAAAAAAATGAAGAATGGTGAAGAAGAAGAAGCCATATCCTCTATCATAAAAATGCAGAGATTTTTTTGAATTACCTTTTTTTTCATCTATTTTCTTGTTTAAGTTACAATCATTTTTTAATTAATTACCTTTAGAAATATGTTAAGTATTAATATACATATTTGATACATAATCAATATTAAAAGGATGATACATATCTTTCACACATTAGTAGGGGTGTTCGCGGTGCGGTTTAGTGCGGTTTTGTAGTTGCCCAAACCCAACCCAATATTTGCGGGTTTTGAAATCTCTAGTCCAAACTCAACCCAACAAGTCTTGAGATTGCACTATGCGGTTCATTTGGGTTGGGGCGGTTTGGGCGGGTTTTGCGGTCTCAATTATCAACTATCTTGTATTTTTTTTTTATTTGATGAGTTAAATATAAATGTACTAATTAAGTACAATTTTTTGTTTTTGTACAATTTAGTTTTGGATCTATTTTTTTTTATCTTTTTGGCACTTAAAATTGGAGATTTACGTAAGATTGTACGGTTTATCTAATATACTTGGGATTTGGGTTGTGGAACACGACTAATTTGTTAAAGTATATACTTATATTATATTTCTCATTTTCTTAAATCTAGGACTAAATTAAATAATAAAATAAAACAAAACATATATACATCATCATTAATATAAAGTGCGGTCGAATACGGTTATGCGGTCTAAAAAAGTATAAAACCAAACCCGATTGAAAATTGCGGTCTTTTTTTCATGATGCCCAAGATCAACCCATCAAACCTTCAACCCGTAAAATTGCGGTCGGTTTGGGTTGGATTGATCGGTTGGGGCGGTCTAGCGGTTTCATTGAACACCCCTACACATTAGTGTGATACTAAAATCCCCTCCCATTGTTTTTGCTATTGTTTACAGCAAAATCTATAAGCAAAGCTTACGTAGATTTACTTATTAGAAATATATACAATTTCCATAAATTCAATTTACTTAATAAAATTAGAAAGCATCAGTTACTTTTCATTTTTCAATTCCACATAATTTCTACATCCAATCAAAGCATCAATATTGCGAAACTAAAAATGACGCAATTTAGGAAAAACAATAATTCAGGAATTAATCTCATTCAATTTCAGGGACTGAACATGTAATTAGACATGCCAACAAATACTGAACTCTTGACATCATACAATACAAATTCTAAAGGGAATAGAGTTTCGCGGTTATTTGCCCCCCAAATTAAACAGAAATTAAATTACTTCATACTTTTTCATACCTCTCTCCCCTAAAATCTCACACACTCGCCAAAAATCGTTCGTAATTTTCGAATCTGTAGCTTTTCCTGTAATGCTCTGAGTTGATTTATTGGAAAGGTAATGAAGAAGAAAAACAGGCGTGCTTTATCGTTGATCTTTTGTGGTGTATTTAATATCGTTTTTTTAAATATTGAATTATAGTTTCATATAGTCAGGCTTTAGGTTATATGTTATCTGTTCAACGTTCCGATTAACGTTGATCAATGTTGTCGTTTTTTATTCAAAGTTTGATTTGCATCTTTATTTATATATACGGTTGAATTTGGTCTATTAATATCACTTTTTGCGCGCCTAGTCTTAGTGGAAATTTGTGAAGGCCGCTGATTTAAGTTTTCTAACTATGTCCGATTTTGAACTTTGGAAAAGTTTATAGCTGCTTGGATTGAATGAAATGTGTGCTGTGCTGTGCTGTGTGGGTGTGGTTGGAATCGGCTCTGAATGTTAATTTGGTGGTATCATCTTCTTCGATCTTGAATACTGTTAAATTGTGTTGTGATTTTTCCATTTTTAGTTATTATTAAATATTACATTTCCTGTGGGTTTTTTTTAGGCCATAAGTATTGTTTTTTTTTTTGGGGTTGGTAGTAAGTGTTGTTAATTGAAACTATATGGCAGGTCACGTGTTGTTTTCTTTTCTTAGTCTTAAAATCGTTTTAATCTAATTTCAAGTTAACTTTAGACATTAAAATTAGTTTATTAATCATGTATTTAATTTTTCCCTTTTGATCTTTGTTTTTGGCGGTGGCTGAATGTTTACATATGGATGTATATTTATCTGGCGTCTTTTTACTTGTGCCTTTGAATAATTATAAGATTAATTCACGGAGGGAATTTGAAAGATGCAGCTTTGATATTGTAAGTACATTTGGTTCAGGTTTTTGCTGTAATATTAAAGTTGGACTTACTTATTTTCTTTGTTATTTGGTACACAAGTTCTTGTTGAGCTCATAATGGTCCCAACAAGAAAGTCTCGAAGCATGAATAAGATGTATTCTAATATTGGCGAAGTATCTCCTAGCAAAGATGGAGATAGTGCTAACAGAAGCAAAAGTCGGGTGAGTTTTCTGGTGTAATTTATCTGTTCCCTGCTGTAAATCAAATTTTAGAACTCAGTTCTTGCACAAGCAAATTATTTCTTGGGGATAATCTTCTTTCTGATGGTGGAACGATTCTGTTTCTATATTAGTATAGTTGCCCATGACATAAGTAAGAATAAATCTAGTATCATTTATCGAAACATTCTCACTTTGTTGTCAGTATTCCAACATCGCTTTACATGGTTGTTTAGAATTTTTTGATTTGCTGACTTAGTAGAGATATGCACATGCTATTATTTCATTCACTGTTCAATTCATGTTAAAAGAGGTTTCCGTTTTTAGAGCAATGAAATGGATGCGCTGAAGAGCTTATAACAGGATCTTTGATTATGGGTTTGTCTTGTGACTAAGACACTATGTAGATAGACGAACTAAGCTTGCATTCAGAAAGAAGTGCAACCAGTTTTTTTGTTCCCATATACAACACAACAATGTGGTCACTTTCGAATCATAGAACGTTATTTTCCTTTCGTTTTTATTTAGCAATAATAAGTGAAAAGTTTGTTCAAATGCATGACAAAACGTTATTCTTTTGTTCCTTAATTTTGTTTTGTTCATTTCTTCCTAACGTGTATGAAGAGGTGGTTTAATTTAATATTTTTGATTTGCTGACGGCCAAATGTTTATTTTCATTTTTTTTCTAGAAAAGAAAGTTGGCTGACACGCTTGGACCTCAATGGACAATGGAAGAACTAACTCGTTTTTATGATGCTTACCGCAAACATGGTAAAGATTGGAAAAAGGTAGCTCAAATCTTTATTTGACCCATTGACTAAGACTTGCATATGTTGAATTTCTTAACTAAAGTTGTTTTGACCTGATCTTAGTAAAATAAATGTCATAACTACTATTAAATATACAATCAAATCATGATCAAAGTTGTTTTTGGTGTAAGGATCAAAACTTCTCTTTCTGAACTAATATTTTCTTACTGTTTGTTTTTGCTGTTTTGCATGGTTACAGGTGGCTGGTGCTGTGAAAAATCGATCTTCTGAAATGGTGGAGGCCATCTACACAATGAATAGGGTAAATTTAGTTTTTGATTTATGTATATGATAGTAATGTTAGATCGCTTGTCTCTTCTTGAATCTTGACACATATCAGTCTTACCTCACTGCACATTTTTTTTTCCGAAATTTCTCCTCCTCTTGAACTCCTCTTTGAAAGTATTTCAAGCAAACACATATCTATATGGTCTTCGGTAAATTGGTTTTGATAGGTTCTGCTAATTCTTATAAGAAACTCCTTGGAACAAAATTCTATATAGTAGCCTGAAATGAATTTTAAGCTGCAATTGTAGGATAGTATATGCCATATATACAATAAATCAATAATGAGGCATACCCGCCTAGTAGGTTACTATAGAACAATGAAATGAGATAGTAGATTTGGTAAATATTAACGTCATTCTCTGCTGGGGTTGTAATTAACAAATTGCCACAGGAAATTAACATTGTTGGCGTGCAGTAAAACTGTTAAACCTGAACTAATAGATGGGTGTTTTATAGTATTCAAGGGCTAATAATCTAACTACAATTTTCTGATTAGTCCACTTTACATTGCTACAGAATTCTTTTTTTTTTCCCCCATTTTTTTTAGGATGGAAATGTTAGATCAAAACCATCACCAACTCTAATGTTTGGAAATTGTTGGTTTTGAAACTCTGAAAAATCATCAATGATATTACCCATGCCCATGCTTCTGCTATAAAATTGTTCTTACAAATCCTTAGTTCTTTACTGTCAGGCATACTTATCTCTTCCACATGGAACTGCTTCTGCCGCAGGGTTGATCGCTATGATGACTGATCACTGCAGCAATTTGGTGAGACTATTTTATTCAATTATCAAAATTTTATTGCGTCAAAATATTTTATGACATTCAGGAAGGCTGTCCATGGTATCAATTTTTTGCAAGGTTGTTGGTACATGCAACTAGCCATTTATTGAATCCTTCTTCCTGTTTGCGTGCCCGATTCTTAGTTTACATGTTTTCTGAAATCAAAGTTTCATTTCACTATAAAAGATTGTCACGGACCACCTGGTTCAGTTTTGTAACTGCAACCAATTTAAATTAAGTAACTAGAGGCTCATTAATCTTAGTCTTGCATGTATGACGAATCATGTACCTTTTGAGTTATCATAAGGTATATGTCAATTGTGCCCTAATTTGGTGAATATCACAGTGGCTTCTTTTGATGACCCTTGCGCCCTAAGGTAAGATGATCTTGGTTTGATAGGTTGGAAGTGACAGTGACCAAGAAAGCAATGATGGAGGAGGATCAAATCAAAAGACTCAGAAGCGTGCACGGGGCAAAGTCCTGCCTACTACCTCTAAAGCATCTGATGAGCATTTAGTTTCACATTCCCAGACCGTCGCATTAAACTATGGTTGCCTGTCATTGTTAAAGAAGAAACGTTCTGGAGGTATATGTTGGAATAATGATAAATCAGATGGCCTATGTTTGTATTGTTGTGTCAGTTCCCTCTCTGCTGACTGAGCTTTTTTTTTTTATTCCACATACCTTTGCTGCAGAGTTTCTGAATCGTTTATGCTTTCACCACCTTGGCTCGTAAGGCACATTTAAAAGCATAAAGCTTCACGTACATATTTTTTCTGAAACACTTACCACCCTTCTTTGGATTAGAAATTAGTTTCTAAATAACTATGTAATAATAAAAAAAGTCTGCTGGATGTGCCTCATAGTATCTTTTTGCGAAAATCTCTGCTGGCCTATGGTATGGGAAATGTCTTCAGTCTTTCATATGATTGTTTTATAACCAAACCCATATTTCTGATCTAATTGAACAGAATTGTCTCTTGCCCTCGCAGCAATTGAGTCATTTTCATATTACAGAAGTTCATAAATTTCTTGTGCTTTCCTTTCCTGTCATTATTACTGAGGTAATGGAAATATGTCATTTCTGAAAATAATATATGGAGTTTTTCTTCAGGAAGCAAACCTCGTCATGTTGGAAAAAGGACGCCTAGGTTCCCTATTTCATTTTCATATGTAAATATCAAGGGGGAAAAATACTTTTCTCCTACCAAGCCAGGCCTGAAAAAAAAGGCTAATGCCAATGACGACGAAGTAGCTCATGAAATAGCAATAGCTTTGGCAGAGGCGTCACAGAGACACGGTTCTCCCCAGGTTTCTCAAACACCAAGCAAAAGAGCTGAAAGTATTATGTCACTACCTTTTAGGCATGCTCAAAGACAGGTAATGGTTTGAGTTAATATTTGGAACAGTCTTTATTTCACCAAACTTATATACCTGCTCTTGGTTAAAGCATTCTGTAGCAGATATCGGCAATGCCAAGTCGTTGTCTGCGGACATGGATGAAGAAGATTTTGAAGGACACATGGAAGCTAACACTGTCGAGTGGCCTTGCATGATGGAATCTGTAGGTGTTGGTATGGGAAGACAGAAGGGGAGAAAAGTTGAAACAAAGAAGTTTGAAGTTGATAACAATAATGGAAGCCATTTGAATGACATCAAGGAAGACTGTAGTGAAACAGAAGAAGATCAAAGGTTAAGTGCAATGAGAGGCAAGTTGGATGTAGAGGTCACTGATGCGAAGATTTCTAGGTCCTCCATGCAGAGTCAAAGAAGGAAGAGCAAAAAGGTTCTTTTTGGTAGAGGTAGAGGAAATCTGAGTTCTTCCTATATTAGCTATGAAATCCTTGTCTTTCACTCTGAATCATGGAACTTGCCCGATTTAAAATACAATTAACTGTAAAATAAAGTTTCTAGTTCATACCTTCAGTATTATGATAATTTATGTTCGTACCAAAAATTAGGAACTAATATATGTTAGGGAACTAGTCTGTAAATTAGGTAGAACATTCTTGCTTTAGGTATTGTTCTACTTATGCTGTCTTCTTCTTTTCTTCTGCTTCGGCTTGCAACAATCCTTTAGGCATTGTTGAATAGAATATTTAATACATGATGATTTACATGCATGTTAACATACATTGGCAAAACCCTTGTCGAATGTGGAGACCTTATGTATCTCAATTATCTGAAAGATTGACACTTGAGGCTGATGAATTCATTGTATTTGATGTATCCTTTGTGAAGTTGTTTTTGGTCGTAAGGAGTGGTAGTTTTACAGTATATACTTTTGTATATCCTCCTTTTTCTTCTTTTTCTTGAATCAACCCTTTTAAATTTAGGCTTCATTTGGATTGATGAATTTTTACAGAGGTTTTTCAAATTTATAATAACAAATCCATAGCACTTGTTTATATATGAAAATTTCAAACCTCTAAGTATTTATTTTTGCATTATTCCTTAAAGCAAAATGATGAATTTGAAATCCACCCAATATTGGAATCATTTGAAATCTTCTTTTCAAATCCCGCAATCCAAATGAAGTCTATAGAGAACAGATATATGAGAGTTTATATACAAATTCATTTATACATTGATTTCTCAGTTAACTGAAATTTTGGTACTGAGAGACCAAACATATTTATGGATTGGCCGTAGTCCTTTCCTTTGACCATTTATTTGATCTTAAGGAGTGGTATGTTTACAGGATATTACTTTTAATTTTGATCACTTCTTTACTTGATCTTTGTAGACGAAGGTGCTGCTTTTGATGCCTTGCAAACTCTGGCTGATTTGTCTTTGTTGATGCAGACAGAAAAGGAAGATGGTTAGTAATGCACATTCACCTTTTCCATTTTTAACTTCTATGTAATTTACTAAGTTCTCTGCATGTATCACAATTTTATCTCTGTTGGTTGCCTTCTCATATAACTTGCTTTAATATGTATAAATCTACTTTATCTGCAAGGTAAATATTGCATTAGATGCTTATTAGGTTATTGTATTTTCTTTATTTCTGGCTTTTGATACGAAAGACACAATTGTCTAAAAATTTGCTAGAATGGAGGAATATATTGATGATATTGTCTTGGAATCTTTATTGAATATAATGATTTTCTAATTTATTTTCTTCCTATTAGTTAAAGCATCTAATACAGGGTATAGGAATTTTTCCATTCATCATTTTTCATTTATTCTATTTTTCCTTTTTGAGAAACACATGTCTTGGTTTTTGCATTGGATTAGATTCTGCAGTTCATATATCTTATCTGCTTAGATTTAAAATGTCATTTGATTTCTCATTCTTTACATTCACATTATCAATTTACTTTTTACAAGCGCTATTTGATTTCTAACTCTATAGCATTCAGATTATGAATCTACTTTTCCTAGTTATAGTTGATTCAAGTAGTTTTCCATTCACCAGAGTCAGGGATGAAGTTTAAAGATAAAGAAGATGATCATGTTGATGAGTGTGTGTCATTAGAAGATCTGCAAGCAAACCAGAAAAAAGAAAAATGCAGATCCTCAGGGGTAAGAATGAAAAGGTATCAGCCAGTATCAAGTTATGAAGTTGCTTCCAGTAAAACATCAAAACCTGGAAAAAGATCAGCTTTAGATACTAGTTCTGCTCCAGAAGAAAATCATGATCCTCATCAGATTAACACCAAAACATCAAAAAAGAAGCAAAAGATGCAAGCTTCTAAAGTAAAAAAGGCACGTAACTTCCTTTCCTTTGCTCAACCTGAAAATCTGATTTACTGCATCATTAGATAACTCTTCCACATTTGCAGATTCAGACAGAAGCTCATCCTGATATTCGTCTTACTGAATGAGGCACTTTAGATCTGTGATTTTATTTTTCATCTCTTTTGTGGACGTTATGACCTTTTTCAGATTGAATCTCATTTTTTGAAGGTTCAAGCCATCTTTATCGAGTTTCTAAATTTTTTATATAAGTTTTTAAAATTTCAGAATTGTAAATACTTGAAATTTAATAAATCACTAGTGATTTTTGTTTTTGGGTACGTTGCAATATTATCTTGTTGTATTGTTTTATATTCTTCTTCTTGATGGAGATAATAAAGTCATTGCTAGGTACATTATTTATGTATCAAATAGGGTATTCTTTTTAATTATCAAAAAGGAGAAAAATGTATTCTTTTTCCAAGCAATCTTTTTCTCTAGTTGACAAGCTCAATGCTGCTGCTTTCCTTTAGGCTGGAGATGCAGGGAAGACGCTGCTGAGTAAGAGAAAAGAATCTTCACATAGCTGTTTACCAAAAATGACGAAAATTTCAGAAATTTCTTCGAGTGATGAGCTACGAAAAGAAGGGAGCAGCACAGCCCAATCACCTGAACAGGTCCTAGTAGTTAACCAGGTTAATTTACCTACTAGATTTAGAAGCAGGCGCAAGATGAACCTCAAAAAACTAGAGCTTCAAAAAAAATTGAAATTTCCTGATAATATCCCAAGTGAGCAGAGTACTCTGCCATTTGCTTCACTTTCAGACAGTGCAATTCATTTAAAGGTTTGGTGTATTCCAATTTCTTCAATTTCTGGGATTTTGATAACTCAAATTCAACTTTCGTTATTTGTACCTTTTCACAGGAAAAACTGTCTCATTGCATGTTGAATCAGCATCTAAGGCAATGGTGCACTTATGAATGTTTCTACAGTGCTATTGATTATCCTTGGTTTGCAAAACAGGAGTTTGTTGAATATCTGTGTCATGTTGGATTGGGGCATGTGCCCAGATTAACTCGTGTGGAGTGGGGTGTCATAAGAGGGTATGTGTCTTCAGTTTTCAATAATTAACTTTTTCGCTTTTAATCATCTGAACCTTGACTGATTTTGTATATTTAACAATGCATCACTGTTACTCTTATGTTAAAGCAGTTCTTTTTATATTAATGGAAAGTGTATTTAACAATGCATCACTGTTTACTCTTATGTTAAAGCAGTTCTCTTGGTAAACCACGGCGATTTTCAGAGCAGTTCCTGAAAGAAGAAAAGGAGAAGCTTAATCAGTACCGGGATACTGTCAGAAAGCATTACACTGAGCTTCGAGAAGGTGTCAGGGAAGGACTGCCGACTGACCTCTCAAGGCCTTTATCAGTTGGACAGCGTGTTATTGCAATCCATCCCAAAACTAGAGAGATTCATGATGGAAGCATTCTCACAGTTGATCACTCTAGGTGCCGGGTTCAATTTGACCATCATGAGCTAGGGGTTGAATTTGTCATGGTAATCTACTTCCTATTAGTGCATTGCAATCCTTGGTCTCATATGTTTTACTCCTAAGTTACACCATCATATAAAAAAATGAAATTCATTTTTAAAATTCCCAACAGCCTTTCCAGATTAAGTTTGATCAGATTAATCTTAAGTCCACCTGAAGATTCCAGATTTAAAAGCTTGCTTCTTGAGCAAATTTCATCCATGGGTTTTAAAAGAATATGTGTAGGATGTAAAAATTCCTAAGCTATTCAATTCATTGATCTTTTCATTGTGGTTGACATTGGTCTTTCTTTAATTTACTGAATAAGTAGCAGCTTTGGGGTTTGATTTTCTTGCGAGTATGTCTGCTCTTGGTACCTATAAGAGAATATTAAAAGGATATAGTATAATTTAGTTTCCCTTTCCCTCTCATGTCAATACTACAACAGTTTTCTGCAGTTTCGAATGTGTCCACTCTATATATTCCCTTTAATTTTTTCTCTGATTTTGTGGTATATGCCAGTCTGGGAACAAAGAAAATTGAAACTTTCTGAGAAGAATCGGAGGACGCGGTATTTTATATTCTTATTTGCTCCGATTTCCTGGTTGCTTTTCTGTAATTCTTTACTTGGCAGGACATTGACTGCATGCCTGCAAATCTTTTCGAAAATATACCTGCATTGCTAGGGAGAGACACAGTTGCTGTTGATAGGTTTTTTGAGAATTTCAATTCAGTTCATGGTCTAGCAAAAGAATACGTTAAGCTCTCTCCTGGTGACAATCTGGATTACATCGATGTTATTTCTCACTTGTCTCCATTAGCTAATCATGCCAGTTTATTCACACAGAAAAAGGCATGAAATTCCTCTCTCTCTCTCTCTCTCCATTATAAATATTTTGGATTATATGTGCATTTTCTACTGAGTTTCATCACCATTCTAAGCTTTATATATAAGCTCAATTCACAAATCATGGCAATCTTTGCTGACTTTCAAACTTATTATTTATATGTATTTCTTTGAAGAAAAATGTTTAACTTATAATATTTGGAATTTCTGTGTTTCCTTGGTTGCATTTTATATTTAATTTGTTTCATTCTCATATTTTCCGAGTACCATATAAATTATTTTCTTAGTCGAAAAGCTCTAGTAGTTTTCAAGAACTTTCTTTAAGAAAATTGAAATCTTATATGTATGAACAAGCTGATCTGTGTAAAATATTGAGATAACAAAAATTTACGCGTGGTACCATTCAGCTATATGGGACATATATAATTATTTGTTCACCTAATCAATAAGCCGGTCACTGTAGTCCATGTTAGCAGAGAAAATAATTGTGTTGTAATACAGGAATACCGAGTACATCTCTTTCGACTGTCGTAGTGTCTCACGTAACATTCTGTTCACCAGGTTGCCTCTATAAATGCTAATGGGCAGACATGGAATCAACAGATAGCATATTCTCAGTCTAGTACACTGACTCACTTGCAGGCGAAGGATGCTGATGTTCAAGCTCTTGCTGAATTGACTTGTGCTCTTGATAAAAAGGTCACCAGCGTCGACTATCTAATTTGTTATATATGTTGTTCTCCACTGAATGTACACTCTTTCCTCTTTCATTGAATTTTTTTAGAGAAATTTCAACTAAATTAATATAAAGAAACCTAAATTTGATGTTTTTAATGAATACGACTTTCTGCAGGACTTCAATGGATCGACTCTACTACAGAGATTTAGTCCTAATTTTTACAAACTGATATCTTTCCACAAATTATTGAAAATCATGAAGGAAATGGCTTTTACTTGGATATGGAAGAATCAGGAGTAATTAATGAAGAAAATATTGCAGGATTGAAAGTGGTTCTTTGATTTGCATAGATCTAAACTTTGAAGCAAATTCTTATCAATGTATAGTTGTTTGCATTAGCTCCTGCTAATCTTAATGTTCCTGAGATGACTTGATTGTTTGATGGTTACTGCTTGGACTACCAATACCCATTATATCGTCTCCTAGGGTTTCAAATGTATCTGAACATTAGAATCCTTTTATTTTATAACTTGATTTATATGTTAACAGTTGGAGCTTGTAGCTATGTATCTGACTTAATATCATTGTGTAAGTGCACTGACAGTTCATGTTAATTATACTCACAGGAAGCTGTTGTTCTTGAGTTAAGGCAAATGAATGATGATGTCTTGGAAAATCAGAAGGATGGTGAAAGCTCTTTGAAGAGCTCAGAGCCATTTAAAAAGCAATATGCCGAGGTGCTTGTAATATTGAATGAAGCAAACGAACAGGTATAAGTCTCCGTACAAGAAAAAATAGGTTTTTCTAATGAATAAAAAGAAAGGATAACATTGAAATCACAGCTATTAATTTCCTTTGTCAGGTTTCTTCAGCTTTACTTTGCTTGAGAGACAGGAACACATATCAAGAAAACAATTCAGTTACATGGCCAAGGGCAGTCACCAATGTTGCTGCTCATGGTGTGAAATTGAGTTCTTTTGACCATTCTGCTTGTCAGTCTCATGAGTCAGGATCACATGTGAAAGAAATCATGGATAGCTCAACATTAAAAGCTCGAACAATGGTAGATTCAGCTAAGAAGGTATAGAAAAGGCATTCAACACATTATACATTACTCTTTTATGTTTCCCAATGTTTTCTGATGTATATTGTGGAATCAAGTCGAAATAGCCAAGAATTTGTTGGAATTATGTAAAAGTTCATCAATATTTTGAACGGTATGGCTGGCACTAAACGAAAATGTCTGTTGGTCTCCTTATCCATACTCTCTTTGATTATTTTTGTTATATATCTTTTCTTATGTTGAGACGTACCAAAGATATAGATGAACTACGGGTATCTGTTTCTGACATTTCTATACAAGAGTAGTTTTAACTAAATTCCTCTTTTTCATTTAGGCAATATCATCACTCAAGGGTAGGGAGGATAGCATTGAGAAAATTGAGGAAGCAATAGATTATTATATAAACGACCGGCTTCCCTCGGCTAATTCTCCTCCATTGGTAAGTTCTTTCCTCCAACTATTTTATCTCATGATTCTGTATTATTTACGGTCTTGAATGTGAAAATTGTTGCAGGGAAATGATAATCCTATATCAACAATTACATGCGACATCGAGGCACATATTCCATCAGACCTAATAACTAAATGTGTAGCTACTTTGCTTATGATTCAGGTGAAAACCGTAGGAGAATTATATTGTATTACTCCGTGTATTGTAATGGTAGTAACTTATAATCAATTTGTGTATGCAGAATTGTACAGAACGACAGTTCCCTCCATCAGATGTGGCCGAGATACTTGATTCAGCTGTGACAAGTTTACATCCACGCAGTTCGCAAAACCTTGCTGTTTATAATGAGATACTCAAGTGCATGGGCATCATCAGGAACCAAATATTGGCATTAATACCTTTTACATAGAAAAGACGAGGACTGAGTTAGAGTTGCTGAGTTTTGAATTTGTTTCTGCCTTTTGTAGATAATAATTAACTTGGTAAAAATGAAATACTACTTATATAACATATTTTCTTTCAGACTATCATTTTCCTAATGTTAAGCAGTTGGTTTAACATGATATATAGCCTGCAATAATAAATTAAATGATTAGCCTGGATTGATTATCATTGCCGTTATTGTTTTCTTGGCAGCACAACACAGCAGTGTATTTTAAAGTTGGAAGAATTATTTACCTTCAACTTCATATTTGCTACTGTGTTGAGTAGATCAGGCCAATCTAGATCTACATCTGGCTTCATTTTGCGGGTCAGATTTGGATCTTGTTTGGACCTATGATTTTCTTGTCTCTTGGATCTTTCTGGCATTCAATGGGATTTCCGATGATGTTATGTGGAGTTTGGATCCAATAAAATAAGAACTTTTAAAATTTCCAAAGTTTGTTCAACTCCTTTTATATTTAACCATTTAGTTTAAATGATTTAATAAATCACATTGAAAAATAGTGGTATTGGTAAATTGACCCATTTTGTTAGGTGATAGTATTATGAAAATCAGATTTGAGTAAAATATTAATTTATGTTCTATTGGTACACACATTTTTTTTATGTTTTCCGTCGAATATAAATATTTAGTGAATTGAATTGAACAAGGTCTACATATTTTTAATAGAACCAAATTCATCAAAATAGATCTCTGGTTGCGGTGGCCTGGGTCCTCTGATCATTCTATAAAGATTTAACTTCATCGTCGCAACTCAAATCTGTCGAAAGAACAATAAGTTACGCTTCATAGTCAAAATTACATTTTAAAATAATAAAGTCCATTGAAAATATACATGAACAAAGTTGCAAATCATCATCTTCACATTACATATTTGGAGTTTTTGCAACTATAATTTTTACAACTTTTCATTTTGCCTTTGCCCATAATAAGGTTTTCAAATAATTTATAAGGTTTTCACATTAGGTTACTTTATAAGGTTTTCACATAATAATTTTTAAAATATCATATGAAGAAGGCTAGTAAAAACTCAAGAATATCAACAAATTGCTTTCTTATAAAAAGACTCTTTAATGTTAATGGGTCTTCTAAAATGATACATCATCATTTCTTCTCAATATTACGGTTCAAAATTAAAATAAACTCTTTGTTTGCCTTAATACTCTATTATTTTTTTTAATTTTGTAATCTCTTTACAAAATTTCCAATAGTTGAGAGAAGCATACACTAGAAATAAATTTTGAACCATGGGTGCAAGGTGACTTTCACCAAATTTTACAATATACTCCCTCCGTTTTTTTTTACTTGTGGTTTTGGAGGATTGCACACGGATTAAAAAATGTAATAAATAGTAACTTTTTTAAGTAAAAATCTCAAAACACCCTTTTAATAAAATTATCACCACATTAATTAGCATTAATTACAAGCATTAACGAGAAGGCTAAAATTTACGAGCAAAATAAGTAATTCATTTTCTCTTTTCCTTAAATTTAAAAATACGATTATGAATACTAGAATACTCATTTCTCTCTCCATATTAAATTTTATTTTTGTGATATGATTCAGTCAGTTTTAATTTCTTAATTAGAAACTTTTCGATTTTTTTTGGATATTTTGAGGACATTAAAAAATTAATAATTAAATAAATATGCTAAATAATTTGCAAATGAAATTCTAGTATTCATAACCGTATTTAGCAAATTTTAAGAAAAAAAATGAGTTACTTATTTTGTCTTCTATATTTTTTTGACCCCGGTGATCAACTTTGCCCAAAAAAACGAAGGAGTACTAGTCGTTGAATTTTTCTTAATTTGATGTGTGAAGTACTAATTTTATGTTTTGGGGATTTCAATGTATCCATTTCTCGTGTTTCGGGATTGTAAAATGCGGACTCCTCGTGTTTCAGGGATGCAAAGTGTCAAAGATTCAAAAATAAAGTACCTATTTTGTCCCTAGGTTTTGAGGAAAATAAAAGAGGGTGCAAAGTGCTGAATTGTTCATATTTTGGAGGTGTAAAATGGTAAATTTATATTTTGATGGTGCAAAGTACCTATTTTTTTATATTTCAGGGGTACAAAATGAAAAAACCCATAACCTTATGTATACCGATAAGGGCCCATTTTCAACAGAGACCTCTCCAGGTCATGAAAAAATAAGGTCTCAAACAAAACCCTAACGATAGAATAAGGTTTCTGTATATCCATTCAAATATAGGAAATTAATACAACCCGTTGACATAACACTCTGAAGATTCAGTTATGTTCATCAATCTCGTCACATGTAATTACTAAGCCATTAGATATAACAATATTTTACAACACGTTATCAGCACGAGTTTGCTCTTTAACTCGATTTCAAGGTTATACAAATATATCACAAAACAAGAGAGAAAAGAGGGAAATACTTTAAGAGATAGATTTTCGGATTTGCACGCAGCAGGTTCGGTTTATCGATGATTCCGACCTTTTCAACCGTTGGATCGTCTTCAAATTTGAACCGAAGGTTCATCACACAAGGATCTTAATTTTGACCGTTCGGATCGTCATTCCAATCTCTGAAAATGAAACGTCAGCCATCAGAAGTCTATGGAAAAATTGAAGGAATTAGCCTTAGCCTCTTTCTGGTATGATCAATTTAACAAACTTGAACACTTATGAATTATATACTTTTAAATCTGAAAAGTTTCTGAATCTAAAGCATGTTTTAGGGTTTAAGTTAAGGTTGATTATTATTGCTATTGATTGAAATTGATTATTCTTTTGGCATTATTGATATTTATGTATCCCGTTATGTGCAATTTCAAACCCATGTCTTTGCCGTATACAACTACTAGTCTTTGGTACTTTAATCTTTTGAACAATATGAACATTTCTTTTGATATGTTCAATTTGATGGGTCCAACAAAATCATACAATCAATTGATAAAAGTGATATGATGAAACTTGGCCAGTGATCAAAACTATTCTTTAATAAAATAGTAGACATTTTAGAATTATGTTAATATGATAGAATTTAAGTACATTGATTTTATATACAGTAGCTATCTTATGATTTAATTATTGACATTTGACATGGCTTGAACTATGTGAACATATGGCTTTAAGGCATGCCTGGGGTATGTTTCATTGTTTATATATTGCTATGGAGACTTCGATTCTACTTTATGTGTAAAATTGGTATAATATACATGTTATGGTGGAACTTTTTTTTTTTTGATTGAAATTCAGAATTTACATGGAAGTTCTTGTATGATATGGTTTTTAGATTTTTCGGAAATATGTTTATACGAAGTCGTAATTTTCAGAGCACGTTATTCTAGTCTGATTGACCTGAAACTTTTATTGAAGTATGCTTGTATGATATTGTAATTGCCTGAATTTTTTCAGATTTGTTGGATATGTAATTTGTTCTGAAAAAATTGTTTTCTTTGAAAACTAATATGCGATTTCCCGTTTAAATATTTGGAATTATCTAACTTGCTGCATATGCTTAGAATCGTCTTGAAAATAGCTTTCTAACCATGTATCCAGATTATTTTTTGGATAAATAATTAATCAGTTATTTGAGTTTTAAGCCTCTGCAAATTACTTGAATAATCTGAAAATTGTTTAAAAGGCAATATAAGCATAATACACAAGCCTACTCTCAAATTTATTTTCAATTTCTTCATGTTTTGTGTTTGATCGTTGAAGAATTTGATGGTTGTAATTATTATTGTGTTTGGGCCTATTAATTCCGACAAAGAAACCGTGCAAATTAATTGTTTTCGGTAAATTTGCGATTTCATCATAAACCGGGTCAAGAAGATGAATTTCTAGGTCTTTTGGATCAGACCCAAATTTTGAGATTTCCGATCCGGTCAAACTGGATCATGTACGGATCATGGGGATACGGTCATACCCGAACTGGTTGGGATTCGGTTCAGGTGATACGGTTTAGGTATACGACCCGGTTCGGGTTCGGGTTATTTGGTTTCAAACCCGACTCGGTTCTTTGTTCGGATCTTGGTTTAAGTTGGATCATTTTTTGTTTAACTTGGTCCTAAACTAATTTGGTCCTGATTAGGACTGATCCTGGAAAAAAAAATGTGTATTCTTATTTGATTGTATATATGTACATGTGGGTATATATATATGGTGTGCTTATATATTCAATTTAATAACTATTGTTTTGTGATGGATTAATGCTCTGTTGTGAAAATTCAAACTTTTGATTTATATTATTGCGTTTAAATTGAAACGATGATCATACACTGCCACATAAAAAAAAATTGATTAATTAAAGGACTTATAATATAGTTATCATGGAAAAGGGTTATTTGAGGTTAATAAAATTGTACTTATATTGAGAATTACGAGTAAACTTGTTCAATACATTATGTTGAAATTTAATATTTACTTGATTTCATGCACATGTGCATCATGGCATTTATCTCAGTTCTATTTGAATTCTCAACGAACACGTTATTAGTAAATTATGTAATTGGGACTTTAATTTAACTGGATCATGATTATGTTTTGGAATGAACCTTCGAATAGGGTCTATTGGTTTAGAGGATTAAATGTTGGAATTTATGTGGTAGGCATGCATATATACGGTCCAATTTTTCGCAAGTTTTTATATTAATTTGAAGTTATCTTCTTGCCCTATCGAAAATATGTTGTCTCATTTGTTTATTGCAAATTTATATAAGTTTATTACCTTGGGAAAGTGGGGCTTGGTTTAAGTTTCCAAGTTGTAATTTACAATTTAATTTTTGGTCGATTCATTCAATTATAATGTCTTATTTTTGGAGCATAAGTATTTAAACAATAAGTTTTATTAAGATTCGCTTTTGTGTTTTATCTTATGCATGCGGTGAGTGGTTATATATCACATATATTGGGACTGGAGTTCCATCGGATTAAAACCACATATATAGTTCATTATGAATTCAAAAATGGAACCAAAGGGGTTCAATTTACTTATAAGGGCTATAGGCCCGTAATATATGAGTTCAATTAAAATTACTTATGGAGGCTATATGCCCGTAAGAAACTGAAAATGTCAATTGTCGGGGACAGTTTGCTAACTAATGCCCAAAAGGTTGAGGCTATGATTATGATCAAGAAATAATTGGATGAGGCCCTAAGGTTGAACTACTCATCAATTTGAATAATGACCATATTCAGATTTGAACTATGTTTGGTTTGTTTTGGACCACATTTTGAGTGGTTTTATTTTAATCCGATTACTAAGGTATTTAGTGGTATTAATTCGATTTACTTTTTCAAGTAAATGTTTAAATTGGAATATATTTGGTTCCTAGGCATGCCATGTGGGGAATAATGTCTGGCTAATAGTGCAACTACGCACACTATCCTACGGGATAAATCATTAATATTAATGCCTAGTAAGACCTCTATAACAATAATATATGGCACATATGATTTGATAGATGGCTTTGGAAATGTCCACCTTATTTTGTCAAATGGCACGATTTTAGTCATTACAGAGGCTATGTATGCTCCACGTTCAAGGAGAACGTTGTTGAGTTTTAAATATATTCGAGTTAATGGTTACCACATTGAAAACACTGAGAAAAAGGGAATAGAGAATTTGTGCATTACCTCTAATTTGTACGACCAAAAGCGTACTTCGAAGAAATTAGAGGAACTATCGACTAAGTTATATAGGACCACAATATGAGTGCTCAAGGCACACCTTGTCGATAGCTCGAAGCCAACTGACTCGAGCATGTATTTTTCTATCCACTAACAAATAATAAGGATCTAGTACACAATGATAACTTGTGTGTACCACGTTATATTAGAAAAATGGATCCTATATCAACTTATGCACAAACAAATAATTATTCCCTCGCTTTCTTAGAGCGTATCCAATGGGACATATGTGGACACATAAACCACCTTCTGGACTTTTCAACGACTATTGCATGTCCTTGTGTATTGAAGTAAAACATCTGGTAGCACATGTTAGTACGTTTGAGGCCCACTGCGACCCAACTTCTTAATTGGTGTTCGGGTATACATCAAACATTTCCCATATATGTACATTTGGGTGCGCAGTATATGTGTCGATTGATCCGTCACAGCGGACTAAAACGGGACCTCAACGTCGATTGTGCATATATACGGGGTTTGTATAGCCATCTTTTATTTGGTATTTGAAATCCTTGACATACGATCTCTCTACCGCACGATTTGCGGACTGTCACTTTGATGAGACTGTCTTCCCGCCGTTAGGGGGAGGAAATAATGTTCACACTAACGTTCAGGATGAACGGCGTGAAGTCGTGTGGAACGACCCCACTGTGTCTCATCACGATCCCCTTATAGCAATCAGAGAATCTGAAGTATGTATACTAATCGAACTTCAGAAAGTAGCCAATAGTATGCCAGACTTATTCTCTGATTTGGCTAAAGTGACGAGATCTCATATACCAGCTGCAAATGTGTATGTAAGGATAGATGTCCAAGAGGGACAAAATATGGGAAGGCCATCAGTCCCAACTAACCAGTCGTATCTCCAGGCCCATAAGAGGGGGAGATCAATTGGATCAAATGATCTACATCCTCGAAAGCGGGCAAATGTATAATTGTTATACTGATAATAATGGGATCCCACCTGATCCATCTCATAAAATAGTTCCGGACTATGGATCCGTCTTGGAGACGACGTCGGGGGACGCCTCGACATCAGTATCCATTACTGAGAATAGGAAAATCTCGGTTGGTTATTCATGCATGAATGAGGTGTGACTTCGGGATGAAATAATCATCAATGATACACAGTAGCTACTGAAATTAAATCAAGGGATGGTATTGAGCCTCGATCAGCGGACGAGAGCAAACAAAGGGATGATTGGCCGAAATGAAAAAAAAAAAGCAATCCAGGCTAAGTTTGATTCATTATCGAAAAGAGGGGTCTTTGGACAAATTGCTCCTACACCTCCCGGAGTTCTACTCGTGGGATACAAATGGGTATTTACAAGGAAAATAAATGAGAAAAATGAGATTGTGAGGTACAAGGATCGTCTTGTTGCACAAGAATTTTCTCAGCGACCTGGGATTGACTTTGAGGAGACATACTCTCCTGTGATGAACGTTATTACGTTCAGATACTTAGTCAGTTTAGTAGTATCCGAGGAACTGACTATGCAGCTAATGGATGTGGTCAAATCGTATCTTTATGGGGATCTAGATACAGTTATATATGAAAGTACCGGAGGGACTTATGGTACCTAAGACAAGTAGTTCTAGACCACGGAACACGCTCTCTGTAAGGTTGAGACGTTCACTTTATGGCTTGAAACAATCCGGGATGATGTGGTATAATCGCCTAAGTGAGTACTTGCTTAAAAGGGGATATGTGAACAACAATATTTGTCCTTGCGTGTTCATTAAGATGACAAGTTCTGGGTTTGTTATTATTGTCGTTTATGTCGATGACATGAACTTGATTAGGAAACCTGAAGAGGTTAGGGAGACAGCCCAGCTCCTGAAATCTGAATTTGAGATGAAGGATCTCGGACGTACTAATTTTTGTCTCGGACTTGAGATAGTACACCGTGCTGATGGGATTTTGGTCCATCAATCAAATTACATCCAGAAGATGTTAAGACGCTTAAATGAGGATAAAGCAAAGCCATCAAGCAAGCCAATGGTAGTCCGATCATTGGATAGGTCGAATGATCCATTTCGTCCCGTGGATGATGGAGAGGAAGTGTTAGCACCTGAGGTGCCATACCTAAGTGCAATAGGTGCATTATTATACTTAGCTCAATGTAATAGACCTGATATCACATTTGCGGTAAATCTACTAGCTAGGTTTAGCTCAGCACCAACACGCCGCCATTGGAATGACATAAAGGACATATTTCGATATCTTCGTGGTACGACTGACATGGGCTTGTTCTACCCCTATGCGTCACTAAAGAACGCAAAACTTGTGGGGTATGCCGATGCTGGTTATCTATCGGACCCGCACAAAGCTCGTTCCCAGACTGGGTATGTCTTTATGATTGGGAACACAGCTGTGTCTTGGAGGTCTAGAAAACAGACTTTAGTTGCCACTTCGTCGAATCATGTCGAGATTTTAGCACTTCACGAGGCAGTGCGTGAATGCACATGGCTTAGGGCCGTGATTGGGCATGTTCGAGGTTCCTGTGAATTGGCTACCACAGAAGATCCTACGGTTATATTTGAGGATAATGCAGCCTGCATCGAGCAGATGAAACGGGCTTTATTAAGGGCGACAACACCAAGCACATAGCTCCGAAATTTTTCTTCAATCAGCAACAATAAGAGCTCAAGCAAATAGTGATCCAACAGATCATAAGTTAGGACAAATGCGCCGACTTATTTACTAAGTCATTATCGAAAATCACTTTTGAGAAACATGTAAAAGATATTGGCTTTGCGCAGGTTATCTGAGCTTGCTCCATTATAGGTTTAAGTGGAGTTAACTTGAGGGGGAGTGCCGTGTAGGTATTCCGTATCCAGAAGATACCCGGGTGCCCTGTTGTACTCTTTTTCCTTCGAGCGGGGTTTATTTTTCCCACAGGATTTTTGTTACCCGCCAAGGTTTTAATGAGGCAACATTTGTTGGTTGAAAAGATTATGCGTTGTACTCTTTTTCCTAACCGAGATTCTTTTTCCCACTGGGTTTTTATTACTCGGAAGGTTTTAACGAGGCAACACGAAAAGCATAATAATGGCTCAATAGGAATCCCCAAGGGGGAGTGTTGTAAATAATATATATTGGTGGGTATTCCTATTTAGTATTTATATAGTTTAGGGACTTATCTTGTAATAATTATCCACAATCCCACTTCCCATATTTTGTGGGATTTGTAACTTCCATGTAACAACTTGATTATTAATAAGATATCTCCCCTCCCCAAATCAGATCCCCAATTTCTTTACACGTTTTATCTTCTTTGCATTTTCAATCTCTATTTACAGTTATGTTCATCAATCTCGTCACATGTAATTACTAAGCCATTAGATATAACAATATTTTACAACAAACTAAAGTTTCTCTATATTTTTATTTAACAGATTAATGGAATTAGTCTAGCTCGTTGACATTAAACTCTGAAGATTAAAGCAGGTCGATATCAACTTAGTGGGCTAAATCTTAAATGGGTTGGTGTCCCGTGGGCCAATAATATATTGTGGAAAAAGTAGTAGAAAATTAATCACCTTTCAAAAGAACACTTTACAGACAAATATCCCCATAAATTTAGTAATGAGCGATCCAATTCCAACGCAACCATCTTAACATAAAACTACCAAAACATTCCCCCTTGCAATTTTCACTTGTTGCTATGAGCTTAAAGCTTCAATGTAATGTTACAACACATACAGTATCACAAGTCGTGCAACTCTGGAAAGTTGAATCATGAAATAATTTTAGGCACGAAACAACAATGTACAAGAATTCTCAACCTCCCTTGCATCTAACAAATCATCACAAAAGTCGTGGGAACATTTGGCAGCATTTCTGGTTTGAGCAACGCAATAGAGTTACGTTTGATCTCCAAAAGAGGGTCTGAATCATGCCAAATATTTGAACAAGTTCGGGTTATCTTTGTCTCTTTCCAGATAGTCGCGAGTGATCAAATCTTCAATCCTCTTCTTGATTGCTTTAACATCAGGCTACATACAGCAATTACACATTTCAGCAATTTTAGAAGAATGTATATAGTATAATAATGTATGTAATATGACGTTTACATAGAAAGAATGGTTACCTTGAACATACGACCCAATTGCTCTACGCACTCCATAACCAACTGCTGATATCCCAAGACTTTCCTACTCTTCATGATTCGCACTATTGAGGCATCAATGGCATAACGTCTATCCTTGTCAACATCCTCAATTACCTTCTTCTTCTCATCCACAGGAGGTAAAGGGATCTACGTTCAAATGGAAACAGTTAAATCAAATGTATAGGGAAATCCTTCACTTGATTATAATTGCTCTCTCCCTCCCGCCCATAAATTTAGATTCCTTCAAAGGGTTGCCTAGATTGGTTTTCAAAATCAAAATAAAGTCCCTCCCTTGCGCGCACACACACACACACACAAACACACAGAGCAATTACTGGTGAGGCTTGAATACCTTAATCCTTCTCATTTTGTCAGTAAACTTTGAATTAAATTCGAAAACATCAGATGGAGAAATTGTTTTGGTGTTTGGTTCCTTGTTCAGAATTTTATATCTGGCACACGAAAGGGAATGAAGCAGCCTAACAACATCATCATCAGATAAATTCAACTGAGCCATGATCTCCTGATAACTCAATCTATCTGATGCATTGAACAGCAGCAAGGCAGCAGCCTAAAAAGAGAAAATTAAAGTTCCAATCACACAAGTCGAAAAGACTAGGTTTAATTGATATACTATTATCTTGTCTGACCAAATCACCTGATAAGTAGTCACGATCAGCTCTATTGTTTTGGGTTCAAATTTTCCATTGATGTTACAAGTGCCCAAAGAATATATCCATGTAAGCTTCCTGTGTTTTGTTTTGGTCTGGTAGAACTCTTTAAATACTTCAACACATTTTACCTAGAACAGAAGTTCAAAGTTAAGAATGAACAAAAGTAATCGACATGATTTTGCATTTATAAGCATACCATTTCAGATGGAAGGTTAAGGTCAAAGGACTTGTAACTTGGCCAAAAACCCGTAGTAAGGACAGTCACTGTCAAATCAATCCCTGGACTTGCATTCGGAGTGTTGCTGAGATATTCCTCAAAGCTGGCTTGATTTTCCCTGGCTAGTGTCAAATCTGTGACCTGGAATAATTGGAAAAGGTAAAATACATATTGTGCTGCTGAACCCCAATTCTGATTACGTTATAATATGAAACCAGACCATCCCCTCCATTTTCGATGTGAATTGGCCACCACATTGCTGCTTCAGTTTCGTTAGGATACTTCTCTCATGCTCATCATTAGCACTTTTGTCAAATAAAAGGCGCCGAGCAAGCTTTTTCCTGTCAAAAAACATCATTAAAAGTGCCAAATATAATGTAGCCTTCATTAACAGTAAAACAAACCCATCAACAATAGTTGCGTAACTCACCTATAGAATTCAGCAAATAAATCCTTATCACTGATATAAGCAAGCAATTTTACTACCTGAAGAAAATTTAGAGCCTCAGTAACAGCTTTCAATAAACTGAAGTTAATCACTAATACACAAAAAAGTGAAATGTTCATGAAACCCACCTTCTCTAGTGTATCTTCAATAGCTTCATCACTCAATTTTTCACTCCCACCCTTTTTGAGGATGTTATCACAAAATGTGGCTAAAAGCTCTGCACTGGAACTTCCAGCTACACCCTTGTTGCAGAAGATTTCAAAGGCCTCTTTGAGAGCCTACAGGAAAAAAGGAGAAGGTATAATAATGCCGGTGCATGGTAAAATAAACATGAAGAATTTTCATAGTTCTAACCTTGTGGAAAAGCGTGTGATTTAGAAAACAGTTATTCACATATGCCATGAATTTGTCATGGAGCTCGATTACTTTCCTGACAAATACCTGGATCACAAACACCAATTAATCTCCTTACGTGAAACAAAGCGATATGGAAATTCAAGAAATAGTGAACAAGTTACCTGCTCTTGTAATCCAACAACATCTTTCTTCTCTGCCTGCAAAAGACACCAATAAATAATCAAACAGGTACAGATGCTCTATTTTAAACATAAAACATATTCAGAGGTTTTTTTTTTTTTTTTGGGTACAATATTCAGAGAATTTTTATATGCTAAATATTGTGCAACATTTAAAATGATGTCCTCCATAAGAATGTCGTAGTGAGAATGGAGTTATCTCTAAGTGTTGTCAGATTACTTCAATATTATCTTACTTAGTACTGTTAGGTTACTAGAGCATATAAAGTTACCCCTTATCTTAACACGAAAAGTCTGGTTTCCAGAAAATTAAACTTGAAATGAAGGAAACATGTAATATCACATGGCTCTTTCCTAAACAAATATAAGATTAGAACATAATCATTTTAATAAATTTAGGTACGAATGATGTACTCATTTTAATAAATTTAGGTACGAATGATGTAACCACTAAAAATATATATACAAAAGCTGTTCTACAAATCTTTTGGAGATGATAACAAAGATTACTAGTATACAGTCTCTCATTGTACGGCAGTACACTACTACTTTCATACTTCTGCATCTGATTGAACTCAATGCAACAGCAGTATATTTCTATGATTATTAGGAAATATGAGAACATCTTTGCAAGACATTCACAAATCCAGTATTGGGAAATATACATTGATGTTTAGAAATAAGGGTGGCAAACGGGCGGGTCGGGTTGGGTCCGGGTCTGGTCAAATGGGCCGGGTCGGGTCTGGTTGAAACGGTCATAAACGGGTCGGACTTTAAATGTGCCGGGTCTTAACGGGTCTGGGTCGGGCCGGCCCTTTTTCTTTTTGTTATGCTGCAACAGAAATTCAAGAATTGGGTTCCAGTTCCAAATAATAAAATGAATATGCAAATAAGAGACAAAATTTACAAGCCCCTAACACAAAATCTTAATCAATAGAAACTTCTATAAAAACATAATTTTCAATATATTTGTGGACTGTATGTTTTGATAATCTTCTTACAACATATTCATAAAAATAAAATAAAAAAATTTTAAAAAAAAAAAGAAACGAGAATTGCTTTCAATTTTAATTTTGACTAAAGAATTTATAAATGCTAAAGCTCATGTGACATGATGCATATTCAGAATCTAGGTTTTTAATATTTTATTATATTCTTTACCCAATTCTAAAGAATTTATATATCATGACATGATGCATATTCAGTATCCAGGTTTTTAATATTTTGACTAAAGAATTTATAAATGCTAGACCTTCGAGCTCTTACACGAGTACAAGGTGATGTAGTGAAGTCTGAAGAAGGCTAAAATTTAGTCTTCAACTTTAGAGAATTAGAGTCCAGAGTAAGTTTTTTTAATTTTTTTAAGACCCGTTAAGGACCCATCTCAAGGCCCACTAAAAACCCTCTAAATTTAATATTTGTCCAGACCCTACCCAACCCAATAAATTATAGTCACTAATGGGTTGGGTCTGGGCGGGTCTTTGCTGGCCCATTGGGTCCAGACCCATTTTGCCATCCCTATTTAGAAATATCTGATAAAAGCATATTCGTGAGACAGTAAGCGTTCAAGAAGACAGTTAAACAAAACTAAATAATCTCTCTAAAACACCCACCTTTTTGTTGCTTGCAGCATCTTCTGCATGTTTAACCAAAGCAGTACCTTCAGCAGTCACATGCTGCAATTAGGAAACCATTGCAGATAAGCATACACACAACTTCGTAAAAGTATAAGCAGCGTGAAACTTTGGACTAGCACTCACTTTCTACAAGTTTCAAAGTCAGATAATCACAAACCTGCTTAAATATACTAGCAACTGGCTCCAAGCCTCTAGGTACTTTGGAAAAGAGTCGATACATCCTTGACAAATCCACTACCTAAGGATTAAAAAGGATGAGGATTTAGTGTCAAAGATCACAGTCGAATAAAAAGCAAAACACATAATAAGCCCAAGCACCTTATCATCCCTGAGTAAAGCATGACAACCTGAGTGCTCCTTCTCCAGCAATTGGGTAGCATACACAGACAACAGCTCGTGTTGTACTTTCTACCAGAAACAAAATAGACATAAATAAAATTAGACGAAAGTAACTAAATCAAATCACAAAATCTCATGTCAATGAACCATGAGCAATACAAAAACAAATCCCAGTACTAAAAATGCTAACACAATCAATTCCTAGAATGATAGTCAGAGAACAAGAACAAACCTCAAGCAACTTAGTTTCACTACTCGAATGAAGATAATGAGAAACCCTGTCCTTTTCTCGTTTCAAACACTCCTCTGCCTGGATTGACAAAAATATTGTTAAAAGCCACATGTAAAAGTAGTTCAGATAGGGTCATTTTAGATATTTCCCTTCCCTATTATGTTGTGATTGTGAGAACGTGCATGTGTTTTTTACTCTGGAGGGGTGGAGTTTTCTGAATTAAAAGGGAAAAAATTACTTTCAACATATAGTCAGGACATGAATCATCTAATATCCAATTAGAGGCCTTCCGAGAATAGTAAGCTGCTGTGTCCTTCAGCATTGTTGCTTCAAAGTCATTCTCATAATAATCCATCTGCCCCATTCCAATTTCAACAAAAATATCTAATACATTCTTCAATAAAGCTCGATCTATTTGCTCTCCTTCCCGCTCTTGATCAATCTGGTGAGGGAAAAAATGCGTAAAACCTTAACAGGGAAACAAAATGGACAGCTATAGAGATAAAAAAGAAGAAACTTACCAGAGATATAACAGCATCCCTGACTTTCCCATTTATCTCCTGGTATACCTGAAATCAGAATCCAAGTTCCAAAATGTTTAAAAAAACAAAAAGAAATGTGCATAAGAAAAAGATGAAAACAAGTACATGGGAGAAGTGACCTTAAAATATATGCTCAATTTCAATCCCTTTTTCTAATGCAATTATTCAAGTTTACATACAAATTAATCGGGAGATGAGAAAACCACATAACAAGGCAGCATATAATTGAAAGTTACCAGGTCTCGGAAGCATGTCAGACCAACTTCTTTGAGGGCTGGAAGAGACCTTCTAGCTATGAAGTACCGATCAAGATAATGAAAGAATCTTGAAAGCCATCGCACCATGATTTTATGGTTTAACCACCTTTTCACGAGCTCCCTCAACATGAACTCATCATGCTTCTCCTTTAAAGAAGGCAGTACCTAAATAAAAATAAATAAATAAAAAAAAAGGAAAACTAAAATGTTAGTCAAATAAATCAACTTTTAGGGACTGCACAGATGACCAAGCCATGATTAAGTAGGATGTAGAACGTAACAATGCTCATAAATTCTATATCAATAATAGATGCAGAATTAAATTTTCAGTTCAACTTAAATAGTTTAGTTGAGAAGCAAGAATGTTCATTACTGCCTTTCGCATTTTAAAAGTCAAAGCTCCTTTTGTCGAATATACTAACTTACTTTCTCTCAATTGTTTAAATCCAAAAATCAGTGGCACATAGATTGGAAAGACTTCAAAGGACGTTTCTTTGGGAGGGCAATGAAAAGAACTCAAAAAAAAAAAAATCTTGTTAATTGGGATAAAATTTGTAGTACCAACAAGTGCAGTGGGTTGCAGATTAGGAGAATTGTTGAATTTAATCAAGACCTTCTTGGCAAATGGATTTGATGCGTTAGTCAAGAAGATAATAGGTTGCGGAGGAACATCACTGGCCAGAAGTATGGTGTTTCGTCAGGATTATGTACATCCTTAGATGTATCGTCTTCTCATGGTACTTCAGTTTGGAAGGCTATTAGAAAGGGATGGAAAAAATTTGTTTAAGTATACCAGTTTTGTTATTGGTGCTGGTACTCGGGTTAGTTTCTGCCATGATTAGTGAGGGAAATCTGCATTGAAAGAAGAATTTCCTAATCTGTTTAGGATTAGCAAGTAAAAGTGAACCAATGGCAGAAGTTTTGAATAGAAAATCCCATGGTAATGTGTGGAACCCCTCATTTAGAAGAAACTTTCAAGATTGAAAAATAAATGATGCTCTTTAACTTTTTAATCAAATTTATGGGACACAAATGGCCCATATCACATGGATGTCATGAACTGGATTCAAAGCAGTTAATTTTTTTAGTGTAAAGTCTATTAATCATTATGGAGCAAGAGAGATCCTTCCAGTGGATACAGATTCAGAAATCCAGGGCTCCTCCGAAAGCGGCTTTCTTTGGTTGGAAGCCGCACATGAGAGGAGTGTGACTGGAGATAATCTTCGAAAGAGGAGAATTACTTGTGTTATTTGCTGCATTCTTCACCGTTGTGATGAGGAGTCCAGCAATAACTTCTTGTTGCATTGTGAAGTGACCAGTGTCTTATGGTATCTTTGGTTTAATCTGAGCAATTTGCCACGGGTAATGCCTAACTTGGTAGATTTCTTACTCTCATGGAGGTGACGACATAAGGAGGGTCAAATTTGAAATACCGCAACACTATGTCTGTTTTGGTTAGTTCGGCAAGAAAGGAATGCTATAATTCTTTAAAGAAAGGAAACAATTGCTCCTAACTTGAAAACAAATTCTTCAATAATTTTTTTTCTGCACCAACCATTTCTTACGTAACAGCTTCTTATCTTTTGTCAACGATCTAGGTTCATGTATAGATAGCTAAGTTCTTTTGCTGTACACGTGAAGCACCACTCGGTAATTTTTATGAAATAACAACCTTTACCTTTCTGAAGAAAAATGATGCTCAAGGATCACCTAGTCATAATCCCCATTAAGAATAAAACTAACATCTTATTTTTAATAAAAATGTTATTCATACCTAAATTCTACAAGAAAGTGAACATATGTCCCCATAATCATTCTTCTAGTAACTCTCCAACCCTCTACACAGATACTGCTTACTTTTGTGACAATCCCATCTATAAGCTAAAGGATTTTCCTCAACTGGTCCAGATGGGGATTAAAAAGTCAAACAATTTGGACAGACCTTCGAAATGTCATTGGTCATGGTTAACTCAAATGATGATGTCAGCGAATTATTGAAACACTGTAGGTCTAAAAACAATTTTTGGTAAAAAAAAACCCTTACGATTGCATCTCTCTCTTGATTCCTGCTACCTTTTAACTTGAAAACCCTCAACAAATATCTCACCATCCCGTGAGTCCAAAAGAAATCTCATCTCATATTTCCTTCGCCTAACGGCTCAAATAAGAAATGAACCTCACAGATCCAACTCCATCTTTTACACCGGGCGGGGATATCCCGACCCTACTATCATTATGCCTTTCCTAATGAATAATAAAAACCATTGACCATCTACATTCAGCCACACCGCAGTGATTGTAAGAGCAAAAGACAAAAATATACACATGCTGATTTGTCAACCCAGAAAGAAATTTGCGATTTGAGTAGGCAAACAAGCCCTTCAGAGTACAATACATACCACATCAAATATAACTAGCCTCCAAAATATCTAAAGCAGGAAGATGAATTTCAGTAATAAACATTATGAATACTGTAAATAAAGGCACCAATGCTATAGATACAATTCTGAACTGGATAAATAGTTATATCACTAAGTGTAGAGCAACAATTATTGTGACTTTAATAAACGGTAATATATAAAAAAAATAAAGAGGAACCCAAAGCTTTAATGATTACTTGCATCCGAGTGCAGTTAATGAAAAAGTCAACTATTATACCGGTTAAAATGAAGACCTCTACTTACTGTTGATGTAATGTACTCTTCGAAAGATTCCCTGTACTTGTCATACAACTGCTGTGAATAATCATGCGGGGGCTTTTGTGTACACATGTTATATATCGTCCTGTAAATAAAAATCAAGGAAACTCAAACAATGGGCAACTTTGTAATGGCTTAGAAATCAAGTATTAGTGATATAAAGTATTAAAATTATACGTGTAGAGCATCATGTAGTCTTCTGAGCTGAATTGTGGCTCAGGCAGTCCTTCTAGAATATTTTTAAGTTTAGTTATCCCTTTTTGCATGAAGTCCCATCCTTGTTCTAAATCAATGGTGTTCCGCTGGTTCATCGTCATGATCGACACGGAGCTCACACTTATTTAAGTTCAAAACCTGCCATAGACGTACAAATATTGAACGAAGTCAATAGAAAAAGTACAGTCTGAAGGCCAATAAAGCTCACTAATTAATCAAAAAGTTTAACGAGATACTACTAGATGCAATAAAAGAATGAACCATTGGCAACTCAATTCAGATCAGATACACAAGTTCAAAGTAGAAATATTTAGTTTCAACTATAGTTAGGTACAGCAAATACAACAACCATTAGAATAACAAGAACCTAAATTATTCCCAAACACAATGCATCAACATCCTGAACAAACGTAAGAAAAACACAGAACTAAATCAATTAACCACCCCATTAAATTTCACCAAAAAGTTTGGCACTATACAAAATTAAATTTATATAAGTTTTTGCATGCGTCCTGCAAGTGACCTAATCTAAACAATCTATAACTTCCATGAAGTGAACTATTGCTATGAAGAGTTCATCTACAGCTCAATTGTTTCAATTAATCATTGAAACACTAAACCTTGGGACCGACTCAGAATCCATAACCAAGTCAAGCGTTTACTCTATCAAAATCACTTAATTAGGGAGACAAAAATTACGTCACACCACAACCGACATAAAAGCCTAAATACTAATCAAACAATAAAACCCTAAGAAGCACCACTTACCGAACAATAAGCAAATTGAAGCTGAAACAACCACAACTATCTCAATTTACGAGCCCTAACCGAACAAAATACAAGATACTCAACACCGATCGCACACAACGACATCGCATATGCGTATACATTTACCAAAACATGTACGCAAAAAACACAAATACATATATATCCGGTTTATGTAAACTTAGAGAGAAAATTTACCTGAAAAATGAAAAATGACAGCGAATTTGGGTGAGATGTGAATCTCTCTCGCCTTTTTCCAATTTCCTTTCTCTTAGCTTTTTCCTTTCATGCGTTCTTATATTATATTTTTTTCCTTTCCCCTGCTCAAGTTTCTGTATTTCTTTTCCCGTCCCCTGAAATATTCTTCTTTGCTTTTCGCCTCGTCAAACCTAATTAAATATTAATAAAAATGTCTTTTTTATTTTGTGGTGTATGAAGTGTATTCGAATTTTAAATAGGATCCCCAATTGAGTCGGATTTATCTGAACTTTGATGGTTCGGTCTGATAAATTTGACTCGAAGTCATTATATTAATCTCAATTAATTGTAAGTCAAGCTTGAACCTAATATGACTCAACCCGAATTTTTTTTTATTTTTCAAGTTTGCTAGTGCAAATAAGTTGGATATAAGTCCAATATAAACCCGAAGTCTAACTCAAAAAAAAAAAAACACGAATCCAAAATATTATATGAGCCGAGTTTGAGCCTTTAAATCATGAAGCTCAATTGGTATATGAGTTTGTTTCTAAAACTATAAAGTTCGATGATATTTGAGTTTGAGTCATTTAAGACCCGATTAGCAGCCTTGATCTTAGACTTCACATACTTTTTTTACTACTTAAAATAAATTCAATTGACTCGTGTTTAATTTGATAAGAAAAAATAGTTAAAGATAATTGATTCAAGTGATTATCTAGATTTTTATGTTCAATCTCTCGAAAGTTGTATAGACACATCAAATTCAGATGGGGAGAAGAAGGATCGTTTGAGAAAAAGGATGAAATTTTCAGAATTTTATTTAGAAGTAGCTGTCAATTTTGTTGAAGATAAATTTGAAAGTGATCATTGTATTAGACTATTAGGTCTAAGATTGTAAACACATGCCATGGGAAAACTGTAAAGAAAAAAATTTCATATCTTTCCAAAGGGAAACAATAAAGCATATCAGTCTGTCAAATGGAGTAAAATAAGATTAGTTAGTATACGTAACCAAAAAATCTGTACAAAATTGCAAAAAATCATTATGTAAGGCTTGTTAGTAAAAAAGTGAGTTGACAATTATGTCATGTGATTAAATTAATTTTTGACAATTTTAGTTCAAAATTCTTAAAATTGTTAAAACACGTTATGTAACTAAAAATTCGTTGACAAAAGTGTAATTTTATGATTCTGACTAGAAATTAAATCGTGTAAATAAACTAATTTGACAATTACAGACATTCTTAAGCTCTAGATTCTTAATTTCCTTAAATTAAGTCACATGTGGGTCATATCATATGACTCAATTAATTGAGGAATTTGGTCCCGGGGAAGAATGGAGTGCAATTGAAGGATTAGAATGGTGTCTTCTCCATTTCCTCCCTCTTACTTTCGCTCAAATGTTGTCCTAGTTGCCATCCACATTAACAGACGAAATTGCTGCTAGGAAAATAGGAATGGCTCAGCGTCGAACTGCGAAATTATCCAATTAATTGAGTTACATGATCCACACATAACTCAACTTTGCTGAATTAAGAATTTCAGGTTGAAATATGACTAAAATTGCCAAATAATTAAAATATTTAATTGCCAAATTGAATCTTAAAAGAGCATCATTGCCAGCAAGCCTTTATTTAAAGGATGATTTATGCAATTTTAAAATAAAAGTTTTCTGGTTGATGTAGGACTAAAATTACCAAATTAATTAGTTAGAGGACTTAATTGCGAGCCTAAATTTTAAAATGTGTATTTTGCCAGCCAACTTTAGTTATGAGAGATTTTTACAATTTTTCTTTCAAATAAGTTTATTCATTAAATATATCTATTATTCAAGCATTACAATGGATATTTCCCATGTTTGATAACGTTGGATTCATTATGCGGGGATAATTTATGATACCACATTCTCGTCGTCACCAAAAATAATTAGAAGTCTAGAAAAATATCCTTGGGTTGACTTTGATAAAAAATTACAGGCAGAAACACCACGCAAGAAATCACAAAATTCGGAGAAGATTTGTTTACTTTTTCTGTGTTTTTCAAAGATATTCAGACCTTAAGTTAGATTTAGTCCCTTTCAAAATACATAAGACAAATTAGATGATAACCTTTATCAACATGCAATTGAACCTGAATTCGCCTTATTGAGTACTATTCCTTCCATTTGACCAATTAACGTTTAATATTGATTGATGTATGATTTATGTAATAAACTTGGCCATAAAAGGAGGTATGTGCAGGGCCGGCTTGGGCCACCAACATCCAAGTATCCTTAAAAAACAAAAATAGCAACAGCCCACAAGTGAAATCGGTCGGCATTCCAAACTTCATGGGCCCTTACCACAGCCCAGCCTACTCCTACTTTCTGGACCTTTATAATTCAATATATAAAAAATAAAGAAAAAGAGAGAATTACGAACATTTCGGCCGCTAACATTAGAGTACCAAAATACCTTATGGCCTATAGCTTATTTGGTTGTCCATAAAACAAAGGAATATTATAGGGAAAAAAATTTAAAAGAAAATCATTATAATTAATAATTTTTTTTTTAATTATAGTATTAAACAGGTATAATAATATATAAAATTTTAGATAATTTAATTTTTTTTAAATTTATACTAAAATATTATTTAATTTATTAATATTGTATATAAAATCAAATTAGTTTGATAAATATGTAAATATAATAAGTAAAATCTTCAAATTAGTTTGCACGTGATTTTATTCGAGTCAATTTTAAATTTGGATATCAATATGGACTAGAATTGCTAGCAAATTTAAAAAATATGGGGCTATTTTGCTAGCCCAAAATGTTATGGGTAAAATTACTAGCCATCATAACTTATGTAATCAATTTCTCAATTATCACTTAACAACCACATCGCCAACTTAACGTTGATTTTTAATGGCAATACCAAATGTGAAACGATTTGTTAAATTATGATACCAAATATGCCGACCTCGATTTGTTTGTTACTGAAACTTAAAAGTCAAAATTGACAAAAAAAACTGATAATAAAAATGTAATTCTCTCCAAAAAGCCTAGAGCCGGCCCGGTATGTTTAGTGTGTTTATAGTTGTAGGAGTGTTTGTTATAGTAATAGTAGTTGTAATGGTAATATCATATCATAGTAGTTCTCTTAATAAAGAGGGGGTATTTTGGCACTTTGCCCAAATCTGTCATATATTTTAAACGGTCTTTAGTTTGAATAATTTTTCAAATCCCCAAAAAATGATAATTAGTCTAAACGTTAGTGATAATTTGAGAAATTATCCCTTCATTAAAAATACTCATATATACTAGGCAGTAGTTTCTCGATCTGAGATCAAAGAGTAGTGAATTAGAAATTTACAATTGCACGAAATTAAACATGTCCTAGCATACCTAACCTAAGATGCGAAAGAAAATATAGTGACCAATCCATATATATGAAGCAAAGAAATGACAATGTCATGCCTATACTTTAGATCCATGAACTATGAATGAAAAATAATTTTAAATAAAAACAATCCCATTTCAGCCAATCCACATCATAAAAAGCTCATTCATGCTTTTCTCACCTAGCTAATACAATATGAACATGACAGATTAAACTTCAAGATTTTTAAACACACAAGTACATATATATATATATATATATATATATATATATATATATATATATATGTCTAAAATAAATGATGCAATGAAACAGTATCCACTGGGTAGATAGTCAGTCACCATGATATACAACACTAATAGCCTGTCCTTAGGAGCCGAAGATTTACAGAAAGAAGAAGCAATTTTACTATTCTCTTCAAGTAATCCCACCCCTATACAGACAATATTTCTATCCAATATTGACCAGACAGTAACTTTTCCAGTTGAAACCGTGTTTTTCTACGAGATTCCTCCAAAAAAGACATGTTCATCATCAACAACTGACATTGCAGAAAAGGTGAAAAAAGCAGTAAGTGAAGTGCTTTTGAGGCCATATTATTTCATGGCAGGAAGGCTTAACTTCAATGATGAATCCAAGAGAATTGAGCTTATATGCAACAATGCTGGAGTTGTGTTTGTTAATGCGAAATCGAGATTTTCGCTTAGAGATCTTGGAGACCTTTCTCACCCAAATCCAACTTTTCATCATCTCATTCATCGCCCGGGCCTGTATAAAGCTTTTGTAGAAACTCCTATTTTTACTATCCAGGTATATATAGTACGTTCTAGCTAGCTCATTTTATGTTAATTAACTGCACATATTGGGTCTTATCTTATGTTCTTCATCATATTCTAGTTTTTCTAATTTATATTTTTCTGTGGATAAAATTTTCAATTCATTTCTGTTTCTTCTTTGATTTATTAATCCATTTAAGTACGTACGTACTATGGTGATTGGTTGTAAAGGTAACCAGGTTTGAATGTGGAGGATTTTCACTTGGGTTCATGACAAACCATGCCATTCTTGACGGGAAATCAGCGGGTGAAATGTTTGACAATCTTGCTTCAATATGCAGAGGAGAAGGCCTAAAAACTCAATTCATAAACAATGACAGGAGTTGCATCAAAGCAAGAATTCCACCCCAAATCTATTATCCACACAACGAGTACGTGAAACTCGCAAAAACCTCGTATCTCGCCTCCTCTTTCACATCCCAGAAAAGAACATCACCCTCTCCACTCATTTTCTCAGACAAATATACCCACAAACTCTTTACTTTCACTTCCGAAATGCTCACTTCATTGAAACAAAAAGCCATGATAAAATGCTCAACATTTGAAGCAATCGTAGCACACATTTGGAGGGCAAGAACAAAGGCACTCCTTTATGATGACGGAATAAAATTGAACCAAGAATCAACTGTCCTGTTTGCGGTGGACGTAAGGGATAAAATGTCGCCACCGTTACCCGACTCTTTCGCAGGAAACGCAGTGATCACAGCCTTTGCTAATGCGAAAGCTTCTGATTTGATCGAAAAGCCGTTGTGTTTTGGTGTTGAGATGGTGAAGAAAGGGAGGGAAAGAGTGACAAGTGAGTACATAAAATCTGTTATAGATTGGCTTGAAATCTATAAAGGGATTCCAGCAACATGTGATGGAGCATTTTATGTGTCAGCTTGGTGGAAACTGCCATTTATGGAGATTGATTTTGGATTTGGAAAGCCTAAACATGCTGGTCCAATTGTGAGTGGAAATGATGAATTTGTTCTTTTGCTGTCTCATGGAAATGGCAGTGAGGGTAATGGATGGGGGATTAATGTGTGGATGGGATTAGAGAAAGGGAAGATGGAGAGGTTCATTTCTTTTGTTTATGATATTTGATTATATATACGATGATGATGATGATGATGATGATGATGAGACAACTAATTTGTAAAGGAAGTAATATTTGAGCTCACTTTTGTGTCTCAAATTCTCAACCAACAATTGTCTTCTACGATTAAAAGAACTAAATTTTTAATAAAGATCTAATAAACTATATATATATTGAATATTGTGCAATATTTTTGTCCCGACTAACTAAAGACATTAAACTCTTTAATATAATAGTATAAAAATTCACAGTGAAGAGATTCTACTACCGGCACGACTAGGGAACATATATTATTGAGTTGAGCCCTTGAGAAAATATCACAATATAAAACTTTTTCTTTGACATTGCTTTGGCGTTTGTTTTTTTGTTGTCCCAAGTGACGAGATTGGGAAGGGGAGGGGGAGGAGTAGAACTCTTCGTTTTTCAAAATAATTGTATTTATAGAATGCACATTGCGTTTTACCTAGTTTCTCTTTAATATGTATAAAACGATGAAGTAGAATCGCATCTCAAAGAAGCAAAGACAAAGTAGAATGCGATTTATAATTTTCGCTTGACCTTCATCGTAGATATTTTGCTTCAATATTTGAACATTCAATTAATTTGGATAGATTCCTTTTTCAAAATAATTGTATTTACAGAGTGCACGTCGCGTTTTACCCAGTTTCTCTTTAATATGTATAAAACGATGAAGTAAAATCGCATCTCAAAGAAACAAAGACAAAGTAGAATGCGATTTATAATTTTTGCTTGACCTTATTCATCGTAGATATTTTGCTTCAATATTTGGACATTCAATTAATTTGGATAGATTCGTCTTTCAAAATAATTGTATTTACAGAGTGCACGTCGCGTTTTACCCAGTTTCTCCTTAATATGTATAAAACGATGAAGTGGAATCACATCTCAAAGAAAAAAAAGACAAAGTAGAATGCGATTTATAATTTTTGCTTGACCTTATTCATCGTAGATATTTTGCTTCAATATTTGAACATTCAATTAATTTGGATAGATTCGTTTTTCAAAATAATTGTATTTATAGAGTGCACGTCGCGTTTTACCCAGTTTCTCTTTAATATGTATAAATCGATGAAGTAGAATCGCGTCTCAAAGAAGAAAAAAAAGACAAAGTAGAATGAGATTTATAATTTTCACTTGACATTCATCGTAGATATTTTGCTTCAATATTTGAACATTAAATTAATTTGGATAGATTTTATTACGTGTCACGACTTACCTAACTATTTTACAGAATTTGACAGCTCAGAACATAAATATTGATACCAACTAGTAAAAAACCCTAGCAACAACTAGCCGTGCACAATCTTGTCGCGTAGGTCTTAAACTCGAGTGGGTCTGATTAGACAACTTATATTCCATTTTATTTTAATAATTCTTAATGTTTGTAGTGAGGTGAGTTCCTTTCTTTACTTTGTTTTATCCTTTTTTTAGATAAAATAAAATTTATTTAGTTGAAAAAAAAAAAAACAGCGCGTACTCATAACATCCTTTCTTTCACGAGTGGACTTCACCTTTCCTCCCCTTCTTAAACAGCACATTTTCTTCCCTTCTCTCTACAAAGCAAGAAGCAAAAAAAGAAAAACAAAACAAAAGAAAAGAAAAGAATATAAAATAAAAAAATCTCTCATATTTTCTCTCTCTCTCTCTCTCTCTCGGATTCAATTCACCCCATGAAAACTTCGATATAGAAGCTAGATAACCCAGGTAGGTTCTATTCTCTCTTCTGTTATATATAAAACTCTTATATGCATATCAATGGATTAATAAAATATTTGTGAATTCATGTAATTGTTCTATATACTCCTTGATGTAATTCTTGTTTTTTTTCAACTTCACATCTAAAACCATCTACCCATCTTCCCACCACACGTTCCATTCATGTTTTTTTCCATCCTATATATACATGCAAAGATATGTACACATATGGTCTTGTTCTGTATCTTTATGTTTGTATATATCTTTGTTAGATTTATTCAAAAGAAAAATGATACTCGGTTTGTAGGAACACAACAGTTATGAAGGAAGAAAAGAGTTAATTTGGTGGGATCACATTGGAAATTCCAGTAAAGTTGATGGCTTTCTTGGAGTTAATTTTTTTTTAGTTTTTTGTGCATTTTCTTGTTTTGTTTTGGGTTTCAAAGGAAATTCTTGATTTGGTTTTCTTGATTCTGCGAATTGATATTGAGTTGGGGTATGATTCGTGGTTTGGATGTATATTTCTTGTGGTAAATTTTGTTATCTTTATGTTTAAATTAAATATTGTGCTTGCTTTTGTATTCCAAAATGTATCTTTCGTTTCTTGTAATTGAAATATAGCTTGGCGTATTTTTATTTTGTGTTCCTCGTGTTCTCAAAGTTTACAAAATATTTGTATCTATCTATAAATTTATTGATTTTTTTCTAAAAAGAAATTGTTTAGGTAGAAAAAATTGATTCATTCAAAATCGTGAATTACCATTTTATTAGTTTGAATCTTATGTTTAGTACGAAACCGATAGGGTATGTATGAAATGAGACTGGCTGGGTTTGATCTCACCCATATCGGGTCAAACCCCATATGGTAAAAAGTTTGAATAAGTCTCAGCTCAAACCTAAGTTTCAGTTCAAAACGAAACCTACACAGACCTACTTCAGACCTATAAAGTTATTGATTTGACACCTACTACTTATTTTTCTCCCCAAACCCATACAACCAAACTCCAATCCAAATCAAATCTCAAATTTTCAAAACCCACTAACTATTATTTAATAATATTTTATAATCTCAATATTCCATTGAAACCATAATCTAAATTGAGTTTCAAAAGTTTCATCAAACTTTTGGAATCACTTATTGAGACCAAATCAAGACCAAACTCAGTCAAACTACTTCCGTATTAACCATAAGGCTGAAATACTTTTCGTTTTCATTTTCTTGCAGATGGCTTTCGTGCATTTAGATAAAAATGAAAGCTTGAGTCCAAGAATTGGAACTGAATTTCAAATTCAAACTCTTCCACCTTGTGAGAATAGAGAACATTATAATCAGCATAATGTCTTTATTGTGCATCTCACAGAGTTAACATTTTTAACTCCAAAACGTGGTATACTATCTAACAATGGTACTGAGAGCTTTGGTCCTGATTCAAACATGGGCAATGATTGTTGGGTTCCATTTCCTGGATTAACCAGTACCAAAGATTGGACCGATGCTGAGAAAGCTAGCTTCCTTGTTGGCTTGTACATTTTCCAAAAGAATTTTGTTGAGGTGAGACGATTTATCGAAACTAAAGAAATGGGTGAAATATTATACTTCTATTATGGCGAATTTCACGGTTCAGACCAGTACCGTAGATGGTCAGACTCCCGAAAAAAGACAAAAAGCAAGAAATTATGCGTTTGTGGGAAGACCATCTTCTCTAGACTAAGGAATCAGGAACTTATTTCTCGCCTACGTCCTACCCTGTCACAAGCCCGTAGTGCTGCTTTGTCAAAGGTATCGTCATTAGTGTTTTTTCTCTATCTTCTTTTGGCATTTTACTAAAATATACTTAATTTTGTTTTGATAAGGTCTCGGAAAGTTATGATGATAAGAAAATGTCATTAGCAAAGTATGTGTCTTCTTTGAAGGCGATAGTTGGGATGAACGTCCTTGTTGAAGCTATTGGGATTGGTAAAGAAGGAAAACAAGATCTCACTGGAATGGACTTGGTGCTGCCTTCAAGGTCGACAAATTTGACAACGACACCATCAAGAAAAGCATGCTCCTCTCTTACAACCTCAGAAATTATCGAATTCTTAACTGGAGATTTCCACTTGAGCAAGGCAGGGTCCAATAAATTATTTTGGGAAGCAGTTTGGCCACGTTTGTTGGCAAGAGGCTGGCGTTCCGAGCAGCCTACTAAACGTGGCAAGGTTTTCCTTGTACCCGGTATTAAGAAATTCGCAAGAGGGAATCTGTTTAAAGGGGATCACTACTTCGACTCCATCATTGATGTCTTGACCAAAGTTGCCAAAGAGCCTAAGCTGATTGAACAACTAGTCATTGAAGAAACCGAAAATGAAAACGAGAATGATGATGGGCTGCCTTCACAGCCAAGGCGTTGTTATCTGCAACCTTCTTCTACTCCTGATCATCGCGTGGTATTTACTATAGTAGATACCAGTCTTCCCGGAGTAGTACGAGTAAGAGGCCTTCCCACTCAAAGTTATGAAGATACTCCTCCGACCATTGATGAATCTCTAACCAAGTCTGGTGGGGAAATGCAAGAACCAAATCTTACTCTTTATCCTTCTGACATTGGTAAGGCATCATCAGTCGGTAACTTGAAAACTCAGAAGCATCTACATGAGTCTAAAAGAAGGAGCCGGAAATTAAATATTTCTAGTCTGGGGGAAACGGTGTCATCATCCAAATTGGAAAAGGGGATGTCTAGTTGTTCTTCAAGCATCTATGAGTTTGACAAGAATCTATCTTCTAGAAGTAGTCCCCCCAAGGAGAATGAAACTCGGACATTGATCGACCTCAACGGTGCCCCCGACAATTATAACTTTGCAGCTATTGATTTAGGTGGATCTGAGCCGCCTGAGCGGAGGAGGCATAGCACGAGGAACCGACCTCCAACAAGCAGAGCACTGGAAGCTATAGCAGATGGATATTTAACCGTAAATCAAAGGAGAAAAAGTAAGGATAACAGCTCACTGGCATCATCCTCCAGACCTTTGAAACGTGCACTAAGTGTGAGTACTGCTTCTACTGAAAATTCAAGTTAAACCAGAAGCAGACGAAGAGGAGTCAATTTCAGGACATTGATCAGTTGGTAAATCCATAGACTTCATCATCAAATCAAGTGGTGTTAACTTATACAGATCAATCGATGCTGCTGTTCTGGATTTCTTTTTGAACCTTAGCTTGGACAATAACAATAAAACCTCATGTGAAATTTGACTTCAACATTTTTCGATTTTTTTTTTTTTTTTTTGGTTGGGGTAACAAATGCAAAAACATAAATAATACCCTTAAAATAAACGTCTGTTAGTGTTACATCTTAGTAGTGTTTGGGTGGAAACAAGACAAGGAGACTTTTCAACATTGTAGTCGGTATTTGCAAGAAGCACATAGATTTTTGCTTATTTTTTATGTTTGAAACTATTGTAATAAGCGTTTGCAATTGCATAATCAAATTTTATAGTTGGTAATAGTTAAAAACAAATATCAGCAGGTGATTGGTCTAGTGAATGAGACTAGTCATAGCGGACTCATGTTTGAATCCATGTTGAGAGTGGTATCCACATAATATGTCCAACCCGCCTCAAAAGGGATTAAACCCTTGGGAAACCAAACAAAAAATAGCTAAGGACAAAATTACAGTCGATTTCTTATACGTTTCTTGTATAACTTTAACAACGCATGGCATATTAACGCTTTTTAGGGTGGTAAAATTAATACTAACAATAAACTGAAATGAATTTATTTTGAAATCTATTACTACTTTATAACTAATAATGTATCATTAAAATAATACATTTGTTTCGATAGATTCAAAAATAATCACAATTACGAATTTTCTATTTAAGAACATGCATGTTTAATACAATATATATATATATATATATATATATATATATATATATATATTTTTTTTTTTTTTTTTGAGAAGTGATTTTTTTAAAAATATAAATCATCACTGAATTCGTGAATGAAAAGGAAAGATAATAGTTTTGTCATAGACAACGTACTTATCGAGGTTTATGATCGTTCAGTCAATTTAATTTTCGTTGACAATATATATTAAATTTTATTTATTACTACTTAAACAAACAAAAACAAAAAATTATACACGTTCATTAGTTATTACCACAGCATCCTTACAATAATAAATACATAAATTAAACTTTTATTCATTAACACCTTTAAATCATAATAGGACAAACATAAATTTAGTTTAGACTTAATAAACATAGTACAAAAGTAAACTTCTTTAATCATTAAAATAAGAATGATCCAAATTATTAATTAAGATAATTAAAAGTAGAGATGATATACTAACCATAGAAAAGTCCATCCAAAAGAAAAGTCATATAGAATAAAAAATATAGTTTTGCCATTGTAGTTGCCAACATAACTCTTGAAAAAAAATGTTACCAACATAATCTTATATTAAGCCACCAAACCAGGACATAAAACATGTAATAGTTGACTTCAATTTTCCTATTTATTTATAAACACGTTAATAGAGTCATTAATAATGCCAAATTAACCAGTTCATAAATTTTAAGGTTTTGTCTCTCTAACTTTAAATCTAAATCTCAACAATTAATTTTCCGTATAGTTAGAAACAAAACCAACAAGTGTCTCTGTTTTCTTCTTCAGTGGTTTGTTTCATGCTCCTATTTTATTTTGTTCTTGTATTTTCAGATCAGATAAATAAATGGAGTATCGGACTTTGGAAATCAACCTTCAGCACGCCAATGACCTGAACAACGTGAATTTTATTACGAAAATGGATGTATACGCCGTCGTTTCCATCTCCGGCGGTGATAAAAACTCCAAGCAGAAGATCAAAACCCCGGTGGATCACGATGGAGGCTCAAACCCCACCTGGAATTTTCCGATCAAGTTCACGGTGGATGAGGCGACTCTGCAGCAAAACCGCCTTGCTCTCGAGTTCAAGCTCATCTGCGATCGTGCGTTAGGCGACAAAGACGTCGGCGAAGTCCACGTTCCCATTAAGGAGCTTCTTGATTCCCCGGCGAAGGGCGGCGCCGACGGAAAGAGATTCGTCAGCTACCAAGTCAGGAAACCCAGTGGAAAACCCAAAGGACAGCTCACCTTTTCGTACCAAATCAGTGACAAAACCGTCTCTACGGCGGCGATTCCGATGTCGGGGAAAGGTGATGGGCAACCCGTAGTGGCATACCCGGCGGGACCTAGTTCGGTGTACCCACCTCATCTGCCGGGAGGGTACCCTTCAGCTGGTGATGCTCCGCCGCCTACAGGGTATGGGTATCCTCCTCCTCCGCCGCCTCCACATGGATACTGTTATCCGCCGCCGCCGCCCCCTCCACATGGATACGGTTATCCGCCTTCACATGGATACGGATATCCGCCTCCACATGGATATGGGTATCCTCCGCAGCCAGGTTACGGGTATCCGCCGGCGATGCAACAACAGGCGCCAAAGAAGAATAATAAGTTTGGGATGGGGTTAGGTGCTGGATTATTGGGTGGTGCAATTGGTGGATTACTGGTTGGAGATATGATTTCCGATGCGGCTGATTTTGACTGCGGTGGGGGCTTTGATTTCTGATGTATTTATATTTCAATTTTCTTTTTTCCTTTTTTTGCTTCGTCCGTTTTCTTTCTTCCCAATGTTTTCTTGATTTCAGAAAGGGAATCTCTTAATTTTAGTGTTTATTCTCGTGATTAATAATTTTCACTGTCCAATGCGTTGTAAAGATGGTTCTATTGTTTCCATTAACGAAGCTATGTTTGTTTCCTCTATACCAAATGGAACCTATGTTTATATTGTCAATAAGGTAAACTCCATTTTTGGTCCATCTTATCATTAATTTTTTACAGAGTGGTCCTTCTTATGTTTTTTTCCCACTTTAGTTCCTACTATGAAGTATTTGTTTCACTTTAGTCCTTTTCAAGTGGTCCAATGCGATTCCGATAACGTGTGATATGCTCATGAGGGCAATTTTGTCATTTCAAGTAAACTAACATGGATATTTTCGTTTTTCTAATTATTTAAAAAAAAACTAAATTTTCAAACTAGGCTTTCATTCAAATCGAACTTAATCGGACATTTCGTTCCAAACTAAAGTTTTTTCCTAAAATCTTTTTCAAACACCAAAATTGCTCACCAATTAAACAATATCTCAAATAGTCTCAATAGTGAACGGACGAAAATGCCCTAAAAAATATTCATATGCATGTCACGTGTTATCGGAACCACCTGATAAAGACTAAAGTGAAACACATAATTCATAGTAGGGATTAAAGTGAAATAAATAATTCATAGTAGGGACTAGAGTGAGAAAAAAAACATAAAAGAGACCACTCTGTAAAAAGTTAATGACAAGAGGGATCAAAAGTGGTATTTTTTTATGATTTTTTTTTCTTTATACATTATGATGAAAATCTAGTGAAAATAAATTTCATCTCAATAATTTAGTGATAATTTGTCGTCACTTTGACGTATTAGTAAATGTCAATTTTTTTTTTTAATTTATTGTATCTAATATGTTAGTTACAATATTTAAATTATTGTCATTTACTGTTTTTAAATAATAGCAAGTTTAATATTTTGTCACTAAAATTCAATTTTCTTGTAGTAACATTTGTTGTAGTTTGCCAAAGGTACCTCCAATTTTCACGACTCAAAGGAGGATTGAAGTTAAGGTAAATTTCAAGCTTTGGATTGTATTTCTGAGAGTTGGTTTTGTTGCTTTATTTGAAAGCTATTATTATAAAGAAAGGGTTTTTGGATATTTATTGGGAAAAAAAAAAAAGGATTTTGGCTTTCTAAAATGTTAGGCAGAATTAAGTAGTACACTTTCCAAAGAAAAAATCACTTATACTTTAATGGTCTTCCGTAACCAACTTTATAACAAGGCTAAGGGCCTGCACGATTCTTCCAATTAAGGGGATAACGTTGTCACATATACAATAACACAAGGGAATAAGTTGCTACGTATAAAATAAAAAGAGCATTAATGAAAATAAAATTTTCATTTTTTCTATCGAAAATATTGAAAAGTTTTCGTTTTTGAATTAGGAGAATTGAAAACAAGATATAATTCTAAAACTATTTATTTGCCTTAAACTATGTTATTTTCCTAAATTTACTGACTTAATCTCGAAAATTTTTCAATATTTGGCTGATCGAAATATATATTCGAAACGAAATTTTGGTCCATGATAAAGAGAGGTAATTGTTATACACTAAATAACTTAGGGGCATCTCGATCTATGTCAATACTATGTAAATAATTAGGGCAATTTTGTCAATTACATATTTTTTGAGGTAAATTGTTAATGATAGTTTTATACATCTAATTACATCAAAAAGTCAAATAAGGTTAAATATATTCTCCATTTAGTATTTACTACTCCTCCCATTTTTTAATTTGTACGAAGGATTGCACATAGATTAACTAATGTAATAAATAATTATTATTTTAGAAAAAAAAACCCCGAAATACAATTTTAACTAAATAATCACAAAATGACTTATAACAATTGATAAAATGATAAAATTGACAGAAAAAATTAATTTTATATAGAACTCTTAAAACGAAAAATAATAAAAAAAAAAAAAACCTAGAGAGTATTTATATTTATAATTTATATATCACAAGTCAGAACTACTCATTTGGCACCACAACAAAAACCTCTGATTAAAAATTACATTGATGAGAGACAATGAATATCCATCCCTCGTTTATCTCCACAAAATTAAACCTCACCTCTGGTAATTTACATTCTTTTAAACCTCGTTTATCCATCCCAGGGATGCCTATCTCCCCCAGCCCATCCCATCCCATCCCATCCCATCCCATCCCCTTTTAATTTTTAATTTCTCTATCAAAATTACCATCCATCCTTATGTATTTGTAAAAATGATGTCGCCAACGACATTGAACAATATGATTGTTCTTTTTGTGATATTGTTTTTACTTACTAACAATTCTACCAGCGATGCCAAAATTGGTGTGAATTGGGGAAGACGATCACCAACAAATTTGACGCCTTCAACGGCGGTAGATTTATTGTTACAGAATAATGTCTCAGAGGCAAAAATTTTCAACGACGACGATGACGCTATACAGGCGTTTAGTGGGACCCAGATTGGCCTCGCTATTACCATTTACGATACGTCGGAGATTACTTCCTTGCCAAAGGCCAAAGATTGGGTCCAAAGGAAAATTGCATCTTTCCCCTCTGTTGATATAAAGTACGTACGTACCTACCTACCTACCTACCTTTTCCATTTTCCATTTTCCAACAACAACAAAAAAGATAAATAAATAAACATTTAATTTATATTTTTTTAACTTCATTTAATTAAATGATGATGATGACAGGTATATTAATGTAGGAAGCCAACCATTTGTAGAAGCAAGGTCCAAGAAAACTCCATTTAGTAATGTCGTGAATCAACTAAAATTAATACAAGATGCTCTAAACCAATGTGGATATGGGGAAAAAGTTAAGGCAACCTTTTCCCATTCCCTCTCAGGTTCACTCAAACCCAACATATCAAAACCTTCTCAAGCAGAATTCCTAAATGATTTTATTCAAGAATTGAACCAAACTCTCCAAATCCTCAAACTAAACAACGCCCCCTTCGTGTTCGACTTTTTCCCCATCGCCTACGTGTATTTCAAAGATATTGATCCCAATTTCGCCTTCCTTGACAACAAATCCTTCCACTCTGTCAAAGACGCAAATGGGCTTGTATACCGTAATTTATTCGATTTCATTTACGATTCATTCGCCCACGCACTACGCAAAATTGGATCACCCGATATAAAGATTGCAGTCGGGCAGATCGGTTGGCCCACGGATGGCTTTCCAGGGGCCAATGCTGAAACTGCCGAGCGGTTTTACAAAGGGCTTCTCCCTCTAGCAACTAGCAATAGAGGGACCCCATTCAGGCCAAATGCGCCAATCGATATATATATCAACAGCTTAACCGACGAACAGATGGGTCCCGAATTTATGCCTTATACTCGGCACTGGGGGATTTACAGGTCAAATGGGGAGCCCAAGTACAAGATCGATTTAAGCGGTCAAGGAAGAGATCTTTTTCCCACCGCCGCTAGGGGGATTAATCGCATGCCCGAAAGGTGGTGTGTGTACAACAATGATAGAAAAGAATTGCAAAAGGTGCTGGAAGAGTTAACGTTTGCGTGTGCCAATGCTGATTGCACAAGCCTCGCGCAAGGTGCCTCGTGTAGCATGCTTGGTTTTAATGAAAAAGTGTCGTATGCGTTTAATATGTATTTTCAGTCGAAATTCCAAAATGAATCTGCGTGCAAGTTCAAGGGGCTGAGCCATGTGGTTGTGAACAATCCATCGAGAAATGGGTGTGTTTTTCCGGTGGAAGTTGTAAGAGGTGTGCAGCCGCCGCCGCCGAGTAAAAGCGTTAACAAATTTCACCAAACTCGAACTCAAGTTTTTATTTTTTGGGGTTTCATGTTCTTGGTTTTGATTGTAATTTTAGTAAACATTAAAACTTTTGCCCAAACATTGTTTCCATCTGTTTTCAAAATTGTTGGCGTATAAGTATTTCTTTTGACATAACTTTTCATTGTTCTCATTTCAATCAAGTATATCTATATCTATATCTATACTACTACTAAAAGTGTGAATGTTTTAAGTTTTTTTCTTTTTTTGTAAAGACAAAAATGCTCTTATTCAAATTGTTAAGTATATTAATAAAATATAATTAGACATAGATTTTTCTTAAATTTTTTAATCAAAAAGTTGGTAAGAAAATATTTTAAGAAAATTTGTGACTTCATTTTTTCTAACCAAGCACCATGAATATGGAAGGAAAAAAAAATTAGTTCAAATTAGCAGAAAAAATGCATATTTAGTCACCCAAGTTTAACTCTAAAAACACAATAGTCACTCAACTTTCAGAAATTATATATATAGTCACTACTAAAAGTGTGAAGGAAAAAAAAAAAGGTATATTAAAATTAGCGAAAAAAATGCATATTTAGTCACCCAAGTTTAACTCTAAACACACAATAGTCACTCAACTTTCAGAAATTATATATATAGTCACTCAAGTTACAATTAATAACATTACTCATCACCAACTCTTTCATATATGACGGACAAATAACGGAGTATCATCACGAGACAGGCACTAGCATTAAAACCAAATGATAAGGTAGGTGAAATAATTTGAGTTACACTTAAAAAGAGTTGAAAATTCAGTAAATACAGGTGAAATCAATGAGTGAAAACATGTGAAAATTGGTAAAATGAGTGAAATCAAATGAAGAAAGTTCAACCAACAAAAATAATGTCAAACAATTAGAAAAATGGGTTAAACCGAAAAAACTAAAGAAATCGATGAAAATACACATGATGAAATCAATAAATTGAATCACATTCATTAATGTGAAATTTTATGACATAATGGAATTAATTTTACTCTGATTTAGAACAAAATACAACTGATGAATGTTTTAAGTTTTTTTCTTTTTTTGTGAAGACAAAAATTCCCTTATTCAAATTGTTAAGTATATTAAGAAAATGTAATTAGACATGAATTTTCCTTAAATTTTTTCATCAAAAAGTTGGTAAGAAAATTTGTGACTTCCTTTTTTCTAACCAAGCACCATGAATATGGGAGGAAAAAAAAAAGGTATATTCAAATTAGCGGAAAAAATGCATATTTAGTCACCAAAGTTTAACTCTGAACACACAATAGTCACTCAACTTTCAGAAATAATATATATAGTCACTCAAGTTACAATTAATAACATTACTCATCACCAACTCTTTGACATATGACGGACAAATAACGGAGTATTAAAATCAAACAATAAGGTAAGTGAAATAATTTGAGATACACTTAAAAGGAGTTGAAAATTCGGTAAATACAGGTGAAATCATTGAGTGAAAACATGTTAAAATTGATAAAATGAGTGAAATCAATAAAATGAAGAAAGTTCAACCAGCAAAAACAATGTCAAACAATTAGAAAAATTGTTTAAACCGAAAAAACTAAAGAAATCGATGAAAATACACATGATGAAATCAATAAATTGAATAACATTCATTAATGTGATATTTTATGACAAAATGGAATTAATTTCACTCTGATTTACAACAAAATACAACTGATGAATGTTTCAAGTTTGTTTTTTTTTTTTTTTTTTTTTTTTTTTTTTTGTGAAGACAAAAATTCCCTTATTCAAATTGTTAAGTATATTAAGAAAATGTAATTAGACATGGATTTTCCTTAAATTTTTTCATCAAAAAGTTGGTAAGAAAATTTGTGACTTCCTTTTTTCTAACCAAGCACCATGAATATGGAAGGAAAAAAAAGGTATATTCAAATTAGCGGAAAAAATGCATATTTAGTCACCAAAGTTTAAATCTAGACACACAATAGTCACTCAACTTTCATAAATAATATATATAGTAACTCAAGTTACAATTAATAACATTACTCATCACCAACTATTTGACATATGACGGGACAAATAACGGAGTATCATCATGAGACAGGCACTAGCATTAAAACCAAATGATAAGGTAAGTGAAATAATTTGAGATACACTTAAAAGGAGTTGAAAATTCGGTAAATACAGGTGAAATCATTGAGTGAAAACATGTGAAAATTGGTAAAATGAGTGAAATCAATAAAATGAAGAAAGCTCAACCAGCAAAAACAATGTCAAACAATTAGAAAAATGGTTTAAACAAAAAAAACTAAAGAAATCGATGGAAATACACATGATGAAATCAATAAATTGAATAACATTCATTAATGTGATATTTTATGACATAATGGAATTAATTTTACTCTGATTTACAACAAAATACAACTGATGAATGTTTTAAGTTTTTTTTTTTTTTTTTTTTTTTTTTTTTTTTGGTGAAGACAAAATTCCCTTATTCAAATTGTTAAGTATATTAAGAAAATGTAATTAGACATGGATTTTTCTTAAATTTTTTCATCAAAAAGTTGGTAAGAAAAAATTTTAAGAAAATTTGTGACTTCCTTTTTTCTAACCAGGCACCATGAATATGGAAGGAAAAAAAAATTAGTTCAAATTAGCAGAAAAAATGCATATTTAGTCACCCAAGTTTAACTCTAAAAACGCAATAGTCACTCAACTTTCAGAAATTATATATATAGTCACTACTAAAAGTGTGAAGGAAAAAAAAAAGGTATATTAAAATTAGCGGAAAAAATGCATATTTAGTCACCCAAGTTTAACTCTAAACACACAATAGTCACTCAACTTTCAGAAATAATATATATAGTCACTCAAGTTACAATTAATAACATTACTCATCACCAACTCTTTGACATATGACGGAAAAATAACGGAGTATGATCACGAGACTGGCACTAGCATTAAAACCAAATGATAAGGTAAGTGAAATAATTTGAGATACACTTAAAAGGAGTTGAAAATTCGGTAAATACAGGTGAAATCATTGAGTGAAAACATGTGAAAATTGGTAAAATGAGTGAAATCAATAAAATGAAGAAAGTTCAACCAACAAAAACAATGTCAAACAATTAGAAAAATGGTTTAAACCGGAAAAACTAAAGAAATCGATGAAAATACACATGATGAAATCAATAAATTGAATAACATTCATTAATGTGATATTTTATGACATAATGGAATTAATTTTACTCTGATTTACAACAAAATACAACTGAAATTAAATAAACACGTATAATGTATGTCCACTTTAAATCGGTGAAAAAAATAGATGTGAAATTAAATACATTTGAAATCAATAAAAAAAATCGGATAAAATTTATGAAAAATAGATGAAAACGGGTAAAATCGGTTAAAATAAATGGGTCAAAATATGTAAAATCGATGAAAATTAATTCGAATGAAATTTCTAAGAAAAATGATGAAACCAGTGAAATCCAGTCAAATTGGGTAAAGCTGGTGAAAAAAGGGTAAAATCGGTCAAAAACGAAAAGTTGGTACAAACATATTTAATCAATGAAAAATTCAGGTGAATAACATGTGAAATTAGTTTAAAAACATGAAAAATAGGTAAAACGGGTTAAAATGGTAAAAACGAGTGAAATCGGTTAAAAAAAGAGTTTAATTGGTGAAATTGGTAGAAATATAGTTTAAACTGAAGAAAAAGCAAAAAAAATCGACCAAAAACAAAAACAATGAAAAATATTATAACCGATAAAAAGAAAAGTTTCTAAAATAAAATAAATCGGTAAAAAAAGTTTAAGCAGTAAGAACATATGAATCGATTAAAGTTTGGGTGAAATTTCTGAAGAATCGGATAAAATCAGTCAAAAAGCTTGAAGTCGGTGAAAATATATTTAACCAATGAAAAATTTAGGTGAATACTATGTGAAATCAGTGAAATAGGTGGAAACGAGTTAAACTTTAACTGACAAAAAAAGGTGAAATGGGAAGAAAATAGTTTAAATTGAAAAAAAGATCGACGAAACATGAAAAAACAATGAAACATGTTATAATCGATTAAAAAGTGAAAAATTTGATTAAAAAAAATTAAACAGTGAAAACATATGAATCGATGAAAATTCAGGAGAAATTGGTAAAAACTGGTGGAACCAGTAAGAAATAATGTTCGTGAAATAAATGAAAGTTAGGGTGAAATTTATGAAGAAACGATGAAACATGTGACATCGGTGAATAATGGATAAACTTGACATGAAAACTACAATGATGGAATGAGCTAAATATTGTTCTTATAATCTTATTTTAGAATCAATTTTATAAGATTTAATGACTAAATCAGTCCTTATTTTTTATATTTTATTACAACTATTCAAAGCTATCCTTTTTTTTTTATATATAAACCAATAATAATTAATAAAAATAATTTTTTTAAAGAATAAATTGACCTTTTATAAATATATGATATTCTATGAAATAAAAATAGTTAATTTTACTCTAATTTATGAAAAATACACATGAAATTAAAACTAAACACCTACAACGTACGTGCACTTTTCTAGTATTCATAAATAGCTAAATCAATATTTAAAAAGCACATTCCTTCCTTGTACAATTAGAGTATTTTAATTTATACTCTCGTTTTAATAGGATATAGGAGCGAGTTAGGAATTTTCTTATGTTATATCTTGAAGTAATCATTACATCAAGATTTTTACTAGTTTGTAATATTTGAGAAATATTTACATAAGAAAATTCCTAACACATGTGTTTAGTTTGTAATATTTGAGAATTATTTACCTTTATCAGTAAAAGAAATTAATATTTTTTCGAAAGGAAAAAAAAATAGCAATGGGTCATTATAGCAAAAATTTTGTTGCTAAAAGGTGATCTTGAGCAGGTTTATATGTGTAATTTATTTAAAAAATATTTTTTAGCTACGATAAAAAATTGTCGCCAAGGTTAAAATATTTTCACTGGTTTGTCCATATCATGTTGGAATAGTTTATTTAAACTACCCGTAAGGTTTAGTGTAACTACACTAACCGTTCTTCATGTTGAAACATTACTCATACTGCCCTTGAGGCCTTACAGAGTTTTCATTTCAAAAAAATATACTTGAATTTCTAAAATACCCCGAAGTATCATCTAATAACATAATTTGATGTGAAAAAGCGAGTGAAATTAGTGGGACAAAGGGGTAAAATTGAATTAAATCATTGAGTGAAATAAATGGTTGAAATCAGTGAAAAAATGGTAAAATCAATTAAAAATGAGTGAACTTGATTTCTCACTCGATTTGTGATTTCTTAAATAGTCCCCAGAGTTATGTAAGTTTCTTTTCTTTTTGTAAAATAAAAAGAATAAATGTATTGAATCCAATATCACATGTTGTGATTTAATTAATTTAACAAACATAAACTATAGTCAATGACTCAATATAACTTTTACTAAACCACTTTGAATAACGAAATGGTTGCATTTCAAATTTCAAATTTGTTACTCCGTAAGTTGGGTTTGGTATGACCTAAACTCAAGAATCAAGATTCTAACATAATGGAATCACAACCATCCCCCGCCCAAACATGTCGCAATCCACATCATCCATAATTTGAAATTCAATTTTTTTTAAATATTCAATTTATTTGAAATACGGAGTACAGAATAACTTTCTATAATATATGGGATCTCCGCTATCCGCGTCACATTAATCAAGTCGAAAGTAAAGATAGAATAAAAAGAAAACCCCTGCACATAATAAAATATAAGGAGGTCCAAGTTAATTCAACTCAAAATTTTCCGATGTCGAATTCCACCATTGCTCCAACATCTCCCCTTTCTGCGGTGAGAAGTAGTTTATATTTATTTCCAACAATTTCATTTTATTAGTTTATTTGTTAATTTTGTTTCTGTTTTTATAATTTTGGTAGAAGAAAGAAAATGTCACACCGATAAACCCTAAGATTGCGGTACGCTTAAAATGATTTCGTTATCAGCTTTTTATCAATTGTGATAGTTACTGCTCCAGTTCTAAAATCATGTATGGATATGGATTTGCAGGAAATGGCTGAATCGAGGCAAGAGCTTCTCAGTAGAATACAGAATTTAAAACAGGTTTTTATTTTCTTTTAAGCTATTCTTATTTGTTAATTCATTCCTTGGTTTATTATTTATTTACTTTAAAGTTGAATTAGTTTGTTGAAAAATTCTAATCTAGAACCGATCTGCAGCACCCAACAAGTGTTTTTGCACATATATGGTAATTAACCACTCTAGTGTTAATCAATCACATTGCATCTGTATTGTACCTGAGTTGTGAATCACTTGGGTCCGGCAAGGTTTGGCATAGAATTAATGCAAGTTTGATTATATATGTAGTTTTTCGTTTGGCTTAGGATCTCATCATTTAATAATGTAACTATCTACCACTGAAAACTGTTAATTTTGGTTAAATTCACTAAGTCTCGCACACTAGTTTTTGGGTTGGCGGGAGTTCGTCGGAAGAGCTATGAGATGAATATCTGAAGTAATGTTTTGGAATGGAGCATATTATTGCTTCTAAATGGTATGATGATTTCTTATTCTTTTTTTATTTTTATTTTGAATTAGGATCTGCAAAATTGGAGGATGAAAATGGACACTCAAGTTACAGTTTACCGTGACGTAAGTATGGATTGGTACTTGGACATGTTAGCCTTTTGTGGCTACTAGTTTGTGTTAAGGAAATTGTTATTACACTGTCCTTTAATGTATTTTCCTCTTGATGCATACTAAAGTATCACATGAAAGAAAAATGTTGATGATTTAATTAAGCTTTTAGATTCATTAAGATTTGGCTTGTAAGTTGTAACAAGCTGAAGTGAAGTGCTCATTTCGATCTTTTTGAAAACTGAGTCATTTTATATTAGAATTCAGCTCACATTGGGCCATAATTTTTTTTTTTGTTCTAGTCATTCAACCCATGTCATTTACTTTCTCTGTTCTGTTCTTCTATAGGAACTTTCGGAACTTAAGAAATCACTAAATACTGAAGTGGAGCAGCTCCGATCAGTGAGTGATGCTCTCTAATAATATGGAACTGTTGTGATTATACATATACATATACATATAGAGATATGTAACTTAAATGCTTGTTTGATTGATAAACGAAGGAATTTCAAGAACTGAGAACCACTCTTCAGCAGCAGCAGGAGGATGTTACAACCAGCCTAAGAAATTTAGGGGTCAGTGACTATTGAATTTGTTTCAGTGATTTCATGGGCTTGTCCTTGTTTGTTGCACTTCTGATTTTCTTCTTTTGAAACTGCAGGATAATTCAGGAGAAACTAAAGTTCCAATAAATGTTGAAAACAGCAAGGAGATGGGTCAAGATTTACCAAAAGAAACCGATGAGTAGATTCAGTTATTATTCAGTGTCCAATGAGATGTTTTTACACTCCATAATATATTTGCATGTTGATGATTTTGTTGGTTATGGCATTCAAAGTTACTTTCAGTGGTGACTGACATCTATTAATTGGTAAAATAGGATTGAGCTAGACTAGCTAGGTTTGCCTACAAAACCAAGCAATCGATACAAGGTTGTTGGAGATACCTTTTAAAATTCGATAGGATAAGTTCTAAGTGACTAAAACGCGTGTTAAATTACAAGCTACTTAAATTTGGTTTGTTCTTGGTTGAATTAGAATTTGTTTGAGTATTAATGATTTGTTGAGTTGGTTCTTGTAAAAATCAATCATGTTTTCACATAGTTCGACAAGAAAATTTAAAATGAATACTAGAGATGAGGAGTACTTAATGTCTTTTTGGAATTTCTGTAAATTGAGAGGTCATTTATTCGCGATTTGTATCGAGTTCAATGAATAAAAGCTCGATTTATTTTGCATATAAGATCAAATTTAAAAATCATTCAATTTTTAAAGTATATACATATTAGACAACTTGTGCTTGTCTTGATTAAAGTTCGTCTAAGCTCGATTCATTTAAAATCAAATTGATTTTCGATAACTAAACATAACTCTGTGGTCTTTTTTAACTCTCCTGGATTCGACCCGTTTGCACTTAACACTTTACTAATGTAACTCTAGCGCTGTGAGCCTGTGAGAGTGTTATTCTCTTAAGTCTCTCCCTCTTATCAAGTATACATAATTTATTCTTAAATATTTGAAGTAAAACTTAATGACAAAGAATAAGTCTCAAATCACAGCTTAATTGAAAAGTTGTACACCCACTTGAACTTGACAGGGTGGAATAATTCAGCTTGATCTGCACTCTCTCCTAATAGCCAGCATCTTATTAATGAATCAACTCTAAAATGAAAAGCAAACATATTCATTACACAAAATTTTAAACATGCTAAAGGTTACATACTAATTGCAGATAACATGTAACTATAACACAATGATACTAATACTATAATATATATATGTCGTCCAAGAAAAAATCCTTCCAGACATATCACTCATAGGCATGTTGATGCCTTTGAGGTGCGTTTGTTTGTGCCCAGAACGATCACAATAACTGTGACGTCGTCGTGATATTTACGTCTTCTGCCAGCAGGGATACTCATCAGCTCTTCCATGCTAAAACCTGAAATTGAATTAATCAATTAATTTGATATGACAACAGACAACAAAGTTTTCATTAGGAAATTATGCAAGTTCAATGTATATGTTTGAACAAGTTATTCTATATGTCTCCACATGATTTATTTTAATCAGGCCTCTGATGCATACACTGCTGCCGCACAGCCTTTAATGAATTTTATTTTATAAGCCGGAAGTCAATACTCGAAAAAGCAAGTGCCGGATTTTTTTTTTCATATAAAACAGAAAAATAATATAGCCTTGATGAGATAGTAAACCTGATAAAGCAACATGATGTCATTTATATGAAGCAGTTATCTTCAAATAGACCGATGCCATGAGATGAGGTAGTAAACCACATCAATTAACTCGGATAACAATTCATTTTAATAGGAGGCAAAAGATAAAATCTGAGCCCTACATACAAAAAAAATGCTTTTATTATATCTAGATGCAAAAACACCGATAATAGCTTCACACTCTAGTTTTTCTTACATAAATATTTTGTCAACAACTTATAGTACAGCGGTTAAACAATTTCTTGCGACACAATTGATCGTCAAGAAGACTAAACTACCCTCACATTTATGAAGTGAAAATTTTCCGACCCTTCTAAGCAAGTAGGCAAGACATCATTAACACCAATCTTATTTCATAAATAAACATTAGTAAATAGAAATTGGAAGCAAAAAGATCGATTTAGTGACTTACCGGCTGAATCTGCTGCTCTTGCAGCAAGTTGCTCGACCAGAAATTTGGCTGGATCTCCAGAAGGGTTTATCAATATATATGAATTCACAAGCTTTACAACTTCATCATTGCTAAAGAAGTCAAACAAGCCATCGCTCCCGAGTACAACAAAGTTATCTGAGTTTGAAACCTCGTGTACACTGAGTGATGGTTGTAAGGATACATATGGTGGACTTATGAGATTACGAACTCGTAGAATACCCATCAAAGCATCATTCATGTGTTTCTACACAAGAACATACAGTTGTTAAATGGTTGGTGAGTTGCTTCTTATTAATAAGATAAACTACCATGAGAGAGAACGACATCATTATGTACCTTTTTCAAGTAACCAACTCCAAAAGCCCTTGTAACCTTTAGCCTCCCTTTGACTTTCCCTCCAACAATTGTACAAGGGTCGTCTAAATGATCGTTCAGAAGTTGGATTCTCTCAATTTCATTGTCAACGGTATGGCTATCAGTGAGCTGAACTGCTTGAAGCATACCATCTTCATTATTACTATTATTATTATCATCATTATATGTGGCCAATACAGCTCGACTGTCACCGACGCTGAGCAAGTATAAATTTTTCCCGTGAAGGAGAGAAAGCAACACACAAGAGCCTATAGATACCAAATCTGGGCGATCTTCCATTTCTTGTTCAACCATATGTAGAAATTCATTTTCCGCTTGATTCAATGCCTGTTGAAGGCTATCAAGAACAGATGAATGCTGATCAAGGTCGAGCAAGTTGAGGTGAAATGCAATTGTTTCATACAAAGTCCCGGCTAGAAAATCGGCTGCATCTCTTCCATTAAAACCATCATAAATGGCACAGAAAAGCCAACCGTTTTCTTCAGAACAAACAGCTTGAACTCTATCTTCACCCGCAGCACCTCCAGCAATTTGTACTTCCATTGCACTGAGAAAGCTGTCGCTTCTAGAAGGAGCACTCATAGAATTAAGTGAAGAAAAGGAGGAATCAAAATCACTCGGCGAGGAAGGACTGAAACTCAAGTTTGACAAGCTACTTTGGAGAGATGAAGATAAGAAGTCCAACTTTGTCAATGATGGTGAAGATGGAATCCTACGGAAAGAATTAGGAGAGTCCAAAGTTGGAAGTATTTCTGAACCAATCAAACCATTGCACATGTTTGTGTTTGCTAACGTAGCATTGGCACTCAGTGCAGCACCCGAGAGGCAAGAGAAGGAGCTGTTTGCTCGTCTCAGTTTACCACCACCACCACCATAATTTGGGATTTCAATATAATTTGGTCTCTCCCAAGAACAAGATTTATCATCATCATTGGAGTTGCAATGATACCCAAAGCTAACTTTGATTTCTCCAGAAGAATCGGTTATGGTTTCATCCCGTATCATTATATATAGCTGAAAATTAAAGAGTTAATTAAGAACAAGCTTAATCAGTAATTGGATATCTAAACAATTTTACCCATTCTTATGACCCTCCCACCCCAAAGTTTTCAATTAACAAAATTATTATGGTGATTTCATTCATAACTCATGTCTGCACTTGAAATTATTCTCCAAATTCGATACCGAAGGTTTTCCATACTATTAATTTGAAGAATGAACAACATCTTACCACTTGATCAGAATTATATACAGAACATAAATCATATAGTATGGTGAAAGACAACAATATAAGATACACATTTTCATAGGTTCAGAGCTGATTTTGTTCAATTAGATTGCAAAATTCAACATTAAACCATGTTATCAAAAAATTGAGAACCGAAATTCTACAAGAAGATGAACTCTTTCCCATTCTTCTTTAATATTTTCATACTACTAAATCCCACTAAGACTGTTAAAAGTGTCACCAAAAGAAAAAAGAAAAATAAAGGACCTAATAAAAGAAAATCACCCAAAAACAAGTTCAGATAATATATAACGAAATCCCATTTCTCCACACAACAGAAACATGGAAAGAAAACTAAATAAATTGGAACGCACCTTCTTGAAAACAATGAATCCTTGAAACCTCAAAATGCAATCAATCTGTAAAATGAATAAACAAAAGAATGAAAAGGGAAGAAGTAGAAGTTTTGTATTAAGTCTGTGAGCAGCGCACACAATGAATTACTAAGATTAGATGATGTTGTACATAAATAGAGAAGAATTTATAAATATTGAGAGAATGAGGAGGAGAGAGGTGGATGGTGAGGAAGGATTTAGCTAAAAACAGAGGAATTTATTTAAAGGGGTGACGTTTCTGGCTGGAAGGAGGTCAAAATCTTTTTCAGATTCACCAATACCGGTAACAAATCTAGTTACGAAAAATGTGATAATAATAATAACAAAAAAGTAATAATAATCAGAAAACTGTAGAAGAGAAGACTGTCCTCTTTTTCTATTTTCTTATTTCGGCTTTGGGGAGAGAGATAAATAATTGGACTCTGACTTCAACTCTCCAACTTTTCAAGATGCCAAATATTCTCCACTCTTTTTTTCTTGTTTATTTTTTCCTTTATTGCTCCTTTTTCTTTTTAATTTTTTTTCGAGAGTATTCACATTTTGAATTTGATTTAATACTCCCTCTTTTTAAATTAATTGATTAATTGGCACATTTATCGTTTTAGGTTAAGAAATCTCATAATTACATTTTTTATGGTAAAATATCGCAAATACCCTTTGTAATGATGCCTATGAATTAATTTTTTATTAGTAAGTGGTGGTTATTGAATTTTCCAATTTAAATGTGATAAATAAGCAAAATTGAAAAAATTACTTAGAAAAAAATTCAAACATGTCAATTAATTTGAAAAAAAAAAATTGACATATTTTGAAACGGAGGGAGTACTATTTTTCATGGGCATCAAATATTTTAAAGGAAACATCTCCCAACGAGATTTCAAACTTAATTCTCCACTATTGAAACTAGTTCTATTTTCATCTTAATTTATATTTATCTAATAATCAAGATTTATTTTCAGAGTAGTGCATATTTTCAACAAAGTTATGACTTATTTATTTACAGAATAACCATGATATAATATTGGTCATAGTTTATATTTAAAAATGTGTATACTTAGAAATATGTTTAATTTCACTAACGTCCCTTATACTTTCAAATCATTCACTCTACCTTTCAAATTTATTTAAGTTACTCTGTGAATAATTGTGATGGAAAGTTTAAATAATTCATAAACAAGTTCAAATTTGGAAGTGAACTTTGCTCTTCCGTTCGGCCCTTTGTAACAACTAACAACAAAAACAATCCTTAGTAGTTTAGGGCCTGTTTGTCTCGTCTTTCGGAGAGTGGTTTGGGAAAGTGGTAGAGGTTTGAGAAATAATCTCGATTTGCGTAATGTTGTTTGTTTGGATTATGGGAGAGTTGTTTGGGAAAGTAGCCGCAATTTTTGACTTTTCTAATATAGAGAGAAATAGAAATAGAGTAGAAAAGTGGCCTGTTTGTTTGGCCTTTCGGAGAGTGGTTTGAGAAAAAAATTATTGTAGCTAATTAATTGGGAAAGTGGTTGGATTGTTTGTTTGGCCTTTCCGAAAACCGAAATTTTTTTCGGAAAAGCGAGACAAACAGGCTCTTAGTATTTTCACGATTTAGGTTGAGCTGGAATGATTAATATAAAGTATTCTGTTTTCATGTGCAAATTGTGATATTTTAACTATATAAAAAGTAAACATATAGTTCTTGTCATTTTAATAATTTCAACTAGATATAATTTACAAATTGTTCTTAGTATCTTGTCTTTAGAAGCATCTACTCCATTAGAAGTTCATTAAATTAGCCCCCAAAAAGATAGTTTCATGATAAGGAACCAAATTGGTTTTTTCCGTGTGGGGCTATGGAGTTATGTCGATTAAAATTTAAATTAAATTACTACTTGATATTATATTTAACTTTGATCTATAAAAGTTGGTATGAGTTCAATTCGATTTAAATTATACCATGTTTGAACTAGCTTTTATATTTTGATAACTTTTACGAATCGATTTGAATTGATAAGTACAAAAATGACAAAACTTATGTAACAAAATAGGAAACTCGAACTCTGGCACATGCTTGATTCAATTAAAAACTCTTTCAAATTTGGTTTCTTCAAAAATCAAACCAAATTATATCTGAATCTATGAACATCAACAAGATTTGAACAATGCGTTGTGCGACTCTACTTGACAATATTTGTACTCTTACATACATGTATGTGTGTGGTTTATGACTATGCAAATACAACAAGCAAGTGATTTTATACGGACGAGATTGAGTCGGACCAGATCCGAAAAACCTGATAACAAGGCTCACTCCTAACACATTGTACTAAGTTACTCAAGGGTCATTTTCTAAGGGTGCTATTTTCATTTTTAATGCACCCTTTGGAGTCTCGAACATAGCTACAAATAATAATTTGGGGCCAAAGATGAGGATAATCAAGAAAGCTGGAGCCCAATGTCTTTTTCTTCAAATGTGGTCCCCCATATCTTAGAAAAATCTTCAACTTGACTTGTTTAAGATAAGAAAAGTGAAGCCAAATGAAGTTTGTGTCCAGTGGCTGTGTGACCTTTCATTTGTTCTTAAGCTACGGAAGAGAATGATGATGGAATGGAGTAGACATTTTGGAATAGCAAATTGATTTTGTGAGATTTGTGAAAATAGTCAAAATACCCATATCCATAATACCATATAAGTGGTCGGTCCATTACAGTTTTCACTATTCCAACAGAAATTATATAAGTAAAAAATATATGAAAATCGACACAACAAGAGAGTATCCAGAACATAATTGTTACTTGGAGGTTGAAGTATTATACTACATTGTAGAAAACTTTTGTCTGCCCTTTCTTTGTTCGAATTTGAGACACCTAAACAAAGAAAAAAAATTCACATTACAGAAGTACATCATAGGTAGAATTGCTTGATTTCCAATCCAACGGCGGAAAGAGAGAAGAAACTGAAGCAACAACAAGCATCACCTATATCCAGGATGCATATAACTTTTAACTTTTTACATAATACGCTGTAGTAAAAAAAAGCATCATGCAATGCTATTACATTGTCTGGAGTATGATTTTAAGAGGATAGATGACGAGGCAAGTCACAGTTTCTTAGTTATTCAAATCTTCAGGAAAATAATTACATTTTCCCTTTATGGTATGTATGTATATCGCCACCAAGATTATCAATAGGCACATAATATAGAATCAAGCCTACTACTATTAAGTTAACTCATGTTGAGAATTCTTGGACCTTATTAAAAAGCACAAATTTAATTTAGATAGGTGCAAGAGCTAGGTTAAACTCTACAGAACAAGATCGTAGATATGCAGATAATGGGAGCATTATTTTGCATATTATAGCTAACCTTAAGGTTCAAAATCTCATAGATGTCATTAACGTGTGTCCCTCCACATGGACACCCTGGGCTTTCGCCTAACTTCACCACCCGGGGTGTGCTGTCCTGAAAACTCATAAAAATTATATCCAAACTCGTCTCTCTGAATTGAATCGAGGAAAAAGAATACAGCATAGTAAAGGTGTTAATAACATAGTAGTAGTTTAGAGAAAGCCAAAAAAGAAAAGATGGAAATATTATCTTCTATTCTGACCTTTGGTATATAATCTGGGAGGGATCCACCGCACAGTTCAGAAGCTTTATCGTAAGGTGAAATAATTACAGAAACCTGATTAAATTATTTTTTCATCAAACCATCAAGTCCAGTAAAGTAGAAAAAATATTAAACAAAACTCAAAGATAGATAGATAGATCAAAATGCATGCATACTTTCCCTCCTTTTGAGATCAAATGATTAGCTTCTAATTCTATCTCCTTTTGCTTACTTTGCAATTCATTATGTGGAACCACACCTTTGTATTCTACGAAAGGCCTGGAAACATCAAACACAAAACTTTAAATAATTCTATCAAGAATATGGCGACCTATAAATACGTACCCGTCAGCAAAATGGTACCCCTTAGTCGGTTCCAAGTGACCCCATCCAACATTTCGTACACAGATATCCAGCAAATGCCCAGCTGAATGTAGCCTAGCAACACAAAAGCAAGAATTCAAGACGCAGCTCAATAGAGAGATTAAGTTTTCTAGTACAGAATCGAAAATGAAGAAAAAGATTGAGCATTGTCTTTATCATTTGAGATCGATTATATCATTTTTCAAGAATAACTTAATTATTTCTAATAATAACTGCATATCTTGTTCAACCATTAGTGATCCTCTACAATCTACAAGTACCATCCATATATAATGATGGTTCCAAGAAAAATACATATCCTGCTCAATTATTAGAATTATACCAACAATACAATTTAGAGTGGAGATTTCATACCATACCTGGAATTGAGCTTACGTCTAGCTTCATCCACATTTAAGAAAACTTGGGCACCTTTCTTCACATCTAATGATCCATCATTAGACTTGTCAAAATAGCCATAATGATACACCTAAGCAATCGAACAAACAAAAAAACAATATTTTTTCAACAAACAAATATATTGTATTGTAATAAAAACAAAAATAACCAAAAAGTAGAAATAGAATAGTTATTATAAAAATACGAAAATTAGAATGAAGAAATTAACAACACACAATCTTGTCCTTGGATCGGACATCCTGAACAATGAAGTTGAAATGTGAATTGGAGATTGAACCAGTGTCTGAAGGCTGACCACCCCCTTGTGGATGAAAAACAGTGGAATCAAGTATCAATGTTTGCCTACCATCATCCTCATTCTATAAGTTACCCAGAAAATATAAAGTTAGGAATATTTTGTTCGGTGATTTATATTTTGCAAATCAAAATAGGGCAATACATTTATATTATTATAATTTATACCTACCAGAAAAGAAGAAAGGAGGATAGCTGTTGATTGGAGTTTGAACATGTCATCATAGTATTCCAAATTTGTTGGGCTCAAATTCTGTTCCATCATTTTGTATTTGCAGTGAGTGCCTTGGATTGGATGAGTTCCTGTTCCTGTTCCTGACTGAAAAATGATCTCCCAGTGACCTAATAATTAACAAATCCCCCATGTCTTCCTCTTTTACTAGCAAAAACACCCATTTAAAATTATTGATATTTTTTAGATTAAGTTAAGAGAGGTATTTTTGTATCCTTGGTGATGGGAAATAATGATCATTACGTTTTGAAAAGGAATTTCTTTGTTAATAAAAAAAGAACATTGGATTTTTTTTTGTTAGTTAAACAAAGTACAAATGATGTTTTTTGCATTTCACTTTAAGAAAAACCTTTGATCCAAAAGAAAGAATTTCTGAGTAAATAATTTAATAATAAATTTAAATGTTATGTGCAATAATTTTTAAACTCAACTTAAATTTGACAATTAACTTCTTTACCTAAAATTTAGTCTTATAGAAATGTGATTTTTTCCAACTTATCAGTAAAATTACGCCCCTTCCAGGCCGATAATTAACCCCGTGCTGTGTGCACTCTAACTTAATAATGTGACTATCAGTACGCGATTTTTGTTTGCGGTTGCTATCCAAAGGGATCCCAATATAGTCAAGTTCGTTCTTTAATATTTTTCATAAAAAAATTTAATCTCAAACTCCTTCGTCCTCGTAAAGACGAGTCTTATTCAAAGCAACAATCCCCGGTAGCTTTCTCCATGCTTTGTCCCTTACTCCTGTCCTCCCACCTTTTTTTTTTATCTCCAAACTCTAGCCGATGGGAACATTATATAGTTAGAGTGCGCACAAGTAAGAGGTCAATATTCTACCTGGAAGGAACGAGTGATTTGGAGGGCACGATGAAAATAAACTCCAGTTCAGACCGAAATATGACTAAATTGTAAAAATAAGTTACTCTTGTTATTCTCGTGGAAGGGGTGAGTTATGAAAGACACGGCTGGAAACTATACGGTCAAAATAACTTAGTTTAATCATCAACCCGATTTTTCCGAGAACTTTTTTTTCTAGCGAGTTTAGTTACGAGACCAATTTTGCAAATATTAATGGGCCTTAGTGTCAACACTTCAGCACTTCTGAAATGAAAACTCGTTGAGAAATAAGGCAGCAACCAGAAATTACACCAAACACCTTATTGAACAAAAAAGAAGCACCAAATTCCACCATGCACTTCAAGAACCTATTGAATCGAAATCCATCATTTCAAGCCACCTAAAGCAAGCTGATGACTATAGTACTAGTAGCACAATTCAGATCATATGGGCTCCATTAGGTTAGTACTAAACAAACTCGGAACTATTACATGTCAAGCAAGGGAATCACTCATCAAATATGAACACCGAATAATTCTTGAAAATGCAGCACACATATGCTGCTGTTCAAGTGACATGATTGCTCTAGAATGTCTCATGAGCCATATGTATGATATTTGAACTCTAATTGAACTATTGAAGAAACAAAATAAACAATCAAAAGCAACAACTAGAGTGTATATGTGCTTCGTCCACTAATTATCTTCAGCTGACTTGGATTCCTCTTTTGGAGCCGAAGGAGATGGAGTAGTAACTTCTTGAACCATCTCGGCTCTAAGGTCGTTGATGCTCTGCTCCAACTCATCAATCCGGTTGCCCATCTCATCAAGTATTACACAGTTAAGGAATCAAAGCTTTGTATAAATTAATTTCATGGAACAACATACAGATATTCTTCAGGGACAAATACCATCTTGTAGAATTCAATTTAGTCCAAGTTCACTTCTTACACAATTCGCATGAATTGTTCATCATAAAGGGCAATTTAACCATTGTACTTACTCCAGGTTATGTATCAATATCAACACTATGTTTGTTTGAAAATTAAAAAAAAATTGAAAAAAGGGATCAATATACAGTACTTGAAGGATATTTTTACCAATGATGGACTCCGACATTGTCTGGAACCTAGTTTGCTGCAAAGAGAAAGTAATACCTGTAAGGATGCTAAGTGTAAATGTAAAGAATTACAACTAAGATTAACATTAGTTACTCACCATTTGCTGAAGAAGGTTTTGCACCTAAATAGTAAAAATAGACAAAAAGTTAGCACAAGAAGTTTGGCTACTAATCGAACTATTTCAGTATATAGAAATACCCACCAATTCCCAACCCACTGTTTCCCAGCAGAAAGAAAAGGAATATCTTAATTCTAAAATGGGAAACAATGGCACAAACAGATTCAAACTCATACGAAAATTTGAGGCAAAAATTTAACTAATTCCCAGAGAAATGAGATAGAAGCGACAGCAGAATACAACAATCAATGATATAGAAATATCAAACTTACAAATGCAGTCATGTCAGCAGTGCTTTGTTTAGAATTATCCGCGTCATGCCCTTCCTGCAAGTATACACTATGATAAACATTGCAAAGAAAATGGATGAAATGAAACAAAACCATCTAATAAGCAGAAGTGGTTTTGGAAGCTAAAATCTGAAGTGTTAAATATCCACCGTATTTATTTACAAGGAGAAACAAGAACACATAAGTAGCAGTCGGCTAACAAATTTCCATTATAATCTTCTAGAAGAAGACCTAGATCTTAAGATATAACAAGTACACAAGGACAAAGAGTTGTACTTCACCATTACAAATACACCGCATAAACGTCTAGAAACAACTTGAACAACAATCAATAAAATCAAAGAGCAATCACATGATAACCCTAAAAACACGAATTCCATACGAATCTACAAAAATAATGTGACAGGGTTTGAGCTTATTAATTAAAAAGGCGAAATTAATGTTCGGAAAAGATATTTACCATTTTTTTCGTGAGCGATGTTTGCTCTTGCTTTGCTGCCTTTTTCCGATGATTTTTTCGAAATTTGAAAAATAAGGAAGCTAATAATATATATATTTATATATTGAGTTTGAGTTGGGCCGTTTAGAAGATGGGCTTGGACTTTTCAACCGGGTATTGGGAAATAATTGAAATCCAAAATTTGAACCCATCTGAGGCTCCAGCAAATTTTAAATGAATATTGTGTTGTGTGGATATGATTCCCAAAAAGATTTAAAACTTTTACCATAAAAAAATTAAGTTTAGAATTAACTGATAATATGGTTCTTTTTATTTTTACATTACATAATATTATATAGCAGTAGTATGTCTTTTGGATGATTGGTTTTTATTTTCACTTCATGTATAGCGGAGTATTTCTTAACAATCTAGCTTCTATTTAAACGACACGAGCAGAGGCGGTGGCACAGAGAGAGAGGATTTTTTTTTTTTTTTGGGGGAACCATATCTAAAATATTACTATTTTTTACTTGTCAAAAGTTCCCCATCATGCAATCAGAATTATTTTGTGCTTGTCAAAATTATCTAATACCCCTATATTATGTTAACCTTTGAATGTAGTCATCACGTCAGACCAATTTAAAAATTTAATTGAATTGAGGTATCATCGAATCATTATGTCATATTGCACGTCTATTGACAAATTTTCTAATAACCAGTAAAATTGACAACTCAACCATGTCTGTCAATTGCACCGGTCTTCTTAAATTTAATATTGGAAGAATTTTTGTTGCTTTCAATTTTTTTAGTTAAATAGTAATTACCACCTACACGTCGTATTTGCTGATAATTACACTTGGAGTTGGATTTTATTGACAATAATGCGTCTTTTTAGTTTTGTGTACTCAATGAAGTATTTGACAATATGCCTCTTAAATATACATTATTTTAGCATTTACATTATAAAATTGAAATTTGGGCACTTTGAACCATTAAAAAGGAATTTGACAGCAACTTAGTGGCATTTTGCATCCCATTACAGCGCAACTTATCAAAAATTATGCAATTCTAGAATACAAAATATTGACATTTTACTCCCTCCGTTTTTTTTAATTGTCGCTTTGGGTTGGTGCACACAAATTAAGGAATGCAATAACTAACCACCTTTTCAAAACAAAAACCCAAAAATACCATTTTCACCATATGATTAGAACATTTATTATTCTCTCTCATCCTTTACTAAAAAAACCCAAAAAGAATCATTAAATAAGGGCAAAATTGAAAGAAATTACATTGATTTCCTAAAGCGACAAATAAAAGTAAACAAATAAAAATTGTCAAAGCGACAATTAAAAAAAAACGGAGGGAGTAATTTAAAAGCAACAAATGCCAAAACAATGAGCCTGTTTGTCTCGCTTTTCCGAAAAAAATTTCGGTTTTCGGAAAGGCCAAACAAACAATCCAACCACTTTCCCAATTAATTAGCTACAGTAATTTTTTTCTCAAATCACTTTCCGAAAGGCCAAACAAACAGACCACTTTTCTACTCTATTTTTATTTCTCTCTATACTAGAAAAGTCAATAATTGCGGCTACTTTCCCAAACAACTCTCCCAAAACCCAAACAAACAACACTACGCAAATCGAGATTATTTCTCAAACCTCTACCACTTTCCCAAACCACTCTCCGAAAGACGAAACAAACAGGCCCAATGTATTTATGAAAATCAAGATGTCGACATCAATAAATGGCAAGAATTAAGAGGGGGAGTTTAGCACTTCACTTACTATTTATCCAATTGTGGAGGGAAAGTACAAAGAAAAAATAATAATGAATAATGCCTCGTGAAATTCATTTTTTTCCACTAGTTTTTGACATATTGATTTCACAGTTATGTCTAAGGGTAATCACGAAACCGTCAAACCGCCACATTCGACCGATCCAATCCATTCAAATTGTACTTGTAATTTAAAGATTGAATATGTTGATCTTGAACATTTTAAAAAGAAAAGAAAATACGCATTGAACATCACAAAAATTTAATTGAATTTGAATTAGTATAACATCGCAGTGATCCATATTACTTAAAAAAAATATATTATTAATTAAATATAAAAATGTATGAACCTACCAGCCAAACGTGAGCCCCGGACAACACTTCTTTAATTTGATTTTGAAACAATAATTATTTCTTAATACTACAAAAATAAATAGATAAAATAAAACTACAGCAATATTTAAATTTGAAAAAGGAAAAAAAAATTACAATTGCTGTCTGGAACCCATCTTTTCAGCTACTCTTCTTCTCCTCCATTTCCCACCATTTCTCTCCTCACCTCCACACTATCCACCGACACATATTTTCCCTAAATAAAACCCTTTCTCATATCCCCACCTCTTCAGATCCCATAATGATAATGCAACAAAAATCCCAAACCCCTATTTCTTTTTGTATAATTTAATCAACCCCACACATTGTGAATTTAATCCATCCATCCATCCATCCACTCAAGGATCCGAACACGATGCTGGATCGGATCCTCAGCCCGCGGCAGGCCCGTCAATTCCATCGCTTTCTCCGAAACGGTAAGATCACCCTCCTCTGCCTTTTCCTTACAGTTATCGTTTTGCGTGGACACCTCGGCGCCGGAAAATTCGGAACACCCGAAAAAGATCTCAACGAAATCCGACAAACCTTTTCATACATCCGCAGGCGCGCCGAGCCTCGACGCGTTCTCGAAGAAGCTAAGTCAAACTTGGTTCTCAGTAGTAACAATGATAAAAATTATGCTGAGTTTGATATTACCAAGATTTTAATGGATGAAGATGACGGGGTTGTTGAATTCAAGCGCGATTCGTCTCAGCCTTACACCCTCGGCCCTAAAATATCCGACTGGGATCAACAAAGATCCGATTGGCTGAGGCAGAATCCCAATTTCCCTAATTTCATTACTGAGAAGAAACCTAGGGTTTTGTTGGTAACTGGTTCCTCCCCCAAACCGTGTGAAAATCCCGTGGGAGATCATTATTTACTCAAGTCGATAAAGAATAAGATTGATTATTGTAGGCTTCATGGGATTGAGATCTTTTACAATATGGCTTTGTTGGATGCGGAGATGGCGGGGTTTTGGGCAAAGTTGCCTTTGCTTAGGAAGCTTTTGTTGTCTCACCCGGAGGTTGAGTTCTTGTGGTGGATGGATAGTGATGCCATGTTTACGGATATGGTGTTTGAGTTACCGTGGGACAAGTACAAGGATCATAATTTAGTAATGCACGGGTGGAATGAGATGGTTTACGATCAAAAGAATTGGATAGGTTTAAATACAGGGAGTTTCTTGTTGAGGAATTGTCAATGGTCGTTGGATATTCTTGATACCTTGGCACCTATGGGACCTAAGGGAAAGATTAGGGAAGAGGCTGGGAAGGTTTTGACGAGGGAGCTTAAGGACAGACCTGTTTTCGAAGCAGATGACCAGTCTGCTATGGTGTATATATTGGCGACACAGAGGGACAAGTGGGGTGGTAAAGTTTATCTCGAGAATAGTTATTACTTACATGGATATTGGGGTATTTTGGTGGATAGGTACGAGGAAATGATTGAAAATTATCATCCTGGTTATGGTGATCATAGATGGCCTCTTGTTACTCATTTTGTGGGTTGCAAGCCTTGTGCCAAGTTTGGGGATTATCCAGTCGAGAGGTGCTTGAAACAAATGGATCGTGCGTTTAACTTTGGGGATAATCAAATTCTACAGATGTATGGATTCACTCATAAGTCACTTGCTAGTAGGAGAGTCAAGAGAACGCGAAATGAAACGAGTAATCCTCTTGAAGTGAGAGATGAACATGGGTTGCTTCACCCTGATTTTAAAGCTGTTAGGGTTTGAACATACAAGATCACAAATATTTTTTTTTATTGTTTTGGGGGGATTTTAAATTACATTATACGTGTCATTTTGTATCTTCTTGTTATTTATAACTACGTTGTTACTGTATTCCTTCATTTATAGCAGTTGTCCTGTGACAGTCTCCCAAGTTAATTTTATGCATCTATTTATGACAAACTATTGTCTTAATCCTTTATTGGTTGCATTTCAATCTATCTGTTTAATTGTTTGAGTACTCTAAATTAAAGTGTTTTGGAGTTTGTACATTGTATAGGTTTATGTTAGTGTAGTTTACTTTACTGCTGGCTGGGTGGAGTTGATTTTCTTCCATATTTGTTTCTGAGTTTATGTTCCAATCCAGATTGTATTAATTATATTCTGATTACGTTCGTTATCAATTCTAATTGACACCATATTCTGATTATGATGTATATCAATATTTCTAAAAATTGCACAATGAGGTATATAATAATCCTGGGACAACTATGTGACTCCAATACATATGATATATCACGTGGCGTGTTTGGAAATTATTTTATTATTATATTTATTTTTATTTTTTATAGACACGCCTCCACACGATCGAGTTGCACATATCTCGGATATTGCTATGGAATTCGTTCAATATGACGGATATCCTGTCTAATATTGTTAAGTTTTGGTTTAAAAGCTACAAAATAAAAATATTTCTAATTTACTGATTTGAATATGTTGAGCTTCATTTGAAAGGAGGAATTACAACTGATTATTTTACATTCATAACTGCAAACCCACTGCATTTGTCGCATCACTTTGGTTTTCTATGGATTTCAAGTTTTTAAGTAACAATCTAGTGTTACTCTTCAACTAAAATGGTGGATTGGAAATTTTACCTAACATTTATTTCATTTGAGTCCTTGTTGGAAAATGTTTCCTCACAACATAGTTGACACATTTTCAAATGAATAAAGTCAAGTTTAAAATCTGAAATACCATAATAAATAAAAAAGAAAAGTTATTTCTACTATTATACTAGGGAAATTCTTATCCAAACCGGGTTTGGCCGAACTCAAAGCAATTACATGGCAAGTGTAATACACTTGCTTTGGGATTTGATGTAACTCTCAGGAGAGTGACCAATCACAAAGCAAATGCAATACACTTGCTTGGTGGTTTGATAGGTTTGGCCAAGCCAGACTTGGACAAGAATTTTCCATTATACTATTAGCCATGTAGGAGTTACATTTTTGCATCAAAATTTAGGATTAAAAATTGTGAAAAAAAAAGCCTCACTTTTATTTGAATTTAAATTTGTTAATGTCATTAGTTGAATTCGGTGTTCTACAATATTATTTTATTCACATTATAAATCATGAAATATATTAAAATTAGTCTAGTCATATCATATTTTACAAATTTTTAAAAGTTGTATGTCGCATTTCTTATCGCAACAACATTGAAATCTATTCATGATCATACTTAACCTACTAAAATTATCCAAGTAACTTAAAATCATACTCATCACAGCATTTCATAATTATAATGGGTGGGAATGTTTATTGGCCACTGAGAAGTTGAATCAAGCATCTTATTTATGCACTTTGCAGGACAAAGCTTAAAAGTGGAACTATATGCCTTAGTGCCAAACATGACCCATTCAAAATTATTCTTTTTTTTTTTTTCATCAGCATTCAAAATTATTCTTATATTAGTTAAAGTTGAGTTGTGTGTGTGGTTTTTTCTTTCCTTTTCAGTTAATTTGAGTCTTTTCCTGCTTTTGACACAGAAACTTTATTCCTACATTATTTGAAAGGGAGAGTCAAATTAGTAAAATTATTTGCCCTCAAACAGTAAACTCGAGGTTTCAGTACAAAGTAGAAAAAGAGAGAAAAAATTTAACAAGTCCGGTAGGACGAAAAATTTCACGTCGTATATAGATAGCTTTAAGAATTAAACAAATTCTAATTAGAAATAAAGTTATCTGAATCAATGAAATTTACCGTTTGTTTACTTTCTAGATATTCATCTAATGTGGTTGGGTCAAGTGATAGTGACTTGCGAACCCCAGAAGCGATACTGAAGTTCGAATCCTCCTAGAAACACCACACTGAGAAAAGACATATACCCTTTGCACTCTTCAGTCCGAGCTGTAAATACACGGTTTAATATATTAAAAAAAAGAATTTCTAGATATAGATTCGAGTTTATCTCATTACACTAAAAATAACAAACATGGAAGGTGCGAAGTTAATTAGACAAGTCTGGTTCTTATATCTTCAATTAAAGCTTGTATATATTTCGATCTTGCTTGAAATTAATTTATTTAAAAAAATATAGACGTAATGAAAAATAATTAAATAAAATTTGATATATTGATTTTCGTTTGACTCTACCAAACTTAGTTGATTTCTATATTAGGGTGCCGTTACGTTAGGTGCCGTTAATACCACATTAGGTGGTATTGTCACACAATGTGTATCACATTGTATGGTATAAGGAGTATAATTTATACCATAGAATGTGACACACATTGCGTGGTAATACCACCTAATTTGGAATAAATACTACATGATATGGGGGTCATACTAAATATATGGGGTTAATACTATGTAATGTGATCATGTACCATAGAATGTGATACACATTGTGTGGACGGCACCTGACGTTGTGGCATCCTAAAATTTTCCTTATTTATCATTAGTACTCACTAATCTTAAACCTAATTAACAACATCATAGTTACAACAAAGGAATAATGCCCCGAGGGGGCCAAAATATACCTAATATCTATCTTTAAATCTATTTATTATGCTTTGTGCCGTTGCCCTCTACAAATAAATTTGGTAAATCTAAAGCACAAAAATTTCAGTTGTTAATCCAATCGAAACACGACACGTCACCGGTTTCACTACTTACACTACATCATCAGCAGCAAAAGACCTGTATATATTCAATAAACCCTCTCTCACTTCTACTCAAAACCCTAACTCTTTCTATAAACATATATCGATTTTTCTTTTTTCCTTTTATTTTTAGGGTAAAGATATCGTAATAATTAATAATTGATGGAGAATTATATGCTGACCGAGCAAGATTTTTTGGTGGCCTCAATTTCGCAGCTGTCGATTTCTGGCAGTTCTTCGCCGCCGGTGGTGGCCCGGTTTCGCTCCGAGTCTCTCCGATTTGAATCCGAGTCCGATTCGGAAGAACCTGTTCAATTTGATCTACGGAACTGCCAGGTTAGTACTTCTGTTTTTTTTGGCACATTTAGTAGTTTTTGTTCACATTCTATTTAATAGGAGTTTTGAGAAAAGCGCCTTCTAGATGAAGAATATCTTGTTTCTATATTTGTTTTTTCTTTTGCAGCAGACTTTTTAAATTATTTTGTTATGAAAATGCATTTCTTTTCAAATATAGCAGATACTGGAAAAGACTGAATTTATTTGATTTTTTTTTATCTTAGTTTTATTACATAAGAGCTTGTGGAAGACAGGATTCATACTTTAGGGTAAAGTTAATGAGCAATTGGAATCTGGACATAAATTTGAGGTTGAATATTTTTCTTTGAGAAAATATTGCAACTTTAATAGCAGAGTTAGTGGACTTCACTATTGAAACTTTTGGAATTTTATGTTTGCGAGTTGTTTAATAACTGGATACCTTTTATCTTTAAATTACATATAACAAGTGTGCAATGATTCATTTTTCCGATTATTAGGTTTAATTTCTGCTCTATTTTTTTCTTTTTTGTTGTGTAGTGATGGTTCATTGTGTCTTTCTTTTGTTTTTATTCCAGCTTTTCAAGCTAGGTCCGTTTCAATCACTATGTATATCCGAAGCTTCTGATTTAAATAAAGAGGTATGATATTAATTCACTGCCTATGTATTAGATTGTGCTTGTTTCCCAACTCTGTAGTGAGCATGCAGGACTAGTTTTATTCTGTTTGAGGATTAAAGCAAATTCTTTCTTTGGAAGTGTGTTTTCTTCTTTTTTATTTCATTAGGTAAATAATTGATTTAGTATGCGGCCCAAGATCCGCTGACGTGTGTGGAGTTTTCTGTTTGAATATGCACGTATGAATGTATTATACATATATCTGCAGTAGAGTTGTTTTATTAATTAGCATAAAAAATTAATTTGATTGTATTTTGCTAGTAGCTGCTAAATAAAAAAAGAAAAGGAGAATTATTCTTTCTGAGCAGTATTATACAGTGGATGTTATTGACCTTTGTTGTGTGAATCAGAAAAGCTATTCCGGGGGAATCACCATACAGTTTAGAAACGAGGAGGAAAGTAGGGCGTTCCATTGTGCATTTGAGCAGTGGAAGAAGGAAGTGGTTATTCAAGGTTAGTTTTGATAACTTTCTTGGTATTACAATGACGACGTGGTTGGATTATTTTCTCTTAGTTATGGTTATTGGTACGTGTTCATCATTATTCTTCAACGATTATGATTTTTAAGACCATCTTCTTGTTATGATGTGTTGCCAAATGATTCACATGTTTATGCAGAAATTAAACCTTTCTCTGCCAATTGAGTACATTTTATCACATGTGCAGACAAGAAACAATATCTCTTCATGTCTGTTGGGACGATATTGGACTCTTACACAATTGCTTGGTTGTGCAACCAACATCCCTATAAAATTCAGCCATGTTTTATTTAAAATCTTATACTAAGATGTATAAATAGCTTGTCACGTAAAACGTCTATCTCATCTCTAGATGCACATTGACGTTATAATGTATCAACACTTCACAATTAAGGCATGCATAGTTATCTAATGTCAAGTGTTTCATCTTTAGTAGTAAATATATATACAAGCATTTCATATGCATGCACATGAACTAGGCACTGTTTGCTTTTATCTTGATCCTATTCTATATTTATGCCGAGTGCTGCACTAAGGTTATCTACCATACAAAGGCTATATGAACTTTTCTTTAATCTTGTCCTCTTGGTTCTGTCATTATGATTAAAGCAGGCTAACTTGTCATTTCTTTTTCTCCAGGACCATCTTTACCTAATGGATCAGTAACACCATCTGCAAGCAAGTTTGATGACAAAATAGAAGCATCTTCTGCGAAAATGTATTTTCATTACTACGGGCAACTTCTACACCAGCAAAACATGATGCAGGACTATGTTAGGACAGGTAAATCTCTGAGTTTAAATCGAGTTTCTGTTTCAATCTGTTCTGTGGTGATTGTTTTTGAACTTTGTCACTTCACCATCTCCAGAAGCTTGTGGACTATGGATTGTCATCTAAAATTATTTATGGAAGAGCTTACTCTATGCTTTTATAGCAGTAGTGAATCTTGAGTCTCTTTATAAATCACCAAAGTGGTATGAAATTTGTGTTTCAGGAACTTATTATGCTGCCGTCATCGAGAATCGTGTTGATTTTGTTGATCGAGTAGTAGTTGATGTTGGTGCTGGTAGTGGCATCTTGTCATTATTTGCTGCTCAGGTTCATGATTTTTATACACCTTCATAGAATAAAATGATCAATTTAGCACCATCATTTAACATTTGCTGAATTAAATATGCCTCGATGCTCTCTCAGGCTGGTGCAAAACATGTTTATGCCGTGGAAGCATCAGATATGGCAGAATATGCACGTAAACTTATAGCTGGGAATCCATTACTCAGCCAAAGAATAACGGTGAGTGCCATCTTGCTACACTTTATCCCTTTGTCAAATTACTCTTATTACTTTTATTTATGGGTACCATAATGTCTTCTGTTTATTGTGTAGGTAATAAAGGGCAAAGTTGAAGAAGTTGAACTACCCGAGAAAGCAGATATTTTAATATCTGAACCAATGGGTATGCCTACTTCTCTTTCTTTCATTTGGCAGATGATGCTGGAAATCTATTTATCTAAATTAGGCAAAGAAACATGCATGTCTCTTTTAACGTTCAGGGTAAATGCCCATTTGTGTTTAGAGTTATTTATTGTCTGAAATATGATCTGAAGGCATTTTCTGTTATGCAGGCACTTTACTAGTGAATGAGAGAATGCTGGAGTCGTACATAATTGCAAGAGATAGATTCCTTGCTCCAAATGGGAAAATGTTTCCAACTATTGGAAGGTAAGTATGCCCAAAGTTGTTCTCTTCTTTTTTCTTTTGCACTCATTTACTCAAATCTTAGTTTTATCTATGCTCAAGTTTGCTAAATAGAAATGGTTCTCTCATTGTAAATTATGCAAGAAACTGATAGTTGTCTGCTGTTGTCTCTTTATTCACTCGTGCATCATGTATGAATCTACAGTTATGGAACGTATATCTTTGCTTTGACTTGATTTTGTTTCTGTCATGCAAATTCAAATGCTCCTCCATTGCTTTGAGATATTAGAAATGTAATACATCACTTTCATACATCTTCTACTCTATTTATCCATCAGGAATTCCCAATAATCATTAACTAAAACAGTAAAACACATTTGTAATTTCGCAGTATTTTCTTTGTCAGATACAGTTCTTTAATATGCCGAATACTTGACTTGGCGTTCTGTGAACTTCTTTTGAATGCATCTATGTTACTTGAGCTAATACCCCCTCGTATAGTCACATTGAAATTTGGGAATTGAGTTGGAGGATTTGACTTTCATCATTTGCTATTTTTCTATTTAATGGGATTTATATTTCAACACCAATTTGTCTCTTTAAATTCCAAATCTTCCTCTTTTGCATTCACTCGTGCAATTTCTTAGCTGCATGTATGTAGTGTAATTTGGTATTTGACTAATGGTCAGTTTAATCTTTGGAAGACCTGTCTGCCCGAGGTTTGCTGGGGGGTTTATTTTCCACGAACATTGTTAGTTGCTAGTTTTATGCAGTTTCCTGTGGTTGATGTACATATTTGTTGCTCTTGTAGAATACACATGGCCCCTTTCAGTGATGAATATTTGTACACTGAGATAGCGAATAAGGTAAGAACCAGTCAACAACTTATTTTCTATTTTGAATTTTTTACACTTATAATGCTTGGGAGGGGAGACAAGTTTTAGTTTGTCTCAAATGCTTGTTATTTTCCATTTTCTTTGCTTTATTGCTTTTCTATTCAAATTGGGATTTAAATTGTTGTTTCTGATTTCCATTCAGGCTTTATTTTGGCAGCAACAAAATTATTATGGTGTTAATTTGACACCTTTGCATGGTACTGCTTTTCAAGGATACTTCTCACAGGTTGAATTCTAATTGACTTTTACGTGCTTCTTTTCTCTATATCTACTTACAGGTCACTGTAAAGCTATGTTATAAGGCTTCAAACTTATATACTTTAATCACGTGTCTAATTATATCAGATGATCTTTAATTTATGCTATAGCATTTATGGTCGAAATCTACTTAAAATGATACAAAAGCTTATTTTAGCTCTGGTTTTTTTGCTTTCTTTAAATTGATTTTTCCTTGAAGAATAAATCAGAATTTAGCATTTTAAGCTGTAAATATCAAGTTGTTAAGTAAGCATGAATCCCATGTAACTGTTCTCATTGAGTGTTTAGTTAATACGCATCGCCTTTTCTGATTAAAGATGTTCTGTTATAGTTATCTCAGTTTTTCGAACTTATGTCAAAGGATGGGGTTCCTATGATCACTATTCATCCTCACACAATTCAATCTACGTAGTACACACCATCTTTAGCAGTTTAGTTTGTGTAGCATTAGGTTTTTCAATGGTTCAGAAGGTTAATTCAGCAATGAATGTATTGAAAGTCCTACAATGAGCATATTACCTACCAGAAAAGATTCATAACATTTGACCTAGTTATCTTTTTGGATATATACTGTACAATTAGCAGTTGCACTAGCGATGAAGGTTTACCAATATCAAAGGTTTACTGAGTTCAGAACTTTGTATACTCATATAGAAGCACAATGCATTTTGTATGTGATTTATACCTAAAGTATTCCTCTGTTCATAATGTTGGTATTCTCATCTCCCTTCCTATTTTCTTTCACCAATTGTGTGTAAATCAGTTGGATGCCTATTTAATGTGTTTGTTCATAATCTATTTCTCCTCCTCTGAACGCTGCAGCCAGTGGTGGATGCTTTTGATCCTAGATTGTTGGTGGCTCCTGCAATCTCCCACGTGTTAGACTTCATTACTGCCAAGGTAAGTGTTAGTTATACTAACAAATCCTAAGTGTATGCAACTTCAGAATACTTACAATACTTTTATAGATAATCTTAAAACTACCTTTTTAGTTTATTTATTAAACTTTAGAGATACTGCATTTAGTTTTATGTTGAATGATAGCTATAATTTCCCTATTGGACGCACTTGTAGAATGAATTAGAAACTCTATAACTTGAGATTTCCTCTCACTGTTTTTGTAGTGTTTTAGAAAAAGCCTTTGTCTAATACCAAGAAATTTCGGAAAACATGTTCAATTAACATATTTTGGCTTTAGTTATTAAAAAAAAAGCTAAGTATAAAATCCCATCATTCATCCAAGATATGGTCATGGAAGTTATTATATGATGATTTAGTAGAAGCTTCTTGCTCTTAGGAATCTTTCAATTTTTCATTTTTCATGATGATTGATGTATAGTACAGTATATAGTTGCAGGAATACCACTGTTAAGTTTCAAGAACACCACTGAATTTAGTCTATGATTTCTACTGATTTTGTTTATGTGGAATTGGTTGCCCACTTGTCCTCCCTCAGTTTTCTTCTGCATTTAGTATTCAAAGTTTGTGTGTGAATAGAGCAATAGCACATAATGCCAGGTGTCTCTCCGCAGCTGTTGCCCAAGTGCTTTACAGGAGATTCCATCTTTTGATTTCACTCTGAAATATTTTATGAAATTGAGTTAGGGTCTTTGCTTTTCTGTCAAATGATAAATGTTGCTCGTATTTGCTGACTTGAATGCAAGTTCCAGTTGTGATCTTCTCTCCAGTTTGGATTAGAGAACTGACATTATGATTATAGAGATCATCAGTTTTAAGATAAATGTACTATTCAAATTTTCACGTCACAGGAGGAAGATTTGTATGAAATTGATATTCCATTGAGGTTCGTATCTTCTGTTGGCACCAGAATTCATGGGTTAGCCTGCTGGTTTGATGTACTGTTCAATGGGAGGTAATAGTTTGATGCTGGATATTATACATATATTACTGTTTCTCACTTTCCCTGAATTTTTACTTTTTATCATCCGTGCTAACTGTCGAAAGATATCAACTGTAGCACTGTGCAAAGGTGGCTTACTACTGCTCCTGGCGCACCCACAACACATTGGTATCAGCTGCGCTGTGTCCTGTCCCAACCTATTTATGTGATGCCTGGACAAGAAATAACTGGCAGGCTCCACATGGTAGCCCATAAAGCTCAGAGTTATACACTTAACCTAACATTGTCAGGTTGGTCTTTTAATGTCCTCTTTCCATTATTTCACTAATCCTTCCCTTGTAATTTTTATTTCCTGTACTAATTGCCTTTAATTCAAATAGTTAAAAGTTGGGGGCCTGGTGCCGAACAAGGAGGAATACTACAGACTTCATCAGGAAAATTTGACCTTAAAGAGCCTTATTATCGGATGTCTCAACCTCAGGCGTATCCAATGTCCCAAGACCAAGGACATCAACTACTACATGCACAGGTATAACCAAGTGTCATATGCTTTATACTAGTGGAAAGAATGTGGTACACTGCAGGGTTATACTTCCTACTTCTTCGCACTGAAATGCAACTTTCTTCGCATTTTAGGCTTCGAGTGTAAGTGTTATACCAACTGACCATATTCTAGGTTGTCGATAATTCTATGAAAATTCATTTTAGTTATTCTACATCTCGTTGGAATTAGATGTTTGCTTTGAGTGAAATTTTAAACATTTGATTACTGAACCTTTCTTTTCATTTCCCTCTGACGAGCAACATCAATACGTGTAATTGCCTTCTGCTTTTAGGACATGTTTCAACTGAAGTATTCTTAGTAGCTCCGCTTAAAGTCACACCTAACTTCACTTCCTTATTTTTTTCCTATATACCAGAAAAAATAGAGGTAACTCTAAGCAAGCAGGCACATTTTGTTCGATAAAATACGAGAGTGCCTTCAAGTGTTCTTGGTTTACTTGCTATTGTCGTCGTTACTTTGCTTATGGAGCATCCTTGACATTTTTGTATCACAGGATGTACAATTACAGTCCCAGGATGAAGAGGGTTCAGATTTGTTGCAACAATCAGTTTGATCCTGGCAGGAACTTCAGTGAATATGATAATAGATGCTTGGCACATGTAGGTTTTTCCCAAGTTTTATGTAACATTATAGTGCCTTGGTTAGCGCCTGTTAACTTCATTGTTTTAATTGTTTCAGTTTGCAGTGTTAGTTATTGTTTCAGTATGGCTTAACCATGTATAATATACCCCATCCAAGCTGATAAATAATGGTTTGAATTAATCAAAATATTAAGTATCTATATATATTTTGCAATATAAGAAGGGGATACCTTGTATGTTATGTTTGAAACACTACCCTGAGAACATCTTGCCTGACTACACTTCATAGACTAGATAATGTTGTCGACAATTTGAGTTAAGTTGATAATGTTTCATTGGATTTTTATTTTGTGTTTGAACCTGATTTAATTACTCAAAATAAAAATAATGTGGTCAAATGAGTTCTAATTGAGTTTCAGCCGAATACGACTTGACCTTGATTAGTTTGAACATTTTTACATATTTTATTCTTACTTTTTTATTTTTTTGGAACTTGAAAATTGTACAAGTATAATTTGTTACATAAAATAAATTAAAACAAGATTTTATCTGATACTTTCATTCGATATCTCAATCCTACATTATAGAGTTGACGGTTTTTATTGCTGACTCCAAAACCTTGTACCAAATAGGTATTTGATTATCATGTAAATTGTATTTTTGTTGTCTTTGGGTGTGCTTACAAGGATCTCAGCTAGAGGTAAATTCAACAAGATATACTATAATGACTTCAATTTCTCGGTGAAGATTTTTATTTTGTTTTAATTATTTATCATATATTCTCAAAAGAAAAAAAAATTCCATATCAATTTTTAGGAAATATATTTCAATGCAAGTTAAACATATAACATATACTTCATCCGTCCTATTTATTTTTATCCCTTGATACAATTTATCAGTCAATTTGATTAAATTTAATAATATTATATGACACTATATATATTAATATTTAAAAGATTTAATACACCATAAATATAAATAATTTAATTTGATAGGTTACTCAAAAAATTGAACCGAGTACTGTAACATATAAAGTAAAAATAATGGAACAAAAGAAGTATCTTACTTGTGTAAGTAAATCTAGAATAGAGCGACGAACAAATGTTATTTAATGACGACATATAATGCCTGAAAATTAAATCAAAGCTCTTTATTACATGTATGCATGCACGCCGACAAATAGAATTTCGATAAAACAAAAAATGAATGGTTCTTAGTTATTTTCCCAACACAATTAAGTATTCATGGCAACAACCGATAAGTAAAAATTTGAGAGGTGAACAATGATCTACGACTAGAAGAGTGAATTAAGTATATATTGAGGATTACATATTAGGTATAGTTCTCTAGATAAATATATGTTAACTTATTAAACTTAAATATTAGCCACGTGTTTCTTGACAATTCTACATTCGAAAGTTAGCCATTTTGACCGCGATCGTTCAATGTCGAGAAGGGGTTTGGAGTGGGGTTAGGTTAGGAGGTTGCTGAATCAACTATCAAGTTTTCCTTTTGTGTTTTCAGCAAATTCGACATGATTATTTTCTTTTTCTTTTTTTACAAATATATTCCCCAAGGTTGTCATGTGTAATGTTGTTGCCGCCGCATTTTGTCCGGAAAAGTGGTCAGTAAAATAAATAAGTGATAAGTGACAAATCTTTTATAGATTACGATAAATGTGCCAAATGTTTGCGATTCACCCATACCATACGAATACTATCCTAATATTTCAAACAAAAACCAAACTACCTCATTGCCTAATAATTAGTTAATAACTAACATTACCATCTAATTATGCTTTGAATTAATGATTAACATTTTCCAAATTCAGGCAAAAGTTAAACTTGAACTTGCCATGTACAACTCAGAAATCTACAAAAAAAAAAAAAAAAGTTTAATTTCTATAAGCTTCATCAAAGCAAGCACCACCCCTATTTAGAGCAATCTTCAGTGGCCTGTGGGATAAAGTTCTTGAAAATGGCATCGACCATAAGTAAAGCTAAAACTACAATTTGAACCTGCTGCGAACTGCTGCTGCTGCTGCTGCTGCATGTCTTTACAACAATCTTCTGCCCACTTAGCTTGTTCTTCAAACCAACACCTTTGTTTACTTTCCAATCTCTACCAAAAGAAAACTGCACATTGCATTCCCCCCATTTTAGGTCACATCTCCATTTCTTGCGACTCCGAGTAGTGATCACAGAATTCACTTCTGATAAAGTCTTCACTGAACTACACAAAAGCAGTAACTTTGATTTCCAATCTCCTCCATCTTCATTCTTTTTAGCAAAAGGGTGGTTGTTTTCAACCAGACTTACTGGAATTAAAGAACCGGTATTATGTTCCTTCTCGACTGTATGACTAATAAGATGCTGAAGAGCTCGTGACCTCTGAGCAACAAATAATTCATAGCTCAAGGGATAACCATCGAGTCCATCTGGAGGTAACGAAGTTGTTGCATGAGTCAAAACAACAACGGACTTACGCCATATAGAGGAACCAAGATAAGTGGTGATTGACTTTAACATAGGCAAATCACTGAGATTATTACTCGTATGTGTGTCATCTAGGCGATCTACATACAGGACAACATCTGGTGGGGATTTTTGAATTTGTCTCTTAATAGACAACAAAATCTTTCGGTTGACTTTGACTCCATCTATTAGAGAAGTTTTAAGACCAGGGGTGTCTATGATCTTGACTTTGACTCCATCTATCGTGCTAATAATTTCATTTACAGCAGTTGTGGAAGGCTCAAATGCATCGACTTCTACAATCTCGTTTGCTCCCAAAATGGAATTTATTGTTGAACTTTTACCAACTCCAGTTTTCCCAATAACAAGAATGCTAAAAGAAATATCATCCAAAGTAGTGTTGTTCTGTATTTGATCAAGCTCTACTACGGGTGCTTGAGAAGAATACCGTCCCTCAGCAACCGTGAGCTCAAATAAAACCTTTGCAGCCATAGAGTCTTCTTCAGTTAAACCTTTGCACAATCTGTGGATAAACGACAAATATTTCACTCTTATCTGCTGTATTTTCTCAAGCTTCTTCTTCTTCTCTCCTTCACTTAAATCTTCCTCGATTTCAGCTTCTATTAACTTAGATTCAGGGGGAAAGGTTAAGTGTTCAGTCTCCCTATTTTCTGCTTCATTGTCACTTTCCAGGTCCAACTCGTGACTTAATAGTAGAGATTTGCCTTGATTGTTTACACTGGTCAAGCTATCCTTATTATCCAGAAGGTTGTTAGACATATCTACGTGTTTGGTTCTTGTGAGAACCTCGTCTGGCGCATCCTTTGTGTCAACACCTTGATGAATATATTTACTTTCACTGGAAGCAATGGAGTTAAGCAAATCAACACTTCGGTCAATATTTTGCTTCTCAATTTCGTTTTCCTGATTGAAGACAATATTATAATTATCTTTACCATCAGTTTTGATCTCAAACACTGCCTCATTATCACTGCTGCTTACAAGTTCAGTGACTTCAGGTTCCATCAGTTCGACTCTTTCACTAGGGCATTCCAGCTCTTCTGCTGAAGCAACACAATTTCTCATGTCAATTCCTTGGATTTCCTCATCTAAATGCATCAAATCGCCATTTTGTTCTGATTTGCATTCTTCATTTGCAACCAAAGAACTAGCTATAATAACTTCTTGAGTGGCACTAAGGCCTTCATTTGCAACCAAAGAAATAGTTTCCTCCTCTAAACCGATTTCCTCTTCGTCTTTTTCTTCATCTTTACAGCCCAAAACACTATTAGTAACTTCCTCATTGTCTTCAGCAAATTCTAGTTCTACCTCACTGTCTTCCTCTTCTTCTTCATCTTTACAGCCCAAAACAGTATTAGTAACTACCTCATTGTCTTCAGCAAATTCTAGTTCTACCTCACAGTCTTCCTCTTCTTCTTCAAGGTCCAAGAATCTAACTTTTGGGGCACTATTAATTCTCTGCAGAAGTTCAGTGCTTGGGACTCGAGCAATGCCTGAGAAAGTACTATCATCATCTTCCAAAACCGAGTCATCGTCACTGTCTCCAGATATCTGTGCAATTGGAACACCCACAACTCTTGAAGGCTTGTTTTCCAAAAACTCCTCCTCATTGGTTATAGGCACAAGAGGCACAGAACCACTCATGAGATCATACTCCTCACCTACATTGATATCTCCATCCAAGTTCCTGACATAAGGCCTGGAGAATGCTTTTCCAGGAAAATGAGCATTTTCTTGAACAATATCTCCATCTAATCCATATTTATTGCCAATACCAATTTCTTGAGACATATCTTCATTTGGGTTTCTCACAGATGGTCTTGAAAATGCATATTCCTTAAGAAAATGCGGTTCTTCAATAATTTCCTCACCTGGGTCATGCACATTCAGCCTCTCGGAAGAGGTTTCAAACAACTCATCTTCACCACCACTCATAAAACCATCAGACTCGCTATTATAATAACTACTACAAGTACTACTATTTCTACGAGTTTTGGAAGAAACAGAATATTCAAAGTCAGATTCATCAACAGTAAGTGGAGCTCTAATACCTGATGATGTTGTTTTGTTGTGAAACTGTGCCGCCATCTGTGTAGTGGATAGGGGGACACCATGAAACCCTGACTCCATGTTTGAGTTTTTATGTTTTATTTTTTTTCAAAGTTAGTCTATTAAGCACTTTTTGTATGCATCTGTGGTCTAATGTTTTAAAAGTGAGAAAAACAAGAGGTGTGTTGTTGTTTAGGGCTTTTTTGTTTGGTTTTGTTTTGTTTTGTTTTATTTGAGGTTGTGGATATGTTCTGTTTGTTTGAGTCGTGGCGAGAGAGAATACACCCATATTACTATTATTATTGATATGGAATGGAGGAGCCTTTGTTTTGTCACTTTGGGCAATATGAGTTTTGTGAGATAAGGTTTTGGGAGATGACTTCTTCTTGGCGGCCATTTCGCCCCGTGTTACAAATCACATCATAATCACAATTTTTTTTTTTAGGTTATTATGTCAGATCAATATTAAAAAAAATTAATATTGTTAATAATAATAAAATATTGAAATAGATATTATTACTTAAGTTTGTTTTGATTAATTGAAAATAAAATTCTAATATTTTCGATGAAAACTTATTAAATTTAATATGTACTTGTGACGAATCTGCTACCTAACTCAATAGAACAATAAACGTTAATTAATTAATAAATGAGCAAGTTGTTTTACATTGTTAATTTTATGTAAATTGTCCATATGTTACTACTTATCTTAATAAATTATTAAATGAAAAGTCAGCATCGCATCAAGCTGTTTTACATAGTTAATAACTACTAATACACCTAATTTTCTAAAATTGAATCGCATATTGCCCATTAGAATTGAATGCTTGTGATAAAATGTACCCTTCAATTATTAAAAATAATAATTAAATAATACAAGCCTAACACATATGAGTAATCATAATTTTATTGGCTGAAAATTGGTTGGTGCTGGTCCAATTATCGCCGCGCCTATAATAAGAAATTTGGGCTATCCTAAATTTACTTCATTAATTCAACAACAGTCAGTATTAGACAAACTAATAAATAGCAAGAGAAGTAAATTAAATGAAACAAATAATTATTGTTTGCATATTATAAATATATATATATAATGAAAGAAAAAGAAAATCATCATCTACTAATAAATATACTATCATGTAAAACATGAAATCTTTTACATGAAGAAGAAGAAGTTAAGAAGAAGAAACAAGTTTAACCACAGCTAGAGCATGAATAGGTGACAGATTTGATTGGCAAAAGTTTTGCCAAGCCTCCACCCCCTTCTTCTCTTCTTCATTCTCATTCTCATTTGATATTATTACTACTGCTTCATACAATGAAAGTAGAATACTTCTAGCTGCTTCTCTTGCCTCAGGGAGTTTATCATTTAACAAATTAGTGCCAATTTGAAGCAATCCAACCAAACCAAATTCTTTCATACCCTCCGCATCCATCTTTGACGCACAGTTTGAGATACAAATTCCAGCTTTCGCTCTTATTTTGAGGTTCGAGTGCCCGACAGAAGCGCCCAGCTTATGGAGGAGCAGAGGAAGAGGGGTTATGGCCTCCACCATTACCTTTAGTGCTTTCTCTGCTTCTTCACATACAAATTTCTTATCTTGAGATGCTTTTAGTAATAGCTGCAACAACTGTACTAGTAATATATCCATTAATCCTTTAACCAACACAAAATCATTTATTACAATATTATATATATATATATCATATTATGTCCTTACCAATTGATTGAAAGCATCACAAGTGATGGACTCAACTAACTTTTCACCAAAGCCTTTCAATATATCAGAACAAGCCATGATTGAGGTCTTGCACAATGCACTTCTTGGATTCTTCATTGATTTCACCATTATTATAACCACTTTTTCCCTACATTTTATCCATTAACTAAGCTGTAAAAGATAAATTTAGAGAGAAGATAATTGGAATGCTATAAAAGAACACTTACAAAATTGGCAGCAAAAGATCGGAGTGATAGAGAGCAAAACGCCGAACATCATTTAGAGATTCACACACTTTCAACCAATCTTTTGACTCTAACCCTCCAATAAGACCCTGGCACAAAAGGGGGATTTTTATTTTTCTTAACCACCACGAATTTCAAACATTCTGTACGAATGAAATAACAAAAAGAAATAAATGGGGAGTAACCTGAATTTTAACTTCTGGGTCTTGAATTTCTTTAAGATTTTGAGAAGGAATGTAGTCAATTGTGACATCTGCTGTTGATTGTTGTGCAAAAGGGACTTTGTTTTCATCATTCACACCATTAATTTCAGCCACTTTGTGAGATGGGATTACGATCTTCGCTTGCTTTTTGGGTCTTTCTTGACTGATTGCCATTGGCAATGCATTATCAAGAGGTCTCAACGCCATTTTCTTGTGAAAATTTATTCAAGAGAGAATGAGAATTGAATTATTTTCTTTCTACTGAAGATTGGTTTAAATTGATAGGCTCTACTCGGAAAAAAGAAAGTGAAATGATTATGTAACGGTCATTTTTGAATTTGAATTTTGGAGAAAAAGGGCAGGACTGGAAAGTTGTATGCTTTTCGTTACGGTCATAATTATTCTATTGTTCTTTTTCTCCTCTGTTTCGTCTCCTATTAACACTATAGTCGCACATGCATTTGATAAAAAAAAAGAAAAAAAACACACACGCACTATAGTCGCACAAAGGAAAAATTTTAATCAGAATCGCGTTAACGATGAAGTAATGAGAATAGTGGGTGAAAATTAAGTGGTCAAGTTTTATTCTCTTATAGTCCAGTAGTTATACAATTACTACTAAATTAATTTACCTACATTTTTATATAACTGTATCTTCTTTGGAAATAATTGAGAAAACTTCTAGTTCAACAAATTCGGTCGAGTCCGGTTTTTTTAAAACAAAATTGAATTTGATGATCATCAGACCGACGATTTTTCCGGTCTAGACATACCATAAAAATTGGAAAGTTTTTTAACCGAATTGAACCGGTCAATTGAATGGTATAACTATTTAACTGGCAATGAATCGATTAAACTTGTAGCTACGTTTCAATTTTTTTTTTTTTTGTTAAATAAATATTTTTTCAAAATATTATATAAAAATTACAATTAATGTAATGATTGGGGTTCCAGTGGTTATAATTGTGACGTCATGATTATAGCTTATAACCATTCAACCAACTATTTTATAATAATTATTACGTACGTAAAATAGAATAATATATACTGAAATCTAACTTTATAATTAAATCCTCTTTAAAACTTGAATTAATAATGTTTTTTTAGGAAAAAAAAGAAGAAGCTCGGATTTCTTACGTCGCATTTAGAAATTAGAACATGTCAAAGATTCAATTGTGATACATTCATAAAATATATAACATCATTTTTAATACATAGGCTATGTTCGAATTTTGATCACGTAAAATCGCACCACTCCTTTATACACTTCATGAAGTAATTAACACAATTCCTACGGGACAAGAAAAAAAAATGGTCCTTAGAAACCATAACAACAAACATACCACATGCAGTTCATAAATATAACAGATCAACTCAACCGCGCTTACATGTTAATTACACGACCTAAAGCTAAACATATTTCCTACAAAAATTTATTAAGAAAGTGAAAAAGATTGGTATCGATCTCTTGTTGTCAAACGTGAAAAAATGGGTGACAAACATGTGATGGTAATCGAGAAAGTCGGCAGTTAAATCACAGCTTCTATGCTCTTGATTGGATTCTCAATCAGTTCTTCAGCTCTACCTCTAGTGCAAATTTCAAGACCTAACATATATATCATGTATTATAGTTATTGGATTTTAATTTTAGTGAGTAAAACTATAAAAAGAAAATATTTGATTCGAGAAGAAACATAAAGTACAAAGTTAGGGAAATAGACAAAACTAGTCCCATAACCTTATGGTCGGTGGCACGGTTGCCTCATAAGTTTTCGGTCGACAATTATTTTACCATATGTCCAGATAACAAATGAAACTAAATGTAAATTAGATGAGTAGAGTCAAACAAGTACTGGAATTCAAGTTTCGATTTTATTTTCTTTCCCTTTTGGAGTTTGATATGATCATGTATAAGTTTATTTTGATTATTAAACAAAAAAGCAAAGATGGATTTTAATTGTGCCGCATGTAACATAAATATCGAATAATTTTAATTTTATCATCATATGTACTATGTAGACAATACATGCATGTCTTTAGATCATAATAACAACCTGAAAAAGCATAGCCCTCAGTACGTACACCAACCAAAACAATACAATCACCACGGAAAAGGAGAACAACACAGTCCTCAAAACCACAACAAACTCAACACAATCCTCAAAAACATAACAGAATTCAACTGCACATTTTTTTGTATAAATAAAACCTAAAGCTAAATAAATCCCCAATAAAAAAAAAAATTAATTAGCATCTCTTGTTGTCAAACTTGAAACAATGGCTGACAAACAAGTGATGCTAATTGCCCTCGACGACAGTGAACACAGCTTCTATGCTCTCGACTGGACTCTCGATCATTTCTTTAGCTCTGCCTCTACTACAAATTTCAACCTCATTGTCATCCATGCCAGAGTTCCTTCATCTTCGGTTATACAAATTGCTGGACCTGGTGGATCGATAGAGGTATTGAATATTGTGGAAGCAGATTTGAAGAAAACAGCAGAAAGGGTCTTTACAAGAGCAAAAGAGACCTGTAACAAAAAAATGGTAAGAAAAACTGATTTACACATACTATAAGATTGTAATTACTTAATTTATGATCATTAATTTTATTAGTGTATGTTTTGTATATAATTGTGGATCAGGTGAATAATAATGTAAAATTCGAAGTGATTGAAGGAGATGCTAGGAATGTTTTATGCGATGCTGTTGAAAAGTACCATGCATCCATTTTGGTTCTAGGCAGCCATGGGTATGGGCCTATCAAAAGGTATTTCCTAGCTACTACTATTCGATTAATTTTAAAAAGAAATTTCTCATTCAACTTTTTCTCCTTTAATTTGTGGGGTTGGAAATATGAAATGAAATTTGGTGTTTGGTGTTTGGAGATAAAATAAATGCAGAATAATTTAGGTAATAATATTGTTACAACTCAAAATCTATTAAAAATATTCTAGGTGTGATTTAAAAATTGGAACCTTTTAAATATTTTTACATTTTTTTCTCATAATTAAAGATTGATAATTAGCGATGTCAAAAAAATGAACATCGACAATATTGTTTAGTAGGGCCTTTGATGTCTAATATGAAAATTGATAACAAATAATATATTGGAGAGTTGTTATTTGTGCACGAATAATAAATATTTAGAGGGGCAAAATATATATACACAACAACAATAGGAAATAGTTGGAGTGGAAAAATGAATTTATTTGAACCTGAACATTTTCAACTATTGATTTGGTGGGATCTTACAACTTTTTGCAGGGCTGTACTTGGGAGTGTAAGTGACTACTGCGCACACCATGCACACTGCTCTGTAATGATCGCGAAAAAGCCCAAGCCCAAGCCCAAGAAATAAGCCCATTTCTTGTATCCGTGTTAGATTATATATACAGTAGTCAATTAAGTACATGTTCTTTTAGCTTTCTTTCCTTTCTCTTTTTTCTTTTTTAGGAATGTTAGAGCGGACATGCTTAGTTGATCGTTAGCATATTTAGTGCTCTACAAGTGATCAATTCGAATTCCGAAGCCTATATATATTAGGACTTATGTAAAACATTCTTCGATTAATAGGAATACATATAAGATTGTTTTCATTCAAATTAAGTTTTGATTCATCTTTAGTAACACATTTAAGCAAAAGGTTTAAATTCTCACACGACTATCAATAAAAATATAAAATAAATAGTGTTGTACTGTGTGTGCTTCGACTTTTACACATTTGGAGTAAATATTTTTTATGTGGTTTTATATGATGCTAGATAAGAATTAGGTATATATAGAGATAGGATAGATAAGGGTTTATTTTGTTGCATGTCAATTCATTGACATGCAACAAAATAAACCCTTATCTATCCTACTAAGATAAGAGAGCAGAACCATGTATCAAGTGGTATGTTTAAATTGTATCAAGGAGTAAAATTTGTCTACTCTCTACGGATATCTACTTGATAGATTTAAGTTTCAATCTAAACGTCAAATTATCATGATATCATCAATTGGTTCGCTAATTTTACATTGTATTTATCAAATAAATACTTGCAACCCCACACATACTCATGTGCAACCAATTTATTAAGATAGCAAGCAAATAAAATTTGAGAGCAACCACATTGATTTGACATTATAGTTGAAAACTAAAAACTTACATTGAATTTGAAATGCCCTATTTATTTACTAAATGTACATACTTTAAATAGTATAAAAATATATAGTGCATTCAGATTAATGACACTTTAAAAGTTGCCTTTAAGGGGAAAAAACAAAGATGAGTGGAACAGAGAATATTTATTGTAGCACATTGTATTATTAGACACACAAATATTGATATTGAATATGAAAGATGCCTTTGTATGGGGCATGGGGAATCAATTCAAGCATATACTTCAAGATGCTAGCTCATCACCATTCAAAACTAACAACAAGGATCAGATGTGAACTTGTCAAAACCACTATTAATTACTGAGTACTAACTTGAGAATTTAAAATTAAAATGAAGATAAACTTAAGAAGTAGTAAAACAAATAAAAATAAAAATATAATGCACTGCCATCCCTATGGGGCTTAACACTTGATCTCCTTGAGGCCATGCGCAAAGTACAAGAACGTAGGATCAGTTGCACCTTCCTTGTAGTACGCAAATACCAGAGTGCTGTCATCGTGCATGCTTTCCCCCACAAAACTACAACAAAGAAACACAAATTTATCGAAATAGGAAAATGGCGCAACGTGTGAATCAATCGAACAAGGACTAGTAGAATATATTCTTACAATTGGAGGTCTTTAATCTTGGCAAGCAAATATTTAGTTGCCCCCTCAATAGTCTTCTTAAACTGTTCTTGTTTCTCCCCTTCTAGCTTGGCTGATAAGGACTTTATGTACTTTTTGATGTACGCAACAAATTGCTTCTTGTCAAATGGCGGTTGCTCCTACAAATATATTATTCACAATTAGACCAAGTTCGGCTATCTATCTATCTATATGAGAAATAAAACAAGAAGAACCTGGAGCCTGAAAGTGTCGACAATGTCAACTACTTTAACAGCTTGGTCATCAACTCCCTCATCGTCTTCACCACCTTCGGCTGAAGGGTTTGCACCAATGTCTACGTCGACTGCTCCTTGAACTACCCACTGTCGTCATCCATTAACACAAAGTTACAATGTCAAATCTTGTAAAATACAGAAACATGATATTTAATATCTGAATTGGGAATTTTAGCTAGGGTGAAAGATCAAACCTTTCCTTCTACTTCCCACAGAGCTCCATTTTCGATTTCCTTGTATGGAAATGAGTCCGACAGAAGTTCATCACCTACAATTGTTTCGCAGTATATTTAAACTAAAGTTTGAATTTATTGCCAATGGAAACATCTATATTAACTAAGAAACATTAATAAAATTTTCCATAGAATAACATCACAAGACTTTTCATGAAGAAGACAACATGATATTTATGTAAGTTAACATACAAGTATAAAAAAAATCAACTTCAGTAATCCATAAAGGAGCCTCAACAACAACAATCTTTGAGACTACTACTTTGATGTTCTAAAAGGGAAAAAAATCCGTTTGTAGCAAAAAGATAAGATGAATAAATCGTAAAGAATAATTTCCAACCGCCAAGCTGTCTTGAGAAAAAAACAATGAACAAGCAAAGCCAATCCAAGACGATAATAATTCAATAAAATTAACAATAAAGGGCAAGAGATCTAAAAATTTACCACAATAAATCAATGAAGAAGCAAAACAGTACGCATAATTCCAATCATATATCCACCTACAACTATCAAGAAGCAAAAAAAAAAAAAAAAAAAAAGTAATTTAAAATTCCCAAAAGAGGGAATTAAAGAAGCTAGGTACCTGTAAGCAAATCCTGATAGACCAACATGATTGATTGCAGAATTCGGATCTCTTCTCTTCGAGAAAGAAAGAAAGAAAGCACCTCTCTCTATATATATATATATTTATTAGCGAGAATAAGAAATTTGCAGCGTAAAAAATCTTGTAGAGATAGAGCGTATATATAGGACGGGGGATCGGGGTAAGTAGAGTTATAATAGGAGTAGAGATCTTAATTACCTTAACTAGACAATTAATTACCTTTTTTTTTAAATGGAAAAAAACTAAAAAAAATACTATTTCGGTTCCAGATTTTTCTCTCACGTGATCATTCAACCTGATAAAATTTTAAAAATTTATAATATATAATATAACTACCTTATTTCAATAATAATAATTTGAGAATATCATATAAAATACATATATAATTATTTATAAAATTTAAAATACAATAAATGTAACAAATTTAACTTGAAAAGTTACTTCTCAAATTGAAAAATCTGACTCTTCACGATAGGTATTAGCTAATGAGGTAAAAGTTATAGAAATAGGGACTATTATTTTCTTTAGTTTTATTTACCTTATGTGTCCACACCCTTCTCAATTATTCTTAGCTTTTCTTGATTGGGCCTAAATGGGCCAGTTAATTATTTTGATTATTGAGCCCTCATACAATCTTTTGGATCCATTTTGACTAACGGTATGTTTGTCTCATATTTTTTTAAATAATTTTCAATTTAAAAAAAACGAGATAAACACTATTTATATTTTCTTAAATAATTTTTACCTCTCGATTTTTCAAAACTAGTTTACAAAAAATAAATAAACAACAATAATCTTATCAATTAAAAAATTACACAAATTATACTTTGTTTTGACATAAAGATATTTCACAACTCCTCACATAATAAAAAATGATTTGACGAAAAATCTTACGCATCTTATACCTTAAACTCTTCCAAAAAAACTTACACCTATCCCATTTATCAAACAATCAACATAACGTAAATGACCAGAAAAATTATCAATGTTCAAAGTGAAGCGAAAACATAGTTTCTAGGGTGCAATATGCTCTTAAAATTTTTCAATGGTATAAAATGATAAATAAATCTATTTCCAGAATGTACAGTTAAATTCAGCTGAAATAAGACCATTAATAAAATGTCAAGTAATGTATTATTAAACTTGTGCTAAAATATTAATATTGTTATTACTTATATAAATAAAAAGTAATATATTTCAAACTCCACCAATCGTTTCTTATGCATCTTTGTATTGTAAAATACCAACTAATATGCATTCAAGCCACATTTCAAATGTCTTTTTTTTTTTTTTATAAAATTAAAAACTAAGATTAAGTAAAAGTTAACCAGTTTACAAGAGGGTATCCTCCATCACAAAACAATTATATTTTACTAAAGAAAATATCTTGAGAAAAAAAAAAGGTAAAACTGGTGACACAATTATATTTTACTAAAGAATTTAGTCCATTCTATTCAAGCTACCCACTTACTCCGTGATTGTAATTTTTTTGGTTCACGTGCAGGTCGTGTGTTTGATATTTTTATAATTTTTTGACATTTTATATCAATTCTGATTACATGTGAAATTCATAATGATTACATATTAACCCTTTAACTTGATAAATTTAAATAAATAAACGAAGAAAATTAAAAAAACACCACCCCCTTCCTAAGACAATGTCATGTCGTCCCGATCTACCATGTCGAGTAGTTGGCATGGGATCATCCAACGATGCTGACTTGGGAGGTCTGAGGAGAGAGCAGCTGGCGGGAGGGATGCAATTAGGAGGGTGTGGGGAAAAGGGCAGGAGAGTTTTGGGGTTTTCTCAAATTTTATATGAAATATTTTGTTATTTTTTATAATTATATAAAGTTTTTATTATCAATAGTTAAAATTGTAGAAAACGTCCCAAACTAATTACTGATTTTGGATTTTCGTCTCGAACTATTTAACTTGGCGAATTCCGTCCCGTAATTTAATATTTTTTTGGAATATCGTCCCAAACTAATTACTAATTTTGATTTTTCATCCCAAACTATATTAACTCGCCAAATTTCGTCTCATAATTTACCATTTTGTATGAATTTAGTCCCAATATTAAATTTCTAATTTAATGAAAATGACATTCAATTTTGTAATTATTTTGGGACGAACTCTGTAATATTATATAATTATTCACGTTAAAATTTACCATGTCATTACACTTAAGCAGCCATGTGATAATTAATCGGCAAATGCGCAATTTCGTCTTATAATTATGGTGGGACGATATTCCAAAAAAATATTAAATTACGGCACGACATTTGCCAAATTAAATAGTTTGGGACGAAAATCCAAAATCAATGATTAGTTTGGGACGATTTTTGCAATTTTTCCTTATTTATCAATATTATATTAAATATTTGTTTAAAGTATTACATCTATATAAAAAATAATTTTACTAATTATATTTAATCTCTACGTAGAAAAAATATATAACTGGTATTTTATTTTCATATTTTATAGTAATATGGAGTATATTTTTTTTAATTATAGTAATATGGAGTATAGTGTGTATACTGATATTTTATTTTCATATTTATAGTAATATGGAGTATAGTATACTTGTACACACGCAATAATAAAGTTCCAAAAATCAGGCAGAATACAAATCCAATTTCAGAGGTAAATTACATATTTCAAACTTCAATCAAAATTAATTCCACGAGATAAATACAAAATAATTAGTTTTAAAATTTAGCTTAACCTTCAAATGATGCTAGCTAGCTTTGGCCAATTTTTTATTTGGGTCCAATTGGGACTAAAATTGCCAAAAATCTACAAAGAGAGGGTTGATACATCAACCCACATATTTATGAATTAAATTCGCAAATGAGCAATAAGTATGATACAACTTTTGCCTATTTCCGAAAAAATCTTGAAATTACACAGCTAAAATGCGAGACACCAAAACCAATGGCTCAAGATCCTCTGTACCACAATTTTGTGTACCACAATTGTGCCACAAATGAGTAATTGCCACATGTATTTATGACAATTATAATAATTGTCATAAATACATGTGGCAATTACTCATTTGTGGCACAATTGTGGTACACAAAACTGTGGTACAGAGGATCTATTGCCAAAACCAATACTAAAATTGATTCAATCTAGCCCAAAGATAGGAGACAAGCAAAAGCAACTTATCAGAAAAGTCAAGAAACCACCAGAAGACTCTACAGTGTTGGCTGAACAATACAAGTTCTCGGAATCGAGTAAAAGAAAATCTAGGTTACTAATCTCAAACTGCAATTCCAATAAAGGAATGCAAAAAGGTACAGTAGTTTACACAACTACAGACAAACATGCATGATGGTGCATTGCTGACAGCAGGAAACGAATGCAAAAGAAACCCTCGAGTGAAAATTTAATTTACAGTTCCAAACTAAACAAAAATGTAATCCAGTAAACAGTAATTTCCTCTTTCATTCAGGAATCATCTGCTAATTGTCTGCATCCCCTTCTTGCTCGATTTTAGGCTTTGATGGACCCTGGCCAGGGGCCTGCCTTTTCTTGATTCCACTAACTATATCATCAATTCTCAAAAGCATGCAAGCAGCTTCAATGGCTGTCTTAAATGCTTGTGCCTTCACAGTGTAGGAATCCCATATCTAAACATCCATATAATATATCAATTAAATAATATAATTAACTCACAAAAAACTCATTTTATCACCAAATTCACCAAGGCAAGAAAAGAGAACTGGAAAGAAAGACATCATTCGCACCTTACGCTCTTTCATATCAGCAGTTTCACCAGTATCTCTATGCCAATCCACGCATTCTCACCATTTGCATGCTATAATAAAGAGAACAAAAAAAAAAAAATACTTAGGGGCATCTTTTAGAACTTGTAAATAAAGTTCAACAGACAAGGGAGATAGATTTTACCTTCCCTTGCAAGGCAGTCATGGTTCTAATCACATTGACCCCACAGTTCTGAGCCAAGGTTCTTGGTATAGCCTCGAAAGCGATGGCAGCAGCTTCATAAGGCCACTGTTTAAAAAGATGCATAAGTGATTTTTTTGCAAATTTCTTTATCAGATGCATGAGCTAGTTGGTAGCAAACACGAAAATTGAACACAGTTCTGACATTGATGTAGCATTGAAGTTTACAATACATTACTTTCCAAAGTTGATTATTTGAAGCTGAGGGTTTATTTTGATAACCAATTAACGCTGATACAACCTGACAAGTAAAAGAGAGACAATCAATTCACCTTTCTACGCCTTCAATAGACGAGCTCTTCTGCTTTAACATAGCCGATACAGTCAGCTCGGTGGCACCTCCACCCGGTACAAGTTTTGGATTTTTTATTATGTTTCTTGCTACAGACATTGCATCCTGGGTACAAAAAGAATTTCAAACGCAAAATCTCTCACTTTACCGGGGAAAAAACATTTAGTAAGAAAAAATCACAGATACCTGCAAATTTCTCTCAACTTCGTTCAGTAGATCCTTGCTGGCACCCCTCAAAAGTACTGTGCATGCTTTTGGATCTTTGCAGTCAACAATGAATGCAAAGAACTCGTCTCCAATTTTCTTCACTTCGAAAAGTCCAGCACCAGTACCGACATCAGATTCCTGCAATTCATCAGGCCTGCTAACAATAACAGCACCAGATGCCCTGGCAATTCTGTTATTGTCAGTCTTCCTTAGCCTTCTGATGGCACTGACACCAGCCTTGCTAAAATAATGGCAAGCCAGATCGCTGAGTCCTTTTTCAGTTATTACTAAATCTGGTTTGAACTTTAATATCTGCACACATAGGTTTTCAATGTATTCCTCTTCCAGTTTCAGTAAGACACTCCAATCTTCTTCCCTTAACAATTCTGCATTGGTTTGGTTCTCCCCTTTCTTGTATTCAAGAGCACAATCAAGAAGAATAATTCTTGGATTTAGTATTTTTCTTCTCATTTTGCCAGGGGCAACAACATCCTTGTTAAACATAACTCCTTTTAGAACTTTTGAATCCTCCAATTGACCACCAGGAATCTTCTCTATCTTAATGTACTTCTTGATATCCACCTCACGCAACCCCTGACCAAGTTCCACACCTACCATGGTCGTCGCATCTATAGCTAAGTCCTGAAAGATTCACAAAATATAGAATCAGTTACAACTTTTCATGAAACTATAATTCTATGGTCATGTTTTGCAGGATAATGTAACTCCATATAAACAATATTACACTGCCTAGACTTTAAATTCAGATAATCTGCCTTAACATATCTAGAACCTTCTGTGACTAAGATATACAATTGCAACTTTACCTCACCAAGAACTCACACTAGTTGCACTTTTTCAACTAATAATTTGGTTTTACAGGTTTATCAAACTCTGTTACCACTTTCTGAATCCAGGTCCCCAAACCCCCTCAAAAACAAAAAACAAAAAAGAGCTCCCACATAGAAATGAAACTCAGCACTTCCACCAAGACCAGCCAGTTCATGTAGAATTAGGATCCTATGCATTGAAAAGCCTAAACTAAAATCCAACACCTAAGCAAGAGGAGAACGAGGGAGTGGATGAAATTAGAAAAATTGGGCGGGGGGAGGGAGAATTACAACCCACAGAAAGTAACCAATAACAGAGATACTTACGGCAATCAGATCTCCAAATTGACTAGTAAATTTTGTCCCAATACAACTCTTGACTAGCCCTAACATTGTAGCACCTGGAAAATGAATAATGTGCCAGAATAACAATGAGAGAAAAATATCTTATCATAAAAATATTTACCACAAGTAACATTGCTAGAAACTGATCATTTCAAAAGAGATTGTTCAAAGTTTACAATAGTCAAAAGTGTCTTGGTTATAAGGAAATATGGAAGTGGTCAAAACTTACGATCGTTCACATCTACAGTCATTGCAATTTTGTCAAGCACTGAGAGAGCATCCTCGAGAGCTTTATTATAAGCTGCAGTACAGTAGAGCTCAACTTGTCATTGTCGAAATTGATCATCCACACTACGATAACAGAGAACATTTTAATATAAATGATTGTTACCACGACAGATGACTGTGGGATGATACTTCTTGTCAATGAAGGCTTCCGCAACATGAAGCATTTCACCAGCTACAACAAATAAATAAAACAAAATAAATTTCTCCACATTCAAATAGAAACTTTAAAACCTCAACTGAGACATTCACAATGACCAATAAGAATTTCGGAATTATTTATTGATTTCTAACAATAAGACTTTTCAGCACGCATCAGATAGACCCACATATAGATATGTTAAGTGAAGTCGCATGTAAATCAAAATTACACACCCCAAAAATAGGTAGCATTTGTATGCAGAAGATTTGCAAATGCAAGTGCATGCCTACACAGGGGCAGAACCAGTAGGGGTGCTCGGGGTTGTCACTCGCACCATCGATGCTCCAAGCAACATTATAATACCTTTGAAATTTTTTTTTTTAAAAAAAACCTCTATTGAGAACTATTTAGATATATAAATAAAAAGGTTATAACTTGTTGAGAAAATTTCAATTTAATCAAACCCCCCATAAATGTAAAACCCAGCTCACCCCCTGCGCCTACATGTGTATGATGTGTGCCCCAGAAAGTGTCTTTCAAATCTATTATAAGAAAATGATACAGATTACAAGTTCAATCCGCACCTAGGACAATAACAGATGTTGTGCCATCTCCTACCTCCTCATCCTGAGTGCGGCTTAGTTCAATCATTGACTGCATACAGAAAGGCACATATGTGAAAGGGAAATGAGATTCTCTATTCTGTAAAATTGTATGCTGCAGTGAATAAAATAATATAATACATTACAACTGTAAGCCAAAAACACTAGGAGTTCTTTTTTGGCCAGGATGAAGGAGAAGGACAAATCACTAAAAAGGATAATATCATGGTAAAGATTAAAAAATAGAGAAACTGACCTTTGCTGCTGGGTGTGCAACATCTAACTCACGAAGAATAGCATTTCCATCATTTGTCACGACAATCCCTGTATTAGTAAAAGCATAAACATTGAACATCACTAAGAAATGAAAAATTAGATAAATAAAAAAGATAACAAGCTGTATTAAGAATATAGTATCCAATTTAGGAGGACACTGATTCTATATAGGCTTAGCTCCTAGAGAATGACAATTTACTAGAACAGGATAATAATCTTTCGCATAAGTAATCTATAAATAATATTGCCCTTTTGTTCTCTACATCCTCTAATACAAGTATGCATGGTTCTTGTTAAGATGGTCATGGGTATTTCTTTTTAAAAAAAAAGATGGTTATGGATATCACCTCCAGCAGCATCAAGCAGCATCTTCAACATTGATCTTGGACCCAAAGTAGTGCGTATAATATCTGCAACAGCCTGTCAATAACAACCAAAACAGTTGATGGCAAATGAGAAAAACATGGGGGTTGTTGGCCAATTTTCAATTTCCCACTTAGAAGTATGAATAATTTCAATCCAAACACTTTTAGAGCCCTATTTTTGAATACTTAAACCAACCTACACCAAATTTTCATACCATTTTTAAAGATCTGCATTTGTTCACATGTTTAAAAATTAGTAAACCAAACATGTTATCATTTTCAAAATATTGGTCAATAAATACAACTCAAATCTAAGCAAAGTTTCATTTCCACACAAAATTTTCATTTTCTTCTGAAAGAAATAATCTAACTAGGGCTGTCAATGGGTCGGATTCTGGTCGGATCAGGCTCGTCCAGATCCGGCTCCATTTATATCGGATCGAATCATGTCGGATTCGGATCTTGCTCGGATCTAGATTTTTTGAATCCAACGGATTTTGGTCGAATTTGGCCGGATATCGGATATTTTTCGGATCCAATAAATTTGTATTTAAAAAGTTAAATTAATATTTTTTTCCTAAAATAAGTTTATTATCTTTTCAATTTTATTTAATTTTAGCTCACATTTTCAAAGTTTCTTTACTATATTCATATTTGTAGAATGAATATATTGGTTTAAATAAATTTATAAACGAATTATAAATTACTATCTTCTTAAATTGACGTTGAAATATTATCAATGATACTTATTTTTATAAATCATTTTGTATATATATCTTTCTTTTATTTGTTGTCGGATACGGATCTTCAACGGATCGGATCGACCTAAATCCATATTCGCTCCATGAGTTTCGGATTTCGGATCTTTATAATCGGATCAGGTCCATCGAATCTCTAATCGAACAATTATCCTAATAAATCGGATCGAATTCGGACGGATCCGGATTGAAATCCGCCCCATTGACAGCCCTAAATCTAACCAAACAACGCCACAAAGCCCTCTGTCCTACACTTACATTTTACATTGCCATCACTTTCCACAGTCCCACCTTACCCCGCAATCCCATGACACCAATACCAGAGTAAAAGACCACTAATAGTCTATTTGGTTACCAGATATATGAAAGAAAATTGTAGTAAAAGGAAAAAGAAAACAAGAGAAAGGAAAGGAAAGGAAAGGAAAGGAGAAAGAAGTTTTCTTGTTCGTGTTTGGTTGACTGGAAAACCATATTCCTGCAATTTCACTGTTATTCATCAACAACACCATAAAACTCGGGTATTCAATCTTTTGATCATTTTATTACTTATACAATACGTACACGTACATACATTAGTTCAATGTTATGCATCACATACGATGCATTAGTTTAAACATTAGACAAAATTAAAGTTTGTACAGTCCAAAGAGTCATACATTACCCATTAAGGAGGCCTTGAACAACCCCCCTCCCCCCCCCCCCCCCCCCCCCCAACCCAGATTTTGATTTTTCTATTTGTATTTCAATTTTATTTATATACAGTATATTATTTTTATTGCATTATTAAAATGCATTGGTATTTCAATATTTAAAAACAAAGATATTTATAAAACATACTATCACAATTGAATTTAGACTACAACTTTTTTTTTTTTTTAAATAAAAAAATTCTCACAACATTTTTTCGTATCATAAAATTATCTATGATAAAAACAATACCAAATTCGCAACAATCGTCAATCAATGTAAATAACCAAACCATTTATAAAATATGGAATTTATATCTTGTATCTAGGCCTATTTTCACAAACTTTATTACTTTATAATAATATATTCATAACAAAAAGATTGTTGATGTAGATCAATAAAGAATTAAAAAAATTTAAATGAAAACGGAGGTTCTCAAATGTGTAACATATTGTCTCTTTAAGCCATATGAATATCCGAATAATCGTTGGGTACTCCATCACCAAACTTGCAAACCTGAACACAACTGAAAAAAAACAAAAGGGATTAATTAGGATTATAATTTTTCAAATAAGAAAAAAAAATAGAAAATAAGAGACAAGATGAACAAGAAGTGTTACTACCTAGCTGGGACAACAAAAACTTTGGCGAAATGCTGTTTTTTAAAATCAAAGAATAAAAATATAACTAGTGTCATATTATTCATATAATTAATTAATTAATAAATATTACATACATTATACATACCAGATAATCTTCAAAAAAAAAAGTACATACCAGATAAACAGCGCATTGATGAGAACAGACGTCACATCTTACCGGCCTCAAGTAATGACCAGTTCGGTTGTAGCGGACATTTCGTCTGCCAAATAGATTTAATTATTTATGTTATATTTATTTAATATACAATAATTAAATAAAAAAAAAAACATAATAATGAAATAATCTGCAAAAAATCACTTACAGGCGGGGCAGAATCAAGTAGTCCCAATTCTATGAAAATAAAAGGAAAACAATCTTGGGGTTAAAAAAACAATTTAACACACAGAATATTAAATAAATATAATATATTAGGAATTACAATTCTGTGAAAATAAAAATAAAACAATTTCTTGGGTTTAAAAAAACAATTTAACACACAGAATATTAAATAAATATAAAATATATTAGGAATTACAATTCTGTGAAAATAAAAAGAAAATATTTCTTGGGTTTAAAAAAACAATTTAACACACAGAATATTAAATAATTATAAAATACATTAGGAATTACTCACAACGGATTGTCTCCCGCGGCCGGAAGTTACTCTGAAATAATGGAACCCCACTACAATTGGATCGTACAACAACCCTTTACAATGCCTACACACTAAGGCCGCGTCACCGTAATAACTGATGAACGTATGTAGAGGCATAATTGCAAAAGCGTCTATTGAAGATGAAGACGAGAAGTAGAAGAATTGTGAAATCAAGAATGAGGGGGAGAATTGATTTAGAATGATTTATATAAGTTTCTTGAGTTTATATATGAGTTAAGTTTCAATCGAGACGTATTAGTGAAAAATCTAGTAGAGATCTTAATTACCTTTTGCAGAGTGAAAAATCTAGTAGAGATGATCTTAATTACCTTAACCGTGAGGCGTGGGGAAAAGGGGCAGGGGTGGTTTGGGGCTTTCTCAATTTTCATATAAAATATTTTGTTATGTTTTATAATTATATAAAGTTTATATTATCAATGTTATATAAAATATTTTATTTTATGTATTACTACTATATAAAAAAATAATTTTACTAATTATGTAACAAATTATAATATTTTATAAATGTTATATTTAATCTCTAGGTAAATTATTAATAGTATATTGAAATAATAGTTTTACAAAAATATGTAACTAACATTTTATTTTCATATTTTATAATAATATGGAGTAATCTTTTAATTATAGAACAATGGGGCATAGTTGTAAACACGCAATAATAATAAGTTTCAAAAATTCAGGCAGATGTATCCAGAAAAAAAAAAAAAAAAAAAAAATTCAGGCAGAATGTACAAATCCAATTTTCAGAGGTAAATTACAAATTTTAAAATTTAATCAAAATGCTCAATTCCTAATTTCTAATGCCGAGGGGTAATATGTAATTACTAGTTTTAAAATTCAGCATAACCTTCAAATTATGCTAGCTAGCTTTTGCCAACTTTTTATTTGGGGCCAATTGGGACTAAAATTGCCAATAATCTATGAATTAAATTCGCAAACGAGCAATAATCATGATACAACTTTTGCCTATTTCCGAAAAAATCTTGAAATTACACAGCTAAAATGCGAAACACCAAAACCAATACAAAATTGATGGCAAAATAGCATTTTTAGTCCCTTAAGTTTTACTAGTCCGCGAAAATAGGACACTTAAATCTCTGGCAATCATTTTTAGTCCCATAAGTTTCGTAAGTCTGCGAAATTAGGACACTTAAATCTCCGGCAAGCATTTTTAGTCCCATAAGTTTCGTAAGTCTGCGAAATTAGGACATTTAAATCTCCGGCAAGCATTTTTAGTCCCATAAGTTTCACAAATCCGCAAAAGTAGGACATTTAAATATTCGGCAAGCATTTTTAGTCCCTTAAGTTTCACTTGTCCGCGAAATCAGGACACTTAATTTTTCAGCAAGCATTTTACATCCCTTAACTTTCACAAGTCGGCAAAATCAGGACACTTCATTTTTCAGCATGCAAGATACGTCCTATAACTTTTCTATGCCCGCAAATTTAGCCCACTTGACTGCAATTATAGTCCACAATTTGCCAAAAATTGCATAATTGCCCATTGGACAATTAATTTGAGAATTTTGCCACATTGAACAATTAATTTAGGGATTTTGCCAAACTGGATAATTAATTTGAGAATTTTGCCACACTGAACAATTAATTTTGGGATTTTGCCAAACTGGACAATTAATTCGGGGATTATGTGCTTTATTTGTAAAATTTAGAGCATCAATTTAGGTAGGTTCTTATTTATAGAATAGTGTTCTTTATTTTCAATAGTTGTACTATTTAATGTTATGAATGAATTGGAAAGCGGCGTATAGCCATTAAATTGAAATTTTTTTCCAATATAGCCTTTTAGATAAAAGTATTTCCCAAAATGACTCAAACTAAAAAGTATTTCCCTAAATGTACCTTTTGAGAAAAATCGCAATTGCCAACTGCGATTCTTCATTTTTATGAAATCATGGAAAATTATAAAAAAAAAAATTTTACCAAAAATCACAGTTAGCAAGTTGGTTTTTTTTTTTTTTTTTGATAAAATGGCTTGAGTTTTGTAATTATTTGATATTTATATTAGTAATAGTATTTTAAATGAAATGTTTGTCTTCTATTTCAGTATAAGTATGACATTGTGTTATCTCTTATATTTATAAATAATAAATCAAGTGTCTCCTGCATTCTTATCAAGCATGTTTATGTATAATCAGGTAAAATATATTTGTGCCCAAGACATTCATGTATTGTTCAAGTATTGCTATTGGAGTATAATTATATTGCTAGAGTGTGACCCATTTTTTTCTGTGTTAATAATGTTTATTTGAGATGCTTTCTGGCACTATGTTTGTAACGATCCATGCAAAAAGATAATACCACCCATCTACATAGTAAAAGATAACATAATAAGTTAATTATTTAAATTTGCATACCAATACATAGTAAAAAGTCGCACATATCTTCTTTTTCAGCAATCATTTTACGTCACTTAACTTTCACATATTTGTGCGATTTTTAGTTTATCAAGGCAATTTCGTTACAATAAAAAAAACCAAAAAAAATAAAAAGATTTACCTAACTGCGATTTTTGGTAAAAAAAAATTTATTTTATTTTTCATAATTTCGTAAAAATGCTGAATCGCAGTTGGCAACTGTGATTTTTCATAAAAGGTACATTTAGGGAAATACTTTTCAGTTTGAGTCATTTTGGAAAATACTTTTCAATTTGAGTCATTTTGGGAAATACTTTTATCTAAAAGGCTATACTGGAAAAAAAATTCAATTTAATGGCTATACGCCGCTTTCTAATTCATTTATAACATTAAATAGTACAACTATTGAAAACAAAGAACACTATTCTATAAATAAGAACTTACCCAAGTTGATGCTCTAAATTTTACAAATAAAGCACATGAATCCCCCAATTAATTGTCCAGTTTGGCAAAATCCCTAAATTAATTGTTCAATGTGGCAAAATTCTCAAATTAATTGTCCAATGGGCAATTATGCAATTTTTGGCAAATTGTGAACTATAATTGCAGTCAAGTGGACTAAATTTGCGGGTATAGAAAAGTTATAGGACGTATCTTGCATGCTGGAAAATTTAGTGTCCTGATTTTGCCGACTTGTGAAAGTTAAGGGACGTAAAATGCTTGCTGAAAAATTAAGTGTCCTGATTTCGCGGACAAGTGAAACTTAAGGGACTAAAAATGCTTGCCGAATATTTAAATGTCCTACTTTTGCGGATTTGTGAAACTTATGGGACTAAAAATGCTTGCCGGAGATTTAAATGTCCTAATTTCGCAGACTTACGAAACTTATGGGACTAAAAATGATTGCCGGAGATTTAAATGTCCTACTTTTGCGGACTAGTAAAACTTAAGGGACTAAAAATGCTATTTTGCCCAAAATTGATTCAATCTAGCCCAAAGATAGGAGACAAGCAAAAGCAACTCATCAGAAAAGTCTAGAAAACCACCAGAAGACTCTACGGTGTTGGCTGAATAATACAAGTTCTCAGAAACGAGTAAAAGAAAATCTAGGTTACTAATCTCAACCTGCAATTCCAATAAAGGAATGCGAAAAGGTAAACTTGTTTACACAACTACAGACAAACATGCATGATGCTGCATTGCTGACAGCAGGAAACTGCAGGCAACGAATGCAAAAGAAACCCTCGAGTGAAAATTTAATTTACAGTTCCAAACTAAACAAAAATGTAATCCAGTAAACAGTAATTTCCTCTTTCATTCAGGAATCATCTGCTCATTGTCTGCATCCCCTTCTTGCTCGATTTTAGGCTTTGATGGACCCTGGCCAGGGGCCTGTCTTTTCTTGATTCCACTAACTATATCATCAATTCTCAAAAGCATGCAAGCAGCTTCAATGGCTGTCTTAAATGCTTGTGCCTTCACAGTGTAGGAATCCCATATCTAAACATCCATATAATATATCAATTAAATAATATAATTAACTCACAAGAAACTCATTTTATCACCAAATTCACCAAGGCAGGAAAAGAGAACTGGAAAGAAAGACATCATTCGCACCTTCCGCTCTTTCATATCAGCAGTTTCACCAGTATTCCCATCTATGCCAATCCACGCATTCTCACCATTTGCATGCTAAAATAAAGAGAACAAAAAAAATACGTAGGGGCATCTTTTAGAACTTGTACACAAAGTTCAAAAGACAAGGGAGATAGATTTCACAAAGTTCAACAGACAAGGGAGATAGATTTCACAAAGTTCAACAGACAAGGGATATAGATTTCACCTTTCCTTGCAAGGCAGTCATGGTTCTAATCACATTGACCCCGCAGTTCTGAGCCAAGGTTCTTGGTATAGCCTCGAAAGCGATGGCAGCAGCTTCATAAGGCCACTGTTTAAAAAGATGCATAAGTGATTTTATTTTTTGCAAATTTCTTTATCAGATGCATGAGCTAGTTGGTAGCATACGCGAAAATTGAACACAGTTCTGAAATTGATGTAGCATTGAACTTTACAATACATTACTTTCCAAAGTTGAAAATTTGAAGCTGAGGGTTTATTTTGATAACCAATTAACACTGATACAACCTGACAAGTGCAAGAGAGACAATCATTTCACCTTTTCTACGCCTTCAATAGACGAGCTCTTCTGCTTTAACATAGCCGATACAGTCAGCTCGGTGGCACCTCCACCCGGAACAAGTTTTGGATTTTTTATTATGTTTCTTGCTACAGACATTGCATCCTGGGTACAAAAAGAATTTGAAAATCAAAATCTCTCACTTTTACCGGGAAAAAACGTTTAGTAAGAAAAAATCACAGATACCTGCAAATTTCTCTCAACTTCGTTCAGTAGATCCTTGCTGGCACCCCTCAAAAGTACTGTGCATGCTTTTGGATCTTTGCAGTCAACAATGAAGGCAAAGAACTCGTCTCCAATTTTCTTCACTTCGAAAAGTCCAGCACCAGTACCGACATCAGATTCCTGCAATTCATCAGGTCTGTTAACAATAACAGCACCAGATGCCCTGGCAATTCTGTTATTGTCAGTCTTCCTTAGCCTTCTGATGGCACTGACACCAGCCTTGCTAAAATAATGGCAAGCCAGATCGCTGAGTCCTTTTTCAGTTATTACTAAATCTGGTTTGAACTTTAATATCTGCACACAGAGGTTTTCAATGTATTCCTCTTCCAGTTTCAGTAAGACACTCCAATCTTCTTCCCTTAACAATTCTGCATTGGTTTGGTTCTCCCCTTTCTTGTATTCAAGAGCACAATCAAGAAGAATAATTCTTGGATTTAGTATTTTTCTTCTCATTTTGCCAGGGGCAACAACATCCTTGTTAAACATAACTCCTTTTAGAACTTTTGAATCCTCCAATTGACCACCAGGAATCTTCTCTATCTTTATGTACTTCTTGATATCCACCTCACGCAACCCCTGACCGAGTTCCACACCTACCATGGTCGTCGCATCTATAGCTAAGTCCTGAAAGATTCACAAATTATATAATCAGTTACAACTTTTCATGAAACTATAATTCTATGGTCATGTTTTGCATGATAATGCAACTCCATATAAACAATATTACTCGGCCTAGACTTTAAATTCAGATCATCTGCCTAAACATATCTAGAACCTTCTGTGACTAAGATATACAATTGCAACTTTACCTCACCAAGAACCCACACCAGTTGCATTTTTCAACTAATAATTTGGTTTTACAGGTTTATCAAACTCTGTTACCACTTTCTGAATCCAGGTCCCCAAACCCCCTCAAAAAAAAAAAAAAAAAAAGAGCTCCCACATAAAAATGAAACTCAGCACTCCCACCAAGACCAGCCAGTTCATGTAGAATTAGGATCCTATGCATTGAAAGGCCTAAACTAAAATTCAACACTTAAGCAAGAGGAGAACGAGGGAGTGGGTGAAAGTAGAATAACAGAGATACTTACGGCAATCAGATCTCCAAATTGACTAGTAAATTTTGTCCCAATACAACTCTTGACTAGCCCTAACATTGTAGCACCTGGAAAATGAATAATGTGCCAAAATAACAATGAGAGAAAAATATCTTATCATAAAAATATTTACCACAAGTAACATTGCTAGAAACTGATCATTTCAAAAGAGATTGTTCAGGGTTTACAATAGTCAAAAGTGTCTTGGTTATAAGGAAATATGGAAGTGGTCAAAACTTACGATCGTTCACATCTACAGTCATTGCAATTTTGTCAAGCACTGAGAGAGCATCCTCGAGAGCTTTATTATAAGCTGCAGTACAGTACAGCTCAACTTGTCATTGTCGAAATTGATAATCCACACTACGATAACAGAGAACATTTCAATATAAATGATTGTTACCACGACAGATGACTGTGGGATGATACTTCTTGTCAATGAAGGCTTCCGCGACATGAAGCATTTCCCCAGCTACAACAAATAAATAAAACAAAACGAATTTTTCTACATATTCAAATAGAAACTTTAAAACCTCAACTGAGTCATTCTCACTGACCAATAAGAATTTCGGAATTATTTATTGATTTCTAACAGAAAGGCTTTTCAGCACTCATCAGATAGACCCACATATAGATATGTTAAGAGAAGTTGCATGTAAATCAAAATTACACACCCCAAAAATAGGTATCTGCATTTGTATGCAGAAAATTTGCATATGCAAGTGCACACGCCTACACAGGGGCAGAACCAGTAGGGATGCCCGGGGGGGGGGGGGGGGGGGGGGGTCACTAGCACCACCGATGCTCCAAGCAACATTATAATACCTTTGAATTTTTTTAAAAAAAAAAAAAACCCTCTATTGAGAACTATTTAGATATATAAATAAAAAGGTTATAACTTGTTGAGAAAATTTCAATTTAATCTAACCCCCATAAATGTAAAACCCAGCTCAGCCCCTGCGCCTACATGTGTATAATGTGTGCCCCAGAAAGTGTCTTTCAAATCTATTATATGCAAATGATACAGATTAAAGTTCAATCCGCACCTAGGACAATCACAGATGTTGTGCCATCTCCTACCTCCTCATCCTGAGTGCGGCTTAGTTCAATCATTGACTGCATACAGAAAGGCACATATGTGAAAGGGAAATGAAATTCTCTATTCTGTAAAATTGTATGCTGCAGTAAATAAAATAATATAATACATTACAACTGTAAGCCAAAAACACTAGGAGTTCTTTTTTGGCCAGGATGAAGGAGAAGGACAAATCACTAAAAAGGATAAGATCATGGTAAAGAGAAAAAATAGAGAAACTAACCTTTGCTGCTGGGTGTGCAACATCTAACTCACGAAGAATAGCATTTCCATCATTTGTCACGACAATCCCTGTATTAGTAAAAGCATAAACATTGAACATCACTAAGAAATAAAAAATTAAATAAATAAAAAAGATAACAAGCTGTATTAAGAATAAGGTATCCAATTTAGGAGGACACTGATTCTATATAGGCTTAGCTCCTAGAGAATGACAATTTACTAGAACAAGATAATAATCTTTCGCATAAGTAATCTATAAATAATATTGCCCTTTTGTTCTCTACATCCTCTAATACAAGCATGCATGGTTCATGTTAAGATGGTCATGGATATTTCTTCTTAAAAAAAAAGATGGTTATGGATATCACCTCCAGCAGCATCAAGCAGCATCTTTAACATTGATCTTGGACCCAAAGTAGTGCGTATAATATCTGCAACAGCCTGTCAATGACAACCAAAACAGTTGATGGCAAATGAGAAAAACATGGGTGTTGTTGGCCACATTTTCAATTTCCCACTTAGAAGGTCTGAATAATTTCAATCCAAACACCCTTTAGAGCCCTATTTTTGAATCCTTAAACCAACCTACACCAAATTTTCATACCATTTTTAAAGATCTGCATTTGTTCACATGTTCAAAAATTAGTAAACCAAACATGTTATCACTTTCAAAATATTGGTCAATAAATACAACTCAAAATCTAAGCAAAGTTTCATTTCCACACAAATTTTCATTTTCTTCTGAAATAACTCAAAGAAGAAGAAATCTAACCAAACAACTCCACTAAGCCCTCTGTCCTACACTTACATTTTACATTGCCATCACTTTCCACAGTCCCACCTTACCCCGCAATCCCATGACCCCAATACAAGAGTAAAAGATAAAAAACCACTAATAGTCTATTTGGTTACCAGGTATATGAAAGAAGATTGTAGTAAATGGAAAAAGAAAACAAGAGACAGGAAAGGAAAGGAAAGGAAAGGAGAAGAAAGAAGTTTTCTTGTTCGTGTTTGGTTGACTGGAAAACCATATTCCTGCAAATATTTAGTTATAGGTTTGATTGTTAGGATAGTTTAGGAAAATTATCTTAATATATACACATGTTTGATAGGTTAGTAATGTTTTAAAATAAAAAAAGATATTAAATTTGATGATGTACCTAAAATTATCACTACAATCCTTGTAAAAATCAAAGTAGATAATTAGTTTCAGAACCAAGTAAAAACTAGCGATTACTAAAGGAATAAATTTTAAGTTATAAAAGTCAATATCCCGTGCAAACTAGAGTAAAAATGAGTGTCAGAGCCAAGCAAACAATAACAATAAATTTAAAGTAAACTATAAAATCATCGTTATTGTCCTCGAAAAAGGCCTCGGTAATCACAGGCCCTCTTCAAGTATACTTTTTTATGGGAGTTTCAATTGTCACATATTAGTCAACTATCTTCACAAAATACTATTTTATGCACTTGGTGCAACAAAATAAATCAATTTCATATTTTTTGTGCATAATAAAAATAAAAATTACTTTTTCATGTCATATTTAGATTCCAAGTTAGACAAAAGATATGATATATATAGCACATTACACAAACCTCAATTGTGCTTCTCCTTGAAAAAGGAGATATAGATGTTAAAAGTCAAAAGTTTCCTATGGAAAGATGGATCTTACAAAATTTCCTTCACTTTCTCACTCTTTCCTTACAAACAAGCAGACTATAAGGAAACTATTTACCCTTTCATAAAAGCATACTCCACGCATTATTTCACAAGGTATTCATAGCAGGTCTCACTTCACCACAAAAGTCATCCAACTCATACAATATTATACAATTCCTTGATGCTTATAACTTTGCAGTGAAGGAGTCACATAACCTGCCTTAATTTTAAGTTTTAATTTCATTATAGCAGAAAAGAAGTTCAGAATCTAGACATGACTCATTATTTTCATGCTCAGGTTGTAAATTGATACTCAAAATGGAAAGATAGCTACAATGCGGTATCTATTACCTTTGATGCTTGGATATTTGCACGGTGCACCTTGGTACCAGACTCCCGCTTCAATGAATCATCTGATTATACCCGATATTAGCATATATAAGACAAAGAAACAACAACGCACAACATACAAATCAAACTACACTTCTTTACTGATTTCATGTAATTCGGAAATGCAATCACCTGTTAGTAAATCTTGATAGACCATCATGATTGCAGATTTTTAGCCGCTAGAAGGAAAGCGCCTTTGTGAAAGAGGAGAGGAGAACTTTTAGGGTTTGGGAGAACAGAGATTTGAATAGGTAAAGGGTTTTTCGGACTTCCTAAAGTGGACCTTGATTTGCCCTAAATTACAGATTCAACCGGCCTTCTCAATCATTCTTGATTTTTCCTAATTCAGAAATTGAAATGGCTGATGGTGGGCTTTACCTTTTTAGTTTGTTGGGCCTCGTTTGTTTGCACAAGAAGTTACGGTGGGCCTGCAAATTAAAGGCCCATTTCATTTCACTTCATTCTTTTTTCTTATTCAATTGCTAAAGTTTAAATAAAAAAATTTGGCACCAACTTAATTGGTTCGCATATAAGCAGGGCAGGCTTCCTAGCCCACGTTTCCTTGAACGTTGCTTCCCGAAATCCATGCAGCCTTTATTTCACGTGAATCATTTTTTTTTTTTTTTTGGTTTTTCAAGGGTTTAATCCCTTTCGAGGCGGGTCGAACACATAAAGTGGGTACCTCTCCCAACAGGAATTCGAACATGAGTCCGCTACTTTGTAATGACTAGTCTCTTCCACTAAATCAACCACATGTTATATTTCACGTGAATCATTGACATTCTTTAAATCCATATATATTGATACGACCTAAAAGGGAAAAATAAGAGAATTATGAACAATTTAATTAGACATTTAAAAATAAATTATTAGCTTTAAAATAAAAAATAAAAAACTTCCCTTATTCTTTCTTGGTATGGAACATGTTGGTCGTTTCCCCAGCGGTCAGTGCAAAAATTTCAAATCGATTAAAGCCAAATTGTAAAAAAAGACGATCAAGATTTTCCTCCTCTGTGTTGCAAACTGGACTGGCTGCAGTCCAAAGAATTTGCACAGGTGAACTTCGCCAACCATTTCTTTGCCCAAAAAAAATCATCGAGAATTATGCAAGGAAAGATCTTATATATGTGTATTGTGAGTCCTTCTTTCCCCCTTTTTTAGCATACTCTGATTTGCTTATGAGGAATATGGGTTGTTGACTAGCTAATAAGGTAATGACTCTTACTTCATATCCTTAATGGACGACTTTTCATAGAGTTTTGACGAGTTTTTAGAGTTGAGTATGTATATATAAGGTAATGACTCTTACTTCATATATACCCTTAATGTCATATCTAGTTATTCTTCATTCATTCATTTATTATATACCGTAGAACTTAGACATTTCAAAGTTACATAGCTTTTTACAGAGATTCATAGTTAGTATGTATTATTGCTTTCGTAGAGAGTAGATTTAGAGACTTATTCTTGCGGGGGAGATCGGAGGTTTCGGGACAAAAAAGCCGAAGATTGAACGAAAGGATTTCTTGAAGTGGAATTTTCATTATTGCATTTATATTATTGTTTCGTACTCTTTAATTTTTATAATATTGGCACGAGTTCCTTTAATTTTATGTTGTTTGCTTTCAATAAAAATGAGTAGCTAAACTAGGGTGTTACGTAGTAATGGCATATATTAATTTTGCATGGTTTCAGTATGCGATAAATTGTCAAGCGTTTGATTTGATTATGCTCTATGTCTTGCATGTGTTCTTGCCGATTGCATGTTAGATCTAATATCTTGTTTAAATTCTTATTGCATACCACTTATGATTAGATAAGAGTAAAATATGTAATGGTGCGTTATAGGACGTGAAGACGACCTAAGACGATTATACCCCTATGTTAGGTTTGATTTAGAATTATGAGCTACGTGTATAAGCTCGATTTTGATAAGTGCAATTTTTTAAAAGTTCAACGATAAAGTAGGTTGATAATTGAATCCTCAAATAGTCCACAAAATTAATTGCATGAAAATACTAGTTTTGTTATTGATATTATCATTTACAATTTTTTAATTCCAGCTTAATAATTAGTTTAATCTTTTGTTGCTTTCCTAATTAAATAATCAATTTATCAAATCACTGTTATTCATCAACAACACCATAAGATCACTCAGGTATTCAATCTTTTGATCATTTTATTACTTATTATTACTTATACAATACGTGCACATACATACATTAGTTCAATGTTATGCATCACATACGATGCATTAGTATAAACATTAGACAAAATTAAAGTTTGTACAGTCCAAAGAGTCATACATTACCCATTAAGGGGTCCAAAGAGTCATACATTACACATTAAGGGGGCCTTGAACACCCCCCCACCCAAGATTTTGATTTTTCTATTTCTATTTCAATTTATTTATATATATTATTTTGTTGCATTATTAAAATGCATTGGTATTTCAATTTTTATTTTTATTGATCTACATCAACAGTCTTTTTATTATGAATACTATATTATAAAGTAATAAAGTTTGTGAAAATAGGCCTAGATACAAGATATAAATTTCATATTTTATAAATAGTTTGATTATTTACATTGACAAGACGATTGTTGCGAATTTGATATTGTTTTTACCATAGATAATTTTATGATAAAAAAAATGTTGTGAGAATTTTTTTTATTTCCAAAAAAAAAAAAAAGGTTGTAGTCTAAATTCAATTGGATAGTATGTTTTATAAATATCTTTATTTTTAAATATTGTTTTGTTATAAAATATAAATTACTTTTTACTGATAATATTTTTCGACCCCTCGACTTCTAATTCCTAGATCCGCCTCTGCAAAGAGTAGTCAAGCTTCGGTGTTGCGGAACTTTAAGCATCGAGGGAAGGGATTTTTCCAAAGGTGGCAACATGCAATATTTATTAAGATGGGTAAGTGCCAACTACAAAAAACCTAGGATGAAAGTGTAGAATGCTCAAAGTGTAGGAGGGAAAGTGTTTTTTCCCCTAGATAAAATATAGGAAGTCCAAAAGATACATTTATAGTGTATAGATACTCCCGGCTTTTATAAAAAAAAGAAAAAGAAAAGTATACCCCAGAACCAAGTATGAAAGGAGAAATACTCCCAAAACCCTTGGTCTTCTGATTCTTCAGCTATTGGCCGGTCGATTAATATGGTGTAAATCTTGATCGGCCGAAATTTGGAAAAATTAAAATTTAGGTATTTTGTTTTATTTATCAGTTATTAAGAAATATTAAAACATGGGGCATCATCGACCGAAAACAAGGAGTAAGAATAAGAGGACAAGGGCTGAAGACAATGTGGAGACCGCCTCTGAAATTTTTAGGTAAAAGTTATGGAATTGTTATGTATTTGTTGTAGTTTCTAGCCCAGATAAATGGTTAATTAACTCTAATCTATTCTAGGTTTCGGTGCTGTACTTCGTTATATGGGTTTTGTTAATTTTATTAACTTGTTTACTTTTGTTGGAAGCTACATTTAGGGGATGTTTAATTATGTAGTTTGTTGGAAAACTTTCTGATTAAGAAAAAACTGAAAAAGGACTCAACAAATTACTTTCTTCTTAATTTGAAGCAAAAGGAGCAGATGAACTAATTACTGTGTCTAATATTTGTTAACGGGGTGTAGGAAGATTCTTTCAAATGGAGAGGTGACTGAAGATGATTTAAATCAGCTGTATATGCTCTGGAAGCCTGTGTGTCAAGGATGTCGAGTAAACACCAAGGACAATCCCAATTGCTTTTGTGGGCTGATTCCACCTCCCAATGGAAGTCGAAAATCCGGGCTATGGCAGAAGACCTCAGAAATCGTAAATTCCCTTGGTCCCGACCCATCAGACGACCTACGTGCATCTACCAGTAAACCTGCAGGCTTGACAAATCTTGGTGCAACTTGTTATGCCAATAGCATACTGCAATGCCTGTACATGAACAAATTGTTCAGAGATGGTGTATTCTCTGTTGAACCTGAAGTCTTAGATCGAGAGCCCGTGTTAAATAACCTTGTGCGGCTTTTTGCACAGCTTCATTCTAGTAAAATGGCTTTTGTGGATTCAGCACCATTCATCCAGACCTTGGAACTGGATAATGGTGTTCAACAGGATAGCCATGAGTTTCTCACTTTGCTTCTCTCTTTGCTTGAGCGGTGCTTGAGCCAGTCTAAGGTTTCCAAAGCCAGAACAATTGTACAAGACCTTTTTAGAGGAGGTGTCTGTCACGTGACTAGGTAAAGATAAGTTACGATTCTGGCTTGTATTTTTGTTGTGATGTGAAAATTCTCGATCAGGTGTATAGAAAACATGATAATTTCGTGCATATATGGTTTATAGTTTAGAATACGACAACCACAACAATGGATAGTAGTTATCAGGGTTAAAAATATTTTATTTCACAAGTCATTCACGTATAGGTCTTATAATCACTGAATAAATAATTTACTTGAGTTTATGTTATGATTTACAATGAAGCAATATTCTCTCATTCTACTTTTGTACATGGCATCTATAGTTGAAAAAATGTCTCACTTTCTCTATTAATATTCTCTCAGTTAGTTTGTACAGGGTATTAATTTTCTAGTAACTCACTTTTCTATTCTCAAATGAGAAAATTTTTATTTAATCAATGTATATTCATTATTCATGGTCTCACTAATTGCATAATTACAGAGAGTTTCAGTATGTTTGTGACTACTTTCCATCTCTAGCTCTACCTCTCTTTTTCAGCAAGCAACTTATCATGTTTCCGATAACATCCCTCTTAGTCCGCTGATAAGATATCATTTTTATCATCATCATTAGTTTAAAATCTTAATATTTTCTTTTCGTTTCTTTGAAATGAAATGACCTTGTTTATATTTTCTTGTTCAACTATCTAGGTGCTCAAGATGTGGAAAGGAGTCTGAAGCCTCATCAAAGATCGAAGACTTCTATGAACTGGAGCTGAATGTTAAAGGTTTGAAGAATCTAGATGAGAGTCTGGATGATTACCTTAGCATAGAGGAACTTCAAGGGGACAATCAATATTATTGCTGTGCATGTGCTACTCGAGCTGATGCTACTCGTAATATTAAGTTGCGGAGATTGCCTGCAGTCCTAAATTTTCAGCTCAAGCGATGTATCTTCCTTCCAAATGTAATTGCTTTCTCATGCCTGCCATATCTATTCAAAATTGTTCTAGATAATATAGTTCTCTTGCTGAAATTTATAACATTTTGCTGAAAAAGTTATAGCAACTTCCCATTTCATCTGCTGGAAACATATGCCTCCTCGGGTGGATCAGAAAGAACAGTTTATGTGTAGGTTATGTATTTGCCAGCCATTATATTCTTTCCTGTCATCTAGGTGGACTGCCATCTTGTTTGATGGTGCTTTGGGTTTCTATTGAACTGCTTTACATGCTCCTACTGATGCTATTTTTACTCGTCAGCTCGATATATTTCTGTGAAGTATATTTTTCTCGTTATGCATTCGTTAGATGTGAACATACTCCTCTGCCTTTCAGCAGCATTAACATTAGGGAAAGTGGTCATGTCAATGATAGTGCTCCTCGAGCCCCCATCTGCTAAATATCAAATGACTCAATATAATGTATTTCCAGTAAAATATTGAGAAAGGAAGTAAGACAATATCTACACTCAGTAGTGAAGTTTCAGTATCAATTGAATTTACCTTTATTTTTGGTGTCTCTCCTCTCAACTATGTTGGTGTTACTTTGTTTATATTTGCAGACCACCACAAAGAAGAAGATCACTTCGGCCTTTTGTTTCCCTAAAGAACTTAACATGGCACGAAGGTTATCTGAGTGTTCTGAGTTGGATATGATCTATGATTTGTCAGCCGTCTTGATACACAAGGGTTCTGCTGTCAACAGTGGCCACTATACAGCCCATATAAAGGATGAAAAAACTGATGAGTGGTGGGAATTTGATGATGAATACGTCTCAAACCTGGGTCTACAGCCATTCGGATCAAGTTCGTCAGTTACCGCTGTTAAGGCCAAGCAAGATGAACTAGTGAACTTCTCTTCTGCAAAACAAGTGATCATTCTTGATGATGAGAATCACACAAATGCCGATGAGCTGCAATCTTCTGATTCAAATGGTGTTCATCATGTTCAAACATTTACATCTAGTGATGCTTATATGCTAATGTATGTGCGTAGACATTCAAAAACTCGTGGTCAAAGAACCACAGCAGAGACCGAGGAACACAAAATGGATATAGATGGTTCTGTAATTTCACAGGAATCTGATAGTTGTCCTCCAACCTATCTCTTGAAAGACGTAGAGATGTTAAATTCAGTATATACTGACTCTTGTGAGAAATATAAGTCAAAGAAGAAATTTGAGCTAAATCGCATTACGGAGAGGCGACAAGAAGTGCGCTCAATCCTTTCTGAAGCTCCAGTTCAATCACTTGAGAAGCCGTACTACTGGATTTCAATTGACTGGCTTCGTCAATGGGCTGACAGCATCACTCCATCGTATGTCGTAACTTCATTCTCTTTCATCTCCCACATTGTTTTGTTACCTTATTGGTTAGAAAAAAACCATTTTTATATGCTCAAGTATCTACATAATACCTTTTCCTAGAAATGTCCCTCTCTCCATGTTTGAAGATCCATAATGTATGTATATTTTCAGTTCTGATGTTACATACCCTGCATTACTAATATTATAATCTATAATGTTTGCATTGTATTAATTACTCTTGAATTGTGAAAGGCACATAAAACTTATAAGTTAAAACCATGATTTTGTTTCATAAGAATTTTCTAGGGTAACCGGTGTTGGAAAAAGATGAATTGCTTACTTCTTTGTGATTTTAAATTTTCATAAACCTCAGATTCATTAAGAAGTATGGAGAGCACTCCGGTGCCACCTCCTGAGACATCATAATGACTCTTTATATGTGGCCAGGGAGAATAAATGCAGCTTAAAATCACTACTTGTGCAGGACAATTGACAACACCTCTATACAGTGCTTGCATGGAAAGGTGCCAGTTTCAAGGATTAACAACATGAAGCGTTTATCTGTTGAAGCTTGGACAATGATGTATTCTAAGGTATATTGTATGTTATTTTATTCTTAAGTGAGGTAAGTGTGAATCTGTGAGATGTCTTTTAGAGATTTTAGTTGAAAAAGCTTTTTATGATCTTTCCCTCACCAATTTAAAAGTCCTCTTCTGATTTATCTTTTTTCTCCAGTATTGTCCCCTCTGACTGCCTCACTACATAAAATATATTATCTGAGATAAATCTTCTCCCTGCTATTTGTAACGTTTTGGGGTGCTCTTATTGTGTGGGGAGTGATTTGATCAACAATATCTTGCATAAGATCTATTTTACATAGGTTTAGGTGATTTATTTCTGTTGACACTGTAGAAATCAAGCACAAAAGAAACCAGTCAAATCTTCATGGGTGATAAAATTTAGATCCCAATTTATGTGGTAAATTTCTGGACCTTCTGTCACGTTTGGGATACTCGGTTTGAATTTAATAATAAATTTATAATAGTTTTATCTCCCTAAGTTTATGTTGTAAGATTTTAGTTTATACGTGTATTCTTAGAAGTCACAATCATACCCAAATATAATTGTCTCCACCCTGTTGTTCTATTGAGACTTTTGAGAAGGAACATTTCATTAAGTTTTGAGCTGGCAATCTGAAATTAATATCAAAATTAATGAAGAATTGATGAGACCCTTACTCAATCGAATTATATTTATCAAAAACTCTCGCTTATTTATCTTTTTGATGGAGTATTAAGCCTCTCAGAGGAAGTCTCTTTTTTTTTTGTACCAAAGGTTGGTAAGTATGAAGGTAGAATGGCAATCATGTTAGAAAGGCTGTGACGTGAATCTCCATGACCTTTAACAAACATTGAATCGACGATTTTTATGGTCTTTTATCCTGCAAACTGTTCAGCCTTACCGTGCCTAAGATAGCAAATAGTTTTGGGCTACTGCTTGAAGAACTAGATTATTCTTTGTCTTGGAACTTTGGTATGGTTGTATATAGTTGAATAGTCATCATTTTGTTCAGGCTTTTGAAGATTCATTTCCTGTTCCACTTGTGTTTTCAACGGCATCCAAATTTTTTCTGATAATTATTGTAATTCTTGTGACAAGTATGACGGAGGTCCAACATTGGCCAAGGTCGACAACTGCATTGATTGCATCTTTGAGATTGGTCGGAATATGGCTCGAGCGGATATCTACAGGGATAAAAGATCATTGATGAATGAACTTGCAGAAGCAGCACTTGCAGGGGAGCCTTTAGATGGCAAGTTGTACTATGTATCTAAGTCGTGGTATGACATGTACAAAAGGAGTTTACTTGTTTCTCTTAATCCTAATTTTCTTATATTTGTCTGATCTTATACCACTATTTGTTAGTTTTGAGATGCAGAACATAAGATTGAGGCTTGTCTTTTACCATATTTGACTAAAACTTATTTTGACAAACACTCTTTTAATTGTTTTTAGAATAAATTGATTTTGAAATAATAGAGGAAATGATGCAAGACAAAGCATCAATATATCCTACCACAAATTAAGGCGTGGTAACTTGAGTTGCAGATATGAGCCACATGTGAAAAAAGGTCGGTAGAGTAGTGAGCCTAAGTTTTTATATGTCAAAGAACCCCTAGCAGATCTGTTTCAAATAAGAAAAGGAAGAAAGTGTAATCTGTTAATTGAGTTCTTGTAGGTGTTCATTTACAGGCTGAGTGATCTCAGGACTATTCCTTGAGTATCCTGCTTCTCTCCATTCTTTCAGCTGCATGCCTCTTTACCAGAACACTGTTCTAGGCGTTTTGACTCCACGTCTGTCTTAGAATTACAAGAAATTAAGAGCTGGATTATCATTTTAGCAGAATATAAAATGATTTGTCTATTGTGAAAAAGTGATTTCTTTTTTAATTTCAACCTTTTTTGTTGTTCTACTTTATAGGTTGCAGCAATGGCTACGTAGGAAAAGCATAGACTTGCCATGCCATGCTGATTCTGGACCTACAGCTTCCATTAGGTGCCCTCATGGTGAACTTATGCCTGAACTGGCTCCTGGTGCTAAACGCTTACTGGTGCCTGAGAGTCTCTGGAATTTTATATACGACACTGCCATGGAGGTGAAGCCTGGTGACACTGTGGGGTGTTCAACTTTCTCTACAGACTCTGAACCATGTGCTATATGCAGTGTTGAACTTACAAAAGCTGCATTCTCAGAAGACAGTTTGAGGTTATTGAAGATTAATTACTTACTTGGAAATATATTTACTTTTATGTGACTCATTTGCTGCTGTATTCTGCAGAGAATTCAAGTTGATGCAGCGGCAAAATCATGAAAAATTAGCCATGGGTAAAAATATAGTTCTTTATCCGGATACAAAATACTTTTTATTGCCCTCATCTTGGCTTTCAAAATGGAGAAGCTACATTAATGCTGGTTGGAAGAATGCTGCTGCTGCAGAACTTGATACACTTGACACTGTTGTTGATATGCTGCTGTGTGAAAAGGTTATACACGATTTCCTCTAGTGATCTCAATTACAATTACGTTATGAAATCTGATGATTTTTTTCTTCAATGGTAATATATTATTTCTATTAAGCTGCTTGTTTTTATTTATCAAAGACTTATGTCTTTTATTGTTGGATGGAAGGAACCTTTGGGTCAGAAGTTAATTATAATTGATATGGTTATTTTCTGTAAATTTTAATAAATTTGATTGGAAGCATATTAGTAGGTAGTTTTGTTTACCTTATGTTGCTGTGAGTTAGAGTAGAGGTGCTAAATGCATTGTTGACCAATTTCTTTCTATTCATTTGATCTGCGGGATGCACTCTGTTGTGTGGGTTCTCCTAACTCTCTTCATGTAAATCAGCATGGTGAACTTCTCGAGAGACCTCCCAAACTCCAGTGGAAGCGAGACCAAATTCTCCAGAAGTCACCAGCTGTAAGTCTGATTTAATTTTTTGAGTTTCTTCTCAATCAATCCCAATCCACTCGCCCCCCTAGCCTCTTTATCTCATCCTTAATTATTCTTCTGCATTTTTATTGCATGGAAAGGGCTCTAAGTTATTCAAACCTCTTTAAGAATATTTTATTTGGACTTTATTATCTTATTGCCAAACATCTAAATCTTACTAGTTGCAGACACTTGCTCTTGTATTATAATGACAGTTCCTTTTTTTCTTTATTTATTTTCAATTTCAGACAGACGGACTTACAATCATTGTTGAGGATGATTGGAGATTATTTTGTCAGGAATGGCATGGTACAGAGTCTAAGTGTATTTCTGCCAGAATTGAGATTGATAATGCTGTGGAAGATGAAATCATTGGTCCTTGTGATGAGGAGCTAAATATGAATATGAATGAGGAAGTGAATAGGGAGCCATGTAAGATGCTTACAATTAAGACTTTCCCTCAGGTAATTTTAGAGTTCCAGTGATCTATATTATACTCATATAGGGAACAGTAGGTTACTTGATTCGTGGTCCTAACCACACAAAATAAAATAAAATTCTATATATCTTAATTCTCACAAGTTGACATGCAAGTGCATGATACGTTCAGTATTTAAGCACACAATGTCAGGGTATATGAATGCACCCCCTGGGCGACCATTCAACAAAATCCATGGACTGAAATTGAAATTTTATGAAGAACTTGTAAAAGATAAAAAGAATTTTGATTAAGCAGTTGTTATGGTCTACACAATCTAATCCTTATTGTTTATCATGTGTCATAAGCAAGTCAGGGTTGATAACCAGGTTGGACAATTTCTGTTTACGTTATTATTAGTTTTGAAATATGTCAATTCTGAATGAATGTTTCCAAGAAACTTGCATATATTGCCGTCATATTGTTCTACATTCATTTCTTATAGTATATACAGAGTAATGCTAGATTCACACGTGTGTTACGTCAAATCCTTGTATTTATCACTGGGATAGATATTTAACAATGCTGATGACATGTACTGATACTTATGCCAGGATTTCCTTATGGAAAAATGTTGAGTCAAATCACTTATAAGTCACAAAACTTTCTTTTAGTTTAGGGGCCTCCAGGGGAACTAAGGAATTCTATTTGGGTGGCTGGCTTCTTCCACTCAGTCATGTAAACTAGTTGCTTCTTCCCTGTAGGTTTGTGAGGAGTGCATTGGTGAAAGGGAAAGTTCTGAATTGACGAAGAAGCTTAATTATACCAATGAGGATATATGTGTTTGTTTGATTCGTGGCAAGGAACCTCCAAAATCAATCTTAGCAGCATCAGGGAGCATCTCAGAGCCAAGTCGCCGAACTTCCAAGCGATCAAAGAAAGCGGCATTTGGAAACTCTGTAAATCTTAATGTTTCTGCATCCACATCCATTTACCAGCTGAAGATGATGATATGGGAATCCTTTGGGGTATGACAATTACAATGTTTTGTTGTTACTTGTATGTAGCTTCTCTATTCTCAAATCTGATGCTTGTTGGAGCTTATGCCTTCTCTATATTGTTTGCTTTTTCTATTTAAATTTCAAGAAGTTGACTGTAGATTATCTGGAAGAATGAAAAGTTGAATCACTCAAGTTTGCTGGCTAAAAAGGAAAGGCCAAGATAGGTATCTTCAGCGTGTTTGAGTAATACCTATTCTTTAGTTGTTCAAGTTTAGAACTGAAAACTAATGCAAATTATTCTGTTATGCAAAGGTATTGCAACATGAGTGAAAAATCAACAGAAGGAAATAAAAATTGTACTACACACTAGTAATAAATATAAAACTGAACGATAAAAGAGTAAATGTTTGAAAGGAAAATTAATCAATTCTTTTTTACTGATCAACTCTTTTAACAGATCCTTCCATTTTGTGGTGTGAGTTTGGCTAGCTATTGGTATTACTTTCTAATTTTAATTGACATGGGCATGTGTTCTGCTTTCAAAATGATGCCTCCTTTTTACTGAGTCTGGGCAGAGATGATTAAAAAATTTATACAGAGCTCCCCACTTTTGCAGTGTACATATGTGGTTACATACTTCTCAACAAAAACCTTATACCATACAGGCATTGACTTCACTGGTCAGCAATTTGTATCTTCTTTTTTCTCTCTTTGCCATACCAAGATTCATGCCGAAACCACCTGTACAAAGATCCTTAATTACCTCATTTTGTACATATAAGCTAATATTGCCTTTTATGCAATACCAGTAAACTCATATTTCCTAACTACTCCATCTGGCTGTCTTTGTGTACCTATACCATCATCATCGATTCTCCTGCTATTCATCTTGGTGCCCTCTGCCTTTACCTACATTTGTTTTTCATTTCATACTCTAATCCACTTCTTGTTCTATTTCAATCAAACTTATTGCCAAAAAATCTCACTAAATGAATATTTTGACACAGCCTCCAGTCTACATTTATGTTCACTATTGGAGTTGCTTTCTACTTTTGTGGAGCTCTTCTTCTTACTAGAATGACAAAATAATTAACTCACAAGAAAGAGTTTGCAGGGTATTAACATTTAATTTCTGCACACCTAAAAGTCCTTCCCGCATTAAAAAATGTTGTTGAAGGAAGCTTTTGATTGGCAACCTTAGAAATTATTTCAAAATACTTCTACAGTTCCTTTATTTCCCCAACGTTACCAGACTTGCAGGGGCACTTGCGAAAGTCCTATCAGAAACACAAAAACACAGTTTCTTAACATCATAAAGGACTTATAATGATCTCCGAAGACACATCAAATTATAGGCCAGTATGTTTGGTCTCTGTTCCAAGCTTTGTAAATAGTTTCATTTGTCTCTTCTAAGCTATGCATTTCAATTCGTTTTATGGTTTTATGCTTGTCGTAAATTCTTTTCTTGAAGTGCTTTTCTCTTTTTAGTTTTTTGGTCAAGGACAAGTTTGGATGACACATCAAAGTTCTGTTTATTATCATTCATTTTCACATTCTCTAAATGCTGATTTCACTTGGTGCATTATTTTGTAGTAATATAGGAAACATGTTCTTGCCTTCTGGGTGTCTCAGTCGTTGTGGTCTTCTTGTATTCCGCATTCTGTTCTTCCTATTTCCGTTTTTTGTGATGGGGGTTACCCCCTTGTAGACTCTTTTAATTGCACTTAATGGTTATCTATAAAAAAAATACTTTTTAAAAAAGAAAAGAAAAGAGGAAACATGTTTATGATTTTTTGATGATATATTGATATTACAGTTTTGTATTTTTAGTTATGCGTGCACGAGTTTTAGAGACGAGGTAGATAATATCGAATGAAGCTCACCCATGCCAATCAACTGTGGCAGTTTGATTTTCCGAAATGTAGTTGTAGATTTTGAGCTTGAAATAAGATGTCTCCATACACAAAGGGGGATTTGGCGATGGAATGAGTAAGGCATTGGATGAGGGAAAGTGTAGTCCGAAGTTTTCTGCCTTTGGTTGAAGGAAGTTCAGCTGTTCAGGAAGACCTTTTGCTAAGCTTAGTCATTATAAGAATCTTTGCCAAGATTTTGTTGGAGAAGACTCAATATCTAAACCTTATTCACATGAATTAGCTCACACACGATGAATGTTTTCGAAACTTTGTGGAACACCTTCTTGCTATATATGTATTATCCTTTCATTCTGAAAATTATCTAAAAAGTAAAACAGGAACAATTTTATCATACATGATTTGAACTCCTTGTTTCTCAATTTTTTGCTACCCAACAAATTGGTTACCAGATAGCCTCTTCTGATTTGTAACACCTATTCTTTTCTGCAGGTTGTGAAGGAAAATCAGATACTCCACAAAGGTTCAAAAACAATAGAGGGGGAAACTGTTTGTCTTGCAGACATGAATATTTTTCCTGGAGACATCCTGTGGGTGACTGATTCGAAGATTCATGAGAATCGTGATATTGCTGGTAAGCATTCTTTTGATTCAGAATGATCAAATCTATGCGGTAATTTTATGGGGTAGAAGCTCTGGTTACTTGAATCACTTTTATTGCACTTGCGCAAATAGCTTCCCTTGGGTTCCCTAGTCGAGTCTGATCACGATTTCTATGGGTGCTGAAAGTTCCTTAACTATTTATACAGAATGCATTCTTTCATGTTTGAAGGTTCCTTCCCATTAAAATAAAAAATGCTGATGTTTTTCCAAGCTGAAGTTGTGAGATACTGAGATTGCATCATTAAATTGTAATGAGTTCCTAAATCGACCACCATTTGTACTTTAGTTCTGTGTTATTCTGTGTTTCACTTGTTCTCTCCACTTGGTCAAATCAGAGAAGGTAAATGGTTAGCAATAAATCTCATCATTGGGATGAGACCCCTTAGGTCTATCAAGCCCTCACATCTTTGTTGATTATTTGTCTTCTCCGCTGCTTTTCCAGAGGAAGCTACTGAGACAGTGGTTTTCTCTGCTAGGCAAGTGGAAGTGACCATGGTTTTTTATAGTATATGATAGTGGAAGACACATTTGTTGGGTTACCAGGGCCCTGTTCCGCTGCCAAGCTTTATATATAATGAACCATTCATACTGATTTATATGTTGAAGAAAAGCTAATAGAAATAATGAAAATGAATCTTCTTGTTGTTAACATTGGATTGATTACTCTACGTGAGACTTATGAATGACTGTTTTAATGTTATCTATTACATAAATTACAATATAGTAAAATCCATCTGTTCAATTCTTCAACTTTTTATCAAAATGATGGGTGCAAATTCATGGTTTTACTTTTGACATCTAACTGCTGCAAGAAAATTATCCATTCAGTTAGGTATTGAAAGTCTAATCATGGGATACATTAATATATAAAAATTAATCTTGTGCTTGTGGCTTAATGTTGCTATCATCTGTTCATGTGCATCTTTTTCGTCTTCCAACATGTGGTTATAACTTCCATTTACTCTTTTGATTTCCCCTTTATTTTATTGTTTAATTTAAATATACATCGGTTGATGACTGCATCTTTGACTATTTAAAAATTATCTATGCCCGATAAAGATGATATATTTTGAGTTTTCAAGTATCTTTTACCTTTGAGAACTTTCTAATGTGTGTCCAGATGAGCTTTCGGACACTAATGTGGAGGTGCAAATGGCAGAAGAGGGTTTTCGTGGTACACTTCTGACATCAAATATGCCATCACATGCTCCCTCGGAAGCATGCTTAAATTAATGAAGATAAGACTATATTAATCATGAAGAACCTTTTACATTATTTTGAAGGTGAGTCTACTGGTCTTTGGTTGTTCTTAATTTACTTGTCTACTGCAAGCTTAATTGTTTTTTATTGAGAGTGTCTCTTGGTGTGATATAATAAAAAAAATTGTTGTTTCTGATTCCTGCCTTGATTTGTTATCTTTTTACCAATTTGCACTAGTTCATGTTTGTCTTTAATTTAGTGAGTCACATGGCTGATTCTTGATCTTTTGTTTATCAAGAAAAACTTTAGAATTTGAATAGAAATGAACTATTTTAAGTTCCATCTAAACAACTACAGCTTTAATTATGTGAGTTGTCTGAATATGTGGTCTCTTTTGTGCTGCTTTCATCTGAACCCTCGCTTTGCTTTTGACACATGATTCAGCTTCCATTTTGATTGCAAAGAGGTGGGCAAGCAACAACTTTCATCATTCCGTACAGGTGTTTGTACCATAAGATGGTTTTGTTTATTTAGGATGTGATCAATGACTACGACTACGTAATATGTATGGGTTTGTATGTATGTTTCCTCGTCAAGTCCCATATGTGGATGTGTTCTTGGCTCTGGCGCATGATCTGTAGCGAACGGCAGTCAGTGTGGGGCAATTTTGTATATTTCCATATCGTGGGGCAAAACTAAAAAAAAAAAAAATGAAAGAAATTTGCTCAGGTGATTTTGATTGTATATCTGAAACTATATATAATAGACAAAACTTAAGGGAGTGCTGTATTTATCTTAAATGAAATGGGATTTTTGAGTTCTGTTAAAACAGTAGTTCGATAATGACCTTGAAAATGTCTTTTCCATTTTTAACTCTAAAAAAAAAATTGTTTGAGGTATGTGCCCCTTATATTTTATTTTTATTATGAATTTCACCGGCTCGTGTTTCTCCCAATAGATTACTTGTACTTTGAGGGTCAATTTTTATCCAACGCGGGTTTAGGGGGTGTTTTCAATAGATTAATCATTGGCTTTTTTTAGAGATTTTAAAAAGCTAGAAGCAGCATACCAACAACTTCTACTTTTTGTACTGTTATTGACTTATTTTAAGAGAATTTTAAGCACTTGTGATCTAGAAAAAACTCCCTTTTAGCTTTTGCATAGAAAAAAGCAGGAAATCACTTCTAAGAAGTATTTGAAAACACCACCTTAGAGTGCTTCAACTTTTCAATTATAATTTGGGGGCAAATTTTCATTATAATTAAATACTTTGTTGCAGTGAACCCCGATGATTTGCACTTTTTGAGGGAAGAGCACTGTCGCCGTAAATTGATCAAATAGAAAAGGGCTAATTAACAAACAACCTTTTAGCATACAAGTGTTCAAATTCTTAAGCATTTCCTATTCTTATACCTTAGCCGTGAGCTATCTGAAAGAAAAAACTAACAACGTTCAAGGAAAGTTTTTTTTTTTTTTTTTAATTAATAAAAAATAAAAAAGGAAAACAGTCAATTAGTCGTCGCATTTGTTGGCAGCAAAATTATTGTATTGTATGTTACGTACGAAACTTCAAATCCATAAAGATTAATCATTGTTGTGACGATGATCTCATGAGAAACTACTACTTCCCTAAAAAATGAGTTAGTTAAGAAAGATGCTCAAGAACTCATTGACTTTGATTACATGCATGCAAATTAATTAAGTAGATATACATCACATCTCTTGAACTAGCTGTTTTTAAATTAATATTGTTTCCATCACCTAATTAATTAATTGTTGAACACTTCCCAAAGTTTGTTATCTAAAGATTTTTAATTTGTCAAGCTCTTGTCTCTTAAACTTAAGTCATCTCATTTCTAAAACTACAAATCATCAATGCCAATCTATTCTTTTGCTTTCCATGCTTAGAGCTAATTATCGGTTGAATAAACCTATTTCCAGGAACTACCAAACTTTACTCTTCTTTTACTTGTTGATTCTTATCATTTCCTATGTAATACTCGCTGAAAGAAGTGCGTCGAAAAGGGGGCTTCCAACTCATTACAATTTCTTGAGAGGAAGAAAAAAAAAAGTATTGTGGTGTGCTAATGATCCAAATTTGTGTCTGGATCTTGAGAAAAACCCATGGGGAGGTACAACTTGTTGTTTCCAGAGGTTTTGTAAAGACGTATTGAATGACCCGAATCATTGCGGGTCATGTGGTCATGTTTGTGGGTTCGGACTTGTTTGCTGTGGTGGGAATTGTATAAATACAAGAAACGATCCTCAGCATTGTGGGGCTTGTTTTGAGGAGTGCCCCGGAGAAAATAGGTGCTTCTATTCAATGTGTGATTATGGTGGATAAACATTTTTAATTTCTTGGTGTTTTAAATAAAAAGTATTTTGAAGAACATTCTTTTGTTGATTGGATTGATTTATTTTGGCAAAGTTTTCTGCATCCTTATGTGTTTTGCCGGAATAAATTTTGTACTGAGTTATGCGAAATTTGCATGAAATTACTTATGAAGTAATAGTTCAATTAGAATTTCCTCAAATTTTTTCTCTACAAAAGAAATAACTTTCAAACTCTATTATATATATTTTATCTGCTATTCTACTTTATTTTACATATTCACAGTGAACTACATAACTCCTATTTATAGAATTGAAAGCCCTATCCACTAGAAAAGTAGAAAACATTCAAACAAAATTCAAATATGAAATAATCTATATCTCCTAATTATTTGTATCCTCATCTCAGCTAATTAATTAGGAGATAAGCCTAATCTCCTAACTATTCCTATCTTTTCCCTACTACTATATATGAAATTAGGTTGGGTTATTTGCCTGATGAAATTGTAATTGATTTGTTATTGACATACAACAATACTATCGATTTTTCAGTATTGATGTTAGGGTTAATTACAACTACCTCCCCTGAGGTTTGGCCAAACTCGCGTCCATTCCCCTCTAAGAATACTAATTACTCGGACCTCCCCTGAGGTTTGCAAAACCTTACAATCGTTAGGGTTCCGTTAAAATTTGCTTACGTCATCAACAAATTTTCGGTCTATTGCCAATTTTGCCCCCGATTACTGTAGCAAATTTGTATGGACTATATTACCCCTCTCAGCAATGGTTACATTGTTGCATGAGAATGGATCTAATAGCAATATCAAATTACATTTGTGGATTAAAATGTTGTTAAATTTATATATAATGTGACTTTATATTCATATTTAAAATAACATTTTAAATATTTCTAAAGTATTTTGTTACTTATTGTTTAATATATGCAAAGAGAAATACACTACTAACTCTTACAAAAAATACAAAAAAATAATTTTCATCCATTATTATTTCAATGTGCGTATAGATTTTCACATTGTCCCTCTTATGTGTGTATATAAATTCAAATTAATATAAACATTCAAATTTATTTTTATTATTATTTTTAGTGTTTTTATATTTTACTTGATAGGAAAATATTTGAAATACTCAACTTTAATTTTTATGTCTATAAATATAAAATTTTATAATAGTCAATAATGTTTTAGAAAATATATTACACATGTTTATAAAATATAACATAACAACTTTTAAAGAAAAAAAAATATATATTCATTAATATTTTTGTTGGGAATTTTTTTTTTAATTATTCATAAATATAACATAACAATTTTTAAAGAAAAAAATATATATATTCATTAATATTTTTGTTGGGAAATTTTTTTTTTAATTATTCATAAATATAATATAACAATTTTTAAAGAAAAATATATATGTATTCATTAATATTTTAATTTTTATAATAAAAATATAATTTTTTTTTTTAAAATACCCTAACCCTAACCCCCACCCCAAACCCCCAAACCCGCCGCCACAGCCTTCCCAGGCCGTCGATCACCGGATCCACCCCAGGTCGTCCCCGACCTGGGGTGTAATTCCCGAGGCCTGCGATGGCCTCCGACCTTGAGGCCGTCGCAGGCCTCAATTTTTACTTCCAGGCCGGCGACGGCCTGGGAACTTCTCCCCAGGTCGTCGCCGGCCTGGAACCGGCGATCCCAGGCCGTCGGGACGGCCTGGGAAGGTGGGGGAGGGGTTTTGGTGAGGTGGGTCGGGGGTGGGGTGGGCTGGGGTAGGGTGGGTTGGAGAAGGAGATGGCTTTTTTTTTTTTTTTTTAATTAAAAATCTCGAGGGTAGAAGGGTAAAAGCACACGTTCCGTCCAAGTCCGTTCATTGCCGTTAGGGTTTTGTAAGGTTTTGCAAACCTCAGGGGAGGTCCGAGTAATTAGTATTCTTAGAGGGGAATGGACGCGAGTTTGGCCAAACCTCAGGGGAGGTAGCTGTAATTAACCCATTGATGTTAAGCTAGTTGAGCAAACTCGCTCATTAACCAAGTGACATGACATTAAACACTTGAAGTTGTTGCCACATATTTGGCCTCACACGTCAATAGTATCACTATCGGCTGCTTCTTCGATGACCAGGTGAAAATAGCTAGCTTCACCCAAGTAAAATACAAATTCACTTAATTACTCTTTTGATCATATGGGTCGTCTCCGATCCCCATCAATCACTTTCACTATACCCAAACAACTTCATGTCTTCCGTGGAGAGATCAAACAAATCACAACCGATCGATGGTTTCTTTAATGTATCTTTTGAAGTATTCTTTAATTTTGCCACTCTTCGTTGGAGCTTCCATATAGAGGCCAACTACATAAAGAAAATATGGTCTTGTGCATCTCAAGTTTCTTAAGCTTTCAACCAAGCTTTTGAACTTTGACAACTTCTCTCCGATGTCAACGAGGGTACAAATTGACTTACAACTATATATATATCCATCTTGAACTTCATCAAAATTTCCTTGGCATAATTCTCTTGGAGATCCCACATCATCACTCTGATGAATCTCTATCCCGAGGTAGCATGATATCACTATGATCGGAATTTTGAATTCCTTGGCCATTTCCGTTTATGAATTTAATATACTCAACTAAAATATACACAAGACTCTTTGTACAAGTAACAAAAGTAAATACCATTAAACTCCAAGAGTTTACATCCTACCCAATATTACAAAAAACCATCAAAAATAGAACAAACGTAAATTAAGGAGACAATAATTAATACGGGACAAGAACTACTAATTAGTACATGAAAGGAGGTGGTTCTTCAGGTTCAGGGTAACCGCCAACTGGGCCGGATTGAGTCGGTGGGCCAGGCTGGCCAAACATAGTGCCTAAAAGCCCATGAGAGCTAGGCCCAACTTGAGGAGGAGGCGGTGGGGGTGGCTCAGGCCCAAGTAGACTACGTCGACCCATAAAGCAATCTTCTATGAGCCAGCAACAGCAGAATACATAGAAGCTGTAATTATGGATCAAAATTTTGTTGTCGTGTATTTTCTGTTTATTAATCAATGAAAACTGTGCAAAAACTTTACAGAAATACGTTGGAGATACTAGTTAAAAAAAATTACTAAAAACAAAAATTTCAACTTATTTTCATTTTCATTGATTTAAAAATGAAAACGGTTTGATATATTCGAGAAGAATTATTTTATGCATGTACATGCCACAAATTAATTTATTAACATAAATAAATTAAAGAACATGGAAACATAAAATGGAAAATTAAAGGGAAGTACGAAAGACTTGCCAAGAAGAGATAGTTGTGCAGAGGTTGTAAAGAAAACCCAATCTTGGTCGTGAAGATCCATGCCAATATGGGCCTCTATCCGGCCCATCAAATCCACCATGTGGTCTCACTATTCTCATATGTGAAGCTCTACAAGTATGGTTAGCTTTTAACTGAAAAAAGAATAGGAATAGGAATAGGGTTTGAATTTTTGTTCAACCATTTAAATATACAACTCCTATATTTTTATTTTATTATAAAATAAAAAATATATATCTACGGTGGGAGTTTGGTAGTAATACCTGTTATCTCGTAGACATGTACACGTTTTACGGTTGAAGATAAGAATTCTGGATATACTTCGTCATTTTCTTTAATTTGCATTCATGTGATATATCTCATCATCTATTTTATGTATATGTAAATATATTTAATACACCTATGCTATTTCATAAAATTAAAATGATCACCTTTACCATTTCTTTGTTTTCCTTCGTCAAAGGGAAGCGACTCGTTGAAGAATTATATTAGCTCCATCCTCTGATTTTCTTTAGGTAGATTTAAATATGCTCATGATTTTTGTTCCCTCATAAAAGTAACTTGAAATTTTGTTTAGGTAAAAGTCAAGAGTGAGTTTAAATTCAACAAATATCTTTATTTTTCATATATGTTACATAAATCAAATGTAACTTTAAAGCTTATCGCTAAAAAAAAATCTGTCTAATTTTATACAGGTAATATTTTAGATGTTGATTAGTGTAATTCACTACAAAATGATGAAACTTCAATCTGAATTCTGAAATGTTGCTTATTGTCTAGTATTTATGTTAAGGACTGCTCTATGGAACTTTTATGTTCTTGTGTAATTTGTACTATTATTTTCACGTTGTTTTACTAATGTGTATATTTATCTATATTTTTTAATAAGAGAATATTTATTTTATTTAATATTAATATTTATAATTAATTTATCTTTGTACTTTAATACCAATGAAATAGATTCACTATTTAGTAATTGATGTAATTATGAATTCACCATAAAAAAAAATATCAACTTTTTTTGGAAGATTCTAATACATGGTAGCTAGATATAAATATATAATCCCGAAGCTCAAAATATGAACCGGAAAAAAACAAAAATTAATGAGCTAAATTTGAATTTGTGGTTAAACCCAATATTATTGAGTTTGAGCCGATCCAAAACCCATCTCATAAGACGCAATTGACACCCCCTAAACACGTGAGACGACTTAACCATATACTCTACACAATATATATGATAGTATTATTTAACAAACACTAAAAAATGTAATTAAACCTACTCAATAACTTTATATATCCAAAACCTCCTAACAAACACGATACACATATTTACCTATTTTTCATGACAAGAAAGATTCCAACATCCAAACTACAACAAGATAACAAATTAAATTTTCAAATCGTACTAACTGAACTTTTTTGGAAACATCATTTTACATCATGAATCTTCTAACCAAAATACACCAAATAAATCTAAAATTTATATGGGATCAAGCTCTCAATCAAAAATAAAATAAAATAACAGGAGTAAACCAAAGGCATGATTGACAGGATAAATGGACTTGTCATTCACAAAAGCCGCAAAAATAGGCTCCATTTGGATTGGTTTTCGCTTGGTTTCGCAGATTCGCGAAACTTGGTCATCCAGACAATGTTCGGGGCACCCAGGTTTTAACTCATATATCCAAATCTAATTAACTTTAAACCTTTAAAATACATTAATTTGTCATCTACCACCTTTTTTTTTTTTTTATTATTATTAATAACATTCCATTAGACACCTACAATCTATTTATGCGCCTCAAATACAAAATCTAAACTTAATCCAAATCATATCTCAACTTTTTAAAAATCATAAAACCTAACATCCAAATAGTATTTCTAAGGTTTCACTGAAAACCATTTTTTTTAAAACCAAAACCAAGTGAAACCGAGCCAAAAGTTATCCACATGTACCCTACAATTTGGAGGGGATAATAGAGTAAAGATAAAACTCAACTTTGAGTATGACAATGCTTCGTTAATGAGATTACATTTTTTCGATGGAGGGAGAAAAAGTTTGACATGAACACAAGAGAATGTTCTCATGATTCCAAAAAATAATGAAACAAGGAATAAGAAATAAAATATACTTTACCTCTTGAAAATGTTTGATAGTTTCCCGCTTCAGATATATGGAGCAATGTTGTATGTATATATTACACGTTATCTCTGCGACATTTCCTTCTTCCATGGCTTTGTTTTTCTTCTTGGAGCAGGATCAGGATCGACCAATGGGCCAGACCAAGTTTGAATTGGATCTTTTGAATATGAGAAATTCATGGAACTGTATGGAACATCAGGAGGATCAAAGGTTGGATCAATGTGATGTGACAATCCCAACGGATAACCAAGCCCTCCATCTTGGTGCGGAGGAGGAAACTTTTCACTTTTGCTCTTTGCATTTGCATGCGTGATCATTCTCCGTCTCTGTGAGCGCAGCATTTACATATCAATAAAACTATGTTGCTCCACAAAAATTCGAACTTTTTATATGCACTAGATATTGTTTATTTCTGTTGACCCTATCTCTATTCTTTAGCTCTATTTAAGGCTCAAAATAACAACAAACATGAATTTTATGTGCTTTTTTTCTCTCTGGATAATAAAAGATTCTATTAAACCTTTTTTTTATGGGGATATTATAACTTTCTTACTTCAGTCACAACACCAATACCCTCTTTATATCTTTCAGTTGATTTTTCAGACATATTCTTTCTCAATTACCAGATAATAGTATTAAATGACTACCTCGTCTACAAATATATACTGTTAGGGAGGAGTAACATTTGCCATTTATTGCTTCTAGCATGCTATCTCAAGTGTAGGCATTTTTACTTTAAACTCAAGTAACACGTAGAACTGTTTATTATAAATGGGTGACGGTGGATATTTAGTTTCAAACATAAGAGCTCTTCTAGGCATTTAGGCATACCTCTGATGCTGTATAGCATATTGATGAAACAAAGCTTAAGTTGCATGAGTGTAGAGACATTTAATATTTATTACTTCTAATAGCATCATATACATTTGCTCTAGTATACGGAAGATTAAAAAAAAGTATCTGTTTACTCCAACTAAGAGAGGACATACATCAATGTTGGATTGCAGCTCAGCATTGGCATCAGGAGCAGGCATTGCTCGTATACCCCTGTTACGAGTACGTGTTTTCTTCACAACATCAGCTTGAGCTTTACCAGCAGCTCTTAACCTACAATCAAGGAGTGAACTCATTACAAAGACAAAATAAAACAACAACCAAATTATTGTTCAAAAACACAATACACAGATGCACAATTATTGATGCTTCAAACAAACCTTCGAGCTTCTTCATCGCGACGCTTAGCATCCATCTCCTTACTCGGCGGATACTTTGGAAGGCTTGATGGGTCACAAGCGTAAGGCTTGGTCGTGAAGAACTGTAAGAAGAATAGTCATACTTATTATTCTATCATGATAATGCTTGAAATTACACCAAAGATCTTGCAAAAAAGCTCACTTCACTCTTTAGTGCAGCGGTAGCAGTTTGACGCTCACTTGGATCAATTGAAAGTAGTGAGTCAATTAAAGGCAATGATGATTGTGGAAAATCTTTAAATGTCTCTTTTATACATCTTTTATACGATTGTTGGGGTTTGAATATTGTTGCATGAGGAAGCTTCGACTTTTTCCAATATTCTTCTGATGGAGAACCGCATAGCTTGAAAATCCTGTGTAGCTGTTCCACCTAACCAAGGCAAAAAAAAATATAAAAGTATTCAAGGAAAAGTGTGAAGGCCAATAACTTCTACCAATATATCAATTATGCTTTTTAGTCACCTCCGTTCGACCAGTCATGATGGGCTTCCCAGCAAATAACTCAGCTAAAATGCAGCCAGCACTCCACAGATCAACACCTACACCATAATCAGTGGAACCAAGAAGCAGCTCCGGTGGCCTGTACCAAAGAGTAACTACACGACTAGTCATGGGATGCTTGTTATTAGGGTCGAAAGTTGAAGCCAATCCAAAATCAGCGATCTTAAGAACTCCTCCATCATCAATAAGGAGATTTGACCCCTTAATATCACGATGCAGCACATGTCGTTTGTGACAGTGCTCAAGCCCAGACAACAGCTGATGTATATAGCATTTCACCTAATTATATTAATTATATCAATATCACACACCATCAAAACTGTTTGAAAGAAATTTCAAAAATAAACAAAATTAGGAAAGGATCCCACCTGAGGCTCCGTGAATTTGACTCCGGGGCTGGAAGCAAGGCCAGCCAAATCATGCTCCATGTAATCAAACACCAAGTACAAACTACACGACATCCTAGATGTCACTAAACCTTGCAATTTTACAACATTTGGATGATCCAATCGCCTCAAAATCAAAATCTCCCTAGCCATAAACCTCACGCTCTCAGGCTCCAAATTATCAAATCTAACCTTCTTTAATGCAACAATCTTCCCTGTTATGGCATCTCTAGCTTTATACACATTACTATACGTACCTTGTCCAATCTAAACACAACCACCAACAACAGACAACCATTTCACAAACATTCGAAGATAGAATCACAAGTAAACAAAAGATAGCTCTATGCTTACCTTATCAATTTTTTCAAATGAATCTGCACGACGAGGTGTCCATCCATTGATGGCCTCTCCTGCCACAGCTGAGAGCCAAGATGGCCACCCGGCAGCCACTTGCTCGCCTTGGATGTGCTTAGGGGGGTTACTTAGCCTTGGATTTGGCTTAGACCTCCTCCTCCTCTCACCTCTCGGTTTTTGCGCATTTTCATCTTTCCTCTCCTCCTTCTCAGTGCCTCCATTCTGAGCTTCCTCCTCTGTTTTGCTTACTGGATCAACTTCTACTTTCTCTGTCCTCCCTGATGGCGCGGAAGACTCTTTCTCTCCACCCTTACCTCTAGTCTTTCCAACTACAACATCACCACTAGGTGGCCCAGGCGATGAAATCTCTTTCCCAAAAGCACACCCCATTACTCAGTAACCCTGAAGCTCATTTTTAACCACATAAACCCTCCACTACAAAATAAACCACACAATTACAAAAGAAAGTGAGCTACCAAAGAAGATCAATCTAGTAACATTTGCTTATCATGAGGAAATTTAATCAATTTTTTTTTTATAATCATTCAAATAAACACTCATTAGTGTATTCAATTAACATAACAACAATCTGGCTGTGTAATAATGGAGAACAATAAAAACCCTAGTGTACTGCTAAAAAAAAGAATAGGCAATTATGATTTGGTGAAAGCCCATAAGTACTGGAATCAAGAATAATAATCTAAAAAGCAAACGTACCTACAGAAGGCAAAGGACAACAGTATACAGTTCGTAGTAGATCAATGCGCCTTCTTTTACTTGCTTTTCTTCTTGTGGATTGAAGAGAGAGTTAACTGAAGCTTGCAAAGTCGAATTCCCACTTTTCAAAAAATGTGAAATTGAGTGGAAAAAAGATCAAACAACAGATCTGCGTTTTGTGAAGTGTATGATTTGTTAATATATTTTCTAAATACGTAGAAAGAGAGTGTGTGTGTAGATTTTGACTGGGAGAGATTATTATTGAAAATGTTTACTTAATGTGGAGTAATTGTAAAAAGAAAAACCCTCCTTTTTACATCTTTTTAAGGTAACTATAATAATGTTTGTAATTTCAATCAGAATTTTTTATAGTACTAAAATACTACTAATATATTCAATTTTTGTTCCCTCATATATTAGAGGGTTTCTTTTTTTTTTTTTTTTTTTCCCTTGGAGAACTCGTAAGGTAATATTCGACTTTTGGCCATCTAATTAATATGGCCTTATTTTGATGTTCGTCATCTAATGTGACACCCTTCCAATTTACATTCTTTAAGTTTATACCATTATCAAATTTAATCCTTTTTTTTTTATCGAAAATTATTAATTTGGCCAGAAAATATCACTTGTAGTGCCCGTGAATTTATGGATTTTATGATTTTGGAGGCAAAATTGACACAAAATTTGTGAATTTTCAGATTTTGAAGGCAAAATTGGCATATGAGATACATTTCATTGCACATCCTGAAATTTTATTTATTGTAATAAAACTCTAAAAAAATTTAAAAATATATTAGAGGGCCAAAACCCTCTCTCAATTAAAAACATAAATAAAATTATGAAGGAATCACTGAGATACAGAGACTGGAGATAGGAAAAGAGCTAATTAGATATTCAATAATGCAGTATAATCTTGTTGTTTATAGAAGGACCATAAATAGAGCTAGATCCATTTGTGTTAAAAAAAAATGAAAATGAGCAAAGATAGTGAAAATCCTAAGCAGATTTGGTTCTGAAATTTGAGGGAGAAGGTATAAAAGGCCATAAAAATATTGGCTAAAATAAAAAGGGGAAAAAACGAGTTAGCTTTTATAAAGAGTGAGGAAGGAGATAATTGAAAGCAAAATTACAACATATTTTACAGCAAAATAGCCTTTTGACTTACCACATCAACAAAAACAAGACGAAAAATTGTAACGGAGGGTGAACGTGAATGTTTAAATAGTAAAAAGAGAGATAAGTGAATGTTTAACTAGTATATGAGAAATAAATGAGGATATAAATTAGTACATGAGAGACATCTGAAATTAATCCTAATTTTTATTAATGTTCGTTAACTGGGGGAGTGATGTAATAATTTTCTAATAACAACTAGATGTTTGGCTTTGATATATTTTTTTTCCTTGAAACGTGACTATATGGTTACATCATATCAAGTATAAACTTTAAACTTAAAAGAATATTCAACAGTTTTCCTACACATTCCTCAATACTAAATATGAAAAACATATTCGAACATTTAACATTTTCAAACTTAATTAATCCTAATTGATTTTCAATATATACTAATACTATACTTATTTAACGACTCAAAAACAAGAAAGTGTATACCATAGGATAGGAGTATAATACTTCGAAGTTGGGCAACAGAAATTCTGGTCCAACTGGGGCAGCTAGGGCAGCTAACTAAAAGACCAAAAATGAAAAAGTCTCCGATCCTCTACATATATATATAATTAGAAGTAACAATTACAAGTTGATCTGTCTCCTGTTTAAAATTTCTTCAGATTAGAAACTAAATTATTCGTGTAAACCACGGGCGGCCAGTATATATATGTTTAGGTAGCTTAATTAGTTTAATTTGCCATTCATGGTACGATTGCATACATAAAATATATATATATGTTAGTATATATAAATTAAAATCATCAAGTCATTAGTGGTGGGTGGTTGGTAACGTTAAGTTGTTGTGTATTGACTAGTGATAATGGGGAAGATTTGTTGTGAATCAGAGGATGGAGGATTAGACATGACAGGCTTCATCTTGGTGATTTTTCTTGCGGTTATGTTGATGCTTCTCTGCTCTCCACCGCCAACACGCCACCGGGTAACATACCTCTACCGTTGCTGATTGATTCGTCATATCTCTATATATATGTGTACGTTTGATTTCCATCAAATCAAACTAGCTATATTAATTTGTTCTTGTAAAGTTAAAATCTCACGAGAAACAAATAGCTAGAGATGGGAATTTTTCTTGTTTGTAAACTACTGTTTCTTGATTGAAATTGTTCATGTATAATTCATACTATGATTTATTAGTAAACAAATTTATATTTGATAAAGATATCAATTATTAAGTCTCTTCATTGCTTGAACCCTGGAGTCTTTCCAGGAATATTGAAACAAGGCCGCTCATTCTAGATATAGATATTGAACTATCGGGACATGTTTAATCTATAATACAACCAATCAGGTTCAGGTTCAGGTTCAGGTTCTAAAAAGAGGAAGGAAAAAAAAAAAAAAAAAGTTCTCCTATTAACTTCTCTAAATCTTCGTCTCAGAGTATTTTGTTATTTTATAAATATTCAATATTGCATATGATCGATCAGTTAGTTTAACTTATTGATTCATCTACCCAATTTCAACTGCTACCAGAAGTTCAAATTCATTTGTGAGTGATGTTTGATATACGAGCTTAAATAAGTTTGTCTCGAGTAGTTAAAATAGATGTAACACCAACAAAACAAACCATTCATTCCTGTAATTCAACAGAAAGAATGACTATATATTATTTATATATATGCACACCATTGAACCATGAAAAATACTGTAGCAAGTAAACTGTGACCGAGTTAACTGAGTTTGCGTCAAGTAACACTTTACAAACGCCTCTTTATTCTTTCAATCATGATACTTAATTACAAGCCAAACTATACACTCATACATACATTTATTTATGTCTCTCTTTAATATTCTTAGTTAATTATCCCAATCTATATATATTAAGGTATCAATGATGACTTTGAAAAGACCATGAAACGTTAGTTGGCTTAGCAGCAGAAATTTGAACACGAATAACTTCGTGAATAGCACCACGGTGAAGCACACCAAGAACTTCTTTTTCATTACTACTACATGATGCTAGATCTCCTAACGACACACTATGAGAATGTACTTCATCCCTTAAACGAAACCCATAAAACCATCTGCCCAACTTCCACCACTGAACGCACACTTTCCTTTCTGATATCTCGCTGCTACAGAGTGCCTCCACCATATATTTCGCCTGCCAATAATAATAATAATATTATTTTATAAATATGTGAAACATCCATTTAATTTTATAAACGATAGTATAAACGAGAGCTACCGGTACACCAAGCCATATGATGCAGTAGTGCAAGGCGGCCAAATTAAGGAGAACACTGAGATTCGATTTGAGCAAGAACATCTCAACATCTTTGAATCCAAAGTGTTGCGAGTTTAGTAATTCTATCGCTTTCAGATAATTCCCAACCTCAATTGATTCATAAGCTAAAGCCCTTTCCACTAAATTTATTACCAATTCAGCTTTTGCAGCCATTTCATTGTGCTTCCTTATGTACAACATCCTCCATCCCTAGAATTACGAGCACATCCATTCAGCTTATTGTCGACAGATTTGTAATATGGGTTATGAGGAGTCCAATTCCAATCAACCATATACGGCATTAATAAAAAATTAACCACAATCTCCAAAACATGATTTTAATTTATACGAGCTATAAAGGAAAATCAAGAATTTGATACATAGGAACCACATGAAAACAGAGAACAATTCATAGGCCACAATGCTAGTAACATGAAGGCATTATCAATTAAAATACAGCACATATTAGCATATCAATTGATCATCTATATGTCTATAGCATGAAATATGAAAATCAGAATTAATCAAAGGACAAATATTCTAGAGGGCACAATTCAATCAACTAAATACTTCAAACGTAATTGTGCCACAGAACAGAACTACTTGAACCTCAATAAGCTGTAGAACATCACAAATTGACAGAAAGGGTGTCTTATTTAACCATCAAAAGCATTTACATTTAATTAATTAATATTCTATAAATAAAAAAAAGGACCTTCAAATTGGCGTCCATTTCTTGATCAAAATCAAAAGATTGACTCTCAGAATTTTCATTGAAATTAATTGCAGGCCACCGGTCTTTGCATAGAGCCTCCCACACACAATCAGACCCACATAACTCTCTCCAAAACCTTGAACAACTGCCTAATGAGCAGACATCAAAAACCTGAGATGAAAAGAAAGAAAGTTTAAAGTCAAAATCAAGAACATAATTGAGATCAAATACTATAAGAAAAGAAAGAAAGAAGAATGAACCTGAAGGGAGGAAGCTATTTTGAGGGCAATATCATCTGGAATTGAATTCTGAAGGTTGAGTGATTGATTCATGATATTGATGAGTTTGTCTGTGGAAGAAGAATCTTGAATGTGTTGGTTGAGGAATAAAGGGAAAGTCTGATGACGTAGTTCAGAGTTCAGACTTGATAGAAGGTTTCTGTCATGACACGAAATTGGAAAAGGAAAAATTCTTACGGAAAACTACTTCATGTTTTATTTTATGTTAAACTTGGAAGAAGAAATTTTTAGTGGGTCAAGTTTCATTATAATTTCAAAAGTACTGTAAAAAATACTTAATTTGTAAAAAACATATCATTTTGAATAAACATATTTCAAGAAATTATTTTTAAAATATTTTAACTTGATCCCTATAAATTCAAATAAAATATTTTTAAAATTATTTTTTAAAATAGGTAAAAGTTAATAAAAATTTTACTTGGGGAGAGTATTTTGTATTTACCACATTAACTCTCGTCACTGTACACGTGCTATCGTGTCATCCTGTTTTCCTTTTATGTATTTGCATCTCCCTATTTGGACCCGTGCCCGTGGCATAAGATAAGACAAAGGGAAAGTCGGAAAATATGTTTCACCTTTATTTTTATATATCTGGGCAAATTGGGGAAATGACATTTTAATATGTCAATTACTCAAGAAATCGGCATCATACTTAAATAAAATTAATTGATTACATTTTAACTTAACAGTTTTGATTTGGTCTAAGAAATCCGTATGTGAATTTTCGTAATCCTACATATTAAACAAGTCAAACAAGTTAATTCGTACACCTCAAGGAATTAAAGAGTATATTATCAGTAATCTAATTTTATCTATGAGTATATATTTAATTCTAACATTGGAAGAATTTAAGCACTCAATAATTATATCTAAAAGAAAAATACTTAATAATTGAAACTCGAAATAATTATTTTGAAAATATAGATAGGAATGCAATTACGATTCTTTAGTGAATTGAATTGTAATATATGAAATGAATATTAAATCTCAAATATGTTTTGGCGGAACCAGATTACATTATTAGCATAGATAGCCCAACCCATGTTTTCTCTGTATATGATCCATGTTGTAGCCCAATCGGATGTATCCTATTTATTGGAGTATGGGCCAATTGCATCTGAGTTTGGGTCAACTGTGTCATGGGTTCATGGTTGTGGTAATTTAGATCCTAACCAAAGCAGTCAATTATATCAGCGCTAGAGAATGAAGAAGAATAGCATCTCCCGGACAATAAATATAGCAGATTTTCTCATATAGTATAATAGATCCTTCATTTTTTATTTATTATTATTATTATTGCTATTACATACAAAGATGATGAAGTAGTAGCATGATGATTTCAGTAAAGGCTCCATGATTAAAAGAAAGATCATATGTTCAACTTTCATTTATATGTTTGATACTAATATTTATAATTATTTTATCTTTGTACTTTGATAACAATAAAATAGATTTGACGATTGACATAATATTAATTTCACAGTATTTAAAAAAAAAAAACAAATTATCATACATAAGGAGAAAATTAAATACAGATGAATCCTAGCTAGCTAGGTTTGCCAAGCAACTGCACAACGCACACAATTGATAGTATTGATACATAGTGATTGACTCGATGAATTAATACTTGGGGATTCTTTTGGAGAGGGAGTAAACGGAGAGCAAAATGAGCAAAACGAGCACAATGGAGCCGAACAAGGAGACAACAAGAGAACCCGCGATGTGCTTGCAGTACTTGTTGTATTCGTGGCAAACCTCTCTCCACCCAACATGTGAATTTCCCCTCAGACCAACATAACCAACCGCACCTCCTGCTCCAGTTGCTGCTGCCACAATTCCTAACAATAGCTGCAACATATATATATATATATAAATATAAATCACTTGGAATTAATGTTAATGAACTATTTATTTTTAATTTATTAGATTTTTAAATCTAGCTAGCTGTCTTACCACATCGAATATAACAAAATGACACAAGACTTTTGTAGAGCAGCTTGGCTTGAGGAGGGCATATAAGGATACAAGAGTTGTGATGATGCCATACAAGCCTGCAACTGATAGTGCTGCTACAAAGTATCTGCAATAAATTCATGATCCATGATTTAGACAAAGCTTATAATAATTAATATCACTCATACGTAAATGTAAATATTTATTTTATTTAAGCCCTGGTTCAGACACATTATTGCGGGAATTGATTAGTCCCTTCCACTAGACCAATCATCATCTGTTGGTTATTTGTTTATTATATACTATATGTATATATATATAGAACTTACACAAAAGCTGGTGAGTATCTGAATTTGGCAGGCACAGGAGCCAGAGGAAAAGGAGGAAACGGTAATCGAACTATTTCTGTTTGATTGCTAGTGACCATGACAACAACAGCCACTACTCCTGAAGCAAACAAAAAGAATCTCAACACCACATCCGCCAAGATTAAGTGCTTAGAAGGCGATGGTGGTGCCACCGCGTGATCATGTGCCGCCTTTCCCACCGCCGGATATTGTGTCTCTATGGAAGCCATTGGCAGCTGGCTTGGCTTGTAGATATGTTTTGTGTGTGTGTGTGTGTGTTAATTAGTACGTGTGGAAGATATATATTTATCTTGATTATGGAATATCAAAGTAATATATATAGAATGGAAATCGTTCCTTGGTTGATTTTCGGTTAGAATTTCCTACACGCCATGCTATTCATTTTATTATCATTTGAATAGTAGATTAATTTGTTCATTTGATGTCACAGCTAAGATGCTTGACCATGAATATTTAGTTCATACGAACAAACAATATTTAAATATTATGATTACAATAACTTGTGTAACGATATGCATTATATATATATATATATATATATATATAATGTGAATTGACTAATTCATGTGAGAATGGAAGATCTTGAATTGGATGATGGCTTGTGTGAAATTGCTAAATTGTATTATGGCCAACCTCTACCAGCGGCGTTCAGTTTACTTTCATAAAAAAGTTCATTTCTTATGTTGACAAATTTGATATTGACATATTAATTGTACGAAATTAACCACTTTTAAGTTGAATTTATAATATATTTTTCAAGTTTATTTTAACTTTTTGCATATCCAACTTATTGTGTTTAATTTGGCTTGGTTTTAAACAAAACGAGACTGAACAAATTTTAATCGACCTGAAGACAAATCAAACTTGAAGATTAAATTGAAATCAATTGGACAAAATATTTCATTTGACTTTAATATAATATGTATAATGAATCGAGTTCACAATAACTTTTACTTATCAAACTAAAGTTTGAATTTCTAATAGGTTGATTTCAATAATACTATGTTTAGACTACAAGTTAACTCGTTTGCTTGGACGATAAATTAATTATATTTGTAAATACTTTTACACGAGAGGAGATAACATATAATATCACTACAAGATTTATAGGTATCCGCAATGATAAAAAACAATCTAATGATGAAAGTGATGGATGATCTACAATTATCTTTAAGCCTCTTGATCTTCATAATTAAGACAAATTGACACCGTCTCTTGCGACTCAACAGGAATATGATTGTCCCACTTAATCACAATAACCTTGTTTCACTTTTTTCTCTGATGTTGGCTTCACTTGGCTCTTTGATTACTTAGTTATACTCGACTAGGCTTATAGCTTCCTGTGGTAAGATTGTTTAAGTCCATTGCATACTAGCATTTGTCAATGTTGTGCACTGCAGCTAAGTGTGTGGGTCACAACGATTATCCCGTGGCAGAGGCCCGATAATTAATTAAGTGCGTGGGTAGAGCCACAATTGGATATCATCATGGGCGTTTGTGTGTGAATGCAATATAAGGCTAGAATACGCGCATATTCTAACACTATAGTTGATTTTGTGGCAACTGATAACTTATAAGGTCTTATCGTCGCCAATGAGGACTTAGCATGTTGGTTAAGGATGAGGCTCCATGACCAAGAGGTCATGTGTTCAATTCACGAATGTGGATATTTTCTATAGTTTAAGACTAATATTTGTTATTTGCTTATATTTGTACATTGTTACAATTGTAATAGATTCTATAGTGATTGATATAATGATGATTGAAGTTAACGATGTATTCACCTTCTTAAAAAAAAAAAAAAAAGGTTTCCTATAGTCATATTCAGTTTTATATTTGTTATTATCAAAACTTAAACAATACTAAAATCAATTAAAAAATCTAACTTAAAGCAATACATAATTTGACTCAACTCAAGACGTTGCTGCTGTACCTCTACCTAAGACACACCATCAACACAACATCAACTCACAAAATGATCATTATGTCTTCACTTGTTCAGTACAAAATTATGACATAACATGTTACGCTTTAAATGTTGGATAAGAAATCTCACTTGTATTGCTTATACTCCTTACAAAGCCCCAAAATTTGCTCCACTGCTTCATCCATATCACACTCTTCTTCATTTTTCATCTTCTTTCTCAATTCCTCAGCTTTAACCCTCATCTCTTCCCCAGACTTCTCCACGATCACCTTATTTATCGCGTTAGCAAACTCTTGTCCGCTTAAAGTACCATTTTCACCTCTTTCGACCTCAACTCCAACACCAATCTCAACCAATAGCCTAGCATTCAATGGCTGATCGAGTTTCAAAGGCAACGCTACAACCGGAACACCAAAATAAACGCTTTCCAATACAGAACTCATGCCACAATGACTCACGAAAGCACCAACACTTGAATGTCCCAAGATTTTAGCCTGTGGGGCCCATCCCTGCACAACCATACCTCTATCTTTCATCCTTTCAAGAAATCCCTCTGGCAAAGCCTCTTCGATACTTAAAGTCTCTCCGACCGGAAATCTTATTACCCAAATAAAATAAACACTAGTCATCTCCAACCCTTTAGCTATCTCCTCAATTTGTTTCCTGGAAAGGAAATTTTCACTACCAAAAGAAATCAAAACAGTCGAAAACTTTGCTTTTGTACTTAGCCATTCCATGATGTCTGAATGATTTCCCCCCTCATCATTTGCTTGTGCAATAAGTGGCCCAACAAGAACCATTTTTTTCTTGCACAAGGCCGATAAATAATCGACATATTTCCCTTCAACCCCCTTGCAAGTTCTCATCAAAACAATCTCACAGGACCTCCTGAAATGGCCGAATACAAAGTCTTGATCATTTTCATCTTTGACATCTAAAAGGTTCATCTGATTCAAAGCATGTTTTTCGTATTCTCGATGATATATTGCCTGATAAGGGAAATGTGAATCTTTGCAAATGAAGTGATGATAGAAAAATGAATATGATGTGGCTCCGGAAGTAGCAAAATGAACGGCAGGTATAGATAAAGACGAGGCAATTTCGGCAGCCCATGGCTGGAAAAGATCATATATCAACAAATCAGGCTTGATGGTAGTAATGATATTGGAAAAACTGGATTTCGACATCTTAAAAGCTTGGAAAAGTTTTGGCTTAAGTTCTGGAGGCACGTTCTTTGTTGTGTGATAATGTGGAGGAAGTTCTGGATACAACGGAGGTAATTGGAGTTCAACTAGTTTGATTGAGATGCCTAATTGAGAATCTTTTTCAAGGGAATTTTGGATTGAACTGAGATTGACAGAGGTTGAACAAAAATATATTTGGAAGTTTTTCTTTGACAAACTCTTGGCGAGTTCGAGATACGGGAATATATGGCCATGAGCTAACCATGGGAACATTAGAATGCTGAAATTACTCTGTTTTTCCTCCATGAATTGAACCAACCCTTATTTGCCTCTTGAGTTTCTGTCTTCTTTTTTCTCTGATTGATGATTGAAGATGCTGTAAAGAAAAATATTTTTTTTTTTTTTTGATTATCTATCATGTAGTTTTAACGATTATGAATTTTTTTGAAAAGGACAAATCAGAAAAAAAAAGAATACAAAGCCGGCACTTTTGAAGATTTTAGGTATATGGATCAATTTAGGTATGGTTTTAATAAGTTTTGGTGTAAAACCCAAATGCAGATTATGTTAACAAGTAGGAGTGGATCAATAACAAATCATTGAAAATTAATTAACAAATCAAGCTACTTTTTTAAAAAAATTTGGGACCAATTTGAGATTTAGGGTGAGTTTGGCCTAGCGATTGGAGCTCTTAAAATCACTTTTACATCTCTATTGTGATTTTTGAAGTGTTTGGCCCTGATTATAAAAATTACTTCTGTTTAATCGTGATTTTCATGGTGTTTGGCCCCCAAGATCATAATCACTTTTGGGATCCTCAGAAGCAAAAAATCAACTTATTTTAGAAGCAACTAAAGTGTTACTTTTACAAAAGCTATTATACAAAAGCAATTATTCTATAATTTATTATTATCATAATCAATTATTACCAAAATCAATTTTAGTAAAATCAATTAACCTATAATTACTTTTCGAATCGCTATAGGAGAATTAATTTTACTAAAATTGATTTTGGTAATAATTGATTATAATAAAAATTAATTATAGAATAATTGCTTTTGTATAATAGCTTTTGCAAAAGTAACATTTTAGCAGCTTCTAAAATAAGTTGATTTTTTGCTTCTCGAGATCCCAAAAGCAATTATGATCTTGGGGGCCAAACACCATGAAAATCACGATTGAGCAAAATCAATTTTTATAATCTGGGTCAAACACTTCAAAAATCACAATAGAGATCTAAAAGTGATTTTATGAGATTCAACCGCTAGGCCAAACTCACCCGTATGTTACATATGTGTTAAATCAATAATTTTTATAGAGTTTGAAATAAGAAAAAAATGGGTAGCATAAGATGAGATAAATGTAGGTTATATGTTTTAATTTGTTACACATGAATACATGATTTGGGGGGGGGGGGGGGGGGGGGGTTATGTTTCACTTGAGCCTGCTGGCCTAGTTTTTAGATTTGACATAAACATGTCTAAACTGATCCATAAGAAGCCTTTGTTTTTCTGTATTTAAAAAACTAATTTTTGATGCTCAAATGAGATTGAACAAGTTCAAACAAAACCTTGTAGCTTCATAATTAAAAAAAAAAAAAAAAGATTAAGCCACTTAAGAAATTAGAAGTTGTTTGATGTATATATAATCATACCTGTTTGAGCTATGATGAAAGATCTTACATGCTCGAAAATAACACCAGTCTAAAACTTGTACATCAATTTCGACTGGTTAAGCATATGGAATGTAAAAATATGTTATGTTAAGGCACCTCAACACGCACATATTTATATATATCATATTATTTGGAGTTGGTAAGCGATATTAACTGCAAATTGATTAGTTTTAACCAAATTTTGAATTGGAAAAAAGGTCTATACATAGTATAGAATTAATCATGTTGTATTCATATTATACCTAATTTTATTACAGTAATAAATTAAATCATATTTTATAATTTGCTAATTATCAAATCTGAGAAAATTCTGAATAAACATAAAATACTTAAAAATTTATGTCAGTTTTGAAATTGAGTCGATACATGGCGTTGGAGACGAAGTTTGTAGAGGGAATACCATGTTGATGGTCTTAATTGTGTTCCATTTTCCTTTCATGCTTTATGGGTGATGAAGAGTGAATAGATGAGTGTCCGCGTGAGGGAGTTTTGGGAGTTTTTAGTATGAAATTTGCGTTTGTACTAGTTTGTTTTGCAAACGTAGAAAAATGATGAAATTGATCTTTGTTTTTCAATATGTTACCTAGCAAGATGCACAAGGTTTAGAAGTTTATAATATTGCTTTGATTTTATATTTATCATTTTACTTATGTAGATAGAAAATAATCAAATTCCCGTCATGTTTTTTTCTAATAATTGGAGCTTAAGCACTTTTGGTTAAAATAGTTTTTTTATACGCTTCTTAAAAATATTTTACACTAAAACTATACTTTCGATTGATTCTGCTGTTAAAGAATATTTATACTGCTGGTACAAATTGATTGGTTTGGAAAAGAGATGATAATACAGAAGTTAATACATGTTGAAAATTCGAAAAAATGAAATGTGAGTTTATAGAATGTGAGATCAAAAGGCTGAATTTAATATAAATTCGTGCATAGCACGGAGCATATATTAGTTTATTAGTAAAATAAAATCGTAATCTTAAGAATTAAGAATTATGAATAGGATAATAAATTCAAATCAATCCAATTAAAAAATGTATAGAGTAAAATAAATTGAGATTGTACATAAGATTTATGTGATCTTGGTAATTGATGCGTGAGAAGAATAAATACAAATTCTAAATTCTTGTAATTTTTTAATTTTATTCTATTCATAAATAAATCTCTTTAATTATAGTGTGTGAAATAGAGCTAATATAGATAACCTTTTTCAATTGTTTCAGATATGTTTACATGAATTTTTTTGGACATTTCGTTTGGTAATTTATTATACAAAAATTATTATTCTTACCAATTTAATTTGCTAAATTACTAAATTTGGCAAAGGTATCAGTAAAATAAAATGTAATCTACTTCAGAATTCATGCCATTTTGATGATCGACATGGTAAATCGATGATAGAATAATAAAGACAAGTTTATCCAATACAAAATGTGTATAATAGTCAATATAGACTGAATTATGGATTCTTGTAAAAAAATAAAAAAAATCCCTGTGTGTTCATTATTATATCTCGTTGGATTTATTAGGGAGTTGAGATGAACCTATATACATAATCTCTATCATTTATTTGTGTTTCACATATGCTTGAATGATTGATTTGTAGCCAGATGCGGAATTAGAGGGTTACGGTTCGAAAGGGCGAGATTTTTCTAATAACAAAATCGATATATTTTTTATGTCGTGATAATATGACAACTAATTTATAATAAAGTAACGCTATATTTTTGTCTAATAAAAGGTGAAGAAATAGATTAGTGAAATATTTTAAGAGTCAAATTCAACTAATGGTGTATATATTGAGGAATCGAGAAAACGTAAATCCAGTCTTTCAAAAATAATAATGTTGAACAAAGTACCAAAATTAATATATTATTCTTAATGTTCTTGAGTGCATTTAAGAAATTAATACTAGTATCTAGTAAAATATTTTAAGAGTCCCAATATTGAGGATTCGATAAAACATAGTAAAACGTACAACAATTTAATTTTTTTTTAAAAATAAAAATGCTAAAAAGTATCAAAATTAATATTTAAACTTTTTTTATTATTCTTGAGTATATCCTAGAAATTAAATATTTTTATCATAATATATAGTGATTATTACTAAGACACTAATAAAATTATTAACATAAATAATGTTTGCATTGATATAGTTAATTTTCAACGTATAAGAAAAATTGCCTAAAACATTTGATGTACTATGTTTATACCTAAATCGACTGATTAATACCAACAGGTGATTGGTCTAGTGGAAGGGACTAGTCACTACAAAGTAGCGGACTCAGGTTCGAATCCCTGTTGGGAGAGGTACCCACTTAATGTGCCCGACCCGCCTCGAAAGGGATTAAACCCTTGGGAAACCAAAAAAAAAAAAAATCGACTGATTAATGATGTAGTATTCCAACAACTCAAAAATAAACTCGATGTCATCAGTACTTACAAATAACTATGTTAATATACGTACTAAGTCCAAATTTTTCTTGGGGGTATGATCCTCCCCCAACCCTTGAGGCGGTCCGCCCCTAGCTACGTGGCATTAATCTCTTAATTTTTAACAAGCTACATACCAAATGACTTTGCTATATATAACTTAGATACTATGATGCACGGATACTTCAAAAAATTATAAAATGCCGTGTCGGACTCTTTTCGGATACGATACTCCTCGGATACTCGTGGGATACGTATTCGACACTCCACGTGGCGCGTCGGTAAATATAATTAAAAAGAAAAGTTGGACACACGTATCGGATACTTATTTAGACGTATCCAACTCATTTTATATTCTAAATTTTGCTATGTCACCACAATTGGTTAGAACAATCAACATTGTAAGACGTCAAACCACACTTTATATTATAAACAAGTGCAATACATGATAGTTTGTCTATAACGGAACATGTTTTATCTAACATAATAAAACAATGAACATTATGTATAATTAATAGTATTGAATTACTAAATAATATTTTTTTTCGAATATAATGCAATTTAGTACATATGAAACTTAAGTTAACTTATTGCAATATATATGAATATAAACATATTTATTATTTTACTTATTTATATATGCATAATTATAATAAATTTATATTTTTTATATTCGTATCCATGCCGTATCGTATCCAGTAGATTTTTTAAAATTCGCGTCGCCGTATCCGTGTCGTGTCGTACTCGTATCGACGTATCCGTATCCGTGCAACATAGCTTAGATATCACCAATTTATTAGTAAAATAAAACAATAAACTTCTAAAAGCTTAATCTATGTCATTTTGGTGATTGGCTTGGTAAATCAATGATCGAATAATAAACACAAATGCTAAATCCTTGTAATTTTTATTTTTATTTGTTCATTATGTGATTTTGGTGATTGTAATTCAATGATAGAATAAAAAAAATTCAATTGAATATCAAATTCAATAAGAAAATCGAATCAAATTAAATTAAAAATAATATAGTATTATGTAACTCAAATGGACTTTGGTGTTGCACCTCTACTCAGACATACCACATGTTAATTTGATATTCAAAATCAGACACATTAGTACTATATAGGTATAATCATAATCAATATATATATATATATATATATATATATATATATATATATATATAATAAAATCATTCTCAATCAAAATATTAGGTGGTGTTTTTCTAAATTTGCAGTTACATTAGAACAGTCATCCCTAAACGAAAAGCATAGCATCGAGAAAACCGATCAATTCACATGCCATAAATATTAATCAATAAAGAGATTGGGGTAAGACAAATAGATTTACTAAGATTAATTCACCAAAGATTAACCTCATGGACTTGCGGTTAGGTTTTGACCATGAAATCGGGATACATACTCTTGAATTTATGGGAAAATTAATTCAAGATTGGTCAATTAAAATACTTTGATTGATCAAGCAATTTATTTAATTAATTGCTCGAAAATTAAATTATTAATGTACCATATTTAGTTATCCATTCATCTTTCAAAGTCAAGCGAAGCAAGATACTTCGTTTCTCTTCATACGGAAACCTACGTTATTTTATCGGATACACAAACTATAAGAATGAACGTCATAGATATCCGAATTTAAAAAAAAAAAAAAAAAAAGATCATAGATATCAAAACACACAAACTGCCCTTAATTTATATATTTTTGAATATATATTAAAACACCCTCAGTACGTATTAGTTCACTCAAGTCCCCTTGTGATGTTTATAATTGATACAAAGTTTTGTTAGATGCTCTACCACTTGAGCCACTTCTTGTTCTTCATCATCTTTCATCTTTTCACTCAATTCTCTTGCTTTGGATCTCAAACATTCCCCAAAATTGTCACCACTCACCACCCTATCTATTGCTTTTGCAATATCTTCTCCAAAAAAATGTCCATTTTCACCTCTCTCAACCTCCACCCCAATACCGGCTTCCACCGCCAACCTAGCATTTATAGGTTGATCGAGTTTAAACGGCAAGCCTATAATCGGAACGGCAAAGTACATGCTTTCCGTTATAGAATTCCATCCACAATGACTCAAGAAACCACCTACACTTGGATGTGATAAAATCTTCGTTTGTGATGCCCATTTTTGAATTACTATTCCTCTATCTTTCACCCTGTCAAGAAATCCCAAGGGCAATGCATCTTCTATGCCGGTATCCCTGTTTTCCCCAAGAGGAAATCTTATGACCCATATAAAGTTAGCATTACAAATTTCTAACCCTTTTGCTACTTCTTCTATCTGTTCATCAGACAAGAAATTCTCACTACCGAACGATATGTACACAGTAGAGTACTTATTTTTCCCATTTAGCCATTGAACTATCTCTGAATTATCCTCCTCCTCATCATTATAAGCATTTGAAACAAGTGGACCAGTGGGTAAAATCTTCTTATTGCACAAAATCGAGAGATAATCAATATACTTCCCTTCGATTCCCTTACAAGTCTTTACCAAGACAATGTCACTAGACATTTTAAAATTCCCGGATGCAAAATCATTACCATCAGGTTTTATGTTTTCCAATATACGAGCGCGGATGACTTTTTCGTAATCCAGGAGATATATTTCCGGATAAGGAAAAGTTGAACTAGTCCCATTTGTATGGAAATGATGGAAAAACGCGTATGTAGTTGCACCTGAAGTTGCGAAATAAACGCAAGGTATACCCTGTGATAAAGCAAGCTTTGGAGCCCATGGTTGGAAGAAATCGTATATAAGCAAATCGGGCTTTAAGGAATTAATGATATCGGAGAAGTTAGAACTTGAATTTTGAAAGGCCTCAAAAAGGACTGGCAAAAGATGGGTTGGTAAATTCTTGGTGGTGTGGAGAAGTGGGGGAAGTTGGGGTATTTCAGGAATTTGAAGGGGTACTAGATTTATCACACTACTATCTTTTTGAAGACTGATTTTGATTGAGTCAAGATTGACAGCAGTAGAACATAAATATATGTTGAAGTTTCTCTTTGAGAGTATTTTGGCAAGTTCAAGAAAGGGGAAAATGTGTCCATGAGCTAACCATGGAAACATTAGAATGTTGAAATTACCTTCTTCTTTCTTCATACTGAATTCACTCATTTTTTGTGGTCAACCTCTGTTGATTGTTCATCTCTTTATAGTTGGTGCAAATTAATTAGTATTTGCTAATATATCTATAAATGTTATGGAAATTATTGTAAATTGGTCAAGTGAATCAAGTCTGACCAATTTCTTGAATTCTCATAATCTTATTTTAATTCTTTTCTTAAGAAGCTTCCCTCTAGTTAACAAATATTATACTGCATTAATTATTTGCTAATCCATCTTTATTTTACAATGGTAGCGGGTCTGACTACAATTTCTGAATTTTCGTAATTTCAATGTTGCTCTAATTAGTTTTACATAATTAGGTTAAGATAAACGGGCCTTTATTTTCTAAACACATTGGGCTATGACCTATGAGATAGTGGGCTAAATAACTAAAAAAAATTCTAAGAGTGAAATGCAAAAATACCTGTATTACTTCTTATTGTACGCCTAGACCCCTGTGCCATTTTTTATTAACAAGGGCCTAAGTTTAGGGCTAAATGTGCAACAAGAGCGTAAGTTTACGCAAAAAGTACAACTTGAATATAAGTTCAAGAGGATAGCGCAATTTTCTAATTTGTAAGCATTATTTTGCTTCTATAATTAACAAGTTTACCTTTTTATTCTTCAAATGTCTATTATTAACTTGAAAATTCACGATATTATATTGTCAAATTATTTTTTCTTTTACAAATTATAACAACTTGTAACATCACTTGGAGAATGTAATGCGAAATTTGCAAGATGAATCTAAACATGAAAGTATAGTGTATGTTAGATTTTATGTCCATCTCCCACTCTCTAATATCTAACTAATATATTTGTATCTATTTTGTACTATTTTTTTTTTCCCGTATTATACATCTTATTATGATTTTTAAAATTTCATGTTTTTTGCACTTTGAATTATAACTGATTGCAAAAAATTGGGTTTTGCCCCTTAAACTTACATCAAAATTGCAATTTATCCTCTAAATTCAAATCTTGTTGCATTTTCCTCCTGAACTCTTTCTCGGAAAAGAGTTTAGGGGAAAAGTGCAACATTAATGTAAGTTCAGAGCGGACTATAAAAAAAAATTAAGTTTAGAAGAGAAAGTGCGACGTAACTGTAAGGGGAAAAATGTGAATTTCTCTTTTCAATACATCATCATTATTAGGAAAATTGGGAACGGTACATGTGGGATATGATTTACAGAAATATATGTATGAAACACACGCACAACTGTGATTGTGAAGATACCTCGCGACCATACTGGTTCTATCTGTTTTGCCTGGACCAAATCAGAATTCCACCATGATGCCACCAGTGCCGAAACTTCTGCTCTCCTTTTTCTTGATCAAGCAAACTGTCGCCTTGCTCACTTTGAGAGCGACTCTCTAAATGCAGTCATGATGATTTCAAGCCATTCTACTGCTCTTGAATGGACCAGAAGAACGGATGCTAAAATTGCTAGATCTATCCTTTCAAAATGGCCTAAGTGGATTGTCAAAAAGATTCCAAGATTGGGCAACAAAGCCGCCCATAATTTAGCTAAGTGGGGATTTTTTTGTAAATAGGAGGGCCATGTTCCCCTCACCAATATTCCTCCGGATGTTTTTTATGACTCTAGTTCTCCTGTTATATCTGTACCGAATATTTTTTCCTTTATTAATGCTTAATCGTTTATTTTTAAAAAAAAAAAAACCGAGGAGAAGAAGAAGATACCTATATATCTTGATCAATTGCCAACTTTTGCCAAAAGGAAAAAGGAAAAATGATTATGTAAAATTCTAGTTAGAGCTAAACCAGAAACAAGATTCAGATATGTCTCAATCAATCAAACACAAATAAAAGCCATGTTGATGGTAAGCATAACTAGAATTCACATGATTATATCTTTTAGTTGAGTTAAATGCAATAATACACCATGTGCTTTTATTAGTATAAATATTTTTAATGTAGCAACGTGTTTTTTCATCAAATATGTTTTCTTTATTGATTTATATATATGATGATAGGATACCATAGCAGCGGCCACTGATTCAGCGACGGTAACTTATGAATAAACCGGAGGTAATTGAAAAGGTGCAAAATAAAATGAATTGTCCAATGTCGTAGGAACACCCAACCTTGTTCAATATGGGTCCAAACAAACCATATTTTTTTAATTATATGGGTTACAAAAATTGGGTTTTTTAGTATGGATTATGAATTTATGGGTTATGGATATGAATATGGAAAACAAAATTATCAAAATTATTGGTACAATTGGTTCGGTTTGGGAAACCGATCGGTTTTATCGAAAAATAGAGGTCGGTTCTGTGACTAGAACTGATTATTGGACCGAATTTTCGGTTCGGACCGAAATATTCGATCCGGTTTGATTTGGACGATTTCTCAAACAGTGTTCAACCCTACCTGTTATCAGGGGGCAGATCCAGGATTGAAGAGTTGGGGGGTCGGAGTAAAACTATTAAAATTTATATTTAAACTATTTTACATACATAAGACCAAAAATAATAATAGAGCACTACAAAATAGATTGTCAATAAGAACACCATGGATACTTAATACTAAGAAAATTGCGAAGTTGTGTACAACATTCTTTCATCTTTCATGTTATGAACTTCATTTGATAGAATCAATATAAAATTATGAAAATTCTTTCTTTTAAAAAATGCATTTTTGATAATTGGTTTTTCCATAATTAATTTTCAGTTATTGAGCCGTAACATAAAGTAAAATAAAAAAAAGAAACATATAACAAATAAACTAATATATTTTATAATATTTTCAAACAAACATACATAAATAAAAGAGATTCAAGGTTTGTTAATGTCAATTAATTTGTTCAATTTTATTCAGCAAGGCTTTATCTAATATGCCTAATTCAAATTTTGGCCGTAAACTTACATGTGGATACTTATATTATATAGAAGTTATAATACATACGATTAATTATACTATAAGGGCATCTCCTATGATGCAAGGAGAAGGGGTTGAAAACTTAAGGGGAAGGGGTGAGCAACGCATTTTTCCCCTTCATCAATTGCACCCACCGCTCAATGTTGTTCATTGCCTCACGCATCGATCTTGTGCACTCGCTGGGCAGGTCTGCCCAGCCAACAGGTGGTCGACACTTGTCGACCACCTGTTGACCCTTTTTTTTTTTTATTTGTTATTTAATAAAAATCCTTTTATTTTAAAAAAAATTTCCTTTAAAATATCTAATTAAATGAAATGTAACTCTTATTTAATTTTGGTTTTAAAATGAAACTCTTATTTTATAAACTCAAATTTAATTTATTTTGTCTTAATTTAATAAAAACCTTTTTGTTCTTAACAAAAATCCTTAAATGTGTGTATTATTTTGGAAAAGTTAATGTCAATCTTAAATTATTTTATTATTCTCAAATCATGTCAATCAAGTATTTAATTGTTGAATTATTGTGTACCAATTTTAAAACCCTTTTTTTTTTAAATCTTTATTAAAATATAACTCTTATTTAATTTTAGTTTTAGTTAATTTGTGTATTATTTTTTAAAAAGTTAATTATTAGAAACTCAAATTTAATTTAATTAATAAAAATGAAACTTTAAAAGAACTTAATGAAGCTTACATATGATTCGTTAAATTAAAAATGACATAAACCTAACAATTATATAGTGAAATACTTGGGTGAATAGTTAGACATCTAAAATAAATAGGATTACATATGATCGCCATTTGGACCGTGTATAGCCCACACATGTTCAACTAAGTTGGTTTGAAGTAGACGGTTGACCTTTATTGAGCGTATCTGGTGATGACGTAACAAATATTCTTCTACGGATATCTTATTATTAATGTCTATCTTAAATTATTTTTGTTATTCTCAAATCGGTTTGTGTATTATTATCCATTATTAAGATTGCTATTTATTATTGTTTTATTATTATTATTATTATTATTAGGTGAGAGTGGGGAAAATGAGAATTGGAATTAAATGGAATTGATAGATTGAGTCATTTGAGATGACTTATAAAAAAGAAAGGGAAATCTGGACTTGAAATCTGAGGAGAATCTGAACTTAGGCTGAGAATTCACTGGAGATGGCCTAATTACATAATTTTTCAGAAATGGAGGGAGGGGGTTCAGCCCCCAACCAATTGAATAAATATGTCCCTGTCTGTTACATGTAAAAAATTTACCATTACCTTCTGAGACAATTCCGTATGTAAATAATTTAAGTTATCTTATAAATTATTCAAGGACAAAATTGAAAATTCAAATAATTTTCCCTCAAATGTCAAGGATGATGGAGTAAATGATCAATTTTAAGACGTAGACAAAACTAAGGAAAAGTTTTGTAATACTAATTGAATATTTACCTCTAGGGACCGGTTTGTATTTAGTTAAATATTTTTTTTTTCTTGTTAAATATTTTTTTTTTCTTGTTAAATATGAAGCCTAGCTAATACCATTCCACAAGGGACCTAAATAGTAAGTACCTACCCTACCCCCTCAGTCTCCACCCTAGACCAAGAAAGCCGAATTAAACTCTACTAAATTCCGCCCAACCAAACACACCAAATTTCGATACAATCAAAGAAAGGAGAAGAAAAAGGGAGTGTTTATATAACAACAGAACTCCTCCTCTGTCTCTCACAACAACTTGTTCGATACTAATAAATAGTACTGTACAACCACACTCTTTGTGCTCTCCCCCACCATCTCTCTATTTTCAGATCCATATTTTTCTATCCTCTTTGATCCCATCAATCAATGGCTTCAGTTACTGCTTCCTCTCTCTCATTCTCCTCTGTTTCTTGCTCCTTCAAGCAAAATCAGGTTACATTTCTTTGCGATCGATCTCTCACATTTATTCTCTTTTCTGCCAAGTATTTTTGGACTTCAGAAAGTCTATTTTTATGTTTGTGCATTGTGTTTGTCTAATACTTACTTGATACATCTTTGTCATCTCTGATTTTTCTTTTTTAAGAAAAAAAAAATGGGTTGTAAAGCTTTCATATGTCCAATTCGTGATCATGAATCTAATGTTATTTATTGGTTTTTATCTGACGAACTGGTAGTTTAAGATGGGTCATCGATTGTTGTTTTTTTTTTCTTTTTTCAAATTAATGTTTTATCTATTTCTTGGTAAAAAAATTAAAAAAAAAATGAAAAAGAGGGGTCTGATCTTTGGTCATAGGCTTTCTCATGGTTATAAATATCATGATCTACGGCTTATCTGATTATTTTCGTGATCTTCAATTACTAGAAAACTCTTTGTTGTTTTTCAATCGATTAGGTGATATGCTTTTAGAATTTCTTTCATACTTCAGATTTGTGTAAATATTATGCTCTTTTTCATTTCGGTTCCTTTTCTGGATGATTTTTTGGGCATATATTGATGCTCCTATATTGAATTAGGTGTGTTCATGTGTTGAACACCTGATTCATGATATTTACAAATTGTTTTATATTTTTCATTATCTTGAGGTGAAATTCATAGCGATTCATCAGACCTTCTTAATTGTAATTTTCCAAATGCAATGCAAATCAACTTGGAAAAATTCAGTTGAAGTCTGAAATAATATATTCTTAAGAGATTTGGATAAGCAGTTTTCCTTTGCCCCAATTTGATTAATAAATAATAAATAAAATAAATGATTTGTATGTTCATGTCTGATTTCATTGTGCTTCATGTCTTATACGATTTATATCTATATAACTATCTATGTTTGAGCAGGTTTCAAATTTGAGAAAGGCTTCCCTTTCATTCACTGGAAAGGGCTTCTCATCTCAACAGATGCCAGCACTACGTTTCCGAGTTGCCTGTGCAGTATGTTTCATTAACCATCATCTATTATCGTTCATATGTAGAATTATATTCTTTTGCTAGAGCATTTAATCTTAGATCACATTTTGTATGCCTCATTAGAATTAATTTAATTATGCCTCTTCAAAAGTACAATGAAAATTTGAATGGTTGTTCCGAGTAGGCAAAACCAGAGACGGTGACTAAAGTTTGTGAAATTGTGAGAAAGCAACTGGCTCTTCCCGATGACCGTGATGTCAGTGGAGAGTCAAAGTTTGCTACACTTGGTGCTGATTCTCTTGACACGGTAAAGGTTTTTTCCTTGTCATTTCATCTCATTTTCTGTATTAATTTCCTCTCTTGAACTCAGTTAATCAAGAATAGCCAAAGTAGATGGTGGATTCACCTATGTAGTGTTTGCAACAACGTTTGAAACCAGCTTCTGAGCTTAGTTTTGCTCATAAGCTGTTTTGGATTGTTTGCAATAGGTGCTTTAGCTTATGCATCTCTTAAAACAAGTTGATAAGCTATATTCATAAGTTGTTGCAAACACACCCTTATTTTTTACCATAATATTTGACGAGTAGACTTCTCCTTGTAGGTTGAGATTGTGATGGGACTCGAGGAGGAGTTTGGTATCAGTGTGGAGGAAGAAAATGCACAGAGTATTGCAACCGTTCAAGATGCAGCTGATCTCATTGAGCAGCTCTTAGAGAAGAAGTGAAAAATGAAATATATTCCATAGAATTGATTTGCTAGAAAAGAAATATGTTAGCTACATATCTATCTGTTTTTGCCTTGGTACTTTGATATCATGTTCCTGTTTTATTTCTTTGGAGTAACTAGCTTGTTTTGTTTGAATTCAAAGGATTTAATATATCTCAAGGTATAACTTGTTCTTGTATTTGACATTCATCTTGTGGAATAACTGCAATGCATGTTCTACAACGAAATTAGCTGCTTTGCTACCGCCCGAAAAACTGTTAAAGCTTGTAGCTATGAGTTTTATGATCTAACTCGAGGTTCCCGGTTACCTGAACTACTAAAATCTTGAAAACCGAATATCCTATTTGTTTCAGTGATGGGTCTCCATCCATCTCTCTAGCTATTCTTCCCTCAGCTAAGCTCAGTTAAGTACGGTTAGGACAACTTCAACTCATCTCAAATTCAGTAAGTAATTCAGTTCATTGAGTCCAATTTTGATAAGAAAATCAACCCAAGTTTAAATGTATTGGCTTTATTATTAAATTTAATATTTATTTTAATGAATCAAATTTAGTTAATTAATGGAGAGTCTGCATGGCCAATTTTGTTTGGATTAATTATAATATGCATGGATGTCTTTTACTGATGTACATATTCTATATAATAAATGATTTGTTATGTTGACTTCGACTAATATACAGAATATTAGATTCTTGGTTCTTGTAGAATATAAGTTTATTGTTCACAGTTTAGATGAAACTGGACTAACTATTGGAATGATTGTGGCACAGCACAATGTTATAGTAGGTTTGTCTTGATCATGGGAAACGGTATAGGATGTTGTATACTTATTTTGTTTTGTCATTTTTATCTGACCTTGAAATAAGCTTAGAAAACGATAAATTCATTTTTTAAAAGTTTTGGGATCTTTTTGTGATTAGTTTGGACTAAAGTGTTCAAAATTCTTACTTTTGGGGTCAAAATGCACTTTTTTGAAATTTGGAGGGCAAAGTACAAATCGCCATTATTTTAATACTCTGCCGGAGAGCAATTATTGTTTTGCTTGGAAATGAAATGAGAGCATGCATGTTGTCGCCCCTTGGGAGAAGAAAAACACAAACTCTCTCCACCTAAGTTGAGTTTGCCCAAAGTATTAATATACAAAAGATCGCGCGACCAATTTCATCCAGTTATTTGACGGTGAACATAGCAACTAATATTTAGATAGTGACGTATCTAGTGATATGTACCATCCAGTTATTTGACGGTGAACATTGCAACTAATATTGTAGTGATATGTACCAAGATTACAAATTGACCTATCGTATGATATCAAATATGCAATTTTCCGTAAGTAAAATCATATGTTATGGAAGTGATCATTTAGATAAGTAGACACTTTGTAGTGCATCTGATTCAATCATGTGCAGTTGTTAAAATTAATAGGTATGACCTGACCCCTTTTCTTTTCATGTGCCACTTGAAAGCTATTAACAATAGCTTTTTTTTATTAGCAAAGTCACGACAAATTCACTTAACTGGAAAGCATACATCACAACCCTTTTAGCTTTTCACTTTGAAACTAAACTTTACAGTTTAACTCGCATAATTCAACACTAAGGCCAATACATCTGAAGATATATATATGTGGAAATACATATTTAGCAGTCAAGAATTAAATCCAACATCAGTCTAAAGAACTTGCTCAGTAATGTATACAACATTAATCATCAAAGCAAAGCAAAGAAGAGAAGAGAAGGTATTCATATTATATAGCAATAGCAGCATCAAATTAAAAAAATATTCAGGAAAAAAGTAACTCAACGAATACTAAAGAAGCCAAACAAACATTAAGGTACCCTTCTTTTCTTAGGATTTGAGACAGTAGTACTACAGCTGATGAATCCTGCTGCAACGAATTAGCGGTAGGTGCAAGTGCAGCATCAGGGCCAGTTGTGTCGGGGTTTGGCGGGCTACGAGTGGAGGGAATTGTTGGCACCGGTGATGATGACGTGGACCCACCATCATTCCGGGGAGAAGGAAACAGGGGAGTAATGTCTGGTGACAATTCAGAGTATGGAGAGAGCAGTGGAGGATGTGGTAACAATGCTGGTGCGGCTGATATCGTCGTGTCTTGGTCAGTCACTAGTGATTGTGTAGTAGATGAAGCCGCAGCCGCCATCAAGTTTATTATTATTATGATGGCTGCAGATACAAGAAATTTGTAGTTGATCATTCTCTGATGATTTTGAACAACTAACTTATAAGAGATGAATGAGGGAAAAATGAAAAGAGAATCAATATGGGGTTAAGTGCTACAAATTAAAAGGGTGTGAATTGTGAAGTTTTATTGGATGAAAAGATAGGTGTATTTTTTTTTTTCATTTGCAAGTGGTGGACATGTGGAAAGAGGTTTGTTTGCTAGTGAATTGGATTCCAATTATTTGCATTAGTCTGTTCAATTATTCGGAAGGAAATAATATGCTTGATTGGCGCATGATTATTAATTTATTTATTTAATTATTGGTACTGTATTTTCTTTATAAGACCAAGACTTGACCAATTATTTCTACCATAGGTTGTGGGTTGATTCGGACTAGTCCAACTCCATTTAGACATTCAATTTGATCTGTCAAAGGCCTATGACCCTGTGGAACTGAAGTTCCTACAAACAATCCTTCAAAATCCTTTAGCCTTGGGCCTTGGCTACCATTCATCAAAGGCAATTTGCTCCTTTGCAAATGAAATGACCCCATCAATCAAGAAGTGGAATTGATCCCTGCTTAAAAAGGCACAACACCATTTATAAAACTGACCTCGAGCTTGAGGCGCGCAATCTCAGCTGCTATTAAGTAATTAATAAGGATGACTTTATGGATTGAACAACTCATTGATGAAATTTGAGGGTACAAGAAGTATCACTACAAACTCAGCATTTGATATCATCACGATTTTTCCTTTTAATTTCATACAAACTTCTACTACTATGAGCTAGCTGACTGTCCAAATATCCATCTCTCAGTATCCAAAATAATAATACTTCTATTATGCTTCATTCTGATAACTAGCAACAAACACGTACTCCTCAACTTTCATGATAGGCCCCTTGGCACGATCCCAACTTTGACGTTTGGCCAAAAGGCATTTATCATGCACCAAGTTCTTTGAAATCTTTGTCACAAGCAGCCAACATTTACGATGCCATGGAAAAATCATACTTGGGCGGAGTCTTGAGCAACTTGAACTCGCCATGAAAAGAATCTAATATACAAAGAGTTGAGTGAAATAGCAAATCCAAATCCTATGACTGATGAAATCAGGATAGCATAAACCGCTGGTAAGTGAAGCTACATGACGATCAAACAAAAATGGGATTACTAGGTAAGTTGGAGAAGCAAAAACAATTGTAATAAGCATACATTTCTTATATGTTTATGTTTCAAGTATAATAAAAGTGCCCCTCACCAACGAATAAAACATATGGAGTATCAAGGCCACAAGCGCAAACTCAAGAGCTGCGTAAGTCCATATATACTCTTTGATGGCTGCATCAGAATAAATGAATCCTAAGACTAATATTTTTCCAATTTAATTATCACCATAAACTTTAGAAATTTCCATACCTAGGATAACCGCAAAAATAGATGCAGTGAGGCCCAACGTGAATGAGATAGGTGCAGCGATTATAAGTGCTCGACTTTTCATCTCATGTATCTGTAAATGACATGAAATCATAAAAAAAAAAATGCCAAATTTTCATCCAAAGGGGTAAAATATTTTTTAAGGGTAATTTACATCCACTCCTCTTGAGGCCTGAGATAAGGTCTAAGTACAAGAACCACCATTGGAATTAGTGCATCTTCCAAAATCCTTCTTCCCCTTTTGGAGGTGTAGCATGGGCTATATTATTGTAATATTTACGATTTCTTTTTCCAATTTTAATAATGTTAACACTGAAGGTATAAATATGATGGCATCTCAGACATTAGTCAACTCCAGTTAATTTTGTGATTTTTCAATCAAGAGGGGTAATTTGGTGACAAAATAAGTTATGTCAGTTCCTAGAAATAAGTTATGACAAAATAATTGAAAAAGTGTAACATCTAATCCTGATAACATACCAGTAGCTGCTCAAGGAAGAAGAAGTAGCAAATTGTGCTAATCAAGACAAGCACCACAAAATCTTGCCAAGCGCTGGATTAAGCATGCCAAAAACATACATGTAAGTTCCATTCATAATTACAAAGAAAAGAGATAAATACGATTATATATATATATATATGTTACAAACTCAACCACAAAAGTTGGTCCGATTCATGCAAATAGTCAATAAAAAAAAAATTCAATAGCATTATTAATTTAACTACTAATTTAAAAGATCACCTCGACGAATCAACTTGGTTCTGTTCTATGTTATCCCTTTGAGTAGCATTTGGCACACGTAGCAATGTAACGGGTAAATTTGTAACTTCATTCCTGCAGACTTCACAAACACGATTTCCTTTTGTGGTAAACCATGTGATAGCGCAATCTTCATGTACTAGATTGAGTGCACCTTTACAACTGCATGCCATCTTTAGAGTATTTCTTTCCTCACAGTCACAGTCACATGTATCAAGACAAATCCTGCATACTGCTTCCTCTTCAGGAATCTCTTGATCCTCATGTGCAGGATCCAGAGTTATAATATCTAATGCGCAACAAAGGATAAAAAGTTTATTAATTACTGGATGACCACCCTACAATCAAGAGTCAAAATTCAGAAAGTCTACGTAAAATGTGTACATTGAAATTAATGCACTTTGACTATATAGTACATGATGGAGCATGACTAATCAAAAGTTAGAAATCATTAGGACAAACGATTTTATTTAGTAGAATTAGTGAATATGGTGCCACCATTACCTGTATTGGATAAACAGTCTCAAATTGGGTTACTAAAAGAGGAAATTCGACAACCAAGAACACATGCATGGATACATACCACCATCAGTATCTGGAGCATGATTTTCACGGGTGGCAAAAGACGCAGATCTTACAATAAGGAAATTCTTCCCAGGAACAGATAACGACCTTGAAACAGTTGCTCTAGATGCCGATATCTGTCATAAACAAGCAAATGTTTTTAAGTAAATTCTCTATTTCATATATTCATAATGAAAATAATTTCATTAATAAAAATAAATAAGAAAATGCATGAGAACAAAAGTAAGCAAGAACTTTAATCGAAATTTCCTTAAATGTTACTCTAGGACTTTCCATGAATACCAAACTTCAATGCAATAGCCCTATGAACCAAACTGAAAAACATATATATACTTGATGGTAATAAGAAACAAAAAACGAAGGGCAAGCAGAAGAAAGTAAAAAATTCATAGTAGCAAAATTACTTGTTCTTTTTGCCTTTCAGTAAATGTCCTTGTTGATGCAGGGGTAGTAATATGAGGGGACAAATTTGACGCATTTGACGTTGGAAGTGAAGTACACCTTTTCCAAGTAAAATTTGACAACAATGAAGGGCTTTCAGGAACTGGCTTAGGATTTAAATCAAGAAGAGAGCTTCTTTCACCATCTGACGTAGTTATCTTCTTTTTAAAGCTTAATGCCCTTAAGAAACCTCCTGATGATGAAGAATTTCCATTTAAGACAACCGGAGACTGAAGCAAACCCTTCCCACTAGGTCTTGGAGGTATTTGAAGGGTGAGATCTGGATATTTTGTACTTGGACCTGGATTTGGAACCATATTCTTTGTAGAATCAATCTGTGAAAATAAAAAATAAATAAAATTAAAAAAATATAAGTTCCACATCACAATCGAATATGATACAAATCAAGAATCCTTGAAGGGAAAGATGGAATCCATGTTACTGCTAATGATAAGGTGAAATTTGAAGTGGCTAATGCTATTATCATTTTCAGTATCTATTGGAGAACGAATCAAAAGCGATTGAGTGTAAAGCTCCCAATGAAGCAAATCCATTAACATTAGGAGCAATAAGCCTAACTCTTAGAACTTAGAAGACTTTAAAAGGACACAGTTGTCAAATTCACACCGAAAGTAACGGAAAATAATATCCACGGGCAACCAGCAGGTTGGGTTCTAAAAATTATTTCGTAGAAAGGATCAAACATATTTCTTATGTCCAACTTACAAAGAACTCAACTTTATTGTGTTAACTGAACAGATAAAGTTCATTGAAACATAAAAAAGAAGTTACAATCGTCAAGTGCTGGTAACACGAAGATTATCGACAGAAAAAGAATTCCACAGAACAAAGAGACTACATTTTGAGGTATATTTCACAATATCACCCAGCTACTCATGTATGAAAACACTTTAGTTAATGTATCACGAAAATTATCTTGTCTTAGGCTCTTAGCTTGAGAATGGATAATAATCTAGCCAAAGTTTCTGAATATGCAAATTAGTAAATGAAAATATTGGATGCAACAAATAATCACTCTTAATCTTAATGAAACTTAGCTTATGGTGCTTTAAACATACAAGTGTATAGTTTGAATAAAACTACGAGCGGCAACTGCCAAATAAGCTCGAAAAGACATTTAAGAAATATCCCGAGCCTTTTGCTCAATAATCGAGCTAAACATGGGAATACTTCATTGAATATGCAAAGTTAACAACTACCACAATTTCCATATGATAAAGAATATCCTGTATTATGAACTTATGATGCATCAGTGCATCACTAACCATACTAGTAAAGTGCCATCAATAAATTTATATGAAGAGAAAGCCTAAACAACCACAAAACCCACAAGTAATGTCGCAATAGCCCTCTTATTCTTTCTTATTTAAGAAATATTAATGAACTCATGATATCAAATCCTTTCAAGCACTGATTTTTCTACATTTATATGGCCATAATTACTACATATCAGTCATAGAGAACACAAAATTTCTAGAAAATAAAACTACAATCTTGATTTAATAATCAAACCCAAGGGTAAGGGGACAACCAAAAGTGGAAAAACCCAAAATTCGATAGCTCATTAAACAGCCACTCCACAAATATACTGACCTTTGATGCCGAGGTTGAAGGAGTTTCCATTGCTTTATATTCTGTTACTGCTTTTTCCATTTCTTTAATCATTCAAACAAAGGTGAAATTTGAGGTTAATTACAGCGAAAAAATGGAATCTTTCACAGTAACAGACCAAAAGGGAAAGTGAAAATCAAGTGTTTATTTATTTATTTGATGAAAATGTAGAGAAGATGAAGTGACGTGAGGTGGGATGGCCCCACGTCAGGTGCTGTTGTTTTCTTGCCGAGTCTGGCATTTTGTGAATTTGTGATTGTAACGACACAAGAGTTTTTACGTTTGTTTTAGACCTTTGTGGTGAATATTGAATAATAAAAATATATTTTATGATATTTTATATTTTTGTATTCAATTATACTGCAAATTAATCTATGCTATAGTACAAAAAAATAATTTTCCCTTTCTTTGATTAAGTAAAGTAATTATTAATACACTTATATATTCTTTTGTGCCAGTTCGTCCCTTCAACTTATCCAAAGTCCAAACCTTCCACCAAAATGTCATCCACCCACATAAACTAGAAAACAAAATAGTGAAATGATTGTTCCTTTTCTCCGTTTTAATATGTCTTTTTATGTTTGACTGATACAAAGAAAAATGTAAATATTTCAACCACTCCTTGAATGCTTGAACAGAGGGGTAAAAGAAATGAAGAAGTTGAGAATTTGACGATGAAAAAAAAAAGACGATTATTAATTTTGTTTCAATGAATTTAGGACAACCCCAATTCGAAGAGAAAAAAATTTAGCTAGGTTTTAGAAAGACACTCTAGGAAATAATAACTTGAACATTTAGGTTATAGATTTCAGATTCAAATATTTTCTTGTGCCAATAAATGTTCTAATCGGAAGACATGGAAAAAGAATATATTAGTAATACCTGAGATTGCTTGATCTCCCATGGCAGAGGGAAGAATTTTCTGAAGCTTCCCTTCTCAACTCAACATTTTGCCATAGGAGATCAAGCAGTCTCAGGTATGAATGTGTTGCTTTTTCATTTCTTATTATAGTATAGTTATGCACGATTGAGGTTAAGTTTAATTTTGCTACATTTTGTGAAACTTATAGAACTTAATGATAAAGAAGAAGAGCATGGACGACTAGCAGGGGCGGATGGAGAGAGTGACAAGGGGGTCTATAGCCCCCCCTCAATTTCTATTTTTTTTTTTTACTTTTTTTTTTGGTTTTAGTATAGTTCTAGTTTTAAAAAAAAAATACTCCCAAAAAATTAGCACAATAAGCAATTCTCTAGCTCAAGTAAAAAATTAATCCAAATAAGAAATTATTTCAATTAATTCAACTCAAGATTATCACCCTAATATTATCTAACTCTACCCAAGCCTCAATTAAAGCTCAATTTTTTTTCTAACTTCCAACATCTTCAATCCAAACAATTTCTCTTATTTCGAGCTATCGGCCTATTCCAATCAACTTGAAAATTATATTAGGCATATTTGATCAAGTGATGAAATTTCTAACTTGAAATAAACTGGTGATCTTGCTAAGGAGATGGTTACAAGTAAAAGGCATGTTGCATTTTCGTTTGTTTACAAACTTGTGACATTAACGCTTATTCTACTTGTTGCAACTACATAAGTAAAGAGAGTTTTTCGGCTATCAAGATAGTAGAGAATCACATCAGTAACCGACTGGGCATATGTAGTTGTATTTCAAACGATGCTATCATGTACCTATTTAAAAAAACGAGAAATCGTCATGATCAATTATTAAGGTAAACACATAGATTTTTGGGTTCTTTTAGGACTATAACGGAACAACATATGTAATTAAAGTATCTCATAGGGGTTATTTTTGTCAAACTCCACTTCTCTATTGCATCTATATTTTCTCATACATAATATATGCTTTATGTTTGGCTGATTTTTTTGTACTATTTAGCCCCCTTGACCAAAAATTCTGGATCCACCCCTATGGATGAGGACGAATATTAGTTGCAGAAGTGGGTAAGTTCATAATTTAGAGAGTAAGGGAAAGAAGAAATGATTAAGATGAGAGGGGGAAATAAATGATACTATAATATTTAACATTCAAACATTAAAGGGCATACCAGGTAATTGACAAATTTTGCTCTAATAGCAACAATTGCTGCTCTGACAATATCGTTAGCCATACCACAAATGATCCTCCTTATGTACAACTTTTTATATAGTCGTTTTTTTAAGTTTTTTTTTTTCCACGTTAGTCCCTACTAATAATTATATATTTCATTTTGGTCTTTTTCCATCTGAGCACGGCGAATTCGATGTCACGTGACCTTCGTGAGGGTAATTTTGTTCGTTCACTATGATAATGTTACATTTAAATTCCCATAAAGTCTATTTGTATTAATTTAGTACACGACTTTATGACAAATAGTAATTTTAAATATAAATAATATAAAAAAAATCCTTTAAATAAAACCTTTATGAATAAAAAAGGTTCATTATTTTAGTTATCATCTATTTCCCTCTCTCATTTATCATTATTATTTCTTATAAAAGTTAGGGACTAAAATGATGGTAAATTGAATATTTCCTCCGTTTTTTTTATTTGTCAATTTAGCAAAAAATTTGTTTATTTTTATTTTTCATTTTAGAATGTTAATGTAATTGATGCTAATAAAAAAATTGACAAATAAAAAAAACGGAGGAAATATTCAATTTACCATCATTTTTTTAATTAGCATGTTGATGCTAATTAATACTAAGATTATTTGATTAAAAGGATATTTTAAAATTTTTTTCTTAAATAAAGGGCTACTTATGATATTTCTTATTTCGTGTACGATCCTCCACTAATAAAAAAGAAAAAGAAAAAAGGAGTATTTCATAATAAGGTAAAAATGAAGGGAGTATTCTACCTAGGTAATTTCAGAAGTAAATTTCGTTTTTGTATCCTCCATCCGATAAGAAGAATTTGAATTTGATGCTAAATCAAAATCAATCATACTTTCTTCAAGAAAAAGTGAAGAACAAACTTCCATGTGGTTGCGGACACACTCTATCACTCCCCTTGAAGAATATCACGTCTCGTGTCACCACCTAACGCCACCACAAAATACCCCACCCTCACCCACCCACCAACCCACCCACCAACCAAACCCGCCCCTTTGCCTGAGGTTTGACCCTTGTATCTCTCCAAAGTAAACACAGAAAATAGAGAATTTCCTATCCCCCCACAACTCCCATTTTCCGGGACTCCTCCAAAATCCCAATCCTCCATTAATTATTGTTCAACAAAAATGCAACAAAACCCACCAACCCCAACCCTAACCCCAGACTACCTACCCAGAATCCCTGAAATGCCCTCCGACGTTCCTCAAATTCCCTCCGATGACCTCACCTCCTCCTCCCTCTTCGATTGGTCCGATTTCCTCGACTTCAATCTCGACGAAACCCTAAACAGCCCGGACTTGACCGAACAGACCGGATTTGATCGAAGTCAACCCACGGGTCGGGTCAGGAAGAGGGATCCAATGCTGGTTTGCCCTAATTTCTTGGCGGGTGTGATCCCATGCGCGTGTCCTGAATTGGATAAGAAGTTGGAGGAGGAAGAATCCGTGCTTCCAGGAAAGAAGAGGGCTCGGGCGGTTAAGGGGGCTTTGGGTGCTCGATGTCAGGTTCCAGGTTGTGAGGCAGATATTAGCGAACTCAAAGGTTATCATAAGAGGCACAGGGTGTGTTTGAGGTGCGCGACTGCGACCACGGTGGTGGTTGATGGGGAAACCAAGAGGTATTGCCAGCAGTGTGGAAAGTAAGTTCCTTTTACTTTACTTTTTCTTTTTCTAATCAATTGGCTAATTATTTGGATGTTTAGATGATTGGTCAATGCTTTATGTTTTTCTTTTGTCGTGTTATTGATGTATGAATCACAATTTTCGATGCGTGTTTATTGATGGTATGGTATTCTGGATCAATTATATGTCGAATTAGCTCCTTTCTTAAGTCAATTTGTGCTTTGTAAGTACAATTTTGGATTTGGACGGTTAGTTAATGTGTATCTAATGCTTGTAAGTTTCCTTTCTCGAGTTGACCATGAAAGTGTGGAAATTTGGCTCCATTTCTTCGATCAGTTAACACGTTTAGATTTTTTTTAATAAAACTTTTGCTCTTATATTTGTGTTTTTCCTTCTGAATTTATGATGAAACATGTTTTGATTTGAAGATAGATTTATTGACTGTTCACGATTGTGGTGGTCATTATGTTGTCTAAATATTGAGTGCTTATGTTTTGTTGCAGCTCTTCATGCCAAAGATGTGGCTACTAGTAGAGATGTTTATCCAGCTTTTTTGAATTTTTATTAGTAGTGGCTTATGCGGATGTGGATCTAATCATTGTTTCTTGATTGACTTGAGTTTCTCTTGATGTGTTTATTGATAAGTCTACCTCATTTGTGAAATGAATAGATTTGAAGTTATCTTACACTATTGATACAAAAACAGAAAAATAATGTGCAATTACACAACATAAAGCATATTTTTAAGTTAAAATGTAATAGAATTATTTTTTTCATTAGAGTTTTGGTAAGTTAAAATGAGTATCCCGCCTGACTCAAGTTGGATCTCATCTAACTCCACGTGGCTTCCTTGTTCTGCTGAAGATGACATCACATATTTGCATATGCCTACTAGCTTGTCCTAATGGCAAACACTAAGTTATATTCCAACTACAGTTCTTAGAGCATTTTGATTAGGTTCTACTAATAACAAATGCTGTTCTGTTCTAGTAGCTATAGTCATCCTTAGCATGAGGCTGTATGAAGATATTTTGGAATAGTAGGATGACTTTGAATTTTGGGTTAGAATGTATGATAGATTGATACTTCTGGAAATTTCAATCGCCATATTTATCCTTAGCACGAGGAGTTTGCCATTCTAAAGATGAGATGAAAGTGGCATTCTCAGAGTAAAGATGTTACTTGCAACACTATTTCATGGTTCTTCTCATTTTGCTAGACAAACCTCTCGATCTTCATAGCAACAGTGACTATTCTCCATTCTACGGGGAAATGTATCTATCCACAGTTTAATGTGGACTTCGTTTCGATTTGGATATCTTGCTAATATATCTATAAATTTGGCAGGTTTCATATCCTGTCAGACTTTGATGAGGGTAAACGTAGTTGCCGGAGGAAATTAGAGCGGCACAATAACAGACGCCGAAGAAAATCAAATGATCCTAAAGGAGGCATGCAAAAGGATTCTGAACAGATTATCTTGACTGATGATGTTAGTGGGGATGATGATGCTGGAAAAGGTATTACATTCATGACCTTATGTAATGGGACACGTTTCTTCTAATATTGCCTTTGCTCAGTCTTTGCACTTAAAATTTTCTTCTAATCTTCCCCTTGCTCAGTCTTTGCACTTAATTTTTGCCTCGTAAAGTTAAGTAAACTATTGGTCTTTGTGGTTTTGTTCTCTAAGTCCATGTATGTGCTTTAATTTGCATCTTTGTGCTGGCCCTAAATGTTTTTTTGATTCCCCAGATGGCGCATGTTCTGGCAGGCAGAATGAAGAAAAAGAAATATTGTTAGAGTCAGATGGACAGGTCTCTACACCTTGCTCCACTTTAGGTCAGCAAAATAACAAGAGCGATAGTGTTGCATCATTTGATGCCTCTGGTGATATTCATATCGATGGGGAGAAGCAAGATCCACAATTGAATTGTTCCCCGTCCTACTTTGACAATAAGAGTACATTTTCCTCTGTGGTATGTTGACGCCTAGCCCAATTGATGCATATTGTCCTTTTGTTTATTTTTGGTCGGTGAATCTTTCTTAAATTCTTAATTCACTTTCACTGCTTCGATATATTTCGCAGTGCCCTACTGGTCGGATCTCCTTCAAGCTTTACGACTGGAATCCAGCCGAGTTTCCTCGAAGACTTCGCCATCAAGTATTCTAAAGATTATTATTGCAGTTTAGTATATAAGAGAAATATAAATGTTTCTTGTATCATAGATGTGATAGATTTTGATTAACATGTGGGTAACTACTTTCGTAGATATTCCAATGGTTGGCTAGCATGCCTGTTGAATTAGAGGGGTATATCCGTCCTGGTTGTACAATTTTAACCGTATTTGTTGCCATGCCAAAGACAATGTGGCTTAAGGTATTCCAAGATCTAATCCTCTCTTTATTTATTTATTTATTTATTTTTGTCGGTGGGGAGTAATGGGATGATACCACCAATTCATTATTTAGTATAGTTTGATATTTATTAGTTATTATGTATAGCTCTTAACATGTTTGGCGATTTTGGATATGATACTGAAAAGGTGACGGTTAATCCATCTACGAGTGTGCTGGTCAGCGGTTGCTAAATTATTATGCATCATTAATAAGGAAAATCAATAATTGTTGGAAATTTCTATAATATTGTGAGCAAACATATCAAATGGATTTAAATTAGAATATCTGGTAGATATGAAACACTAATATATTTTGCTTCATGAATGGTTTGTCTGAGTTGTGCTGGATATGTAACTTTTGGTTAGGTAGAGATCTTATAAATTCTTTATGCAATAATTATTCATTAACATTGTATCGAGCAGTTATTTGAAGAAGCAGCTCTTCGTATAAAAGAACTTGTTTCCACCCCTGGTAACATGTTGTTTGGAAGAGGCACAATGCATGTTCATCTAAATGACATGAAGTTCCGCGTCACAAAAGGTCAGTTGGTATCTCAAACATACCTGACACCTAATAGTTACTACTTGTCAAATTTTTCACTTGGAATTCACAATAAACTTCCCAATAACATTTATAGGAGTAAGTTCGTAAAAATTAAATTGACCTACTATTTATTCAAAACTGATTTTTATTAATTGTTATGCCTTACAAACTTGTCTGGCCTTTTAGGTTCATATGTTGATGTTTATGTCCTTGGATTGCTTATAAGATGATTAAAAAAATCAATATTTAAGAAATTACCTTGCTTTCTACATCAATGTTTTTTCCTTAGAGAATTCACAACTTAAAATTATATCTTGAAGAGCTTGTTAGAATGTAGAAGAAAAAATGAACGAATAAGTAATTTATTGTCCGAGAAGTGTTGACTCCAAAAGGCAAAAGGTAATTAGAGACAAGAATGAACTCTGAAAAAATGATGATTCGTTTACTGGAGGACTAAGCAATAGAATTTACAGGAGGAATGATCACTTTTCTTTCCTCATCGTTTTCTAAATACTGGATCAATCCTTGTGGAAACAGATGCAACTTCAGTGGTTAAAGTCAAGGTGAAGGATCGAGCCCCGAAGCTTCATTATATTTATCCAACGTGCTTCGAGGCTGGTAGGCCAATGGAGTTTGTAGCTTGTGGAAGTGATCTACTTCAACCAAAACTTCGGTATGTGATGATGCCTTATCTTATGGAGACGGGTTTCTCTAAAATTTCTTCTTGTGGTTTTTTCTATTTATGCAATATTTATTTTGTGACTGTGACTTCATTCTGATGTGGAAAATGACCAATTTAACCCTACATTGTAAAAATATAATGGGTACTTTACCCTTGTTACTCTGCCTAATAGGCATTTTACCCCCACTAATTAGCACTTCAACCCCTCTGGTATTGCCTAACAAGCACTATACCTCCCTGTGAAAATGCAAAAACCAAGATGGAGGCAGTGTGCTTCTTTTACAAAAAACACGGGCGGGGGGGGGGGGGGGGGGGTGGTTATTAAATTACCTTTTAACAATAAATTAGTGAGGAAAATTGCTATTAACTCGATTAGAAATGGTGAACTCCTGAATTTCTTGTTGCCCTATTGAAACCGAAAGGATTTCCTGGTCTCAACTGATTTCTTATACCCATGTCAGGTTTCTTGTTTCATTTGCGGGGCGATACCTATCATACAAGATTTGTGTTTCATCGTTGTGTTGTAAGAAAGAATATAGCAACAGCTTCAACCATCAATTATTGAGTATATATGTCCCTAAAACTGATATGGATCTGCATGGGCCAGCTTTTATCGAGGTGAGATTGTGGTTGACTCAGTATTGACCTTTGCCCTCTTGTACATAACTGCCATCCATCCTATTTAACTCTTGCTCATGCTTAAAGGATCAAGTATGGAGATCTTTTTATTGTACACTTGAGTAAACTTGTAGAGTTATGATTGCGTTTCTCTGTTTACATAGATTGTGCTGCCTTTGCAGGTTGAGAACCAGTCTGGCTTATCCAACTTCATTCCAATTCTTCTGGGTGACAAAGAAACTTGTGCAGAAATGGAAATTTTGCAACAAAAATTTAGCACACCTATCTCCTCCCAAGAACAAAAAACGTCAGATTGTGATGTTCTTGCTTCAAGACAAACACAGTTGTCGGAGTTTATTCACGATGTAGCGTGGTCGCTAAAGAAACCTGTTTCAAACCAGCAACTTACATCTTCTCACGTACAAAGATTCAACTATTTGTTGACTTCTTTAACAGAAAAAGAGTCTTGCGTCATTTTGGAGAGAGTTTTTTGCTCCATAAAATCTGCAATAGACAACAAATTGGTTGCTGGCATTCCTGATTCTGATATGAAGTTATTACAAAAAAATATGGATATTGCAGCACAAAGTATGCTTCATCAGAAATCACAGGAAAAATATTTACGGGCGACACATGAATCTCACCATTCTGTTGTTCCTTATCAGGTGAGAAAATCCAATGACTTGGCATATCTTATAACACTTTTTTCTTGGGATTTTGTTTAATATCTTTTTTCTCTTTGTTTTATGAATGAGGATTTGCAGGATATTCAGAAAATGCTGAAAGATGTAATTCTGGGGCCCAGACCATTAGTAGATGAAGAAGAAGGTGCAAGAGTTCCACTCTTAAACCGAGAGGTAGTGATGAATGTTGTTCATCAAGAAAGACCAGCAGGAAAGCCTTGCGGTCGATTCTCAACAAGAATGCTTTTGACTTCACGACCTCTCATTATTATGGCGATTGCGACTGTTGGTGTTTGTTTTGGAGTATGTGCAGTTGTCTTCCACCCTCAAAGGGTCGACCAGATTGCCACTACTATCCGGAGCTGTTTGTTTAGTAACTCTTAAACTTCAGAGAAATTTTGCAGGGGAAAGCATTTTGTTCCCAATTTGTGTAACATGTGTCAACTTGTTCAAATATTCAGTTAGCTAATCTTACTCTGTTTCTTGTATAATAAAATTTTAATCATCTAGCGAAGAGTAAATCGATCTTTTAGTAACTGGTGTACGTAATGGTATTCCTTATACCCACTGCTATTCTTTCATTGGATTGGATTCTTTATAGTTTTTCCATGATTTTCATTTTTAAGGTTGTCCGAAAAACCGTTAGTTTGCTCAAATTTTGTACACAGTGATCCTTCTACCTCAACCATTGATTCTGATATTGTGTTGTGTTTGATCTTGGCCCATTCAGGAAGAGTGTTTGCACAAGCATTTACCTAAGTACCTTCCCACAATCCTTGATGGTGATCTCAGAGGGTCACTTATCAGACGAATTATTTCCTCCGAATAAATTTTCACTTCGATTTATTTCTTTCCCAGGGCAGTGACATGAGACCTTGTCGTACGGCCAAAAGCTTCACAACTGTAATGGATAAAATGGAGTCAACACCTGGATTTAACGCCATCAGAAATTTAATGCCGTAAGGGGTAATTGTAATGGATTCAATACATCGTCTCAAACCTGGAGGGTGATCAGTGAAATAACACTTAACCTTGGGGGCAGTTTGAGTAACTCTCCCTAATTCTTTTTGTAGGAATATTTTCACATCACCCCCTAGATTTTTCAGTTTTTAAGCTTTCCTTCGTAATCAAAATAACATGCTCATGCTCCTCCCAGTAATTTGGTAAGAGCACTGTAACCCCTATAAAAATTTAAAGGAACAATTTATCTCCTTCAACTAAAGAGTATAACTCATTCGTCGAAATTGAGAGTGGGTACGAAAAGTGTCTTTGTAACATGGGATTGCGTGCACACTTATTATAACATATGGGGTAAATGTCACATTTATCATAACATGAGGGAAAATAAAGTGCCACATTTATCATAACAAAAGGGGTAAAGTAATATATATATAAGAGGGGTAGTTTTGTCTAATTGTCAAATTATAATTTTATTAAGTTTAAAAATGTCAAGGAGACTTAGTGTAATTTTTATAAGATTCTAAGAGATGAAATGCTCTTTTCCAAGCACTATGGACTAAATTGAATATTGTGCATCTCACATGAAGTAAATTGTCATTAACTCCTTTGAAATCTACTAAAGTGTCAATTTTTAGGAGACACTAGACACTTTTCTCCAAATATGGGAGAAAACGTGAAAATTGAAAAATTTTGGAGGGTGATGTGCGGAATTTTTTTTTATGATAGTATTAAATAGTGGAGTAGATCTGATTTGATTTCTAACATCGTTAATTATGAATCTGGTGTATATATATATATATTATTAAAACTTAAAAGGAGAAGTTGGTATCAATGATCTGTGGTTATTGACTTTTTCCAGATCTCTGACGAAGACAACCTCTTACCTTTTGAGTGACTGATAGTATCATATCATTTTTTATTGGAGACTCCTCTTGCCCTTTGTAGAGATCTTTTAAATCCAAATTCCGCAGCCATCACCATTCTTTATTTCATTATTGCACCCTTCTTTTTTTATTGCAACTTAATTGTATTCATCATTAAATACAATATACTGTTAAATTATAATATTCTGCAAATGTTCGATTCAAGTCTTTTTTATGCGAAATAATTTTTTGTACATGCTTAATTAGTGCGGATGAATACGGAAAATAAGGAAGTACTCAATGAATATCATTCTTATTTTTTTTAAATCATAATACTATATAATGAGTAATAATTAGCTAAAATATAGATATTAATTGTTGGGACAAATAACTCAAATTAGATAGTATAAACACGAATACTAACGCTGAAATATAAATCGTGTTGTTTCTCACAAAGTGTTGTTTTCTGCAAAACCATCCACAGAAGTGCAGTTTTCTATGATAATCAATAATATAGCATGATTGACAAGATCCGAAGTAAGTGACAGATCTATTTCACATTAACAGCTATAAAAAATACTCCATCAGTTTCAAATTAATTGACATATTTGTTAAAAGAAAAATTATTTCAAATTAACTGGCATGTCTATATTTTCAAATTTTATTTTTTCAATTATGTCCCTCTCACATTTAAGTTGAAAAATTTAATGGTCATCACTCACTAATAAAAAAATATACTAATATTGAAGAATACTTGAGATATTTTACCATAAAAAATATATATAATTATGAGATTGTTTTAATATGTGTGAAAACAAGGAATGTGCCAGTAAAACCCATGTTTTATTAAAATATTAGCAATAACTCCCTTGTGGTTAACTTTTAATCTTCAAATGGGTGAAGTGAACTAATAAAAACATAACACGGCGAGAGATGGGAGTGTCTGCCAATAAAATGTTAACAAATGGGGTTATCTGTCAATTAGGAATGACACAAGGGATATTTTGCATTTTACTCAACCCTTATGCACCCACTGCTATATATATATATATATATATATTCAACTTCAAGAGTAGTGAATGCAGTATTCCATTCCTAATTTCTAGTATACAAATCCTCACCATATATATTTTATACATAACAAGTATGAGTACTATTGATCAGAACAAAGATGTTGAAAATGGGCTTGATGAATTGGAAAAGCCCTTTATTCAGCAACCAAAATATGTTGATGATTCTGAAGAAGAAGCAAATGGCTCAATTTGGATGGTTTTACTGAGTACATTTGTTGCTGTTTGTGGCTCCTTTGAATTTGGATCATGTGTAAGTATTAAGGATATATATGATTCTAACTTTAATATGAAAATATGAACACAAAAGCAAATCAAAATAAAACAAGGATTTTTTTTTAGCTTAAGTTAATATTTTTGCAGGTGGGATATTCTTCACCTACTCAATCAGCTATAAGAGAAGACTTGAATTTAAGTCTAGCCCAGGTAAGGTTATACTTATTTTCTTCTAATTTCCTTCTTTATAATATTTTTTAATTTAAATGATTTTTTTGTTAAATGTGAAACTATTCAACTATAGTACTCAGTGTTTGGCTCCATAATCACAATTGGTGCTATGATTGGTGCAATCACAAGTGGAAGAGTTGCAGATTTCCTTGGTCGAAAAGGGGTAATTAAGTAAATTTAATCATGATTTCTTACATTCTTAGCTAATATATACTAATAACTTATATAATTGGTACCTTTTTTTTCTTCTGCTTATTGAACAGGCAATGAGAATGTCAGCTGTTTCTTGTATCATAGGATGGCTTGCTGTCTATTTTTCCTCTGTAAATGCCTTTCTTCAGCTTATGTTAATATTGCTAAATATGTTTATGGAATTTTTATTAGTTAATTACCATTTAATAAATATCAATGCAGGGCGCCTGGTTACTTGATATTGGAAGATTTTGCACTGGATATGGCATAGGGATTTTCTCTTTTGTGGTACACCAATAATTGTTTTCTTGATCTTGATTTGGATCATGATTAATTAATGGCCATTTTTATTCAAAATATACACATGATCTCTTCCGCGTAATTGTAAATTATAAATTCAACTTTAGGTTCCGGTATTTATAGCTGAAATCGCACCTAAAAATCTTCGTGGTGGACTTGCAACACTGAATCAGGTGAAAGTTCATTTTTTTTCTATTTTGCGTGTGTGTTTGTGTAATACGATTATGACAATATTAGCTCGATCAACTTTATTAATACGATTATTTTGTTGATCTCTATACATAGCTTATGATTGTTTGTGGAGCATCTACTGCATATTTATTAGGAACAGTTGTAACATGGAGAACATTAGCTATGACCGGTGAGTTAGTTAATCGAATTTTAAGTCTTATTATTACAGTATATGAGAAATAATTTATTGCAACTTTCTGATGTGTTAATTATGTTTTCTTGTATTTGTTTAACTGATGTGAAGGACTGCTCCCCTGTACGTTACTGCTTGTGGGTTTATTCTTTATCCCAGAGTCTCCAAGATGGCTGGTCTGATTCTAAACATAAATTAATCAGTTAAATTACAAATTACACATTTACTTAAAATGAAATTATTTGTTGCAGGCGAAAGTCGGTCTTCAAAAAGAATTTGAATCAGCATTGCAAAAACTCCGCGGTAGAGATGCTGATATATCTTCAGAATCTGCAGAAATACAAGTATTTTTCCCGAGCCTGATATGAATTAATGGATTTTCAATTTTTTCTTCACTAAGTATGAATATTTTTTGTGACAGGCTAGTATTGATAGTTTGCAAGGTATTCCTAAAGTTGGAATGCTGGAATTGTTTCGTCCCAAATATAGTCGACCACTTATAGTAAGATCGACTTTACTTTTTGTTTGTTATTTGATTTGGTTTCGATCATTTACCGACCGTATTTTGATGAATTGTGTTTTTGTGGTGTACAGATCGGTGTGGGATTAATGGTTTTCCAACAATTTGGAGGGATAAACGGAATAGGTTTCTATGCTAGTGAAACCTTTGTAGCTGCTGGTACTAACTCTAATTTCTCTACGCGATTAAATAAGTGAATATTATATAGTTTGTACATGTTAATTCTTCTGAATTCAATATGCATGTCATAAATTGCAGGATTTTCTTCAGGAAAAATTGGGACAATTGCATATGCCATAGTTCAGGTTTGTAAATCTTGGAATTTATTTTTCATGACATTAATTATGTTTCAAGAATTTAAGTTTAAAAATTTGTTGGCTTGGCATTTTCAGGTTCCTATAACTATGGTTGGAGCAATGTTAATGGACAAGTCCGGGAGAAGACCTCTTCTAATTGTGAGAGTATTTCTTTTCAGTTTTCACACACATAATACCTAATTTTGGAGACCAATCTAACTTAATCTAATTTAATTTGTTTGCATATTCAGGTATCATCAACAGGAATGTTTCTTGGATGCATCTTGACTGGAGCTTCTTTTTTCCTAAAGGTATTGTACTTTTCAATAATGACAAACTCTTTTTAAATATGAAACATTTTTTTAAGATTGATGCTTATTTCCAAATCAGGGTCAAGATCTATTTCTTGAATGGATTCCAATTCTTGCTGTATCTGGAGTACTGGTAATCTTATTACGCCAAATTCTACACTAATAAATCTGTATCTGAATTAATCACAACTAATAACATTTAGAGGAATTTGATCACAGGTCTACATAGCATCATTTTCAATAGGAATGGGGGCAGTTCCTTGGGTCATAATGTCAGAGGTAATAATAATAATACTATATAGCTTTTAACACAATGATATACATTGTTACATATATATGTATATAATTAATTTGTTTTTTCTATTTCTTTTTCCAGTTATTCCCAATTCATGTAAAAGGTGTAGCAGGAAGCCTGGTAGTGTTAGTAAACTGGTTAGGTGCCTGGGCAGTTTCCTACACTTTCAATTTCCTCATGAGTTGGAGTCCAAGTGGTACTTTTTCCATCTATGCCGGAGTTTGCGTCAGCACGATCCTGTTTGTCACTAAGATTGTGCCTGAAACAAAAGGAAAAACACTTGAACAAATTCAAGCCTCCATCAATTCATAGGAATTCATGCCAGATTTTCATTAAAATTCTTTTCATTTGATTCATTTTTCAGTTAGAAACTACTTCATAAAAGATTGAATTGCATGCTTGTTTGAAAATTATACTGAATTTTGTTAATGCGGTATAAAGTGTTCATAATTTAGAGCTTAATAGAACAAATTGCAGTCAGGTAATTAACTAGCCTAAGATTATCTCTGACCAGATCAAAAAGAAAATCTTCTATAGGTCATATTCAAAACCAGCAGTTTTGATTTCATGTCTTATTCTCCTTGTGCATACGAGGTACGTATGCACGTACTATTATTTTGTATCAGAGATTCTTTTAAGCAACCTTATGACGTTTTATCAATAAATTATTTGAATTATATTTTGCAAATCAAGGGGCTGCACGCAGTTGGGATCTCCCAAATTATAATAGATGGTAATTCATTATTTGCATTAATAACGAATCCACGGTAAAAGGAAACAAATAGTTTAGAGTCGACATAATTAATTTTTTAAGAAAATAAAGGGTAATTTCTGATGATTGCCAGAAAATAATTCAGAATTGGCCAAATTTTATCTCTTATTTATGGACCCAAAAATATACTTTCACAATGAACACATTGTCTAATATTGCAATATTTTTTGGAGTCGAACAAGCCAAACCCTAAGGCCCCGTTTGGATTAGTTTTGGCTCTGTTTCGTCATGCTTCACAAATTGTTTTGGTTGTTTTGGCGAAACATTTGAAACACGATTTGAATTGATATTTGTTGAAATATTGAGATGATAAAATATTAGTAAAATATAAAATAATGAATTTTGAAAAATTGAGATTGTGATTATAATGAATATTTGTATGATTGAATTGATGAAAGTAAATATTATTGTAATATTGGTTGATTTAGATAATAATATCTTATGTTGGTGTATAATTAATAGTGTGTATATATATATATATATATATATTATTACATGTCACTCAAACAATAATATAGAAATAATGAAATTTTGAATTTATATAAAATTTAATGATGATTACACTAAACACTATAGGAACACCTTAACTTTTTATATACTCCTATAATATTAGTAATAATCATAATAATTAAAACAAAAATAAATCTATATATAATAATCTGGTAAATGATTTATTTACGAGTGGAACTTTTTAATTCATATTATATTAGTTAAAAAGGAAAATGGCGTGGAGAGGTGAGAGATCATACAAAACCATCTTCTCTCTCCATCCCGTACATTTGCTCTGCTGGTGAGTGGTGTCAAATGAGACCTCTCCTCCTAGACAAATGAAACCTCTGCATCCTAGTCCCTAGCTTTATATCTCCTCCTAGACAAATGAAACCTCTGCATCCTAGTCCCTAGCTTTATAGCAGTTGTTTCAGGATGTTTAGCGAAACTTGTGTTTTGCTGAATTGTGGCCCAAACTCGAAAGTGATCAATTTTGGCCCGTTTCGTGAGCGAAACATTTGGGCCTAAATCGATCCAAACAGGCCCTAACACTCTCAGTTTTTTTAATTAACATATAAAAACCAACAGATTTATTCCAATCTTTCTCATGTTATCTAATTGTTGATATGGGATCTGAGCTATGCATTTCAAATACTCAACGTAATATGATCCAAAGTGTTGGGACAGTTACTAGCTGAATAAGTTCAATAACCCAAAACAAAACTTAACAGACCAACAAATGGCAACAAATGGATATATAGCTGATAAAATTAATCTGAGCATGTGGGTCGAAAAGAAGGAAATAATACACCGGTTTGGTATTCAAATTTATAGGTCACAATGCAAAACTTTATACTATCTATCATGGAAAATTTTCTGTACGGTAACAGTAACAAGAATAAAGACATTCCAGACAAATCAAGACTCCGGAACTTGGTAAAGGGCATGAAGTAAGAATATTACAACAAGAACGCATTGTGAAGATCCAAACGAGAATTATGGATGTAAATACCTCAGTAGAATGCATCACTTTTAACAAGCTTTGCAACTCTTTCTGCAGTATCCTGGAAGATCAGAAGATCCAACCATATACTCTGGATTCTTGGTGCATTCCCCAAGTGAAGCCCATCTTTCACAATTCTCATTTGTGTCAGCACAGTTCCCTTCAGATCCCACAATTTTGTCGAAAGAATCCACATGAATCCACTTTGTTGCAGACCACTTCTCACCTTCGTCCACCGGGCACCCAGCATGGAGACTCAAAGGATCTGGAACTGCATCTGGAGTAAGACTGTAAAAAAGAAGTGCATCCCCTTTGCGTGGCTTCACTGAGAATATACGAAAAAGAAAAGTAGAAGACGACAAACAAGTCAAGTATTTGGGTCACTTGATGAATAAATTAAACTATGGCTATTAAGAACTTGTTTGTCTCACCTGCTGGACCTTGCCTTCCACACTCAGATAAATCTTTATCAGTTGAAACAGATCGACGGTGAGGAGACTCCTGCACGGTTGAAGGAATAAATAGTTAAATGAAATGGACGCAAAAGACATCAAAGAAGGGGAGAACAGATTTATGAAATTCATCAAGGACCCATCAAGTCAAATAATAAACAACGAGATGCATGAAATTGCTAAAACAAAATAAACTCGAATTTCTGTTCTCAAACATGGGTTGGTAAGTGTCCTAAAGTTATTATGATTCACTATCCTATAAATTGTTGACATATATATGAGGAGTTCTGGTGTGATATTTCCGGTGTTATACTTGCAAGCCACCTTATATACCAAAATATAAGATGGACCGAAATTACAGAAAGTGGAACATTTAACCAACCTCTGCCGAGGGAAACACAGTTTCACCTCCTTTTTCAACATCAGTAAGATACATCAACACGGTAGCTATCCGGTGCCCACCACGAGCAATATTGATCTTATCCGCGAAATAATCATAATGAGGGTCATATTTCTGTCCAGGCTCATAACGCAATACTTGTATATCCTCTCCATTTTCTAAATACAAAATAAGAAACCAGAGTTAGTAGGAAACACCACTTTCTATGCCCGCAAAGAACAAGATTAAAACGATGCACATATGCAAATTCCAAAACTACCTAAGACAAAAAAATGGAATGAAATAAAAATGCTTTGAAACTAAATAAGACCTTGAATTGATCCCAGAAATTATTTGTTAAAGAGTGTAACATTTTACGTGGAGGCTAAACTCTTATACAGCAGTGGTGAAAAACTATTTTTCAGCAATGTGTGGTAGTCTCTTAAAAATATACTAGACTATAAGCTTCAACATACACAAGTTCATAATTAAAATGATACCCCTGTAATTTGAGTTGTCTATTAAATTTGCAAATCCATACACCATCACGAGAGACGAGTAACATACACAAGGTCTTATGTGGAAAATTAATGGAGTTATGTCACGAGTTAATTTATAAGTTCAGAGTAGAACTCAGACCTTAGAATGTTGTGCATTCCCAGTTGACGCTACCTGCTAACAACTTCATTTAGCATCTATATTATTGCTATTGCTGGGTTACTATATACATAAAAAATTCATTTGGGCTCCAGCCCTACACTCCACATGAAGTACGAGAGGTTTTCAAAGCACAAAAGAGTAACAGAATCATTCAGATGTATTGCTTGATTGATATAGGTTGTTTATTCAAGGATATGAACTAATTGAGAAAGAAGCTTTGTCCCCATAAACATGTGAAAGGACACGTATACAGGCAAACCCTACGCGGGTTTTACTCTTGAAAATAATATGAATTTAAGTGATTAAAGACCTAGTGAGCACATTTAGTAAGAAACATAACCAAAATAGAAACACCAGACATCAAATAACCTCAAAAAAGGTAAAAGAAAGTAAACCATGATTTTTACATTACGAAAGCAAACTGAGCTAATAATTAGGTACAAGTACTTATAATTTAAATGCTGCACCTTTTGGTAAAAATGTCCACGTAGCAATCTTCTCTTCTATACCAGCAACAATAGGATCCTAACAGCAAGATATGGGGAGAAAAGGTGTTAGACATGGTCATGCAAAAGATCCTAAACTTTAAATTGATATAAGTGCGGGAAAAATAACAAAAGCATTTAATCAGCTCATAATTCGATGGCTTCAGAAGAGATTTGACATAATCTCACGTCATATAACACCTTATTTTACCTTTATGAGTAAAATAATGCATCTAAAACATATGGAAGACATAATAAACCAACAGACGAAAATCTCATAATGAACCTTTCAAATTTAGAAATACTTGAAAACTATCGCCTGTGAGATGACAGTAAAGACCGAGAATTGATTTCCGAGATCGTAACTTTTTCACCTCAGCTAAAAGCAAGCCAAGCCAGGATGTATTAAACGCTGTAGAAGTTAATGAATTAATCATTTCATAGTAACTTTACCAGGACAAAAACTCAGTTCCAGCCATATTATCTCAAAACAAACAACTGGAGCTAGAAAGCAGAACTTAAACTTGAATCCAGAACCTTAGCAGAAAACCACTATTACAACAAACTAGAAGCATCATTTTGTAGCCAACAAAACAAAAAATCGAACCTTTGCTTTGGGAATAAACATTCCGGAGCTAGTCCGAACTTCACTTAGCTTACTCTTTCCAGACTCATTGTCAGCCACAGCTGACCTCTTAAGTTCCGATTTCGCCTAAATTTAGTCACAATTCAAGTAATTAACTGACGATTTTAAAAGAATAAATGAAAAAATTTATAAAGCAATCTAAACTCACCAGAGAAATTAAATGATTGCACTCTTCATCCGTTAGAAAATTTTCGTACACGAACGCTCTAAAATGTAATATGAGATGCATAAAATCATGAAATAACTGAAATCTTAAAAAAATAAAAAATAAAAATCTCTGAATTAAATACCTAGGTTTCCATGAGAGGTTTTTAACTTTGGATGGATTGATTATCGAATTGCAGAAGGATTTATGCCCGATCAACGCGATCCATAATAGGTAATATAGTGAGATGTAAGATAATTTAGTCATATTAGCATTTATTTTTATACGATTTTTTGGGAAAATCCGAGATGGAGATTATGGTAGATCAGATTGAATGAGTTGACGAGATATATAAACATGAAATGTCAGGCAGTTTTCTAAAACCCGACCGGACCGCCCGGTTTAACCGGAGTCCTGTTCGTGTTTCTGGTTATGTGAAATAATCTCAATTGGATGATGTTATTTATTTGAGTTTATTGTAGATTTTTTGGAAGAGTTTATATTTTAGGCGTAAGTTGTGTGATATGAAATTATATTTATATGTGAGATAAGTTGGGTAAACATAAATTATTTTATGTTAAATTAAAGTATAACTAATGTATTTTTTTTTTAAGAGATAAAAAAGTATTGTTTGTTTAGCTTTTGGTACAATAGTCTGAAAAAATCGAGAGATAATAAACTTTCTTTCATATCATAGAGTAAAAAAGGTGGTTGTTTTGCTTTTCACAAATAAGAAAATTATTTTTGAAATGCGAGACAATCAAGCACTAACAATTTGGAAGGCTTAATTTCACTTGCTTTTGAAGGCTTGATTTCACTTTGTACCCATCATTAGGTTAATTTAGCATTTTGTACTCTTAAAAATTAACTACTCAACTTTGTACCTCAAAATACCTTAGTGATTCAATTTTGAACCATCAACATCTTCAACCACCTTAATGTTATCGGAAATGGCATTTCCATGTTTGGGATTTAAGAAAAAAATCCCTCTAATTTATAAAGAACATGTCATATTTTTCTTTTGTTGATTTCTGAAAGAGCGTGAAAACAATTTCATCTACTGAACCTCAAATCATGAGTTTCTTTTTCTTGCTTCACAACCAACAAAATCACAGAGAGCAAGCAATGTCAATGAGAGCTTCTTCTTCTAGTTGCTCAGAAAATAATGACACTATGATGAACAGATTTTCAGGTGATCATCAATACAAAAAATCTTTGTCCAAGTGTTTACTAGATAAAAGATTCAAAAACAGAAATGCATCTATATATGATTTCTTTATCTATTAGCTGTTCCTACAAATGAAACGAACTCATTCATGACCAAAAAAGAATCACTGCTACTAGTGCTCTTCAATTTGATCTACACTATATAACCAAACACCTATTATCACTGCAAAATTTGCAAGTAGCTAATGTGACCAAACACTCAGATCAAGAACCTTGAAGGCTGAATCTACATTTCAAAACTATCATTGTACTTGTGTTTGATGTGAATTTGCTTCAGCGTCACCGTTAACTCGAGAATGGTTTTCTTGATGATCCAATTCAATTTTATGGTTTCTATCGGTACAAGATTTAATCTAGTTGCATTCTTCTTCCTCAATCAGCTCCAAAGGGTATGTCCTCTTAAGTGCAGGCCTCTTTTGGAACTTTTTCTTGCTTTGTTGTGATCCTTCATCACCTTTCAACATCCTCACAACCTGCATTGCATCAGATTATTCAGATGTTACAATAATTCAACATTGACCGAGAGAAAACATAGTATGTATCTATAGCATCTGGTAGTATTTTACAGTAGCCTAAAAGAGTGTTGCAGTAACACTAGAAACGTGCCTGGCTCATCTGAGGCCTTTCCATTGAAGTTTGTTGTATACATAAGGAAGCAACCATAACCACTCGATTCATTTGTTCCCAGTCGTAAACACCATCAAGTGATGGATCGACTAGCTCAGAAATACTCTTGCTAATTAGCAGAGGTTTGGCCTGCGCGAAAAAATTCAGTCAAGATTTAATAAAATTAATGACACATATTTAATGTTCTTACACAAAAAATTATCTCTTCTTATTATTATTGTATACTATAAGCAAATTAACTTACCCACATCACAACGCTATTATGTGCATCGTCTAGAGCTGGGCGGCCACTAATAAGTTCTAATAGTAGTACTCCATAAGCATAAACATCAGTCTTCTCATCTACTGTGCCATTGATGAAATACTCGGGAGGGAGATAGCTACAATCGATGGGAGAAAAAAAAAAGAGAGATATTTAGAATCTCAAGAGTCGAGGACTTTACAAGTTTCTCATTCTATTAGATTTCACATGGATTGGGCTAAGTCCACATTAAGTCCTCACTTAGTATTGATTTTCAATCCATGTGGAACATTTCGAGTCTCAACATGTTCTAAATAAATTACGGTCACATACCCAAATGTGCCTTCAAACTGTGAAACGGTAATGTGAGTCCATTGGTCTGGAAGCCATTTCGCAAGCCCAAAATCTGATATCTGCATAAAAGGAAACATAACATTGAGCATTGAAGCAAAGAAATTTAGAGACTTATAAATAGAATTCTTCGATCACCTGAGGTTCAAATTCTTGAGTGAGCAGAACATTGGCAGACTTTATGTCCCTGTGAATAATTCTTCGCTGACACCCCTCGTGAAGATACGCTAGACCAGAGGCAATGCCTAGAGCTATATTGTATCTAAAGCTCCAGGCCAAATTCTCCTTTTTCCCTGAGTAATTATAATTCTTGGTTGTTTGATAATTACAAATGAAAAAAAAGATACAAAGAAATTGGTTTCTTATACGGAAGACTGAGGAACAAACCATTTAGCAAAGATGCCAAGCTCCCGTTTGGTGACAAAGGAAGAACAAGGTGCATCCCTCCTTCAACTCCATAGCCAATAACACTAGCAATGTTGGGATGGTTGACATGAACTAAAATGCCAAGCTCCGATAAGTAGTCTGACGTCATCTCCTCTTGCGTTCCCCTAATCAACCGTTTGATTGCCACTAGTTGTCCATCCGCCAAGTGTCCTTTGTAAACTTCGGAATACCCTCCTTCCCCAATCAAGTTATCTAATGAAAAAATATGTCAAAAACTTAACACTCTCTAGATTTGTATTGCATTTGCAATTGGGCAATCGAAATGACAACTATTCTAGATTATGGACAAAAGCCCTTTAATAATTCATAATCGCCTCTTAAAAAAGAACCTACCATGGCTAAAGTTGTTTGTGGCTGCTTTAAGGTCCGAAAGAGTGAAATTTTTCCAAGAAGTTTCGAAGCAATAATACAAGTCGGCTTCAATATTAGGAGGAAGTGAAGGCAAACTCTGTGTATCTCTTATGCTTCTTCTTCTTGAAAGCATCTTGATTGAAGGTAGGTGAGGTATGCTTGGATGAAATGTCTGCAAATGAATTGTTGGTCCCTTTTTCAATTTACGGAGGAACCCTTTCCATTGAGAATCCAATTTTTCATTCCTTTTAGGCTCTTTATTTGAAGTTTTACAAGTCGCGGAACTTGCTTCCTGCTTAGCTTCTTCTTGATCTACTTCTCTTTGTAAGCATTCTTCTTCGATTGTGTTCTCCTCCGTAGTAATAGATCTTAGTTCCGACTCTTCAATTGTGTCATCCTCCATACTTAAAGATCTCAATTCTAAAGTACAATTAATTCTTCAACATTAGAATTTGCTATTTGTACATGACAAGGGAAAAAAAAAGTAGGGAAATGGTATCAATTTTCGATCATTACCTTCAGCAGAAAGAGAAATGGAGGAAGCAGAAAAAAGTAATCTTTGTCCTACTAACAAAAACTCTCCATCTGAAACATCTACCTCTATTTCACTTGTGTTGACATTTTCACTGTAATCATAGAAAAATCATGGTTAAATAACACCCCCTCCCCATAAAAAAAATAAAAAAAATAAATAAAAAAAAAAAAAGAGAGAGAATTGGAGATCTATTTTAGTTTACATATTTAATTTGTGCAAATATATAAAAAAATTAATGAAATAAGGCCAATCCTACCTACATGAATAAACATGGTATGAATTCATATTTTAACCATGGTAAATGTGAAACAATGTTAAAAGCATAAATGATACATGAAATGAGAATCAAGAAACATGAATTTACATATGCAAAACAAATTTTCAGAAACAAGGATCTTGCAGCTATCATTAAGAATGAAATAGAAAATATTAAACAATGAGATTAAGGTGTTATGAAATTACCGTTGGGAAGTCAAAGGTTCGTGAACATTTTCCATGGCTCCTCAGAGACAACAAAATTCAGGTGCCTAAGGAACCAAAAGTTGGGTCTGAAAATTGTATGCAGAATGAGAGAGAGAGAGAGAGATAATGAGAAGAAATTTAGATGATGGCAAAAAATGGTAATAGTGGTTGGCAATGGCATGTATCTCCACATTATATGCAAGATCTTATTGCTACAAAATCGGGTAATCCTTTGTTAATTTATCCAAATTGTTACCATGTACACGAGTTCAAAACACACACGGAACAGAATCAGTTTAGGTAAAGTGGCACTCACTAATTATAAACACGATGTTAACATGTGATATTGATAAAATAATCACAACAATACGATACTAACATTGAACATAATAATAAATAAAAATATGTAACATGTCACACATTAGTTACAAGAACAATGCTTGACAAGAAGAAAACAAAATGTTCTTTATAGATAAATTGTCATATACAAGTTATATCTATACAAGGCCACATAAAAAGTTTATGATTAATACAAAGAAAAATAAAATGTAAATCACACACATGTTACAAATAAAATGTTAACAAGTCACTAGAGAGAATTGCACTTATTGTACCATAAAAATTGAGGCCGACACTAATGATAACACAATTAAGAAATCAAATCAATTTTACCACCGTTAAAAATGATCGTTTCATGATGACGTGCCAGTTAAGTCTTGTTGTAAAATTAATATCATTACTTATATTGACTGACAATTCTACCCCATAACATTTCAAGTTGGCAAAATAACCCCACATCTTCAAATTTACTGACAATTTTAGTCAACATTGTTACCCAATTGTAAAATTGGCTCGAATAAGACATGTGCAGACCAATTTGTAACGTAATTCTACTCCCATAATGTTTTATGTTGACAAAATAACCCAACATCTTCAAATTTACTGACAGTTCTAGTTCATATTATTGTCTAATTTCAAAATTGACTTGAATATGACATGTGCGGACAAATTTTGAAAATTTACTTATTATGTTTACATATCTATTTGACTAATTTGATTTTATAAATAATATTATTAGATAAAATAATATTTTAATATAAATCCGACAAAAAATTAGAAAAACATATTTTTTTTAAATCTAAATTTTACATAATAGTACTAATATTTATTAAAATAATGAAGTTATATATTATTAATAAATATTTATTATTTAAAAAAAATCAAAAACACCCATCTCCCAACCCACCCAACCCGTAACCAACCCCCTTCCCGCAAATCTCGGCAGCCTGGGAACGCCGGTCCCAGTCCACCGCAACCTAGGATCGAAGAATCCAGGCCACTGCGGCCTGGGTTCCCCGGAAAATTGGCAGTTGTGATGTCACTATGCACCTTCATAAACAGCAGGCAGGGGACATTTTAAATGGTAGATATAGGTAAGATATGGATTAAAATTAATAATTCAAATTGATGTGTGTAATTCAAGCCGAGGATACATGTGAAAATCCTTGACCATATCTTCAATTAAAAGTACTCCATGTCTTCTTCAATTTTAATTTGTGGTGGTTGTTGTGGTTAATATATTTATCTTTAATTATTGAGTTCTGAATGAATTAATTACTTTAAATATAGGGTTTAATCGATATTTATATTAATTATTAAAGCGAGTGGCCAGCTCGAGTTCTAGTCTCAATGATTAGATCTGCAATACAATAAAAGGTTGCTTTAGGTAAGACTTATCAAATATATTAATTAATTAAGATAAGGATTACTATAATTAATATTAGGCAATGAGTGTGGTACCTTGTGTATTTTATACTCGAGGGACAGAGATCCCTAATTAAGGGACAATATTTGCATAAATCGTGAGTAGTTATCATGCACGTTGTTAATCCTTCAATGATAGGGATTATGATTCATAAAGAGATTTGTCGTTATTTTGTGATGAATTTGGAAAGTGTCGACCTCGAGTTGTAGCTAGCCTCGCTGACGGGACATCATTGTTGGGTAGAGTAAGGATCTTTAATCGTATTCGGATGATCAATTTGTAGGATCTTGACATTAAATAATACCTAACATTCTTATCTATTGAATTTATCTTTTCAATGGGGTTGGAATGTCCATATTTGATTCTTACGTCATATATTATTAAGTAGGAATATCTTTCAGTTTTTCTTATAAATTATTTGCTTAAATTAGTGGTTGCCTTTATTTCACCCTTTCGGAATTCTTCAAATAACCACATTTTCGATAATTTCAATGATATTTTTTTCTATGATTATTTTTAATTAACAAAATTCATGTCCCTTGTTGAAGTGGGTGGATATCGCGCTCAATGAATATAAATATTAAACAAATTCAAAAAATAAAATTGAATTCCATAAACTTAAATCAAATTTAAATAATGTATTCATTAGAATCTCCGTGTATGCATAAACTTGAATGATTAAATTGTAGATGAGAGAATTAAAAAAATTGATCTGAAGAAAAAAGAGATAAATTACAAAATGAATCAGGACTCTAAAAGAATTAATGGGTCCCGCATCATGACCTGGTCTAGTAAGACACGGAAAAGAACAATTCGAATATTCAATCAAACCCAGCGGCCCATTTCAACTATTTATAATTAATCACAAATCTAAGGTCGGCGACAAATACAAAGTACAAACCAACTCCAACACTACCTAATAGTTTCCTATAAATAACAAGCCCCCCATCATCACATCACATCACGAAAAATAAACGCTAAACGTATAATTACCCTCATATTTTCAGATTAGGGATAATAAACAAAGCAAAAAATAAAAACAAGAAAGAAATAATCCATTTCTCCCTCCCCATAGAGGAAGAGGAGTAGGTGAAGAAAAGAAACAGATAGTAATATTTAATCAACATCTCTTTTCTTTCCTCTCTACAATTAGGTTTATCAAACCCTAAACTTTTTCTGGTGTGCCTTCACTCTGTTTCAATCCATAAAATTTTCAGATCTTTCGAGTAAAATGGGAACCGAAGTTTTGCGGCCGCAAGATATTTTGGTGGAGAGATGTCACGTCCCTCCGACGTCGTTTCATACCCGGAAGGCTCACGGAAACCTTACGAATTTAATAGTGAATCGGAAGCCTTATAACAACAACAATAGCAATAACAAGAAGATTTCTCCGAAGCTCGACAAGAGAAAATCGACTACTGAATCGAAGAAATCGAACGGCGGATTAACGATGGGCCAAGTGACGTTGTTGAGAAGAGGAGAGTCGTTGGGTTCGTTAACATCGAAAATCAATGGAGGCAATCCCAACCCTAAAACGGCGAAATCACCGAAAATGTCTGTTTCTGAAACCGGAAGGAAAGTATCGGAATCACCGGAGATGGTACCTAAACAGATCCGGTTGGGGGCGCCGCCAGTTTACGCCGGATCTGCGTTCTCGCTATCTCCGTCGCCTCGATCCGTGCCGCTGCCGTCGTTTTTCAGTAAGAAGCAGGACGAGGAGGAAAAGCCGATCGAGGATTCGGCTACTGAAGTTTTGAGGCGTTTGCTTCGTCTCGATTGATTAATTGAGAAGAAAATGTGAAATTCGCTTTCTGGGTTTTGTTTTCCATGCCATCTCGAACAAATTCCTACCGTAGATATCTTTTTAAAAATACGGATCAAGGGATTTACGAGGGGTGGAGCTCAAAGCAGAAATGAGAAGCGATTAAATTCAAAGCTGGTTTAATTAGTTTAATCATCTAGGGTTTTCATTTTCGACTGTATATATATTTTTAGATTATTATTATGAATGATGTTGGTGTTTGTGGATATGGTGAAGGGTATGTGAAACCTTTTCACTTGCAATTTAGGTTTAGGGTATGCAAAGAAGAAGGTAGTGTTTGGTTGGGAAAGAAGGTTAGAATTGGGGGTCTGCTGCTACTACTATACAGTGGTTGTAGCAATTTCAGTTGTCTATGTGTTGTTCATGGTGATCCACAAGTTGTATCATTAATGATAATAATAATAATATTTAGTAGTAATAAAATCATTTAGTATTTATTATTCAATATCTTTGTCTTTTGTGTAAGCTTCTCCCATTATTGCAAGGTAGTGTTGATATGTTTGCATCAATTTCTAGTTTCTTGTAGAACTAGGATGGGAGGGCAAGACTTGTTCAAGAAAGTGTATAAAATTCCATTCCATACAGGACTTTTATGTATATAGAATTGCATTCCAATACACTATTCTATTCTAAATTTAGCTCGACTCAATCCACCAAGGCCATCACCAACGAGTATGGACTTCCCTTCCCCTCGGACTCCCATTTTCTTCAGACTTCCCTTCATTTTTCCACTTTTTTTATATTGCTCATAATTGGTTAATGATAATAATAACAAATAATAATGATAATAATTAAGTCAATAGTAAATTAAACGTTAACATTAATAATAAGTAATTTAACATTTGCATTAATAATAACTAATTTAGCTTTGACATTATTAATAAAATAATAAAAAACATTTAATAATAAAATAAATAAAATAATAAAAAACATTTAATAATAAAATTACAACAATTTTACAACAATTAATAATTCATATATGGAATTTCATCGCCGTTGCCGCTGCTATTATCGCCACCATTTCCTTGATTGGACGAGCCTCCAAATATGATCAGTAGGGGTCAATAGCCAACTTCAAGCTGACTTAGTCGCATATGTGTGGTTAACATACGGCCCAAATTGATGGGGTTATGTCGTTTCTAATTTAATTTATCGTATTTAAATTATATGACATATAATTATTTTTAATCCACTAGCCGTATTTAATTTCCATAAATATTTTTTTTACAATATTTAATGTTAAGTTTATTAGATAAAAGTTACAATATTACAAGTAATAAAATTAAATCAATGTTAAGTTTATTACCATTTATTCCACAAAATTTTAATTATCATATTTTTCCACTCTCACATAGTAAAATTAATAAACATTGTCCATAAAATTACAATATTACATGTTCTAAAATTAAATTAATGTTAAGTGTATTAAATAAAAATACAAATTATACAAGTAATAAAATTAAATTAAGATTAAGATTTTTTTTTAATATACATTTCTCTCTTAAAATATATATAAAAAAAAGAAAAAAAATTGTTGGTTGGGCGCGTTGACCAGCCAACAAATGAAGTGGTGGGGCGGTCTGGCCATCCACCGCCCCACCACATTGGGAGGTGGGTGATCCACCTCCCCAATCACCCACCTCTTTCTCCTCCTCCCTCATTAAACTTCATTTCTCCATTTATTTTCTCATGGATTCCCTCTCCCCCATCTCAATAGAGGTGGCCTTAGTTCATAATATAATGACAGTTTGAACATGACGATACTATATCCTGGGGCTGGCAGTGAGGTTGCGTAATAATCGATATTGAAGAGACTAGACTAAAAATGTCTGATACTATATACTCCATCCATCCCATTAATCTTTATTTTTTGGTACTGTTGACTAGTCAACTTGATTAAATTTTAAAAAATTATAATAAATAATTTAATTAATATATTTAACTAATAATTTGATAATATCATATGACACTGTGTATATTACTATTTAGAAAGTTTAATACGCCAAAAATGTTAATAATTTAAGATGATAGATAAGTCACGACTGGATACTATAGCTAATTGAGTAAAAATAATGGAACAGAGGAAATAGTTAATTTTTGTAAGAGGTGGTTTAGTGTTTTGGTAACGAAATTATGGAAAGTTGTATGAGATAGGATAGGAGTAGGACACCAAATGTCGGTAGGACTTTATTAAGAAAGACAATCATGATATAAATAGGACACCGAATGTCAATAGGACTTTTTTACGAAAGACGACAATGACTTTAGGACAATATCAAATTGGCTTAATCGTCGATTAAGTTTCCTATTAAACTCTTTCCTTTTTTGTGCTTACAGATAATTAGTTTGAGATTATTAAACACAATTCACACATAATAACACAATATTATCCTCTTCATTCTTTACTTTTCCCTTCTTATATGCTCTAAAAACAACACAATCCCAGAGCTTTCCAGGTCTCGCTCTAATTAGGTCAACCAACGCATTGGGCCGTTCTCATGGGCCAAGGTCTCGCTCTAATTAGGTCAACCAACGCATTGGGCCGTTCTCATGGGCCAAAAGTGAGCTGTTTCAATTGGGCCGTTTCCCATAATAATGTTTGGGCCCTTTCCGGTTGAGGCGAGGTAGATCTGGTCAAAATCGATATATAAGAGAGAGCCCTTGATTCTATTAACAAACGCAGGTAAGTACTAGTACTAGTCGAGTTAGTATCAACTGTGAATTCAAGGAAGAAGAATAAACGCAATCGCAAACGCAAGAAAGATTATAATATTATTAGCATAATGAAGATTGTTCGTAGAGACTTGATGCGCAATGGCCCTGGAAGTGTAAAGGTAGTGTTTTTTGAAGAAAATATCAAGAATTCAAGCTTAACTTTTTCTGGCTCCAAATTTAGATGTGAATCCAATTTTCATTTATTTTTAATGAGTTTTCTTTGTAATTTTGATTTTGTGCTGTGTTTTGATTACTGGGTTTTGATTCAGATGATACCAGAAGAATCAGATGATTTATGGATGGCTTATAATTTGATAGCTGAGGGTGATACTGTCCTTGCTATCACAGTCAGGTATATTTTTATGTGTATTTTGCTTTCTTATTAAAATTGGAGTTCAAGATTGAAACTTTGTTGTAGTACTAACATTATATAGTATTTTTGAGTTTTTTCCTATCTTTTTTTCTTTTCCAATTCTGTGAGTTTCTCGTATGGGACTTGAATTCTTTAATATATATTATTGTCATAGGATTGAATAGTTAGTTAATTTGTTAAATATTTGAAATCCGTACTTAGCCTTAAAATTTAGTAGCTTTTCGGGTATTTTTCCGTATGTTATTCGGTTTTCTGTAAATGTCTTTTGTTATTTAACTTAAATTTTGTATTATCATATACGATTACTTTGGCCTAGAATTTTTTTATTAATCTTTTTAGTTTCGAACTATTTGTAGGAAGGTTTTGAGAGAAGCTGCTTCAGGAGGAAGAGATGCAGAAAGAGTGAAACTGAAACTAGAAGTCAAAGTTGAGGTAACTTCAGTGTTTGACCCTTGGTGTTGCCAATACTATATACGCAATAGCTTTTTCTATATTTGATTGATGTTTTTCGTTATTTATTATACTTGTTTTTGCATCATTCATACAATCCCTTCTCAACACCTTGTTGCTCTAAAAGACATTGATTTTCTAAAGTTCATTGATGTTCTTTTGTTTCGTTTATTAGATCACTAAAAGGTTAATCGATAGAAGATTCCTTACAAAAAAATTAATGACTAACCCTAGGTTGTAATTCATCATGAAATAATACTATACCTTTTGTAATTATTGGGCTGCAAATCTTCTCTCAACTTGTAAGTTGTGATCAATGAGATTGTAACTATCCTAGTTTGCTCTCTACCAAACATCTTTCCCTAACCCAATTCTTTGATTTAATTTTAATAAAATATATGTAACTCGTGTATCATGATATATTCTTGCCTGATCTGAAGTCTAAATAGGTTTAATTCATAAAGGTTTCGGGATTAAGACTGTACCTTTGGTCCATTATTCCTCAAAAGGAACAAAATAAAAATAAGTACACTTGCATGTCACATTTGGTTTCTGGGTTTATGTGTAGGAACACTAAGCATCTTATCTCGCAAACCAAGGTCAACTAATTTATGCTAAAAGCACTCCATCCACATTCCAACTATTTTTGTGGTTCTGGATCGAATCCAGTGTATTTATAGTTCTTTTTCCAATTTGGCACTTAAATTGTCTATTTGACGTTTGTTTTAAATTTTAGAGCGTAGAGTATGACCAAGAAGGATCTGTCTTACGCATACGTGGGAAGAACATTTTGGAGAACGAACACGTAAAGGTTTGTGGCAATGAGCCTCATTTTCTTAATCAATCATTGACCTTAGTGCTTCTATAAAAACTTTAGTTTTGATACTGCAGATAGGAGCATTTCACACTCTAGAAATAGAACTTCATCGGCCTTTTGTGGTGAGGAAGGTAAATGTGCCGTTCATTTATTCCTATTGCCTCTACTTCTTTAGTTACTCTGCAGTTTCTGGAATTATTTTACATATGTACTATTACTTATATTTGGGAAGACTAAAGCTTCATAAAAGCAAGCCTTTTTTATTATCATACAATCTTTATTGTTCTATATTTATGTTTCCCCATTTTGTGCTCTCCAACAATTGTTTTCTATGAAGTGTTTTATCATCGTATTCTGCATGTACTTTTTTTCCATATCTTCTTTAGTTTGTATATCTTATGGTATTTGACTAGAGGATTCAGAAGCTAGGTTTGTAGAAGAGAATAATGAAGTTATCTAGTGATGCCCCTTTTGTTACTCAATGCGTGATCTTGTTAGTGGCTGAGTTGTTTATGGACATCTTTTAGGCTTTATTTGGAATGAGGGATTTTGAAGAAGATATTTCAAATCCACAATACCAAATTCATAGCAATTGTTCTGATAAACTCAATTTGTATGAATTTCAAATTCTTAGGGAACTATTTTCTCTGTTGTTTTAACCAATTGATGAATTTGAAATCTACCAAGTATTGGAGTAGTTTGAAATCCTTTCTTCGACTCCTTCTAATTCTAATGAAGCCTTATGAATTCCCACTTTATGAATCCTATTGAAGAACGAGAAAACCAGAAGAGAAAAAAAACGTATATTATTGAAAAGTCTATATAACTATTTTGAATATTTTAGTGCCACGTAACTTATTTAAGAGTGTTGAGATTTGATATGCAATAATAGCTTTGTTGATGAAAGAATATGTATGCATTTGTTGATAAGCATGCAATTATATTGTTACTTGCTTTGATATTAATGGATTAGTGTTGACAAGTAATTTGCTTATTTTTTGTCATCTTTACTAGGTATTTTGGGACTCATTGGCATTGGATTTGCTCCAACAAGCATCCGGTATTTTTTTCCCCTTTATACTGATACTGGGGATGATTTGCATTATGAATTGCATATGCAAAAATCAACTGCTCTTAATTGTTTTGAACTTTAGATTTCTATTTTTCAGCTAGGAGTTGTTTGACTTTAAAATGTCATTTCTAGTCTCCACGTGTATAATGATTTATTTATGTGAAAATTATATTTTATGCTGATTGTGACTTATTATTCTAAAAGATCCGAAAGCAAGCGCGGACTTGGCTGTTGTTATGATGCAAGAAGGTCTGGCTCATATTTTTCTTATTGGTAAAAGGCAAGTCTCTGGATTTATTTTAAGGGAAAATATATGCTTCTTAAAATGTAATGGAAATTGTTGGTTTACTAAATTACTTGTGTATTTACGTCATATTGTTTGCCACAATTTTACACTCAACAGTGTGACGATAACTCAGTCTCGCATAGAGACTTCAATACCTCGCAAGCATGGACCTTCTATAGCAGGTTATGACAAGGTATGTTTATTAGTGGATGAACTGCTTAAGTTGTTTGTAACAAAGTACTTCTCAATAAATTGCACACTTTTTTTTTTCGGAATGATGATGTGATTTGGGACCTAACAGAATATGCTTTTTTGACAGGCCTTGAATAAGTTTTTCGACAATGTCTTACAGGTAACTAATTTGTTTGCTTTTCCTTTATTTTTTTGTTAAATATTTTATTCAAGAACTGGTAAACATGATTAACAACTTTGTTTCATCTATTTTAGGCCTTTCTTAAACATGTTGATTTCAGTGTTGTTCGGTGTGCTGTGATTGCAAGTCCAGGGTTTACTAAGGTCCATATCACCGAGATTCTTATAGTTGTGCATATTATTCTAAAGTTTTTTTTTTTCTCATTGATTGGTTTATTTCTTATTTAGCTAAATTAGTAATTGGAATATAATGTAGGATATTTTATATAAAATTCTACTCAAATACATGTTCAGGATCAATTTCACCGTCACTTATTGATGGAAGCAGAGAGGAAGCAGTTGAGACCTGTCATTGAGAACAAGTCCCGTATAATTCTCGTCCATACGACCTCGGGATACAAGTATATTAATTTTTTCCTTTGCCTTTTTCTCTCTCTAGTAAAAAGACGTGTTTTAAATTTGTGAAAGGTATTTCTTACAACGGTTTTCTCTGTACTCATTCATATTTCGATCTTTTATATAATCTTTGAAAATTGTTGCAGGCATAGTTTGAGAGAGGTTTTGGATGCTCCCAGTGTTATGAATATGATTAAAGATACAAAAGCTGCACAAGAGGTAATGCATCACCTATTTCACTTAGTTTTGATGAACTGTATATTATTATTTCATCTTTAATCTTGTTTGTCTATCCAAAGTATAGTTTTCCTCTAATTTTATATTTTTGCAGGTCCGAGCACTCAAGGATTTCTTCGACATGCTTTCCAATGTAAGTTTCTACCTTTTATCTATGTTCTCAATTTGCTCTTGTTCATGTCTATAGACTGACAATAATGGTCTACTTGCAAAAAAAGTTTCTATCATTCTGGTAAATAAAAAGTACCGGAAAAAGGAAACAAAGATAGGAATTAAAGCAACAATTATATGTCTCAATCTTTGTTTAGTCAAATTAAATTATATATTTGGGTTTGTTTTGTGCAAGGATCCTGCGCGTGCTTGCTATGGACCAAAACATGTTGAAGTTGCGCATGAGCGTATGGCTGTCCAGACACTTCTCATAACTGATGAGCTTTTCAGGTTAGTATTACGCAGTAATAGTAAGTAGTATCTGTTATAAATAAACTTGTATCCTTACAAGTGAGAAATGGTAAGAAGATTCAAGATGGAGTATTTGGTTTTTATGTTGAACAGGAGTTGTGATGTAGCAACAAGGAAAAGATATGTGAATTTGGTGGATTCAGTCAAGGCCTCTGGCGGAACTGCTCACATCTTCTCCTCCATGCATGTTTCTGGAGAACGTACGTTCAGTCCTCCTCCTGATACGTATTATTACAATTACTCCTATTTATTTTTTACACCGTAATTTTTGTAGCAAGTAGTTGTTTCTCGTCTAATTTTTTTTATAAATGAACAGAACTGGCACAGCTCACCGGTATTGCTGCAATTCTTCGATTTCCTCTTCCCGACCTCGAAGACTTAGAAATGTAATGGAAGAAGACATAGAGATGTAATAGATCTGGGATCTTTGTTGTATTTATATATTTTTGCTTTACCAAAAAATAAGTACATAAATTATATTTGTAATTTATGATCAATAAAGTTTTATTACACAAGCAGCTCCACTGAACCTGTTTTGATTGCTTTGAACTGCTTATTCTATATATTCTTTCCAAGTTAGAAAAATTGCAGCCTGGATTGTGCTGTGTTTGAGTAAGGTTGTTTAGCCAAAAATGGATGAACTTTTGCTCAATTTGGCTGAACCTAAATCATTCATTCATTCACATGACAACTACAATAAATGTACTTGGAGATTGAGTAATACATTACTAGGACTAAAAAGCAAAAAAAGTTATTCGGTACTTGACTCGAATTCTTATCATTTAACAATCAAATCGAGTACAAACACATTGAGATCCCGATACGATACAAAATTTGAACCGAAATGTGTCTTAAAACTACTAAACTCAGTTTAAACCTCTACACTCGACTAATCACAAAAAAAAAACATGAAAGAAGAAGTAGATTTTGAGAATTAATTAACATGGCATGACTGTAATCTAAAAACAAAGGAGAACAACAGAGGATGAAACCATGAAACAATAAACAAAAATGAGGAATGCGAAATGGAGAGCCCAATTCCTCTTGAATTTACCAAAATAACTCTCGGGTGGCTCCTGATAATGAATCTCCAAGCACTCTTCCTCCTCGTCTCTTCCAATCTCATGATTCTTCAGCCGTCTGAGCCTCTCAGTCGCCAAACCAAGTGTCAGCTTATGGCATCGCCTCTGATACTTAAATCCGTTGATGCAACGCAGCGTTTGGGCCACAGAAACGTAGAAGATTAGATGAGATAGAGAGAGAAGGCCAATTGGGATCCAGCAATGGCGGCATTGGAGCCTCGATGAGGACTGCGTTTGTCCAAGAAATATGAGACCCAAAAAGATGAAGAAGAGATGGAATAATTTCCATAGCTTTTTCTTCTGGAGATCCACGGATCTTTTTTTCTCTAGGGTTTTCTCGAAATGGAGCTGGATAATGGTGTTGAGGGCTTGGAGAGCTGTTTCCTTACGAATCATGTTACCGGCGCCGGCGCCGGAGGAGGTCTCGTACTCCGCCATTGTATTGAGTTTCTCGAGTGGGAATTCAATTAATTAATTATATTAAATTAAATGGAGTGATGGTGGTGGTGAGGGTTTATTTTTACTATTTGTCAGAATAGAAACAAAAATAAGGGTTTCAAAATTTTGTTGCATAGGATACCGCAAATTAACTTCTTAATCTCAGCGGATTTGTTACCTAAGTTATGCTTCAATTAACTTGTACCTTTCTCTTAAAATAGTGAGTTTTTTTTTTTTAATCGATACTTAAAATAGTGAGCTTGTACTTGTTAAAGATTAAAATTAATGATAATTACTTTGAATCAAATCATTATTTTATAAGAAAATATTTTAAAAGTTAAAATTTTGGAACATTTAAGAAAAATAATAGGGCCAACAATTTTTGGACAAGGAATATGCCATTTTCATAAAAAAAAAAAAAAAAAAAAAAAAAAAAATTGGATCTATTTGTTACGCTTTTCAAAAGTATTTCTGTGTTTTATGAATAGCAAACAAATAATATTTTTGCTTTAAAGAATAAATTTATCATGTCTCAGTTTTTACAATAAAATCTCATTTTAAAAAATTATTCTATCTCTAAAAAATATTCACAAACTTTATTTTGATTTACATAAAAGTAATATGTATATGGAAATTTTGGATACTTCTATGCTCGTTTTGGCATTTTTGGATTTCAGGGCCCAAGTTGTCCAATGAGGTCGTTTTGTGGTGCAAAATGTAATTTAGCCATAAATAGAAAAGTAAATTGAAGGGAACAGAATATGTAATTTAAAACTAGTAGCTTAAAACGCAGGCAGAGTAACAAAGACAGAACACACACAGAAATGGGGGTGACGAAGGAGCAGATTCAGTCAGCCCTAAATTCAAAGTTCAACCCGTCTCATCTCGTAATCTTTCCTTTTTATTTCTTCCTTTATGTTATTCATTGATGCTTTATAAAGTTTTCATTTTCTGTGTTATTTTGTAATACCTCTTGCAATCAGTAAATTATTGATTTTAATTGTTCTTATAAGTGATTATCCGGTCAAGTTAGATCAAATATTCAAAATTGAATGGGATTTTTCGTAGGTTTTGAGAAAGATATTGCTGACAATAGGGTTGAGTTTGTTTAACTTTTCTAATGAATATAACTCATAGATATGCATATTTCCTACATATCACATATGCAGTATCTCGCTTTTGTTGAAAGCAGTTCTTATATCATCTACTATAATTTTTTATTTTTATGGATTATTACAAAAACCAACATATAGTTGGAGTATTACCACGTAAGGAGATAAAATATTCTATAGTTTTCGTTCATACTGGAACAAACTGAAGTTACATGGAGCATGTGTGTTTGAGATCTTGGATCCTTAATACTTGTTGGTTGAAATTGTTCTAGTTGACCTAGTAATTGCCAGCTCTGTATGTTGCATTAAAATGAATTTACATTCATAAGCAGATGTTTTGCTTTTAATATGAAATTAGTGAATGAATTGACAAAGGGTTGGTTTATAGCTTTATTTCTTGAACCGTGTGGGATATATATTGGATTATCCTCCTTTCAGTTTAGTAAGCATAGCACTATTTAATCCAAGGTTCCTTGATGGGGCTGGGGTTTGATTTGGACCTCCACGACACGTTTTGTTTGCAAAATACTACCATTTGTTTATTTTTCTTGTGAATTGACCTCAGAAAATCTATGCTGTTTTGTCAATTCTATTAGTTTGGTTTTATGATCGCATGCCTTTTAAGACTATACAAATTATATATTTATTTTTTTAAAATTGAAAAAAAAAATTATCACTTGTATTTTTTCTCAAAATGGAGTCGAATTTTACCTAATTGTTTCTTTTATGAAATAATGAAATGAGAATACTTATAACTGAGTAATTGCATATTTCAATGAATTTGAACATGTATAATGGATAATTAGCTCTATTTTTATCAACACGAAGGGTATCTGCTAATAAACGTAACAGGTGTATTTGACGACGAGAACAAACACATGGATGTATTTTGTGAATAACCCTTATGACACCGATCTTTATCATATGTTGGCATTCTTGTGATTTTCTCTTAAAACTCTTATTTGGACTGCTTCAATTTTTCTAAATTTCGATCTAAGTGGAATTATATTATTTGGAATACTGATTAATCTTTTGTTTTCCATGTTTCCGGCTGCTCCGTTTCAGGATGTCGTTGACACGTCTGGAGGGTAAGTTCATCATATCTGTTCTGTTTTAAGTGGAACTTCTTTATGTAATAATGATTCAAACGGTCTTCCTTAACTAGAATTGATCTTGCTATCAGATGTGGTGCAAGTTTCACGGTTGAGATTGTATCAGAACAATTCGAAGGGAAAAGGTTGCTGGAGAGGCATAGAATGATAAATGCTGCATTAGCAGAAGAGATGAAACAAATTCACGCTCTTTCCATAACAAAAGCCGTGACCCCTGATCAGTGGAAGAAGCAACAAGAGTCTCAGTAATAAATAAGATAGTGCAGCCAAGTAAAATAAGCTGAGTACTTGCTCTGGTTTTACATAATCCTTCTGAAAATCCTTCTAGTAATATTGGTCTGCTGTGTGCTTGTTTGACTAGTTAAAATTATCAGATGTTAAGCATTTTCTAAGATGTGAATCTTGAAACAGGAGTGTATAATTAAGATATCATGGTATTAAATCCTTACACGTTTCTATGACCTATGCTTTGAACTGAAAATGATGATCTCTAGAAAGCACCTAGAGTGAGTTATGACTTATGACCCATAGGTTGAAGTAAAGATGGTATTCATTGGTAAAAAGGAACTGTGACTTTCGAACTAGGGGTGTTAATGAGGAAGAATTATTTGATGCATCTGTTACACACATCATCAAACATGCTGGTGCAACAGACCGATTGCATGGTGACATATGGAGTAAAATTCACATTCCACCGTGTTCAGGTTCATGTTCGCCATAATGTGATCTTGAAAATTGTTTACTGATATGGATTTTTACTCCATATATAACCACGTGTCTTTGATGACATGATACAACAGATGCATGAAATAATTATTGGTTTATGGGTTGAGTAGAATAATAAAATATAGTTTGATAGTTTTCTTATTGAGTGTGTTTGAACTTGTTTGATTGTCAATTGATCCTAGGACTGGAAATCAAGCAACGCTACTCTGCCTGAGCTTGTTTGAGTTTGGTGTGTCATACAAATCAAACAAGCTTGAATATTATTTTTCATTTGATAACTTTTATTGATATGGCTATGTCAACAACCACCCTTGTATTAGTTTTTTAATTACATAAAAACCTCCTCCCAAGTCGGAGGACATATTTTGTTGGAGAAAATGACAATTATACCCCATCATAAAATGCAAAAGCACCCTTCTTCACCTGAAGAATTGATAATGATTTCCCAATTAATTTTGGAAATTGACAATAACTTTATTGTTCACTTAAACAATTCACAACAACCTCCTTATTGACTTATGAAGTAGGAGTTTTTGCTAATAAAAAAAAACATTTAAATTTGAAAAGTGAAAAGAAAAATGATGTGTTACTTTAAATAAAGGCAAAAAGATAATCAATGTGTGATTAATCTAGTTGAAATGACTAATTTCCACAAAAATTTGAATTCCCGTTGAAAAATGTTCGTGATTAATATGTCCTACAAACATTATATATCAGGTCTACCAACCATAATTCCCTTGAAAGATAAACAAAAGAAGCCAAAACGAAAATATAATAGTTATACTCACGCATGAATATTTTTAGAGATGAATGTCATTAAAAGTTGTGTGTGTACTATATGTAAATAGGAGGGGGTTAATTGAAGTGAAGTAATTATTACCTAACAGTATGCTATTCATTCAAAATAACAAACGACTCGTTTTGCAAATCAAATAGTACAATACTTCAGTTCCCCCGTCCTCCTTTTTCTCTCTTGATTCTGGCACATAAATTGATGATTCTAGAGAAGTGTTCAGAAAAATACTAACTTTTAAGCACGTTATATATCCTTACTAAAAATAGTAGTATTAGATTCTCGATCATTAATTTATCTCAATTTTATGAAATGAGGTATTATTCTGAAATATTCTAGAAAGAAAAAGAAAAGTAAAAATTGTAAAACACTAAAGCCATCTTTTTTGGAAACTGAAAAAGAATATTGTAGGTCCAGAAAAAGAAATTTTATTAGAAATACATACAATACAATACAATCCACATAACCTCGTGGACTTAATTTTCATCTCCGTCTTCCTCACCGGACGGCTTCATTCTGGTGGGAGTGATGGCCACAAAATTTATCCAACCACCAATCCCAGTCCACCACGTGCTCCCTCCAAAATCCAATACGATAAGGTTCATCAAACTTCACCGTGCTCCCCTGCTCACCCGATTTTGGACCCGTCATTGTGTCAAAGCAGATGCTGCTTCAGCAGAAGAAGAACAAATTTCTGGTTTACCTGCTCAACATACAGAGGATTGTAAACAAGGGCTTTTTGCTGCTCTAAAAAGTAATAATACTCTATATTATTATTGCTTAATAACCTAACCTGGACAATAATTTTAATTTGGAATGGAAGTCATGTATTTATTTTACAGGCATTGATAATAGAGGCATATTTGGAGTTCCATCGCCAAAGAAAATTGAAATTGAAAAATTTGTTGAGCTTCTGGAATCTCAAAATCCCAATCCTCAACCAACTCTTTGCCTTGAAAAGGTACATTAATTATTTAGATTTTTATTTTTTTGGCTCATGAAGTGTTTACATTTTGTTATTTTTTCTGATTGCAGTTGGGTGGAACTTGGAAACTTATTTATAGCACAATTACAGTTCTTGGGTCGAAAAGAACAAAACTAGGATTACGAGATTTCATTACTTTAGGAGATTTTTTGCAGTCTATTGATGTTGCTGAGGTATATATATATATATACACCAATTAATTATTTCGAGTATATGTTTTTAGAGATGGATATAAATATCGTACTGACATCCAGCATGAAATTCGTATGATGATGATAAATGGAGGGTAAAGCAGTTAATATTGTCAAGTTTAGTGCCAAAGGATTGAATCTGTTGAGTGGACAGCTAACAATTGATGCCTCCTTCAAGATTGCCTCAAAATCTGTATATAAGTTTTTACCACATTTCTTCCTGCAATTGCGAATTTACGACTAAGAATTTTATTCTTTTGATGGTTCAAATCTTTCTCTGCAGAGAGTTGATATCACCTATGAGAAGTCGGCTATCACTCCTGATCAGGTAACTAACTAACTGTCTAGCTTTATGATTTTTCTAGCCACATCTCTAGGTCTTGGGTTCGAACACCACCAAAAGTATATTTCTAGTTTAATACTAGTTTTGTTAGTTGGACATTCTTTGTACATTGTTAGGGATTACATAAATTGACTGATGTGATGATGTAATCACCATTTCACTCAAAATAATAACCGATTGTTTTTTTGAGTGGAAGCGTGGTTTATTATCATAGCAACCAAATGTGATATTGAATCAGCTTTCTGATTTAACTATGGGAATTTCAGTTTACAACATTTGGTCGTCGGTCGTGCAGTGGTAAAATCTTTGTATGATACTTGAATACTAACAATCATCTAAGATAGAACATTTCGTCTGTATTCCACTTCACTCCTTAAACTTTCAACCATCTCACATTTAAATCCTTAACAAAAAGCCATAGGTAGTGAACTGCTACAGTTTAATTTGAAATGATGAGGTGGGCAACTGCAAATGAAAAAACGGTTGGAGTGGTAAACTGCAAAATGGCTCAAAGGTGAAGTGGTAAAGTACAATTTTCCCTATAAATAATTAAGTGAATCCAAATTGAAGAGGGCTTAGGTGTTGTTTTTCCCTTTTTTTTTTTTTCATTATTTAATATTTATACTCAGTTAATACTTTGCATCCTCTACTATATTTGGCGACAGTTGATGAGTGTATTTCGGAAAAACTATGACCTTCTTCTTGGCATCTTCAATCCCCAAGGCTGGCTTGAGATCACGTATGCTCGATTCTTTGGTATCCACCATTTTTCTATACTATGAGGTAAAAATGGTGAACTAATCTTACTTATTTTTTTCATCATAGATATGTTGACAATATTTTGAGAATTGGAAGAGATGACAAAGGAAATATATTCATCTTAGAAAGAGTGGAGGACCATAAGCCATGAGAGTTTTATTAGCCCAAGTTTATTCTTTGTTTAAGGTAATGTTATAAGCATCTTATCTTCAATTTTTTGTATCATATACTACTGATGACAAATCAGGATAATACATAATCTTTTACCAAAGGTTTTTTTCATTTAAAATGAACTTCTTGTGCTCTGTTTTGTTATCTGTTGTGGAAAAAGGAATTCAAATTGTAGAAAGTTCCATTTCCGGTTATATGTATTTTAGAACCTTGGAAATCAATTCGAAGAGAGTAAATTATTTTTGGATTTTATTGGTTTGTTTGTTATAGCAGAGTCTTTGTTAAATTGCTCTAAACTGGATAAAATGTGTTCTAAGTTGTGTCTTTTTCTTTTGTTTTGAAAGTTATTCACGTTCCTTTTCTTTGTCAATGTCTTATCCATATATAACTTCGGTGTTTATCATTTTAATGTAGAAGTTATATTCGAGGTTATTTCTTTGAAGAACAATCAAACGTTCTTGTGTCAATGCTGCAACGAGTGATTCGTTTATCTTTCAGATACTTACGGTATGAATATTTTTGAACAATTGGCTTTTACAACCTTGAAAAAATAAAACTATTTGTTTTACAAGATAAAATTTAACAGAACACCAAAAAAATTAAAAATTAAACTATTTGTATTACCAGACAAAATTTGCAATTTTGTCATATTATTGGGTTTGTGACTAGTAATAGTTCAATTTATTCATCCAGTTACATCACAAATTGGAGCCAGTCACTTGAGTCAAGTTTGGTTAAAATTTCCAGAATTGGTTCATAGATTTATTATTATCGTAGTAGGATAAACTACTTGACCCTTAAGTTCGATTGGCGATTTGTCCCCCCATCCCCATGTGAACCACGACCACCAGTGCAGAATCTCATTTTCCATTCGTCAATCTTATTCCAATAACTACACAAACATGTAACTTTTTAGCATATCCATTATAGTAGAAATATGATTAAGGCTTCTTAAATTTAGAGAAAAATGAAAAGAATAATTCTATTAATGTGACTTCATATTCAAGAACCTATAACCCGCCGTAGCACCATTGAAGAAAACTCTTCAAAAATTCAAGAGTCGTCAACACAAACTGAAGAAAATTAACAAACACTTATTTTGCCACTTGAGCAACAAAAAAAAGGACATTTGAGTATCTCATAGTAGTAATCAAGCGGACATCTTAGGTTCTGCTTCTTTTTCTTCTTCATCATCATCATGAGGTGTGTCAAAGAAGGGTATCGGCTTAGTTGGAGCAGGAAGACGGCCAATACTATCGACTTTATCTTTCTGTTTGGGTGGAGGCCTTGCTGCCTTAGGAATCAACCTCCCTTTCTTTTCAAACCATTCAGGCTTCAGCAATGCTCTGAATCCCAATTTGTTGTAATATACTCTCCTTACTGACCCACCCGCAGCTTCAACTGCTGCTTTTGCCCTCACGGTCACCCTTGAAACCTTATTTAAAATTATTCAAAACAAATGTTATTATGGAGTATTTCAAATATTAGATCTTCAAAATCACGAGCATTTACCTCAAGATGGATAGGCCATTGTATATGTTCGGCTCCACGTCCCATCAATCGTACTCCATCTTCAATTTGCTTCCCTATTGCCCCCACATCCTAGTACCAATAAATCTGTATTAGAAGTGAAGAATGAAAGCTTTGTTGTATAAGAAACTTATACGTACATACCTTGAGGGTTTTCATAGTGATTAATTCGGAAGAATCTATTTTCCCGGCATTTATTAGCTTTGCAATTTTTCCTAAGCCAACTGGCTGCAAATGTAACAATGTAGTCAGTCATTAGACTCTCAATTCAACATTAATTTATTGAGTAAAACAAAAAATTATGATTTTCTGCCTGGATTAGTTGTGACTTGCATTATTTGGTACCCAAAATGAGGACTTGAGGAGTGTTATAATGGAGATTTCGCAGAAAATTTATACAATTTATGCGCTAACAACCTATTGTCTATTTGTCTTGCAAAATATTCAGTTTGAAATTATCTCTACACGAAAAGCATCAAAGAAAAATATTCATCCTATACATACTTTTCCATTATTTTCTGCCTACCATATGCAACCTGGTAGGATCCAAGTCCAACCTAAACCTTTGGAAACTTTAGGCAACCTAGGGTAGAGAAAACGAATAATGCCAGGAAAAACATTATAAGCAATTCTTTTAGAATCATGTGCTGAAATTACAAACACAGGCCCGCCCCAATAGTTCGATTATGTGCTAGTATCACAAGTCTATGGAGCAAAAACCAATGCATTGCCAGTGTGTCAATTCCGAGACTGCGCTACATAAAGGAACCGTAAGTGAAAAACTTAACGTAAACAACCGTTGAAAATTATGTCATCTTCTCATTTGCCTTCTATTGTTTATTTCCAAGGTTCCGGACAACAAAAAGCAACCATAAGTTACAATAAAGCGGGTCACATTAATACATCTATAAAATTTCACATCTACACATTGTCCTTTTATTATTTATACCACGTTACTAGTTCAATATTATGAGTATTATCTATTCTCCTACAAGATGTGGTAGGCCATGGAAAAACTAATGCCGGTGAGATAAGCAAAACTCTCCCATAAGTAACCATGCAGAAGATACAACTTCATTTCAAAGCTTCGCATGAAATACGAGGAAGAAATCTCACCACAACACCAAGCACTTCGGTTGCAAAAAGAGCCACCAATAGGGTCATGCTTATTTCTTAGCAGAAAAATACACACGTTTCACTTTAAACAATCATTCACTTGGAACAATTTGTTATACAAGAATCTCAAGATTTTGGGGCCATATCAAATGCATGCCACAAATGAAAACTAACCAAATTTTGTAATTACATCAATACAGCTATAAAATCATCCCTGATGAATTCAATCCCATAGTTTTCTTTGAACTCAGTATGTTCGAATTACATCCAAATTCAAGGATCCATAAAACATAAATCATTAGGTAAGTAAATGCACACACACAAATAAATAAATAAGTCCTTTTAAGAATTATTACCAACCATCTAACAAATTTACATATTTCCGTTCTTAACACGAAATAAAAAAGTTCAGGTAAATATATACCTGAAATGTTAGGCTGAAAGGATTTTTAAACCCTCGTTTGGGGAGGCGCCGGCGGAGTGGGGTTTGACCACCTTCAAATCCAAATTTCATGGTACCACGTGCTTTTTGACCCTTATGCCCCCTACCCGCTGTCTTACCCTTACCCGACCCGATTCCACGACCCTTTCGGGTCTTCTGTTTTCGAGCACCAGGATTGTCCCTCAGATCATTTAATGCCAATAAACTGCTGCTGTAGGTATTTTGAAAATTTAGAAAGCTCACGGGTTTTGAAATGTAATGGTTCTTTAGAGGGGAAGAGTATATTGAAATGGGTTTTTGGTGGTGGTAGTGTAAATTCTGAGAAAAACGAATCGAGGTTGATATAAGCGAACCTATTCTTCTTCTCAACATTTCCTTTTTTTTTTTTTTTTTTGGCTTCTGTAAATTGAAATGGTAGTTACTAGGGCTCTGGGGTTTAAGATTGGAAGGGTTGAGATTTAACAGAAAACGTCGTCGTCATCGTGTATTATTATGCTCCCGTTCTTTTGTTCTTTCGATAAATTATTAGTATTATTTTTCCATTTTATGTCAAATCATATTTGATATAAAAGATGATTTGTGTAAGAGATGATGTGTCATTTTATGTCAAGTTAGAATAAATTTTGTATTTGATTTTTTTTCTTTCCTTTTTAAGTATTAAGCAAAAGCCAAAATTGTAGAATTCGTTCAAATTAATTGTTGATTTTGGTTTTCGTCTCAAATTATACCACCTCGTTAAATTTCGTCTCATAGTTTCATATTTTTCTTAAATTTTGTCCCGCTGTTAAATTTTTACCAAAAATACCATTAACTTGTAGAATTCATCTCAAACTAAGTCTCATGCTATACCCTATACCTTATCAAATTTAGTCCCATAATTTAGTATTTGTTTGAATCTCATTCCGCAAATTCACTATTTTTTTTCCCAATATTGAATGTGGAAGGAATAAGATGAAATGCACGAAAAATAGTTAAGATCAACCAAGAGTTTTCAAAACACTAATATTTCTAAACTATAAAAAAATTATTATTATTTTAATTTAAACTCTACGAACAAATGTTGAAAAAAATTGAAAGAACTGAGCAACATATTTTTCATCATTGATTAAGAAAAAGTCATCACGCAAAATAAGAATAATTAAAAAAAAAAAAAAGAGGTCATCAGTCAAAAAATTGAAAATGATTAAGAAAAGGTCAAGGTTGTCAATTCAGTTAGTCTGTAACAGCTAGACTTTGCTTGTACCCAATTGGAATATTGAGTATAATAATGAACCTTATAATAAAAATCACTTGCACACACGGTATTTCTACTTTTCTACTTTTTCAAAATTCAAATCAAAATCCAGCATTACAATTTATTTTTAAAAAATTTATTGTTCACCCAAAAATAACAAAATATGGCCATCAATTAATACTGTACAACAGAAAAGCAAAAAAAAAAAAAAAAAAAAAAAAAAAAGGAAGAGATAAAAAAATCAAAATTCGAAATGCAAACTATATCATTCGTGAGTGTATATAAATAGCAACCCCTCTTCACTCCCACACCCTCTCATTTCTATTTCTCATTCCTATCCTACCAATTCAACGCAGAAACAGAGAGAGAAAATAGTAGAAGAAGAGCTGAAAAGAATTACAAGCCAACCATTCGTATCTTAAGGGCTTGGCTTTTCGGCGTTGAATCTCAAATTTTCTCTCTCGAACAGCTTAAGCTCCAACTCAAGGTAATATTAATGGTTGTTTCTGTTGTTTTATTCATTTATTTTCTGCACCCGAAAAATTGCTATCTGATTCCACTTATTTGTGGATATTGATAATGAGATCTGAAATAATGCGTAAATAGATCGATGTTGACATATTTTTCTTGGAATAAATTGATTGAAATTATTTGATTGAGTACGATCTGTTGTTCTTACTAAAAAAAGTCGTTCGATCTGTCTAATCTGTACAGATCTGTTATTTCTTGTTAATTATTGTTATAATTTGTTTAATTTTGGAGTTATTTGTGAAATATACTGTAGCTTCTCGAAGCGGATGTTGATGCCATCTGATCTGTTGATGTGCAACTATTTCTGTTTGAGATTCCACTCCCAAATTCCTCAAGAGATGCGAACTTTACAGCTGTAGTTTTTAAGGCTGAACCGATAATTGAATACAATTTTTATTACCAGAACAAAAATTCAAATTAACTTTATAGGAAAAGGAGAGCAAAAAGAATTAAATAGATGAGGAAAATTTATTGATTGTGGAAAATGCAGCATGGTATTCTTTCTTGAATGAGATACTTGTCGTCACTACTCTCACACACACACTTATGTAGAAATTCCAGATAACTTGTGTGTATGGTTGTTCTTCATCCTTGTAATCTTTAATAGTTTGATGTGTGTTCATCATTTGCCGCATGTGTCACTTGTTCTGTTTATACTCATTTACCAATTCTTGACCCTGTATTGAAAATAATATTTACATTTTACAGTTTATAAAAAATGGCCGATGCTGAGGATATCCAGCCCCTTGTCTGCGACAATGGAACTGGAATGGTGAAGGTTGGTAGTATATCAATTCTCAAATGTTTTATGGAAGCCTTTTTACAGACAGAATTATTCCGAAATAGTTGTGATAAATGGTGTTATCTTTTTTAAATTTAGGCTGGATTTGCCGGTGATGATGCACCCAGGGCAGTTTTCCCAAGTATTGTTGGTCGTCCACGACATACTGGTGTCATGGTTGGTATGGGACAGAAGGATGCATATGTGGGTGATGAAGCTCAGTCTAAAAGAGGTATCTTGACATTGAAATACCCCATTGAACACGGAATAGTTAGCAACTGGGATGACATGGAGAAGATCTGGCATCATACATTTTACAATGAACTTCGTGTTGCACCTGAGGAACATCCCGTGCTTCTCACCGAGGCCCCTCTTAACCCTAAGGCCAACAGAGAGAAAATGACCCAGATCATGTTTGAGACCTTCAATGTTCCAGCAATGTATGTTGCTATTCAGGCCGTTCTGTCCCTTTATGCTAGTGGTCGTACCACCGGTGAGTATAAGAGTTGGAGTCTTAATTGTTCTGTTTTTATTTTTTTTGAATAGTAATATCTTACCTATCTATTTGTTTCCTTGATTAGGTATTGTGCTTGATTCTGGTGATGGTGTGAGTCACACCGTGCCAATTTACGAGGGATATGCTCTGCCCCATGCAATCCTTCGTTTGGATCTTGCTGGTCGTGACCTCACTGACTACCTCATGAAGATCCTCACAGAAAGAGGTTACATGTTCACCACCTCTGCAGAGCGGGAAATTGTCCGTGATGTGAAGGAGAAGCTTGCTTACGTTGCTCTTGACTATGAACAAGAGATTGAGACTTCCAAGAGTAGCTCTACTGTTGAGAAGAACTATGAATTGCCTGACGGACAGGTTATCACAATTGGGGCTGAGAGATTCCGTTGCCCAGAAGTCCTCTTCCAACCTTCTTTGATTGGAATGGAATCTTCTGGAATCCACGAGACTACTTACAACTCCATCATGAAGTGCGATGTTGATATCAGGAAGGATCTTTATGGTAACATTGTTCTCAGTGGTGGTTCAACTATGTTCCCAGGTATTGCTGACCGTATGAGCAAAGAAATCACTGCCTTGGCTCCCAGCAGCATGAAGATTAAGGTTGTTGCACCACCTGAAAGAAAATACAGTGTCTGGATTGGAGGATCCATTCTTGCATCCCTCAGCACCTTCCAGCAGGTCAATTTCTTTCTTGTCTAATCAACTCTTTCATTGTCTGCTGAATTCCTTAAAAGTTGTTTGTTTTATGATTGACACGCTTGTTTGTACTGAAACAGATGTGGATTTCCAAGGGTGAATATGACGAGTCTGGTCCATCAATTGTCCACAGAAAGTGTTTCTAAGATGCTTTTAAGCACCCATGGTGAGTTTTACTCTTTCATTAAACATTTAGTTGGATTTTCGTGTTATGTTTTAAGGAAATTCAGTTTGGTTGAAGAGGAGAAGTTTTGAGGTGTTTCGTCATGTCTCAGCTCATGTGGTTCTCATTCTTGTTATTTTATGGATGATGATAATGTAATTGCCACAGTCCTTGAGTTGTGACTCTTCAATCTATCATCTCTAGTTTGTACCGTTTCCTGTTTTGTTTTTTTTGTGTCCTTTTTCCTAAATGGAACTATTATGTTAATATTTGTTGTACGAGAAATTTTAATCTCAAACATCAGTTTGCACAAGTTTTGATTCGCAATTTGTGGATTGAAATATTTATTTTATTGGTTTTTGGTTTCTGTATCTAAATTTTGTGGAATCCTTTTCTCTTTCTAGTCTCTTTCGAGTTTTTTCTATATTTTAAGAAATGTGTCTTTATCATTCTTTTGTCTTGTTCATAATGGTCATTCTCTGCAAATGTGAGGAGCTAATTTCATTCTCCATAATCCAATTTGGATTGCGTTTGGCTACACCAAAGTAATTGTGCATTATTTTTAAGTGTCTTATGGGGTTTGGTTTCCTTCTTTTTTTTCCGTTTGCAGTTTGAATGAATTAAAGCGACGACCGTTTCTCTTTAGTGAAATGGTGAAATAGATCATTATATTTTATTGATTACTAGCAAATTACAATGAACGAACAACTAATATTACCTAAACACAACTCTAGTTTTTATTTTTATTTTTATTTTGGATTAAGAAACACAACACTTACTCTGAGCTAAGGCCATCTCCAGCAGTGGGGGAGGTGGAAGGGGGAAGTGACATCCAGTTTTCTAGGTGTCTTTAAAATACCTGAAATAAGTTCGATTAGATAGACCTCTTAAAATCACCAACCTTCTAAGTTCTAACCATAACATGCTCCAGTTCTTTGGTTATTAATATTTATACCATAGTTTTGGAACTTTCTTATCTAGTAAGCTTTATTATGTGAACAAAAAATTTCAAGCGAGTATTATTCGAGCAAGAAGGATACAGGTTGTATAAATATGATTTGGATGAAAAATAAAGGAAGAAGTAGAAGATAATTGAAATAAGTAAAGCAATTGAGATCAGTAAAATTAGAAGAATGGTGGCTGCAAAGAAGATTTTATTTTAGGGTTTTTTCTTTAGTTAAATAATGCTATAAGTCAAACATGAAAACAAGAGATTTTATTTCGAACGGTCCAAGGTTCATTAGGGGAGAATAGCAGTAGTGTAATTATTTTTATAATAAGTTTTTATTATAGTCCAAAATTTTAATAACACTGTTCAACATAGTCAGTCAGTAGAAATTATTAAGTATAACCGCTGCACCACGTCATCAAGTACACATGGTGCAGTCCACCAATACACTTGGGACATGTGGATTAATAATCCATATCACCCATGTTCTGGCAATGTGAACATAATTTTCTGAATCCCTATTTTTTTTTAACATGTCTAGAATATGGGGTGATGCGGATTACAATCCACATGTCCCAAATGTATTGATGGGTTGCACCATGTGTACTTAATGACGTGTCTCGTCAGGAAGAGGGATCTCCCGTCACACCAAACATTACTATGAATTAAAGAAAAATGAATACAAGTCGATCAATCCGACCAACCGAAGTCGAGCAAAACTAGAAAAATGAATTAAAGAACTTGAATTTTTTTTTTTTAGGCCAACAATTTCAAAATTTTCGGATTTAAAAACTGAGGTCCCGAGCGGACCAATTTGATACCTTCCAAGAGTTTGAAATTTCAAAGATGGCTTTGAGGTAGTCGTTTTTTATAAACACCTCATGCATACGCCACTTGATGAGGAGCATGCAACCAAAGTGGATTGAGAGAACCTTGACCGTCAAAGAAAATTAACACGGTTGCTTAGGGACGAAAGGAAAAAGAATGGATCCATAAGAGTTGAGAACGATGACCACAATCGAACTAATCCCGTCTTTGAAAGACGTGACTGTATTCACCATTTCACCTTCAAGATACCAACCAATAGTCGTGGGAGATCAAGAAATGTTTAGCATATTTCTTCTCCACACTTTTAATAAATTGAATAAGCTCAAACACATAATTATTGTGAATTACCGAATTGCAATATGCTCAAATAGATTCCATGAGCACGGCCGATTCCAAGAGATTCGAGTCAACCACAAAAAGTCGAGATTTGGGGTTAAGCAAATCATTGAACAACCAATAAACAACTGAATCGTTGGCTTAGAGGAGGTGGGAAATCGAGGGAGAAGTTTGAGCCACTTTGAACCCATGAAAATTTCCATTAAATTCTTCTCTAATTAATAACTGGGACACAAAAGTATACCAATTAAAAATTGAGTCTTATCTGAATCTTAGTCATGTATTCTACTTTAAATTGAGGCATGCTCCATTATCCACATATTATTAACTTGCATCTTGTAATAAGAAAATCACCTATTCTATCTGCTTCGATTTACTCGTGCTATAGAAAAATTCATATTTGTTAAGAAATCTGACATCCTTTGGATTGAAGAACTTATCTGCTGCTCACATTGCATTAGGCTAATTGTTACAATACTCAAAATCATAATAGAAATCTCCCACTTTACTGATTGCACAGCAAGTACTTCATCTCTGCTGCATAAAATGATCAAATTATTTTTTTATCAAAGTTCATCAAGGACATAATGAACATGTAATTTAAAAACTAACCGCAGAATATATCTATAAATTAAAACTTAAAAGAAGAGAGGCCTTTGTAAATATTTTAGGGAGGTTTCTATAAGGACACCAATTCTCATGAATTAGTCATCAAAAGCTCAACCCTAAAATAAATATTTACATGTGAAATGGTAAAACTCATCTCAACTATCACAAAGCAAAAGGCTCAAACAACGAACACAGTTTAATACCCAGTATTTCATTTCTCCTGAGAGCATCTCCACCCACTCACCCACTAGGAGCGGGTGGAGATGCCCCGGGGAAGCACTCCATGATCGTCCCCAACTGACCTTGTTGAACGAGCTAGCACTCGACCCAACATGTAACGCCACTTGCTATATATATACATACATATATACACTTAATTAAATGAATTTTTTAAAATGAATTATTTTTTTAAACATTGCATAAAAATTTAATAACATTATATTTTAAACTAGAGATGTAAGATAATTAAATTTAATGTCGAAATTTGAATTAGTGTAAGAAAATTAGAAATATCGTATAAAATATTTAAGATTTGATTTTTCATTTTTAATTTAACAACATTGAAATTATTATATTATTATTATTGGAAAAAAAGTGATAGTAGGGTTGTTAATGATCCGGTGGGTTGGCAATGGCCTAACAAAACATAAAATCTAGAACAACCTGAACCAAGTATTAAGAAACAAGGGAAGGCTCAAAGCCCATATGATTAATTTGGCAGAGAGTGACCATTTAAGAGAACAAGACAAACAAAATAACACGAAAAGATATTTCTGAAAAGATCAGAAGACTACTCGGCCACAACATTCACATTCAAAACATCTGCCAAAACCAAAATGAATAAAATATAAATTCCAATACACCAAAAATTGCAAATGAAATTATAGATCTGCAAGCTGATATTAAGAGAAAATTCTCATACAACAAATATTAACATAATTGTACCCAAGGGCAGTGCCAAAATATGAAATCCAGGAGAAAGGAAATGAAAAGTTAAATGAAACATTACAATCACTCTCAAACTACAAATGACCTATTGAAGAGTCAAAGCTTATGGACAATGTGTAAAAGTAGGGAAAGGCCATTAAAATCTCAACATCCATTAAATAATAAGAATGGGAATTTCATGAGCTGAGACACGATGAATCAGAATCAAAATAATCCCATCCTCTCAAAACCCACCTCATACTTTTCCTCTTCAACCAAACTGAATTTCCTTGAAACAAAACACGAAAATCCAACTAAAGGATTAATTATAAAAGTAAAACTCACCATGAGTGCTTAATAGCATCTTAAAAACATTTTCTGTGGACAATTGATGGACCAGACTCGTCATATTCACCCTTGGAAATCCACATCTGTTTCAGTACAAACACGCGTGTCAATCATAAAACAAACAACTTTTTAAGGAATTCAGCAGACAATGAAAGAGTTGATTTGACAAGAAAGAAATTGACCTGCTGGAAGGTGCTGAGGGATGCAAGAATGGATCCTCCAATCCAGACACTGTATTTTCTTTCAGGTGGTGCAACAACCTTAATCTTCATGCTGCTGGGAGCCAAGGCAGTGATTTCTTTGCTCATACGGTCAGCAATACCTGGGAACATAGTTGAACCACCACTGAGAACAATGTTACCATAAAGATCCTTCCTGATATCAACATCGCACTTCATGATGGAGTTGTAAGTTGTCTCGTGGATTCCAGAAGATTCCATTCCAATCAAAGAAGGTTGGAAGAGGACTTCTGGGCAACGGAATCTCTCAGCCCCAATTGTGATAACCTGTCCGTCAGGCAATTCATAATTCTTTTCAACAGAAGAGCTGCTCTTGGAAGTCTCAATCTCTTGTTCATAGTCAAGGGCAACGTAAGCAAGCTTCTCCTTCACGTCACGAACAATTTCCCTCTCTGCAGAGGTGGTGAACATGTAACCTCTTTCAGTGAGGATCTTCATGAGGTAGTCAGTGAGGTCACGACCAGCAAGATCCAAACGAAGGATGGCATGGGGCAGAGCATATCCCTCGTAAATTGGCACAGTGTGACTCACACCATCACCAGAATCAAGCACAATACCTATTCAAGGAAACAAATAGATGCGTTAGTAGTTATTACTGTTAAAAAAAGGGAACAATTAAGAGTCCAACTCTTACTCACCGGTTGTACGACCACTAGCATAAAGGGACAAGACGGCTTGAATAGCTACATACATTGCTGGAACATTGAAGGTCTCAAACATGATCTGGGTCATTTTCTCTCTGTTGGCCTTAGGGTTAAGAGGGGCCTCGGTGAGAAGCACGGGATGTTCCTCAGGTGCAACACGAAGTTCATTGTAAAATGTATGATGCCAGATCTTCTCCATGTCATCCCAGTTGCTAACTATTCCGTGTTCAATGGGGTATTTCAATGTCAAGATACCTCTTTTAGACTGAGCTTCATCACCCACATATGCATCCTTCTGCCCCATTCCAACCATGACACCAGTGTGTCGTGGACGACCCACAATACTTGGGAAAACTGCCCTGGGAGCATCATCACCGGCAAATCCAGCCTGGACGTAAATAAAACATTTACAAGTAATTTCAGAATAATTTTATGACTAGAAATGCTTGCAAAAACAATCTGAGAACTGATATAACACTAACCTTCACCATTCCAGTTCCATTATCGCAGACAAGGGGCTGGATATCCTCTGCATCGGCCATCTTCTAAGCACTGTAAGAACCCAAATATTACTTTCACTATAGGGTCCAAAATTGATAGATAATATAAACAGATCAAGAGACATTCAGCAAAATGAAACACACATCTATCTAAAAACATTCTGAAGATTACAAGAATGAACAGTTAAACATACAAGTTTTCTGGAATATTCAATATAAATGTGTGTGTGAACAATTATTTCATTCATAAATGTAAATACTGCACTGCCAGAAAAATAAAGATTTTTCCATATCTACTTGAATTCGGCTCCAGGTGAATCCTAAAATGTATATCTGTATGCAATTTGTTGCCTAGTGTCTATAGTCTGAACCAATAGTAAATTTAAATACACATCAAATTACTGGAGCACAAAGCACATTTCCATGAAGTAAGAACTGCAATCTCATAGAGAAACACGTACACATCCAAAATATCAAATTTCATCAATAAGCTTCAAATGTGAAAACATGTTTGACAAATAATTCCAATAAAAACAAATAACAACTGTATTACACATGAGGAATACCAGATCTGTAGAAACACATCAGATCGACAAATATATTTCACAGCGAACAACAGATCGGACTTAAATCTAATCATTTCATTCAGTATATTCCAAAAAACTGGTATCATCGATATGTTTAGGCAGGTGTATCTATAGATCTCGGTACAAAATTAACAAAAATGAAATCGCATACCGAAACTTGCCGATGTGAAAAAAAGGAGAGAAAACACCATAAATATTGATAGTTACCTTAAATTGGAGATGAAGCTGGTCAAAGGAGAGAAAATTTGAGACAATTATTCTAATTCTCTTAAGATTTTCGCCTGTTTTTTTGCTCTCTCTTTTCTGCCGCCTCGGTGTAAACGCCAAGGTTGGAAATGAAGGAATCAAATGAGGTAGAATGAGAGTGGAAGAGAAAAGAGATGTGTCTATTTATATATAGTCATGAATGGTAAGTTTTGTATTTCGAAAACTTTATTTTAATTTTTATTTTAGAATATATAATTTTCAAATTTGAAAAAGTCGAAGTGATACGTCTGAATGTGTGCGCAAGTGATATGAATATTGCGATGTTCATTATTGTACTGCAATATTTTTCAATTGGATAAAAGCTAAGTTGAGCTGTTTTCGACCTGTTTGAATGGCAGTTTTAACTTTTAACCTTATAAATTTATAATTAGCTAAAAGGTGTTAATGCCCCTAATTCTAAAAAAAATTGTTGATAACTACTTTCTAGCCTTTTCAATTTATATTATTAATCCTCAATTAAGCTTATAACTTACATGATCTGTTTGTTTGACGGGAATGGAATATGATTCTAGGAATTTGATTTCTATGAATATGATTACCAGAAGTATAATTACATTATAATGTTTGGGTAACACTCAGGATTTCGGGAATAAATGTAACAAATTCATTTTCAAATATTTGGTAAACTTAAGAAATGAAATTCATTCACATGTTGATAAAAATGTTCCATTTATATAATATTATAAATGATTTATGAGATTTTTTATTAAAATTAAAATTTAACTTTATTTACTCAACCAATAATCGTTTAATATTTTTGACATTTATCTTAATTTTATAGTTATAGTGAAGTGATGAAAAGTATTTTTTGTTAAGTTAATTTTTTTGAAGACTTCAAATATTGTTATGTAATTATTGAAACATCAAATGATGATCATGTAACTTCACATAATTTCAAGGGGTGTAAGTAATTATTCTTAATGTTAATTAAATATATAATATACTTACCATACATCAATAATTTATGTATATTTGATAGTAAATACAAATTATATATATATATATATATATATGTGTGTGTGTGTGTGTGTGTGTGTGTGTGTGTGTGTGAGAGAGTGTGAGTATATATGGAATATAGTGTCTTTTTAATTTTTACCATGAATTTCAATGAGAATGGAATAAGAATACATATTAAACTCGTGTTTCAGATTCCTAGTTTATGAAGGCAAGATTTCTAATTATGGGGAATTGAACTCCTTTCCCAAAATACAATAAATCAACACTAACACAATTATATGATGTCTGGTAATCAGATTACCAAATTAGATAACATTCCCATTCAAACAAACGAATCCTATATAATATTATGATCTCTCTTTTCCCTCACTAACACAATAATTTTATAATTTATATTTATTACCCAAATTTATCAACATTCTTCATGCACAATAATTTATTGTTAACAAGTATCATCCAAATCTGTTTTTTTTCCCTCTTTAATGTCATGTGAATTCTAGTTTGCAACTTTCGTAGAAGCTATTTGAAAGATTGGATGTGATGTTACATGACATCGAAGAAAAACGTTTACCTAACCATCAATGAGTTTGGTAGGGTAAAGGTTAGGTTTTTTTTATGCAGTTTAAATGTAATTTTTTGTATCAAAGCGACTGATGCAATAAAATCTATGGCCCCGTTTGGATCGGTTTTGGTTCTGTTTCGCCCTGTTTCGATGTTTCAAATTGGTTTAAATGAGTTTGGCGAAACATTTGAAACACGACTTGAATTGGTTTTGGTTGGAATATTTTGATAATAATATAATAGTAAAATAATAGTTAGTGGGTTTTGAGAATTTGAGATATAATTTGGATTGAGTTTGGACGTTGGTGTTTGGGGATGAAAAGTTAATGACAGATGTCACATCATTGACTTTATAAAGTAGGATATATTATTAAATAATATAATAATTGAGATTTTGATTATAATAATATTGTTATGATTGAGATGATGATTGTAATAATATTATTGTAGTATTAATTTTGATAATTAATAATAATTGAATGTAATTAATATAATATTATTATTAATTATTTAAATATTTAATAATAGGTAAATGTATAGTTAAATTAATCTTTAGATATATTTATTTGGCATAGGATAATGAAAAAATAAGATCAGTTAGAAGAAATATTTTAATTTTTAAATATACACATCCAAAGAATAAATTATATAAAGACAATAAATTTTTTTTAAACATAAACTCAAGGGAAATACAACTATTGACGTAAGAGAAAAAAAAAATCTATATAACATAGATTAATTATATAAAAAAAATACTCACTTTGGCAATACACCATGACTTGTCGGGCATTTATTCACCTTGGCAGTATTTGTTGACTTGTCCGGCGAAACATATTTGACCATGAGTTTCGTGGGAAATACTGGGCCAAACGTAATAATGATCCATTTTGACCCAAATGTTGGGCGAAACATTTGGGCCAAAATGGATCCAAACAGGGCCTCTAAATCTGATTTTGATAGGATGCGATCGATCATATGTCTATAATGAATAATTTGTACATAATATTGTCGACTTCCTAAAAAATTCGAAAAGTACCAATGAAAATTAAAAATAGCATTTGAAGGTCGAAATAGTCAATTTTGGGCTAATTATATAAAGCTTTGTTTAATTATTAATTGTAATATTTGTCCGTCCATTAGAATAAGTATAGCCTAATTTCGGCAATTATGTCTTACAAAAATGAACTCAGGCACATTTATTTTACTCAACTTACTTGCCACAAAATAAAATATATGTTCAAATGTATTAAATTTTTCATTAAGTCATATACTCCTTACGTCTCATGCTACGGTCAATTGGTCAATTTGACAAATTTATAATAATTGTAATAAATAATTTAATTAATATATTTTACTAATAAATTGATAATATTTTATTACATCATATATATTAATATTTAAAAGATTTAATACACTATAAATGTGAATAATTTAATATGATAAATTATTTAAAATATTAAAAAGTTTGACCGAATACGAGAAAAATAAATGGAAGAAGGGAGTATGATATAAGGTTAAGATTCTTTACTAAAGAACTAAAGAGTCCATTTAGGTATGCCATCAATTCAATTATATATTTATTGGTACGTATAACCTGTATTGGTTAACTAATTAAATAGATACTTCATTACATATGGTCCAATTCAACCCCATTCTTTTTTTTTTTTTTTTTTATGTGGCCCAATTTAGTTTGCCTTTCACTAGTCAGTTTAGGCAAGGCTACAAGTTCACAGTCTTTGAACAATTAAAACTCATTAATAATCAATAGAGCCCCAAAACAGAGGCTCAAGATTAAATTACCTGGATTGGGTTGACCCAGTACCAACTGAACTCACAACCCTAGCCCAACCGAAACAGACCCAAATTGCAACCCTATCTATCCGATCTTGTCTCCTCTCTATTAATTTAATTAAAAATGATTTTATTCAATTAAATGTGTAAATAAATTTTTTATATTTTATGACAAATTATAATTGAAATTCTAGTTAATTTATTATTATAAAGTTAAATTTTAAATAAAAACTTAAATAAGATTTTTTTTTTAACATTTTTGTTTAAACTTATGTGCAAGTTTACAAATTTATCAACTGTGTGTAAATATTAATTTTTAAATATATAATTTATGAGATATTTCAATTAATACTCAAGTTTTAAAATTTCATAAAATATTAGAAATAACCCATAGGGGCAAAATAGAGCTTTTTCATGGATAAGAGGCTAATTGTAAGATAATGACAAATATGAGGGAACTTTTCGTAATATTCAATACGTGAGGGAAATTCTTTTAACTTAGAGATAATCATAATTTATCCTAATATATTTGCTTTCGAATTACTGGCAATAAAAGCAAGGAATATGAAAATCGTAAAGTTTAAATAATGTGTACTTTGAATGACAACATGTATATATGAGTGTTGACTTAGAGTTAGTATCCAAAATATATAGTCACGTGACACGTTTTGCTATAGAATGTCCCCTACTATGCGAAAAGACGATCCACATGATTATTATTCGTAACTGAATTGGATATTATTTTAATTTGGTGAGCCTTGAGCAATGACAATATAGGGCAAATAAGAGACAACACAACACCAATTTGATTTCAGTATTGTTGTTCACTAGACGAGCGCTTTAAGGAAGTCGACCTCTTGGTTATTTGCCCGAGAACTAGGGCTGTAATCGAGCCGAGTAGTATTGAACGACACACTGTTCAAGTTTGGTTTGATTTTTATCGAGCTTGAAATTTTTTGTTTGAGTTTGGTTTGATTTTCAATTGAGCCGAACTCAAACGAGCTTTTATCGAACGGGCTCGAGCCGAGTATCGAGTAGCTTGATATTTTACATGTGTTTTTTTTAATTTTTAGCTTATCGAGTCGAGCTTCAAAAGTTATCGAACGAAAAAAGATGCTCAAGATTGTTTGATTAATATGGTGAACCGAGCTCAAACGAGCTTTTATCGAACGAACTCGGGTCGAATATTGAATAACTTTGTTTGATTTTCAGCCCTACCGAGAACCAAGTGGAGGGCCGGATGCTCTCTCTAATCATTTCTTTAGGGGCCCGGCCCAATTTAATGGGTAAGGTTCCTTAGGTTGAGAGGTCTCCTGTCCTGAGTCCACTCTACTCAGCTTGCGGGATCTTCACAGCCCGGTTCCTCTGAAAGTTGTCTAGACTAACTAACTTTGAACCTAGCTAGTGATCTTGTTCACCCTGAATTTCGTTATGGATTTGGGTTGAATTCTGTTCTGATTGTTTTTTTTTTTATATTTTTTATATTCCACGTCAAAAGGTTTACACTAAAAATCATGAAATCCAACACATTATTGAAATTGTGATGGTGTTCATTAGCTGCATCACTGATATAATAACATTTTTTCAGAAGGGTTTGCTATTAAATTAAATTCTGATAAGACTTAGGCTAGGCCAGCTGAGAATTTAATTATTTGGCTGTCAAGTCAAGACTTGAAGAAATATTCAGAGCCTGTTTGTCTCGCTTTTCCGAAAAAAATTTCGGTTTTCGGAAAGGCCAAACAAACAATCCAATCACTTTCCCAATTAATTAGCTACAGTAATATTTTTCTCAAACCACTCTCCGAAAGGCCAAACAAACAAACCACTTTTCTACTCTATTTCTATTTCTCTCTATACTAGAAAAGTCAACAATTACGGCTACTTTCCCAAACAACTCTCCCAAAACCCAAACAAACAACATTACGCAAATCGAGATTATTTCTCAAACCTCTACCACTTTCTCAAACCACTCTCCGAAAGACGAGACAAACAGGCCCTCAAAAGTTAGTGTTTCATAATAATGATGTACTCTGTGAAACTGAGTGAGGTGAGTGTATGTGGCCTTTCTTTCTAATAAAAAATAATAGACCAATGTGAGTAATAGATCTATATTAATTAATTAATCAATCATCTTGAAAAAGCAAAAAATAATTAATGAAAAATTGAAAATGCATGTGGAATATCCACATTCTAGATTTTGCTGCTGTACGATTAAAAGAATGCCTTTCCAAATTCCAACATCGAAATTAAGAGAGAGAAGCCATTCTCCAATGTTTTTAATGCAAAGCACGAAAGGAATATTTTTCGAAATTAAGGGTATTATTTGAAAATTTGGTATTGCTCTCCAGCTAAGGCTCACACCATGTGTAAGATTATGAATGCATTAAATAAAAGGGACAATTGTCAAAACTATATTATATTATATGTTTATTATACAATGAATAATGCATATTTATGTCGTCTCTCATGGTCATATGGTCATGGGATGGGATAGAGAAACTACTATAGTGAATTTATATATTCATGAACTTGAATAAATGAAATTAGAAAGGTATTCTTGTACGGTCCACTTAATTTCAAGCCCATTGGATTTTAGTTAAGAATTTTACAGAGGGATTATTTATCCAAAAGAAAAAAAAAAAGTTTACAGATAGATTTGGATTAATGGATTCGAGCTATGAATTTCAAATTTATAATTACAAATTCAAGCAGTTGTTTGATTCAATTTGACTTGGGGTGGATTTAAAATCCTGTAATAGTCAGTTTATAGTATACTTTCAACCAAATTAATTGATTAAAAACATTCCAAAAAATGAATTGATTACAAATAGGGCTGTCAATGGGGCGGATTTCAATCCGGATCCGATCCGAATCCGGACCGATTTATTAGGATAATTGTCCGATTAGTGATCCGATGGACCTGATCCGATTAAGAAGATCCGTAATTCGAATTATATGGAGCGAATATGGATCTAGGTTGATCCGATCCGTTACATATCCGTATCCGATATATATTACTATATGTTGTTTATATATTATGTATTTAAATAAAAATAAAAATAAAACTATATATGTTCCACTAAAATCTTTTACTATATTAAAAATAATTTTAAAAAGAAATGCATGAGAGATGTTGGTGGACTGACCAGATAACTAATTCGGTCTACAACATATTAATTTATACTATTTAATAAGAAAAATCAATCCATAACCATTAATCCTTCAATTTTTATCTTCTCTTCCATTTCTCAATATTGAGTTTTCTTCTTCTTTATTCCAGTTTATATCTTTTTTACTTATATTTTTGTTTATTCTTTTGTTCTAATTTTTATCGTTTATATTTGTCCATCATATTCCATCTTCTACAAATTTTAGGCAATAGTTTCGATGAAGTAAGTAAAATTTTACATTTTTAATTCATGATGGTGGAATCTGCAAGTGATTTGGAGGAAAACGAAAAAAAAAAAAAAAGTAGCTTGCTAAATGGATCCGGATAATTTATCCGGATCCGGGATATCCGTCGGATTCGGATCCGGTTGCTAATATTCCATATCCGAGCGGATCCGGATCCGGATAGAAGAAATGGAAATCGGACTCGGATCCGGATCTGCCCTGATCCGGTCCGAATCCGACCCATTGACAGCCCTAATTACAAACATTCCAAAAAATTAATTGATTACAAATATCTCCAATATTAGAGTCACGTCAAATCCTTCCTTTAGAATTTAGACCACTCCTCAAATTCAAATCCCTTAGTCCAAGCGTATATGTCTTCGTTTTTTAATTACTTACATTCCAAACCATAAGTTGTATATTATATAGTTCTACGATCGCAATAATTTAATATTTTAGTACAACATTAGTGTCGGTACGGGATAAATACATTCCAATAGGTATGAACTTAGGATCTAGGGACAGATGTGCGCATAGTCTATAGTACGCAACTTAAATAAGTAGAGTATTTGACAATAATCCTTCATCAATATGTTTCTTACAAACTTTCAATTCCAATAATTAATAAGCCAATTCTGGTTCACATGACGCGCGTGTCGTCACACCCAATTAATCCTAGATAAAGTAAAAATAAATTTACCTAATGTAAATTATTTTTCTCTTACAAGTATTATGTCATTCACCGACCACACCACCCATCTATATATATACCTTTCACGTTTCTCATGTTCAGGGTTGAAAATTCAATTTAACTATTGAAGAAATTATGTGCAATCATGGATCAAAATTTTATTTCGAGTGTATGTTTCGGTTATCAAATATTGAAATTTTTTCTAAACTTTTCGAAAATATTTCGAAAACACTAAGAAAATATGTAATAAAAAGTTACTAAATTTAGAAAAAAAAAAGTTTAAGGCAAACAAATAGTTTCGGAATTACATCTTATTTTCATTTCGCTTGATTCAAAAACGAAAATTTTTCTATGTTTTCAAAAGAAAAGATGAAAATTTTGATTTATGTGTGCAACAAATCAAATTTGTAGTATGATTTTTAATGTGTATTTTTTAAGAGTTTTAGAAATTCTTGTTAATTAGAACTTAGTCAACATCATAAATATGACGAACATATACATGTAAAACTATCAAGTATGTTTGAAACTCGTTTAGCTCAATTCATAAAAATAAAATCAAAATTCAAATAATATCAATTAACTCAATAAAATAAATTAAAATCTAATCAATTAGGGTGCTATTAGATTCAAATCAATCCGTACGACATTTGTGGTCTCACTCTCCTCCTGCAAATAAATTTACCAAGTGGGTCATTCGAATCTTAGTGAGAACGAGATATCTCAACTGAAAGTTCATACATAAAACCCTCCACTTTGTGGTTTTGATCTTTATCTTTAGTACTCATAAGTGTAATCCAGCCTAGAATGAGATAAGGGTCCAATTCCATGTTGGTACTAAATATTTGTTTATAAAGCAAAAGCAAATCTTAGCTTTTGTGCCTATATAATGTTGTATTGTCTATTAATTAATATTAAAATGTAGAGCTCGAAAGTAACAATAAGATAGAGATGTATTTTCCCTTTAGCAGCCATATACAACTTGTTCTAAATATCTATAATATCTGTCAGCTATATTAATAGGAATTTACTCCATCATATCATATACTAATATATAGTACAACCTGCATGAGATTTTGGAGATAAACTGATTGAAAACAACGTTGTTAACTTGTAAGGCTTCTAGTATACGCAGAAATATTTTTAAAGCTAAGTTAGATTTTAGAAGATTTGATAAGATCGTTAGTGTTGTTCTTTAAACTTTAGAAACACTGATATTTAAATATTCAAATTTGATTGGTTAACTATATATACTAGTTTGTATGTAACCATGGCAGGAATTATAGTTTATTTTTTCGTGAAATTAATTAAGCTCGATATTTTAACAATTGCTCCAAATTTGTGGGTTACATTTTTGAGATGGTTAATCTTGTCAAACCAAAACTAGAACATTTTTCATTTTTTTTTTGTTTCGTAAACCTTACACCTAACTTAATCCCTTTTGAGGTACGCCATACATATTATATGAGAATCTCTCTAAGCAAGAATTCGAACCTTAATTGGTGGACCAGTCTCTTTTACTAGACGAATCACTCATTAGTGTCTAATTTTTACTATATGTATCAAAATTAAATGCAATTGGACTTTAGTTTCAACTTTCAAGGAAAAAGGAAATGCCTTGCCCGTACGGACGGACTATGACTATACATATAAGTTAGTCCATAACTAAGCATTTGGGAATCTCCATCACGTTGAACTTTAGAAAGAGATGCCCAAAATTGAAGGGGTATTTTCATTACTAATCGTCCACATCACCAAATTAAGAAGTTTCCGTGCACCTGAACAGTTAATAGCATTTTTATAAGAGATAAAGCTCCTAAAAGGTAATTTCCACATGGCAATCTAAGCTGCGCAGAGAGTGGGTTGGGCCCAGTTTGATTGGATAGCCCATTATAACTAGAAGATCCTCGTTTAGTGGAGGATCCAAATGCAGGGAGATCAACAACAACAAGCGTTAGAAAACGAGATGCTGAACTATGCTCTAATTCTAATTCGATTTGTATTAATATTGATTCATTTCTGGATAATTGAATTTGAAAGCTTGATTGATTAAAAAAAATTCATATTCCAATAAATGTAGTGATATCATAAACTGAATAATTGAATTTGAAGAGTTTGACTCGATTAAAAAAAGTCATATTCCAAACAAATGTTCAAAATATTGTACCCAGTTACAAAAATATATTATATATATAATATTTTATTTATGCAAGTTTTTGGGTACAATAATAATCACGATTTAATTAATAACACTGCTATAAACTTAAAATTATACTTGTCGCAATATAATGATGATAAGTTGAAAAGAACAAAAGTGATTTATCTCTTATTTAATATCCCAAAAGTTTACTCACCCTTGAGACCTTTTCACCTATAAATCCCCTCAGTTCCAACCACCTCAAGAAAAAAAAATATCCAACAACAACCAAAGAAAACTCAAACACTAGCTCTCCTCCCACAACAAATTAATCATGACTACATCCAATTCCATAATTTCCGAATTCTTCCCAACTCTCGTAATTCAAGAACTCTTCCAAGATTTCAATTCAAGAAGATTATTGCTCCATGCCCCTTTACACAACAACTCTCCACCTCCAATATCCCCCCAAAACTCATTAGTACCTAAACAAAACAACACTTTTGATGCAAATGTTGTCATGGTACTTTCAGTCCTCTTATGTGCTCTAATTTGCTCACTCGGCCTTAACTCAATCATAAGATGTGCACTAAGATGCTCAAATTTGGTCTCCTCCAATCCAAACGACACTACCGCTTCAGCCCGATTAGCCAACACGGGCGTCAAGAAAAAGGCCCTCAAAACATTCCCAACTATAAGCTACACAACTGATCTTAAGTTGCCTGGTTTGGACAAAGAGTGTGCCATTTGCTTGTCGGATTTCGCGACCGGTGAGCGTGTTAGAGTGCTGCCTAAATGCAATCACGGATTTCACGTACGGTGCATTGATAAATGGCTAAATTCACACTCATCCTGCCCTACTTGCAGACACTGTCTAATAGAAACTTGTCATAAAATCGTTGGGGCGCCACCGGTTCAGGAAGTTGTAATAAGGATTGAAACTCTACAACCGGAAGGTTGGATACGAAATCGTGAAACTTAATTAGATAGCAACTTAGCATTTAATTACTAGTTGATAAATATTGTATCATATTGTAGAACGGATTAATTACATTACGCTTTGGTCCTTTCTTTTTCTTTTTTTCTTTTTCTTTTTTTTTTTTGTTGGGGGAATTTAGCTAGTGGGTTTTACTTAGATGGAAAGTATGCACTAGGTTTTGATTGGATGTAAGTGTATATATTATAAGGTTTTCTTTGCATCTTTACTTCTGATGAGTGTGACTCCCGCTTGTTTATAAAGCATAAATGATTGAGCCATAGCACCAAAGTCACATCATACACTTAAGTGACAAGTGGGATCAATAGATCGAAATATATAAATAGACGTTCATGGTGGAAAAATTAAACACTACTCGATCGTTATATATTTTATCTTAATTTTTTAATTATTGCAGTTTACGACATTTGAGTGTTATAGGCCGTACGTGACTTTTAAGATGTACATTGAAGTACGAAACTGTTGAGAAATTACTAAATGGAGTGTAAGATATGTATATAGGTGATCAAATGTTAGAAAAATCTAATGTGTTTTTTTTCTTTATTATATATATATAGTAGTTATTTCATTTAACTTTTAAGCAGTAATTAATATAATTATGTGAGGATCGGCTATCATGAATTAGTGAGCCAAAAGTGGTGAACTACATAATTAAATTACTGAGACCATTAATGTCATACAATGATTAAATATATAGTAAAGTGAAAAAGGTTGTGGACAAAGTGCAATTTTATCCTAAAAGATTTTGCTACTAAATAAAAAATAAAAACTATACAAAGTTAAGAAATACATAAAAATTTCAATTTGGAATCGGGAAGACATTACTGATACATGGACAAACAAGTTCACAGAGCTTCTAATTAAAAATGTTTGTCTGATTGGACATTCACCTGAAAAGTATGAAGAGCCAAATTAAAAGTAGCAAAAGCCAACTCCACTGAAATGGGATTAGCCAGTGTTTTTAGAAGTAACATATATATATATATATATATATATATATATATATATATATATATATAGTGTGTTGTCTTGATATTATATGCGCCTAATTATATTTTTTTTTTATAATTAAATAGTATATATTGCTGATTTGGGAAGAGTTTAATTGAGGCATTTATGTCTCCCTTGAACATTTTTTAATCTGCATTTAACAATTGTAGTCCTCAAATCAAATTTTTTTGTATTAATTTTAACGTAAGTATCCTATTAATTAAATGAGAGCATTAATATATATGCTGATTTCTTTAATCTTCTGGACGATATTAAAAGACACCAAAGATAGATTGTATAATAAAAGACACTAAAGTTTGTATAACTTGCAAGTGGTAATTATATAAGAAAACACACTTTGCCTCTTTAGCTTTATACTATTAATTTTGCAATTAATTAATCTACTTTGTAATAGTTAGTTTGTGTTTCCAGTACGTAGTCTTCTCAAGATGTCCTTCAGGTGTAGTTTTTAATTCCTTATGTCGATCGTAATTTAAATTGTTGTAACCAGCTGATCTCTTAGATTATACGAGTTGTTTACAGGTTGTTGGGCGCGGATATATATATATGGTCAAGTAAGTAATGCGTCCACACACCAGTTCTTATCTTTAATTGCCAATGATCAATGCAGCCATGGGATATGGCTAGAGTTTTGAATTGGTTGTATGTGCCATGTCCAATGGTTGATACTCATTGACGATGTCATGACGTCGATTGTGTGATATTGTCCTCTATTATTTATGGTATAAACACCTAAATCTCAAAGATCTAGCTCTAAAGTTCAAATTAAATTGAAAACGATAAATCATAGGAAGTTGATTACACAAGATTATGGTCATTCAAGAACATAAAATATAATAATGTTCGATCACTATGTCCGATCCCATCTTTTTTACTATTATTTCTTTTTGGGTACGTCCCCAAATAAAACTTTATTCCTTATATAAAAAATAAAATTATCTCAAAGATGCCGACACACACATAAAATAATAATTTTACACTGCTAATTAATTAGTCACTATCTTTGAGGGCCAAAATGTAAAGATATCAAAAAGTTCCACTTTCTCAACTCTCATCTAAAAATTCGTGCCAAAAATATTGAAACGGATGGAGTATTAAGATAAAATTGAAAAATAAATAACTATCGATCTTAAATAACGTATTGCCGCTCTGATAACACATGTTAACTTAATTCAATATTCATTACGTAACAGATCACACATGCGTGATTAATTTATAGGCATTATAATATATTAAAGAAAAAAAATACGTACTAACTTGTTTGCTTCATCGTACAATAGGTTTTTTCCGTGTAATTGTTGAATCTCAACCAAGTCTTCCTCCCTATAATCTATATCGTTTTTGTGGTGATGGTTTTCAATGGGAAAAACTCATTAGTATAAATTAGGAGTAGACCTAGTTGTCCAAGTTAGGGTTTATGTTGGGCCAAGCCGGCCAAACATATGACCACATTTTAAACGATGCTAGAACCCAAAACATGCAATTTATTCGGCCGCACAAACGAATTAATTAATAGACGATCCTTTTGTAGCAAAACCAATTTATTTAGTTAATGTAGTCCATCAAAATATCAAATTAAACATAAACGAGCAAGGTTATGAAATGTGAATATTATTGAAGAAGTAAGTAAAAACAGAAGAGTTCAAATTAATTTATTAGAAAATTAATAAAGTGCAAAACAAATTAAATCATGAAGCAAATTAAAGTACAAGATTCTCTAATAATAAGTATAGTCGATCGTCCGGCCTTAACAAAAAAAATCTTGAATATTGACTTTAGAAATCAAATTAAAGGCCCAGAAACATGAGGGGACGACCTCATAAAGAATCGAGAAGCATAGGCTGTATTTGGATGGGTTTTGGCTCGGTCTCGTGGGTTTCGCGAGACCGAGCCAAAACTCATCCAAATGAGTTTTCGCCAAACCCATAAAACCATTAAAAACCTATAAAACATTGATTTGACACCTGTCATCTACTTTTTTCTTCAAATTTCACTAAAAAAGACATTGATTTGACACCTATAACTTACTTTTTTCCCTAAACTCCAACATCCAAACTCAATCCAAGTGAGGTCTCAAAGGTTTCATCGAAACCACCCAAACCAATTTTTTTAAACCGAGACTCGCGAAACCGAGCCAAAACCCATCCAAATAGACCCATAAAGATCGATGCATCTCATTCTCTGTTTATAGTACATACATGATACATGCAAAGCACAACCTTAAAACTGGACTGAAAAATGAAAGAGATAAAAGCTAGATAGATAGATGTTGAATCAAAGGGACCCCCAACCAACATATTCCTATATATATATTAATGGAAGCTGAGGGGGAACGCATCGCCCATCTATACAATGAATACAAAAATAGTACGTTCATGGAACTTGCAAAAGATGGATTTTGTTTTAATTGTTACTATCACATGATGGATCTGTGTATGTAGAGATATATAGCACTTTAATTTTGGTTCAAAGTAGTTATCTCTTGCAAGTTGCGATCTAATCTCCATAGTAATTAATTAAAAAAAAAAAAAGAAATCGAATAGTGGCAAAATTTATCACTATGCCGAGTACATAAACTCTACCACTAGTTAATTAAAAAAAAAAAAAAGAAAAACTCTACATCCAATTCTTTTTTATGTCTCCGTAGATCTAATTAGCAAAATTTACGATTGTTTTTCTTTATAAACCGTGGAGGCCAACTAATGGCATCGTTTATATGTCAGAGATGATTATTGACATATGTTTTAGCCCTTCTTTGGAAGATGATTATTGACATATGTTTTAACCCTTGTTTGGAAATTTTAGGATTCATATTCATGTAAATATTAATCCGATTGAAACTAAAGAGAAGGTTCGTCGAATTATACATGTCTCTTTCATAAAGAAGAATACACACCGGTCTTCTCGTGGATTGATATTTGAGACGAACACAAATATTTGATATTCATGAATCGTTCATTAAAATCGATATTCTCTATAAAAATCTATTAAAATAAATCTAGAAACTAGTAAGCAGAATCAAGGCTCAAATAGAATGATAAAAACCTATTTCTGACATATGAATTTGAATGTCTTCTTTAAACTCAAGTCGATCTTTCAATCTACTCAATGAGAAAAAAATGAAATTGTCAAGGTTACAATTGGCGAAGTGACAAAATTGAGGCCTTAATAGTTAATACCAAGAGATTTTGGGTAACCTTATAATATGACGATACAATGATACATGGTGAAGCCAGAGTTGTACCCTGCATTGGTAATGACGAAACTACCCTGCATCCCCACAATATGAGTAGCTTAGTGATCACGCGCGCCATTTTGTAATTACCATTTACATAAATATTGCTAAAAATTTCACTTCAACCCCCCATCCGATTTCAATCCAACTGTTTCCGCCGTATGCATATTGTTCTTCTTCTCTCCTATTCAAATTCAACCTAGCTATTTTTTCCTAAATATCTACTCTGCAATGAGGAAGGGCACTAAGAGGAAAACAACGCACAAACCGATTGAGGAGCCGACCAGCAAGAAAGTAGCCGCCCATGAAAAAACTAAGCGTGCAAAGGTTTCCAAGCCTGAAGCTGCTGAGCCTGAATACTTCCCTGAGAAGCGTAATTTGGTACACTTTTTTTTTTTTCTTCTTCTTCTTCTGCATTTGGCCTTTTCAATGTGAAGTGTTTGAAGGTTTTTAGGTTTTTATGCTTCTCTGAGATTTTATTATGATACTTGTACACCTGTTTAAATGTTATGCAGGAGGACCTCTGGGAGCAAGTTTTTCCAGTTGGCACGGAGGTTGAGTTATACATGATTGATTTTTCAATTTAGTTGCTTATTGTTTTTGTTTTTTTCATAGGTAGAGAGTTTATTTTTATGTTTATGTTTTCTTAAATTCTATCGGCAGTGGGATCAGTTGGACACGGTATATCAATACAAGTGGAATTTTTCTAATTTGGAAGTGAGTTTTCGTACCTAATTTTACTACTCTCATTGTAATATATATATATATATATATATATATATATATATATATATATATATATATATATATATATATATATATATATATATATTTTTTTTTTTTTTTAAAGAAATGGCAGGATTTATAGTTAGTGGTAACCTTAATTGATCTTGGACCATGCCAGGATGCATTTGAAGAAGGTGGAGAATTGTATAATAAGACTGTCTACCTCTTTGGCTGTACAGAGCGTAAGTAGACTTTCAAAACATAGCTTGGCTCCTCCATTTGTCTCCATTTTGTTGTTGTAGAAAATGATGAAGTTAGGTATTTCTCTTTCCAATTGAACTCCCCAATTGATACATAGCTGTGATGACCAGAGAGGACATGTGGCTAGAGTCTAGTTTTTGGCTCTATGTGATTCTTTGTCTTGTTTAACCATTATGTTCAATGAATACTACTTGCTGCATATATTTATTGCTCTAATATGAATTTAAACTTTGTTAGTTTCTTTGGAGCTTAACATCTTTCTGACCCTATTTTGTTATACTTTCTTGGTTTCATTGTAACTGAATCGACAATTTTATTTCTGTAGCTCAACTGGTCTCTTTCCAAGGTCAAGGAAAAGTTACAATGATCCCTGTTGTGGTTGCTGTAAGCCCTCAAACTTTCTCCATTACGCATTTATGTCTCTTAAATTACTGTTTATTATTTTAAAAGTATCTGGAAAATTATGTATTAAAGTTGGATAGTTGCAGCTTCACTGATATATGCTTGCAAATATTTTACTTTCTATATAACCTGTAAACCAAGTGGAGGATTGTTCGTTTATGCACTCTCTGCATAGATCATGTCATACATAGGTTTGTCATCAAATGTGTACTTTGACATTTAAAATTATAGATCAAAGGGTATTTTTTCTATTGTTTATTTTTTGAATCGGTAAGACATTTTGTGTTTATTACGTTAATCTAACTTTGAAATGCCATAGACTTCACTTGCTTTATATGGCTCTTGATATATTTTATGCATTCTTGTATTAGTGTATTGCTATGTACTTATTTTGAATATTATCAGCAATGCTACTGGATATTGGTCTCCTCTACACTTACACGAGCTTATGATGGCCATTAGAAGTGGATGTTGTAGTAATAGACTATAGTATAGGACACAATTAAGTAGATTACGGTGTTTTTCTCTTCTTGTTAACACTTTATCTGGTTGTTTGATTTATTATTGCTGATGTTGTTATTTTCATATTGTGCTTCACAGGTGGTATCACCTTTTCCTCCTTCGGACAAGATTGGGATCAAATCAGTTCAGAGGGAGACGGAAGAAATTGTTCCTATGAAGCAGATGAAAATGGATTGGATTCCATATATCCCTCTTGAAAAGAGGTCTTAAATCTTCCATGATTCTGTTACAGCTGCTTTTCCTCTTCATATTGTAGATAGTTCTTCAAATTAACTTTATTTTTCACAGGGAATCTCAGGTTGAAAGACTTAAAAATTCCCAGATTTTTATTTTGCGCTGTACTCAGAGAAGGTAATGTTTATCTACTTCCACTATCCCTTTTTGTTACCTGGGAATAATGTTATTCAACGTCACAAGCCAATTTGTCTGAACTATCATTCTTTCTGTATATAATTGCCTTGTGTCACTCTGTTGTAATTACTTATAAACTTCAGACCATCTTGTTGTCTTGATAGCATGCCTCATTTTTTGATTCACTATTGCACTTTGTCATATTGCTGGCACTTAAAACTGAACCCGGTTTATGACAGTTGAAGTGATAAGCTTCTACATCCCATTTTCTTGTACTTTTTAGCATAATCATTGACTCTTCAACCTTTCTCGTTATAATTGTGCGTATTTTAACATGCCTTCTTATTTTAGGGTTAGTAATTGGTCAAATTGTTTGCATTGAGATCGAGATCGTCACAGTTTGTTATGATTTTTTTTTATAAATTGGCTCCCTTACGTTCTATCTGGATATTGGGTCTGACTGAGGAAAACTCTAAAGTAGATGTTTTCCTTGAGTTAATATTGATGGAAAATATAATGAGAAAAGCTCAACAAATGCAAGCGTGGAAGATATTTGTTAGTTTATTTGAATTATCCCGTGACATTACTAATTCTTAATAACTATTTCCCAAGAAAAAATGAAATGTAATTTTTCAACTCTTAGCCAAAATTTTCTGACAGAAAGAAAGGAAGCAATAAATGCAGGACTGGTGGAGTACTTGTTTTTGTTGTAAAAGGAAAATATGCAAAGAAATTTAAATCTCCTGTGTTTGCTTTTCCTGTCATTTCCTACAGTAACTTTAAACTCAATGTTTAAAAATTTGGAACACTAAGGGTAACATGAAAGGTGTTGGGGAGAGTGGGGACACTTTGTTACTCTGATATTAATTCTTTTGTAATTCTTATTGCAGGGCTGGTTTGAAACATATGAAGATTGAAAGAGTGAAAAAGTTTGAGTATTGCTTGCCTTGTAAGTCAACTTAATATCCTTTCTTTTAGTTGATTTTCGGTACTGCGTTCAATACCAATCCTCCTCCCAATATTCAGTTTCTGATCTAGCAAACGGTCTTATTGATCTATATTGAAATAGAGGTCTACTTTCCCGTGAGAGTATGTGCTTTCCCAGTCTCACATAATATGTAATTAGCATGTCTTTTTATGTTTTCTTTGGTGTACCCTACATATTGAATCTACTCTTTGGACTGATTAGAATGAGATTACTCTTTGTTATATAGTTGAACATATGGCCTTTATGAAAATGTTTGGAGTTATTTATAAATTTTCCTTCACAGATTAGTAACAGAAATTGTGGAAGGATGCGCTAAATCTCTCAGTCCATTTATCCATATAAGCCTATAAGGTGTTAATTGTTGTTAAGACTTAAGAGTGCAAGACGCTAGTAGGCACAAAGGTATCTTGAGGCTAAAGCGTGGGCCCCATAGAAAGTTGTGCGCTTCATTGAAGGACATCACATATTTAGATAGTTTTAAGTTATACGAAACCTGTTCATTCCAGCAAATTTACGCATTTTAGTGAAAATTTCAAAACAAATAACTGAAATATTTGTCTAACAAATTGTTAGATATTTATGACGTGCTTTAGTGCGTGCCCCATCTCACGCAAAAAGTGCATGAGGCACATGGCCTGCCCTTTGTGAGTTGGGCTTCAACGTGCTTTGAACAGCTATAGGTGATAGGTGTAATGCTATATATTAGACCTTATTTGTATGGTGAGATGTAAGACTAGTTTACCACTTATGAGGTACTTCAGTACAATGCCCTAATTATATTAAAACGCTGCTCTTTGAACACTGAAATTATTTTAGAATGTTGTAGGACTTTAAAGGATTGTGTCAGTTGAACAATGGTTTGCACAAAGAAGAAAAGTTATTATACTTCAACTTCGTTTCTGTCGAGTGTGAAAGGACTTTGATTATTGTGCTGGTGCATCAATGATAAGAACGGTAGATACTATCTGGAAATTAAAGAAGAACTGCAATAAACCATTATTGGCAGAAATTAGTGCAAGAATCTTAAACACTATGATAGCCAATAAATCCGTGAAAGATGAATATGTGCAAGAATCTTAAACACAAATTCAACCAATACAATTGTCCGTGTAGAGAGGACAAAACTCCAAAGATAAATCTTACAAATTTTGATTCATTCCTAATTCCTACACTAGTTCCTACGGCTATATTTAAAACAGAAACTAACTCCTAAAAAGTAGGAGTGGATAAGTGGGAGTTGTGGGGTGGTTTTGTATCAATCAACTTTTGTTAGGGCTGCATATTTGTTTTGTTAAATATAATCTGGGTAGTATAATTAAGTTTCTCTAAGTTGCTTGCCATCGAAAAGCTTCCCTTTGTTCCTACACCTTTCTTTTCTTTGTTTAGTCTCAGACCTTATAATATTCCATTGACCCTTTGGAATGTGACATTTTATTTGATGCTGTAGAACTCTTATTATTTTTCTTTGGAGCATGGTCGCCAATATTCATTACGCTCCCCCTACCCACCCAAACCCATATTAATGAATTCAGAACAAGTCTAGACCGGGAAAATCTTGAATGTGAACTGTGAAAATCCTGTTTCTGTCACTCGTATGCTCGCTTTTTAGTTTAAATCAAACTTTTCCGAAGCACTGACGACAAATCAACTTAGTAAATTGCTGGACAAGTTTAGACTATTCTATGGAGAACATAATCTTTAAGTTTTAGTAGTTTACGCTTGAGCCAGATTAACATAACTCATACATTAATATTTTTTTTCCCATTGGCTTTATTTACTGAAGAATATAGCATGCACGAAAAAGATCATTGATCCAGCATTTTCTGGTTACGAATAGGTTGTTTACATGATTGCATCTCCATGGCTTATTGAATTCAGATGTTTGGTGCAAATGGTTTGAAATTTAGCTCACTTTTAATTGTAAGGGTCTGTTTGGCATCATGGAGGTGAGGGAGAGATGGAGGCGAGGTAGTAAGGATTCAGATCCCTCACCTATGAGGGAATATAACAAATCTGCTGAGTTGTATGGTAGTATGAGGAGGGGGGGGGGGGGGGGGTGAGATTTCGTTCCCCTCTCCTTGTTTGGTATTTATAAGGAAATGAAAGGGAGTGGAGAGTTTTGTTCATGATCCATTCTCCAACCCCTCCAAAGTTGGAGGGACTGCATATCTTTACTTAGGAGGGTTTGACTAAATCTCTCTCCTCCTTTCCCCTCATTTCAATCCAACAAAGGAATAACTCCAACTCCTCCTCAATCCTTTCCCTCCGCCGCCCTCCCTGCACATCGGAATGTGTAGTTGTGCAAAAAACATTAATACTTTACCAGCCTTATAAGTTATAACATTGCAACATGCTTCTTAAAATTACATTTATTATGATTTTGAGCTCATCCAACTTTTGCAATAAAATCTACTGGGAGTTTGCAGGTCAAGTTTATCTGGGTAAGTTCGGTCTGTTACAATTTAATTATCTTCTCCTAATCTTTGACTGATATGAGGTACAAGGTGCACTAGACATATTGCGTTCTATTGCTTATGTGGTCTTAATGTGAAGTTGAATTCATGACTTTTTTTTATCTACCATCTCAGTGTTCCTTCTGGTTGTTTTATATAAAGTTATCTAATATCACCTCTAAAATTTTGGCAGACTTCTACCAGCCCCTCCAGGAAGATGAATTCGAGCAGAGCACAGTGGTGCCCATTCTATTTCCAATAGATCCCAAGCCGGTAAGATCCTACTTGTCATACTAGTTTGTTTTGGCCTTTGATGAGTTGATCATTTACATAATAATCAAGCCAGTTTGCAGATTATGCCCAAGGGATTGTGTGGTTGTACTTGTTCTTGGTCACAACATTCATAAGAAAATGTCAGATTACTTTCTACTCTAATTTCAACTATGCCTCCAGGTTTTCTGCGAGTTTGACTGGGAACTTGATGAACTAGAGGTATGCTTTCAAATTATACTTCTTAAGGTTATAATCTTGTATGGTCATCGGCATGCATATGCTTCTTTAACACATCTTAACTATAGAAAAACCTTATGGATAAGTCATATAAAAATTTATTCAGGAGTTCATTGATAAGCTTATTGAAGAAGAGGAATTGCCTGCAGACCAGAAAGAACCTTTCAAGGTAAATTTTCATATCTTTCTTTAAATGAAAAGTGATGAGGAACCACTTTTTATTTAACCCCCACTGAGATGTTACCCCCTGTACAAATAATTTGAGCTAAAAAAAGTCCAAGTAAAATTTTACAAGTAATCTACGAAATGACAAAAAATAATCCCAAAACTAATCTGTAGGATTCCCCAACTATATTTCCTAAACCAGACATTCAAACTCATCAAAATATGTAAATATAACTACGAGACATTCAAAATCAGTGCTCAAATTGCCAACACCATGTAGATTTTTGAAACATTTACAGCACTCGTTTATAACAGATTCAGCAATTCTCTTCATTATCAGACACCATTTGAAGAAAGTATTCTTTATCACTGCAGCCATGACTATGCCTCCTCCTTGATCAAACTCCTTATTTCACCATTCCCTTGTCTGCAGTCAGTACATTGAATCCCAATCAAGCAGCATTTACAGATAGCTACCAATGCATGATGTGATATGATTATGCAAGAGTTTCATACAAACAAACATCTGAATGCAAGGAACAGATTTGTAATTTGAACCAGTGCACCAGTTGGATGTTATGTTGCTTCTCGAAACCCTTAGGCAGAGTTTACAACTAAACCTACATTTAAGAATTCAACAAAAGAAGTAAGTGATGTGCAACTAATGAATAGGAGTAAACAAACCTAAATCTAATAGGCCAGGTTAGGCTGTTATTAATTGAACAACCAAGTCTAGAGCAGAAGCAAACTTTAATATTGTGATGTGCAACAGAGGAGGTACTCTATCATATCAAAATGATGGTGAAATTCCTAAGAAGCCAAGGGGTGATTGGCCTTTTTGTGCCTAAGATGATAGTACTCTTTCCTAAAATTGAATTGCAATAATGAGGAAGCCAACACATGCATCTGATGTGAGGAAAATGATGTGGAGTGTGTAGCAGAACATCAGATGAATGCTTAATTACATCTCCAAACCCTTAATCAAAGGTAGTAAACAAACCTAAATCTAATAGGCCAAATAAATTATATTACCAAGATGCATACTGGCTATGAAGTAATTTGTGCAGTGGCTTGTTAAGAGAGAAGTGCATAATGGTTTGGGGAAGCCTATGCAATTTGTGAGGCAGAAAATTATACATGTGGGTTAACATGTATTTCATTTCTTATTTATCAAGGTGTTGTTTCACATATGTACTTGCATTCTGGATATTAATTATACTTTCTTTTAGGATTTTCTGAAGGAGAAAGTTCGAGAAGCTAAAAAAGCCAATCGTGAGGTACTTTTCCAATGATTCTGTTTCAAGGATAATTTGTTGATCTTCAGTCTCATGCATCTTGAATGTTGCCTTCTTCTTCAACAGGCAAGGGAGGCCCGTAAAAAGGCACTGCAGGAAATGAGTGAAGAGACAAAAGCTGCATTTGAAAATATGAAATTCTACAAATTTTATCCAGTATCTACACCCGACACTCCTGATGTATCAAATGTCAAGGTGAATATCCTTCTTGAATACCAACTTTTCGTGTGTTGTTCATATATTTGGTTCCTCGTGAATATTTTATCTTTCATGGCAGCGTTATGAAAATATTCACTTGTTCATGATATATTTTTCTGCAGATAAAAGAGAATTAGAGAGGTCATGTTCATTAGCCATAGTTTCTTGGTTGCAAAATTATTTATTCACTTGGTTCATTTACAGTCTAAAACCATTTATTTGCTCGCAGCTGGCATTTCAAATGGTGAATAATTTGTACCAGTCTCATTAGTAGGGTGTGGTCTATTCACGCAGTCATTAAAAATTTGTCTTTGTGGCAGTAGAATTGAAGGAATTTTGGTGTACATGGTTTGTGCCCCTCCAGATTGCTATATTTTATTCCTTGTTCATGTCACCTACACAGTACTGGGGTTTGTGAGTGAAGCATAAAAGATTAATTTGTTGCTTGAAATTGAGGGGTTAAATGTCATAATCATTTTGCAAATTTAGCATTGAATGATTGTATAAGGGATTAGAACCGTGTCAGCTTGATTGGTATTGCTACTCTCCAACCAAATGGACTGGACTAGATCGATTATCAATCTGACCCGATAAGTCATAATCGAGTCTAAATTTCTAATAAGCATATCCTTGTTATTTTTAAGCTTCCAATAGTAGTCACTTTGAGTGAAGACACTAGTTATATGGGTAACACACACACACACACACACACACACACACACATATATATATATATATAACTCCGCGGGATTGTTGGCTGAAATCTGAATGTTTGCTTGCCTTTCATTGACTTGTACTGCAGTCGCCGTTCATCAACAGATACTATGGAAAGGCTCACCATGTTCTTTGACTTACATGCCAAGGACAAGTCTTCTTGTATCGAAGAGAAATCGATTCTTAAATGCCATAATGAGAAGAACACTTCAAGGTCAGGCTCATGTTTTAATTCTTGTCTTTCAAATTGTAACTTGAAGAGGTTAAATCTAGGGACGCGTAGAGGAGATTACCAAATGTATCATTCAATTTTAGCATACTATCTTTTCATTAAATTAATAGAATGTATCAATTTTGGCGACAACTGAAATACATTAGCTGTTTTTTTTCTTCTTGGTGAGATGGTCAGACGGTAAATACATAATCCAATTGGAGTCACTTGATATACTATTTTTTTCTATTCGAATTCCTCAATCCAATTGAAGCTTTTATGGTAGTTGGGAGTTTCTAAAACAAATCCATGTCCATGACCGTTTAAGTCTTATCTTTTATGTATTGAAATCACGTCAAAGATTAGACTTTCGGTGTTTCTTTCCTAGAATTTCTTGCGATTTTTTTTCGCATTGTTAAAGTAATAAATAAATTCTAATATATTAAATCTAAACATAGATGTAATATATTTATTATAATATAAGAAATGAAAATATGAATTAGTGCCAGATATCATATATAAAGAAAATACAGAACTTTTCTATTCATCTTAAAATGAACATGGGAATGATTTGTCAAAAAAGTAATACAAAATATACTTTTAAGTAATTCATAACTTTACACTTATTTATTACTTCCTACTAAATAAATATACCGTGTTATATGTAATTGCATAGGAAATTTAGAGCCCCTTGACCAATAACATGAAAAATGGTAGTATCACATGGAAAACAAAATTAGTTCTTCACAAAATAAAGGCTCTCCAGTCACTAAAATTTATATGGAGAAATACCATAAAAAAAACATGTGATACGAGTTGAGTTTTAAGACTGTGAATATCAAGTCCGTTTGAAGTTGAATTTGAATCCCGATTTCCATAAATATTCACAAATTACATAATAAAGTACCTTCTTCAGAGATTTTAGAATAAAAAAGGCCTCAACTCCTAAACACCTAAACCCTCCAAAACTAAGGTACATACAACAAAGGTAATAATAATAATAATGTACATCACCACACTCTTTCATCAATCCTCCAAAACTTCCATAAAACCTAAACCCTGAGAATAAAAATGATTAACCCATTCCGAGGGGCTTGCAAAAGGCATAAAACCACACAACAATGGGAGAAATAGCAATGTAGCATAAAACAAACATCTCCTCAACCAATAAGGAAACACCTTATTGTGTTCTACCCTTTCTGCAATGGTTATAGGCCCGTTGAGTATTAGAAACAGAGTAGAATGGAATATATTGCAGAAGAAATGAAGCAAGCATAAAGCTTCCCAATAAATTAACCAATGATTTCCGCTTCCACCTAAGGCATCGATGCAAAACTTGCCAGCATAACCACAAGCGACTCCTAATAAAAGGAGATTGAAAGTAATGGGCATTGTTTGATGTGAAGCAGATGAACGTTGAATGAGTAAAACTGTGATTGCTCCAATCATTAGAACGCCAAATAACATTCTGCTAAAAACTTGAATTTGGCACCTTAATAAGTGTAGGCCGGTGTTAAAAGTTGACATTGATTTTGGCATCCACCAAGACTTGGATTCCTGAAACCAAACCGAAGAGTTGGAAAAGAACAAAGGAAGTTCAAAAACGCCATCAACTTATTTCAAGATGATTACAATCCCAGAAGTGATGTATTAGAATACTTACACTTGGAGGTGAGCAGGCTTCTGTAGCTTCAGTGATTCTTCTGTGAGAATAAACATAAGTTCCATAAGCAAGGGCCAATAACATGATGATTAAACCAGTAACAAGAAAGTCTAAGCATTTTTTAAGCAGCTCCACTTGTCTTGCATCTTGTAATTGAGTTTTGAATTTTTCGGCTCTAAAGGAAGCCTTAGAGAAACCCATTGACAATTTCAATCTCTCGAGGATATTCGAATCTGAATTAAGAGACAACTCTCTTTCCTTAAGCTGCAGTTTTTTCATAGTAAGACCAATCTCTAATGACTTGAGATTATTAGCACGAGTTTGCTCGAAAACTGATTTTTCAACGGTGATTAGTTGTTGATTTATTTGTCCATCATGCAAAACAAGCTGCTGCTGCTGATGTATATTCAAATTCTCTTCCAAATTCTCATTATTAAAGAAGGGTGTGCTAGCTACCGAACAAGAACTATTGCTAAGTCCAAGTCCAACCACTGGCTGCTGTTCTTGAATATTTTGAGATGATTTGCTTATTAATCTAAGTGTCATCAATGTACTCCTAAACGAGTTCTCGAAGTTCGCCAAAAAATTATCAAACTTGTTTCCTGGAACCTAAATGAGAAAGAAAACAAAACATTACACAGGTCAGATTCAACGAGGGTAATTCTGGATAGAAATTTCCAGATTGACGGGTTCTAGTGGAAAGCACAAGAAGACCACTTACATTGGCTAAAGATTCTCTGACGGCCATAATACAGATCTACAAGTAAGGAGAATTAATTGATGTAATAGTATTAAAATATCTCATAATTTGAAAATGCATGAATTGTAAAAATGTCATGCCATTGTACTAAAGTAGGATATAGAAAAGTACCTTAGACAGATAATCTGCAGATACTTTCCTTCCAGCATCATTTTTCCTTTCCAAAACCTAAATAAACATAAAACACATACTACATTATTAATCATATGTACGCATTGCTCGATTCTAATTGGAAAATAATAATAAGCCTATTAAAAATCCATTATTTGCATGGTTTAGAGAGCAAAGAACTATGGAAATAGTAGATGGCCTCAAAATCAAAGGTTATGGTGTGGGGCTTATAAACAAAATGCATCAAGAAAATACTTAAATTGGCTAGTACTGAAGGCTAATATTTATCTTGCTCCATCTACAGTCCAATCTCATTCTACAGGCTGATTTCCCAGAACAGATGTCCATTTGGAAAAGTAATAGAACACCTCTTTTGAAAAACAAATCACAAAAGAGAGAGTGAAATATATTGTCTTAAGAGCAAAGCAAATATTATATTCAATATCAAAGATACTAAGAAAAGCATTTCTCCGTAATGAATTAATTATTTTCGGATATATTAACCTATAAGTAAAGAAAAAATATATAATAGACTCACACGACCGCCGTACAAAATATTCCAGCATTCATGTTAAAATTACTTAAAATCGAAGACAACCTTTCCGATTATTGTTTGAGCTATTGAAATTTGAATGTTATGTTTATATCGATTCAAGAAAACCCGAAAAACTCAAGACCAGAAACTGCTATACAGAGAGTAGTAGCAGGTTAGCAGACAAAACCACGAAGTGGCGTTTCCCATGAAAGCTGAAACCTTCGGGAAATCAGAATCATCAAATTCACAAAGAAATCACATAGCCATCCAAACCTACCAAAACATGATCCCTATTCAAACAAAGCTTTGTTCTTTTTTAAAAAAATAAAAGAAAAATCACTAATCTAAAAATATACTCGAACCTTCAATCCATATTCTCATAAGATATGAATATTTCTATAATGAAAATTTCCAGACTTCTTTAACTAAAGGTTGGATTTTTTTTCCATAAATGAAACAATGCAACAAAACCGCATACCCGAAACAACAATTCTAACATTTTGCTCAAAAAAGTAACCCTTCATCGAATTGGACAAACAAACTCCCCTCATTTTCAAAGGCTTAAAAAGAAATTCAAAGCCCAAATAGTTAAGCTCATAAATTAAACATTAAACATTAAATAGAAATATAAAGAAGCCAAAAGCTTAGAAAACCTGAGCAACAAAAGCGGCAATGGACATTCCAATATGAAGGCCGAGGGTGTCGACGTCACTGGGTCCCATACTTTTCCGGGTTGTCGTCATCAACCCGACCCGGATTTTTTTAGGGCTTCTAGAAACCTTGAAACCCTGTAAAGAAGCCGGGGCTTCGGAGGAACAAGACGCCGACGACACTGACGATCCGCAATCTGAAGTCATTAATGTTTTTTTCTTCTTTTTGTATTTCCTTACGGTACTGTTGTTGATGGATTTTAGGCCGTTGATTGTGGTGGAGCTGGACGGATCAAGAGGTATGTCCGCCGTGGGATCGACGGCAGCCGATCCGTTTCCGAAAGGGACATCCATGGTAAATTGGTGCGGAGCGTTTAAAATTGTAGGAATATAAATATTTCAAAAGTTACCAAAAAATAGATAAATATTTCAAAAGAATATTTCTTTTTCTAGTTTCTCACCATTTATTTGGATCAAATTGACTTAATAGTCCCTCTACATATTAGATTTTATATAGATGTTAATTGTGAGACCATTGATTAAAACTATACCTTTTCTACTTAGATTTTTTTTTTTAAATATTTTCCCTTAAAAAAAATTTGAGGTCATGTTTGCTTGGATTTCTAAGAGTATTTTTGAGATTTGAGAGAATTTTTTAGATGTTTTCAGTTTTCATTTATTTAGAAAAAATTGTTTGTTTAAATTTTTTGTAAAATAAATACTAAGTTTAATTTTTTTTATATATAGTGTTCTTTAGAAATTAGAGAAATAATATAAGTATGATAAAAGATAGATTACCATGTGTTAAATCAAAATTTTTTTTTTATTAGTAGAGTAAAAGATGCGTTTTGTATTTAAAATTAAAGATAGATTTTTTTGACAAAATAAAACTGTAAGATAAATTCCTTTTAAAATATAAAAACCTTATTTATTTAATTTTAAAAAAAATCTTGAAATACTCTCTGAAAAATAAACAAATTACAAACATGCCCTAACACTTAAAATTGACAAGCATAGATGAGCATTAAAGAACCAAAGTTACGTTGGCCAAACATTTCATAATTCAAAATAGAGCCGAAATTCGAACAGACAAATTCAAAATACTCCATCCAAAAAGGTAGCACATTTAATTATGGAAAGAGAAAGTAAAAGTAAATTTATGGACTCATGTTTGTTAAATACACATGAAAAAGTTGGCTACTCCACGACTGGACATCATATGATATACATTTTCTTTTATTCAAGATATTGTTGCATATTTGTGTTTATTTTAATTTTTTTTATATGAATGAAATAGTTGAGAGAGAAAGGGTTCAGACCAAAGAGGTCTCTTTCCGTCGAAACATTGCAATACAAACGGTGTGTCTTGTGAAAAGAAACTTATGCATTTATAGAGGGTAAAATCTTATCAATTTTGCATCTTATTAATGGCATTCAAAAGCATAAATACTTCATTTTCTCTTTGTTCTTCACTAAATTTTTTTATTTCGATAAATATTATTTGTAGAAGTTCGATGTGTTCGCTGTTTCTACAAACAATGAACAATAAATTATCATATATGGGGTGATTACCGGAAATAAACTGGAAGAACCATGACAATCTTGAAGATATTGTGTTAATGACATTGCTTATTAGCAAGCCTTAGACTAATTTAATTTTGACTCAGAATTGTCAAATCTAGTAAGTACGGTTTATTAAAAATAATTAAATAAAGTAAGCGTTAATTACTACAGAGTATAATTTTTAGATTACAGATTTTGTGTTACATGGATTGTTAGACCTCAAAAATTTTAAGACAAGTATCTATCTACGTTTAACATTTCTCTGTTTACGGCTTAATCTGCTTCACGCTAATTTTTTAACAGCAAATTGGCTTACAGAACTTGTTATCATTCCCGAAGGAAACAACTTTGAATTTGTCGTACACTATAAACTCATGCACACAAGGAGTAACATGCAGTTTAGATTCGTGCGTCATGGATCATTGTCTTCTTTAATTTGTAGATAATTTTAACTCATACCCGGGAGATTCGACTTGAACTTTGAAGATTTTATAGACAAGTTTGATTCATGGCCATGAGAGAAAAAAAAAAGGGAGGTTATTGGACAGGAGGTGGATTTGGAGAGAGAAGATTTCGAATAAGGTGAAGGTTATTTGCAAAGAACGTGATTCGATGCAAGCTGACGTCATAGAAGACTGTTCAATATGCAAGAAATGTACATAGAGATGAGAACATATATTGTTAACTAACTAACAGGAGACTGATTTAATTTGCTGGTTTTAAAGAACATGGAGAAAGAGCTATATAGCATGGGCAATCTAGAATTATATGTAGGTGTGGATTAGTTTTCAATGAACGCGGGAATTTCTTATTTGGATAGCCATCAACGAGCAAATAGGTAAGAGGGCTCAAGCAAAAGGAACTCCAAATGATACAAGGTATTGTTAAATTAGATTTTTGATTCTGACTTTTGGTTTCCAGCCCAGCATATTATTCGCCTTACTCGCATCCCCCTTGAGGTTATCCACCTCAGTCGGCCTAAAATACTGCCTCATTGATCACCACATGATCTCTCATATACACATACACTTCAAGAACACGTCCAAAGTATCAACAAAAACACATACTCATCTCCAGACAATTTTGGCAAATATCATCCGTGTTGATAATAGGGTAAACAAATATAACATATCATGGAATGCATAAACTAGTAATAGTAATCTTACAAGTTAGATTAACAATGGATTAATATTGCAGAATTAACTAGTTCATCTTACAATATCGTAGCACAAAATATAATGCAATTTGTATTTTATTTTACAATATCAAATGCATACTTCACATGTGCTTTTTCCATGACTACGGCTCCAAATTCCTCACAAACTTGGCCTTGGCTATTAGCCAGTCCTCATGATAATGTGAACTCCACTGTCAGTGTCCACAATTTCACTTATCTCACCTACCTTTAGTGCAAATGTTGCTTCTTCAAAAGGCTTCTGCATCTGACCCCTTCCAAATGAACCTGCATTTTCAAAAAATTCAGATAAGAAACTCATCAATTTAATGCTATAAATACTAACACTTTATGAAAACATTACAATTACATTTATAGATTTCAGCCAACAACAGTATTATCAAGCTCTGCCAATTAAATATCTATAACTTGCAGTTTTTTTCTTAATGGCTTTATAAGGCACAAAACATGCACATGAGTGAAAGTGAACTTATGCAAATAATACATAGGGGTAAGGCATAACACATGCAGCTGATACAAACAAATGCTAAAACATCTGAAATTGGAAGATCAGCACTTGCCTAAGTGGAAATATAATATATGAAAGCAATGATGTGTGCACAAGTGTAAAAACACAAGAATGAGTATTGTCCGTATAAAATGCTTCTTAAAGAGTAGGTCAACTAGGCATATGCTGAATAAGGAAATATTCCTATATTTAACCATTACGATCAATATATTTCAGCTTATAACATTAGCAATATGGTTGAGCAAAACACAACTACAGAGACAAAACTAAATCAAGACAAACAAAATTTGACAATTTGGTAGGCTTTTAATTCAAGCTTGGTTTAGTTTTGGTTTGGTTGAGAATCAGAACTCAATTCACCAAAGTTTCTCTGCTAAAATTTATTTCTCAGAGAGACAAGACATACTGGTCCTCTTTCTCTCTTATAGAGAGAGGTAGAATTACTACCACAGTAGAATCTATAAAATAACCCCATAAATTACATTTGAAAAAAAAAAATTTAAAGAAGAGAAATACAGGTAGATCAAATTCAACCCGATACAACATTACTATGAATTTAAAAGTACTTTCCACAAAATGCTGGATAGAAAAACCAAACCAAGTTGGAAGAAACTTATGGTTTGAACAAACCTAACTAGAGATTTCATCCATGAATCTTATAATTAGACAGTGTTGAAAGGAAGTCTAAAGAATGACTCCTATGACAATTGTATGCTAGTTTGTATCTTCTTTTATTATACTAATGAAATAAAAAAACAACCGTGAAATGTATATGAAGATGTGTTCGTATCTTCACCTGTTTCCTAAACTAGTAAAATGCAATGAACACAAGTTTCTCAACATTCACAAAAACAGAAACTCAAACACAAGACATGTATACGGAATGAAGTCGCATTTCTATAAATTTTAGGAGAAAAGGTAATTAGGTTCTGTAGAAATCCAATTAGCTTAAACAAAATTCAGTGTCTTTATTTTATTCTTCAATGATACACTATACAGTAGTACTATATAACTACCTAATAATTTTTGAATGAAACAACTATGAGTATGTAACAACCTCATCAGTAGTAAACTGGAAAAAGTTATCAGCAAGAAGAAAACCTAGATCGCCGCCGCGCTTGGCGGAGGAGCAGTGGGAGTGTCGGGAGGCGAGGTCGGCGAAGGAGGCGGCGTCAGAGAGGAGTTCAGTGCGGAGGGCATCGAGCTGGGAAACGGCTTCATCGCGGGTGGTAGAGGAGATGACGTGGCCGTCGGGGTCCTTCCAGGAGAACTTGCGGCGAGAGCCCTCGTGCTTTATAAGTATGTGGGATGCCCTCACCTTCTCCGATGACATTTTCGACTTTTTACGGCTGCTGCTGCTGCTGACGTGTTTCTTTTGCTCGGCGGTCCGATCTGCCGAAGAGATCGGAGCCTTCTTCCTCTTCAAATTGGACTCTATTTTTGCAGATTGGATTTTGGGGTTTTTTTACTTTTTTCAGTAGTATTTTTTTCAGTTAACTAGTTTTTTCCTTTTTTTTAAAAAAAATTAGTATTAGGCTCTTTTTCTGTAGAAAATGGTCAGACGCGTTAAACTCGGTGACGTCAAGCTGGTCGACTTGTAGTTGTAGGGTAATTTTTACCAATTATGAACATTTGATCACTTTTATCTTCATTTAATACGGATTTATCTTTGGCGAAATTTTCCACATATGCTCATTTAAAATTAGTAGTACTCCTCTTAAATAAAATAAAAAACAAATTTTATAAATTTGGTAGTAGTAACATTTTTACCCTATAAGTGACATGCTACTGACCAATCATAAAATTGATCGGAATATATCACCTTTGAGAATCTTAGGTTGTGAATTGAGATATATAACAAGGTTGAGACATGTAACTGCGATATTTCAAAGGTCCTGAGTGGAAATCTCTCTTATGTACTTTTATGAAGCTATTTTATATTTGAGCATTTCTAATATACTTTAGATCGAATTTTTCTTCTACTAAAATTACATTTGAATAATTGAAGATTAATGTAAATATTTTTGGATTTTTTTTTAATGTTACTACTAAATATTTAGGTGATTAAACTTTGAAAGAAAGTTATATCAATATTGAAAATTCTTTCAAATATAATCAGAAGTATGTATGCCATATATATAAGTTGATTAATATTCTTATCTTAATCGAATAATAAGTATTTGATTATTATCTATATATATGTATTTATTATTAAAAAAAAATATTTACTATATATGTAACGGCTGTTTCTGCTGAAGAAGTTTTTTAAAATTAAAATTGATGAAAATCTATTTACAATCATTAATTTCAAGACTAAGTGAATTGACTTTTTATGTAAGGAAAAGGTGTGTTGGAAAAACTAGATTATGAAGATTTAAGCAATACTTTTGCATCTATTAAAGTAAGAAAAATAAATTTTATATGAAATATTTTACGTTGGCCATTTTAAAATTCGCCTAGAGCCCCAAAAAGTACGCCCGACATTGACAGTTTGCAACACTGAATAATTATTTACGAGGAAAAAAATATTGCAAACACCCCTACTTTACAACTGCAATTACAGTTCCTAATATTTCAATATATTACTGAGTTACTCCCATGTCCTTAAAAAGATTGACTGATAGCACAAGAAGTCCTGAAAAACTTTCTAATCTTTAAAAAAAATTACCAGAAACCTAATATACATAGATATTACATAAAAAAAAAAGGAAATTCCTCAAATGGGTGTTTAAGGCCATCTCCAACCGAATTCAATGTCCAATTAACTCTTTGACCCCTTTTTGCCCAATTGCCATTTTGCTCAAATAAAAATTCATCTCCAATCGAAAGGCAATCAACCTCCATTTAATTTAATTTTACAACTTTTCCCGCTTTCACTTATTTCGACCAATAATCCATAAGGCTTGCTCCAGCGGCAAGGGTGGGGGTTCGAATCCCATCTGGAACTTGGATGGAAGCATTTCTATGGGTCTATCTAAGGGTCATTTGTGGTGAAGACTCCTTTGTGCGCAGAGTGTACAGCAGTATGGTGGGAACCCGGGGCTTGGTGGAGGCACATCCTGCGATTTACATCCTTCAGGATTCTAGGGCAAGGGTTCTGAGGGTCCAGGATTAGTCGAGTGTAAGCTTGTACACCTGGGTTATCAAAAAAAAAAAATAATAATAATATTATAATAAAAATAATGATAATTATTATTATTAAATGATGATGATGATAATAATAATAGGATTTATTTAGGGTTAATATTGTATTTTTAATTTATGTTTTATTGTGCATTTCTAAATCAAGTCTTTTTTTTCAACAAACCTACTTAACTCGTAATTTTTCGTTATCATATTTTAATATTTATTATTTTGAAAATTAAAGATATAAAAATAAAAACTAACCAAAAACTGTTCTTGTTTATTTAATTATTTTATTTGTAAGAATTTTATGAATATAGAAATTTAAAATATCATAATTTAAACTAATCACTTTATTAAATTTAATACACAAAAAAATACAATTTTATTTAATATTAATAACAATTCATATATTAAAAAAAAACTAATTTACAAAAAAAAAAAAAAACTAAAAAAAAAACAATGGCCACCTCCAGGCATACGCGCGTAACGCGCCCTGGAGAATGACCAACGAATTGCCCAATCCCCTTTCCCATACACCCCTGGGCGCGTGGTGACCCCCCAAGTAGGTTAGTTATGATAATGCATAAATAAAACCCTTTCCTTTATCAAAGAACAAAAGTATTTTATACAATATCAACAAGATAGCATCAAAACTAATATAGTGTTTGATCTTGGAAGAGTCCAAGAATTCAAATTACTTGGAACTCTAGCAGACATATCTATTCATCTTGTAAAGTACAGTTTTACTTTTACATACTCGTAATTAATTACAGATAAGAGATCCCTCACCACTTAAGGAAAATTCTTCCTTAGACTTGGTCTAGGAGATTTTCCTAGACCTTGTGGTTGAAAAAATACCGCATCATTAATTGTGATGATGTGGTGCTCTCACAATGATGATGTGGAGTATTTTTCAACCACAAGATCTAGGAAAATCTCCTAGACCAGGTCTAAGTAAGAATGTCCCACCACTTAATTATTAAGCAGTCAAAATGATCAATAAAAGAGAACAATTAACATTACCTTCAGAGTATAGCAAAACAAACTAGGAGTATTCTTAAGTTAGGAACCCATTGAGTTGTGCACATATAAGGAACCCCCTAATAAGTAGACACATGTCATTATTGTTCAAGACAACCAGATTAATAGGTAATAACAAAAAAAATCCAATTTTTTTTATCTAAATAATAAGAAAAAGAAAAAATTGGAAATAAGGTCTTCATCCCTACCAAACCACCAACCCCATGTCAACCGTAAACCCCCACCCCACCCTTCCTTCTCCCATTCCCCTTCCCCGTAGCTTCCTTTCCAACCAATATCTCCTCCAAACCCTTCCAACTCCATATCCTAAAATCTAACCACCGCCTCATTCAACCACCCCCACCATTTCAGTCGTGACTGGACGCGACTCCAGTCGCCGCCGGCTGGAGGTGGTGGTGGTGCTGATGGCTTGTTTGAAATTTTTGAAAATTTATTTATTAAAATGTTTATTTACCCCTAATTTTAAAATATGAGTTTATTAAGTCCCCTTTTTAGAAAAAAAAAGTTTAGTCAGTCCAATTTGGAGTATCAAATTCAGCCCTAACATTTTTAATTAAATCAATTATAATATAATAGCATTTTCACCCAGATTTAAATTTTTTGACACTTTGCACCCTAAAAATATAATTTGTATGACATTTTGCACCCTAATGTATTTTTCTAAAAAAAAAACACACTCATGAATGTCGGCGATGTAGAGATAACATTTCTTTGCACAACAATCATAAACTTGTTATTCTAAATTTATTTTACTTTATATAACTTATTTTAACATTTTCTCACTGTAAAATTTAGATTAAAAAAAAGACATTGTCTTCATTTTATTTTCAAGTATCCTCAAGATTATTTACTTTATATATAAAATACACGTTTACATATCTAACATATTATTATATTGCATGTTATTTACACAATTTAGATTATCATATTAAATCGGGGTTAAAAATGCCAAAAATTATATTTTTTGGGTGCAAAGTACCAATTTTCTATATTTTAGGTGCAAAGTGTCAAAACATATACTTTTAGGGTTTAAAGTGCCAAAAATATTTGAAAATAACTATTATACTCTTCAATCTATTAATTTTTTCTTCAAAACACACACTAGGGTGCAAAGTGCCAACTAAATTATATTTTCAGGGTCCAAAGTGCCAAAACTTTTAAGTTAAGGTTCAAAGTGTCAAAATCCTATAATTTCAGGGTGTAAAGTGCAAAAAATCCTAACTTAATTAATATTTGATTAATCTAAAGAATTTAAAAATCTGCCCAACTCAATCACCTACTTAATAGGTAGCCAGTCCAATTTTTTAAAGGCTGAGATTGAAATCACATTTCTCATTTTCAATCCAATGATAAATAGAGGGATTCCTTATGTGCACCCAACACAACATGTACTAACTTAAGACTTCCCCAACAAACTAATCCACATAAAATATCACTGGGGTAAGTCTATAAGTTAAAAGAGTTAAACAGTCCAAAATAGCAAGACTAACCATACTCAACATTTTCTAAATTATAGCACAAAAGAAATACAAATGGTAAAGTGGTCATATCAACAAAGGTCATTCTGCCATCAAGCTGATATTGGCTTTAATTTTTGTACATATTGACTAAATCTCCCTTAGGATGGGCCAACCTTTTCTTATAATGTCATTGATCTTGGCATCAATATGCCTCTGCATACGAGATTGACACAGTCCTGCTGCATATCCGTTAAGCTTTGTTGCCAGGCTAGACTTCTCAAGTTCTTCTTCAGGTAAGTTCCCAATCAACTGAAGGAAAAACGGATTCCGTTTGAGCTCAAATTTCTACGAAAGCAGAGACAAGTTTCTTGTTAGCCTAAGATTAGAAGAACGTCAATATCAGTTCTTCCCTAAACCACACCAATTAGACAATATAAGTATGAAAATTGAAGGGATAATTCGGATCAATGTTGGCTGGTTTCGGTGATTCGGATTTCTAGATATTTGCGCAAAATATTTGGAACATGATTTGGAATTTTCACAATCTAAAATAATGTTAAGAAAAATAACAAGATTTCAAAATTGTTTCCAAGTAGTTTGGATGTCGGGTTTGGTGTAGAAAGTAGGTGAATACAAACTGAGAGTTTGTGAAGCTGTTATTTTATTGTGTGGGGATAGGAATAGGTTTTAGAAAAAACGCCCCTGTTTGAATGCATTTCGACTTGGTCTTTTTGAGCGTTCAAGTTCAAATCCAAAATCCCAAACTCTTCCTTTTCATAAATACTCTTTCTCAAATACCTGACATTTAGAACTCGTTTCATATATCTAAATTCTAGTGGCCGCAACAAGTTCACTAAAATCCAACATTAAAATCGATCAAATATATTTCACCTTTTCAAACACGCAAAACATACATACAAACAGGGTTCGTGTCTGTTGGAAAATATTTTGTTTCACTTGGTTTCTAGAGTTTGGTCCAGCAAAACATGATAAAACCTGTATTTTAGTGTTTGGAATAGGCTAGATACTAAGGAAAAATTGATTTAAACACAGCCCATGGATTTGATAGCTCGCTCCTCTTTAATTGATGGTTTGATCTGTTTGTAGTAATATCAACAAAAATATCCCCCATGGCATTAATATAAGTGAATATGGCAGGTGTCATATTGAACATACATGCTTAAAAGAGAGCTGAAAAGAGCTAAAGTAGCAGGAATTAGTGCATTTTCAGAATCCCTTTCACCAAATAATACCACCCATATACTCATTCACCACAATGCTTTTCGAATGACTGCTGAAGTTATGTCTTAGAATTACTCTATCTTAAAAGTGAAGGTTAAGAAGAACAACCTGATGTTCAGGCTCTGCAGGATAAAATGTTCCTAGCTGCTGAATTTGGGTGGTAACAACACTGTTCTTTGACCGTGTTTGCTCCCTTTCTTTGCTGAGAGCAGCCAACCTGGATTCTTCTGACCCATCTGTGAAGATTATAGACCTGCTCATGTGAAATGGTTTGCCATGTTAAAGTCCACTTTTTTTTTTTTCAGGGTATAAGTTATTAGCTTGTACTAAATATAAATACACATATATATTCTAAAGGAAATGCTGGAGGTGAAAAGTTACACCTGTATTGATTTCCAACATCAGGACCTTGCCCAAACACTTGCCTAGAATCATGACTAGCCCAGAAGACATCTAGTAGTTGTCTGAAAGTTATAATCCTGGGATCATATTCTATCTGTGCAGCATAGATACAACCAAATCAGAGATCAATACATATGTCTTCTTTGGTGGGCAGGGAAAAGCTAGTAAATATTTAAAGAACAAAACTTAGAATCTACATTTCATATGAAACCCTTGAACACAGAATAATTCACTCGTGCAACATAATGTGTATTCTAGCTATCAACCATGTATTTGTACTACTAAGTGATGATTAGGGAGGACATGTTCATATCAGTAGAAGGCATTCAACAATTTAAGTTTCTGAATTGTTGGATTGACAGATAAGCTCATTCTGGTTAATCAGTAAGACTGCATATTCTAGTTCTTCCAGTCACTGTAACAATAGGTCAGCATGACAACTTGAGCACTAGATATAAACCAATTGTAAATGATTTGGTACAACAATCAAGTTGCCGGAAAATATGGTGAAGTAGGTGAGCTCGAACCATTTATCGAAATTTATGGTGTTGGAGCATGACGAGCATCAATTTTCACCACCTAGACCCCTTTTACCAAGTTCCTGTCATATGTTTTTTTCCTGGAGAGCAATAACATATACATCTTTTATTTTATAATACTTTTCTTATTTTAGTTAATAGCATCTCTTCTTTACCATTATTATTAACTAAATGATTATTTGTAAGTGCTTTATTGTTCCAAAAGCTTGAGTGTGAGTCCCCCTATCTATTTATTTAATGAATTATAGAACCCCAACTCAACCCACGTCTTAAATCACTGAATGAAGAACATCTGATTATTTTGTCTCTGAATGCATTTTACAATAGAAATTTCCAACATTATAATCTTAAAATGCAAAAGTCTTGTTAAAAAATGTTCCACGAGAATAAATTTTATACTACCAGATAACATAGATCACAGTAAGGCGAATTTTTAACTGAAAAACTGACAAAATAATGTAGAAATTCTCAAATTTTATACTAGCGGATAACATTTGGTGCTTTGTAGCACCTAAATAACAAGCCAAAGAATCTAACACCCAATTCCAAATAACAATACATTTTTGTAATCAATCACGCACACCTGAAACTATTAATAAATTGTAATATTTGAAATTAATTTCTCAGCTCTATAGATCACGTTGAATACCAAAATCGATTAAAATCATTCTTTCCCTCAAACACAAATTAATGAATAAACAACAGCGTAAATAAAAAGTGATAGGAGAGTATAAAAACCTGTACAGACTCGGCGTGGTCTCCTAAGCTTCTGTACTCAGGGTTAGATTTTGATCCGCCGGCATAACCAGCGGTGGTTTGTACGACGCCGTCAAGGCAGCCAAACGCCGCCTCAGACCTCCAAAAGCTGCCGAGTGCGAAAACCGCAGTTTTGAGGGGTTCATCGGATGCGTCTATCGGTTTTCCGGAGATCCGATCCGGAAATCTGATGCTCAGAGCTGAATTTGCAGCTAATGAAATAATGGTAATTAAAAGGAAAACTGAAGCAGTTAGCTTCATTTTTGCACACACAAATGTTGAAATGACGCAATTACGGATAACTCCTTCATATTAAGAAATTTAAAACTTACAGGATTTTCGTACATAACCTCGAAAGTTTTAAATTATCGCATATAAAGATTAACAAATACATTTGCCACTTTTTTGTCACTTTCCACCCAATTTATTTTAAAAAAGACCTTTACACCCCAAAAGTATAATTTATTTGACAGTTTAAACACTAGTATATTTTTTGTGAGAAAAGCTCATAAATGTCATTGTCGGAGGGACAGAGTGGTCACTCGTCAGTTCTGAGCTTTTGACATCGTGCAACTTGAAATCTGGGTTTTTATATTTTTTTCGACTTAAAGATTTTGACAATTTACAGTTATTTGCACCCTAAAATATATTTCTTCCATTCCGTTATTCTTATTCCACGAGCTATATTATTTGATCAAATTTTTCAATTTTTCAAGTGACTTTTATGTTAAATTGAAATCATTTATGGTATATAAAACCTTTAAATATTAATATATATGGTGTCATATGATATTATCAAATTATTAATGAAATATATTAATTATAATTTTTATAAATTTAATCTAAGGAAGTAGTTTTTTTAGGCACTTTGCATCCAAACCAAATAAACCCTTGGGTTTTCGTAAAATGAGAGACTTTACAGGCAAAGTGGGCTAAACTGCTAAAAACGCAAACATTTACCTAATAAATAGAGGTCCGGTGGAGGGGTCAATTGCAAATTTTCCAAAGGGTGAGCGGGGCTGGTCACTTTTCCTTTCTTTTTCTCTTTTAAGTTTTAACCTGCCTATCGTCGGCAATTTCTCTCATTAATCGTCAGAAATTTTGACAAGGTAACCTCATCTTTATTAGTTTATTTAATTATAATTTGTGCCTGAGGATTTTTGAAAATCTATAAACTCCATTTGAAAAAAATAAATTAATGTTTTGCTTTATGTGTTTGAAGTGGTTATAAAATCGAGTACTGATCAAGGGATCTTGTCCAGTGTGTTTAAAATAAATGTTGGATGTTCATTTTTCGTACTGCTAATGTAATTTTAGGTTTCTGGGATCTTTGCTGTCTTATGGGTTTGTGATATTTTAGAATTTGATATGCAGGAAAATGAGTGATGTGGTGAATGATTGTTTGACCTGAAAGCTTTTTACTGTTATTGGATTATAGAAAAATACAACAAAGCACTGGGAAATTTTAACTTGGTTTTTGTGATTCTTAATTTTTGCACTGAATGATGGAGTCAGACTTGAAATAATTATGACTTTGATGTGTAAACAAGAAGATTTGGTTTTGATAATTATGCTGCTGATGAAGTTTAATGCAATACGTGTTGTTTGAAATCAATCCCTAATATTGTGGTCTTGTCATTGCTTATTATCAATCTTCACCTAAGTTCTTATACATGATGTTCAAAAGTAATGGCAGCAGAGAAAGACCAATTGGATGCTTTAGAAGAGAAACTCATAGAGGTGAAGTGTTGTATGCAAGAGTCAGAGGAAGATTCAAATAAGGAACTAACTATTCTCCGGCGTAGAGTCAAAACGTCTGCAACATTATTGACATACTTGAAATCGAAAGCACAAACTATGTCGGTTCCTCATTCGGCTCACACGGTTCCATTGAACATTGATATTATTTCTTTATCTGATGAAGAAGATGGAGTTTATATCAGTGGATTACTCAAAAGTGCAAAAATGGTTACAGATGTAATGGAAACTCTCGTAAAAAGGGTTATCATGGCAGAATTCGAAACTGAAATTCAGAAGGAAAAAATAACCGTGGAGAAGGAAGAACTCGAAAAGAAAGCAGTTCAAATTGAGAAAATGTCTATAAAAATAGAGGAGATGAAACAGTTAGCAAGTGAAGCTAATTGTATCTTAAATGAGGTGAGACAGAGGGTCAATGATTTGGTTGAAGAAACTTGTACACAAAGGCAACGAGCTTCTGAGAATGAGGAGGAGCTTTCTCGTGTTAAACAAGACTTTGAGTCCATGAAAACGTACTTGAGTACATTGCTTAACGTAAGAGAAAAACTTGTTTCATCGGAAAAGCAATTTCAGACAGTTGAAAGACGCTTTAAACGGTCAGTTTATCTATTGGAGTCAATATCTTTTATCCTTCCTATGTGGGATATATTTATCGACATGATTTAGTTTTGTTGTATTTGAAACAGACTTGTTGAGAAAACATCACAGTTGGAAAGTGAGAAGATGCAGAAGGAAAGTGAAGTGAAGAAACTAATGGAAGAGAATGTAAGGCTGAGTGCTTTACATGACAAGAAGGAGGCCCAACTTGTGGCCATGAATGAGCAGTGCAAACTTATGGCCCTCAATTCTTCTTCCAACATTTAGGCACTTGCTTTTCAAACTGCCAAGAGGAACATGTACTTGCTGCTATTTGGTTGTATTACTATTGCCTTGTTGAGAAATGTGTTCAATTTTATGAAATGCGATGTAAAGCTTGTACAAGTAAAACATTTCGGCATTATGCTGGGTTCAAATGTGATTATAATTTTATTCCAGCCAACCACAAAGCAAGTGTATTGAAAGCATGTAGTTATTTTGAGTTTGGCCAGGCAATGTCTGGCATATAATTTCCCAATAATCCGAGGCTACATTGCTTCGTAGTAGGAACCATCCGTTGGTTTGTTGAATTGCTTATTAAGGAGAATATTGCAATTTAGTTACCAGTGATTGAAAGCAATGTTGGTTCTGATCTGAACTTTATGAGATTTAATTTTTAGTCTCATTTCTTGATTTTTATGTGTGTGTGTGTGTGTCATCACCTCGTTTGGGGCCAAACATTGCAAAATCGAGACGATCTTTTATTTTTTATGAATCAAATTGAGATGTATGAAACTAATACTATTACACTACAATCACATTCACAACCACGTCCTTTGCCTGAAATTTATTTATTCAATGTTCCTTTTTTGTTTGAAGAGCTTGTTCGACATCAATCTCTTAATCTTATGCATCAATTGATTAAATTGTTCGGTGCATCATCCTATTCCCACAACTTAAATTATCTACAATTAAGTACTAATGAGGATTGCAATTACAATTACAAATTAATTACTAAAATCGCAAAAAATAGAAGAAGAAAGTTACAATTTCAAATTAATACAAAAAAGGCCGGATCGCATACGACTAGCATAATTCCAAAGAAGTTTTTGGCTTTAACTAGTTGAGTCGGTCGAATTGCATCTCCCTCTTGAAGCAAAATGCAAAAACTACTCTCTATCAAGCTGCTCTCTAAAATCCCCAAAAATGTCAATTCAGTCTCCCAAAAACCCATATTTTCATCAGCGTTCTTGAAAACAAATGCAAATCCGTTACATCAACAAACCTTTACCCAATATTCCGCCTTTTCCCATTCACATTTGTGGAAAAATCACAGTCAAATTGGAATTCTTGGGAGATTTCGAAATGGGTTTTTCTCGAACACCCTTTTAAAGGGTCAAATGAAACATTCTGTTAATAACAGAGTTTGTATTCATTTAAGAAGAAATTTCCACTCCTTTGATTCTCAGTACAGTGGCTGGTACTTTTCTACACTATCCTTTATGCTAATCATGATTTGAGTATATGTTTATGTTTATTAAAGTAAATGTTAAAATTTTATTTTATGGCTACTGTGCATATTAATGAAATTAGAGGAAGAGTATTTGTAATGCCACAGATTGACCACATATACTATCACCAAAGAGTGTATTTAAGAAGGGATTAGGTCTATTTAGAAATTACAACTCAAACATGCAAATATTCCAGTAGGAAACAAGGAAATTGTGTTGTGGATAGTGTTTATGAAATTAGATGGGGTGAAGTACAGAGTTTTACTGAATTAAAACAAGAAGATGCAAGCCTTAGTGCAATACTTTTCAAGTTACTTCTAGACAACACAAGTGGCAGTACATTGAGAACGATCTACTATAGAAGTACGGCACCATCAAGCACAACTGAAAGTTGCAAATCACCCCAAGGTGGAGATAATTAGAATTCTTCATGAATTAGTTGTCAAGTTTAGTTGCTTTATTTTCTCCTTATATCATGTCTTAATTAGAAGATTTTATTTCATTTTCACCATCCAACATTGCATAAATTGGTTTGTTCCTAATCTTTTTTCATGGTTCACTGAGAATTGTATTCGTTGCTTTTTTCGCTCATTTACTTTGAGCATTTGAGTATTATCGACAAGTTAGTATGTTTGTGTATGATTGTTTGCAGCTTCTTTTGGCCTATTGTACACTTTCTTATTTTACAGTCTCCCCCCTGATTACTTACTAATTTAGTACTTGTCTTCCAGTCTTGTTGCCCACATAGATGGCTTCAAGAACCTAGTAGAATGATTGTCAACTGAAAGCTCTTTTTTATTTTATTTTTTCTAATGTGATATACTTGCATGGTTAACTTTCTTTTTTATTAGAGTCGGCTAGCCTAGAGCCCTTATTATTGTCGAAGGGCCTTACTGCTTTTTTAGTTTTTTATTAAATATTTGGCATGTAAGCATACATAGACCATCTCGACCACTACTTTGAAGGGCTTAAACGTAAAGATATAAAAAAGTTACACTTTTTTATCTCTTACATGAAACTCCCTGCTAGATATAAACAGAGCAAGCATACTGGATGGAGGAAGTATTATTATACTAGCTTCCGCTGAAAGATCGTTTTTACTTTCTTTTTAGAAAAAAATAGTAAAGCATATCTATTATCAACTATGTCGAAGTTGTCATTTCATCTATGGAAAAAGTTATATCAGAGATATCATATATAAAAGGTAATCTTTTTAATAATGACAAAGGGCCCCGTTTTTTAGTTTCTCCTAGAGCCACGAAAAGATTAGAGCAGAGCGTGTTCTTTATGATAGTCGACTCTTGTTATATTGAGAGTTGTGTTGCACATGTTAGTTTTAATGAAATGGTTATGCTTCCTGACAACCAAGAAATAAAAGTTTTCAAGTGAACTTGCTATTCTTTATAGAGATGATAATTTTATCGCTGACATAGTTTACTAAGTAATGATCGCAAAATCGCTAATGTCTATTTGTTTCCCTGCTAATATAATGTTGGATTCTTTTGGAAAACTCTCTTTTTCACCAACCTTGCAGTCAAAAACCATTTTTTTTTGTATTTGCTTCTTGTTCCTATGAAATATAGGACTATTTCAAGATCAAAATATGGGAATTGCATGTGGAAGAATACCATTGTGTTTTTCTCGTTTCTAGGAGGTCAGTTCTTAGAAGGCTTACACCTGATGGAGTTGTGATAGGCTTGATTGTAACAAATGTAGCTGTTTTCATGTTATGGAGAGTTGCAGGACCTCGATTTATGGTGGAGAATTTTATGGTAAGTTGTTAATTAGTGAAAAAAGTGAAAAAACTATCGACATATATTAACTTACTATTTATTTTATTTTGCCAGGTTTCTGTAGACAATTTTGCAAGTGGTCGGTTTCACACGTTGATAACCTCTGCGTTCAGTCATAGAGACGCGTCACACCTTATTTCGAATATGATTGGACTCTACTTTTTCGGATTGAGTGTAAGATCCCATCACAGTCGCTGTTCCTCAGAATTTCAGCTTTTGATTTTGGCCCTATTTTATAGCTTGGCTTGGAGAACCATTAAAAAAGCGGTTGAGAATTCATTTTTTCTCATACTAGTAAAAAAAAAATGGTACTCATTTGGTAGCAAAGATTAGGTGGGATGAGGTCTTGTATTAGATTTTATCTCTTGGTTGGTACTTGGTACTGTTGATAAATAAAGTAGGTTGAAGTGATAGCCCTCCACTTTTATTCACTAAAGCAAATATAATTATCATATACAGAACCCATGATTATATAATCTTTATGGACAAACAACAAACTTAGCCTCGTTTTACTGATTTGTCGATAATCTATATTTTGGATGAACACGTTTGTATCATGTTATCTTCTTCATAATAACATAATTAATATCCCCCTTCATTTTATAGCAGCTGCTACTAAACTGGAAGTTCACAAGTTTTTTAGTTTGCAAAAGCACAAGTATATTTATGAAGATATGTGCTTTATGCCATTTATGTATAAAGAATTTATTACGATGTTAGCAATTTATACGAACTCTACTCTCTATTGGCCAGATGGGAAGAACTTTTGGACCTGAATATTTGCTGAAGTTGTATCTATCTGGAGCAGTTGTTGGTTCAATCTTTTATTTGGCATATCATGCCTTCATAGCTCCATCTTTCAAGGTAAATATTCATGTTATTGTATTAAAAACACCTTTAAGTGTTGTGGAAAACAGTAGTACTATCTTTATGGTGGAACGTTTGGATTGAAAGGAATGAAAGGATTTTTGAAGATAATGAGCACGTCGTTGAAGAGTTATGGGAGAGGATAAGATTCTGGACATCTACATGGTTGTTTAATTCTAAACTTTTTAGAGGCATCCCCTTTTTTATGTTACTTTCAGATTGGACGGCCTTGTAGTTTAGTTTGTTCCTACATTGTTTGGTTGTTCTTCCTATAACTAAGCTAAGCTATTCTTTCTAGTGCAACCTCTGCACTACCCCTTGTACTTTACCTTTATTAATATAAATGGTGTTGTTTCAAAAAAAAAAAAAACCTTTAAAATTTCATTCTTGTACACTTGTTGGATAATAAATAGAAATACAATATCGATTGATATCTATTTGAATTCCTTGTAGATACAAAATTCGACTTTCATTACTATTGATTGCTTTTGTTTACTTTTTTTATGTGCAGAACAAGCACAGGCTAGGTATTGATCCTTCAAAAATTCCAGGACTGGTAAGCATCCCTAGTTCATCTACTTAACTTTAATTATCAATTTCTTTTGCAACTAACTATATGCAGTGCAAAAGGGCACCAAATGCACGTATGCTCGCGGGCATACACACACACATACACACTGCTGTGAAGTTTTCTCCTGTGACATAAGGCTCCATTTGGATAGGTTTTCGTCTTTTTTCGCGGTTTCGCAAAACTGGGTCAAACCCATTCCAAATGAAGTTTGGGCATAGGTTTCACGAAACTCAGACTTCAACTTATATATCCAAACTGAAGGAACCTCAAACCTATAAAAGACATTGATTTACCACCTAGGAACTACTTTTTCTCTATAAAAATGCTGACTTGAAACCTACCACCCCCTTTTCCCCCTCAAACCCCAACATCCAAATTCAATCAAATCATCAGATTTAAAAAACCGCAAAACCCAACATCCAAACTTCAATCAAAATGGTGTTTCAATGGTTTCACTGATACCATCCAAACCATTTTTTCGAAACATCTAAATCACACACACATACGTAGGTACATACATTGATTGATATTAAAAAAAATTGATAACATATATTGTTAACTGTTAGATTGTTGAGCTGGTCTTTGCATATAGCCACATATTTGAATGATAACAATGTTCACCCTTGGTTTGATTATTATCGAGCTTGATATTGTGTTTGTATTACTTGATTTAATTGTTAGGTGAACCAAACTAAGTAGCTTGATATGTTTACATGATTAACTTCTCGTTTCGAACTTGAAAATTTATGAGATGTTAAATTTTTTGTTCAAACTTGGTTTGTTAAATGTATCGTGAAACAAGATAAAACAAATATTTATCAGTCTAATTCAAGCTGAATTTGATTTGATATTCAGTTCTAATTTCTTATGAGTTGATGATTATGCTTTTGCTTGTAGGGAGCAAGTGGAGCTGTAAATGCAATAATGCTGCTTGATATATTTCTCTATCCAACGAAGACCATTTTTTTTGACTTAATTATACCAATTCCAGCTATTTTACTGGTAAAAAGTCAAAATTACATATTGAAATATTATGGTAACAGAATAAAGGTAATCTTAACTTATTTTGGCCGCCAAATTTTATGACAGGGAATCTTTATTGTTGGTAAAGATATCTGGAGGATACTAGAGGTAATTCTTATCATTTGGTTTCTTTTTCTCTTCCCCTCTATTTTTAACTTGATAAATCATAATTATTATTTGTAATAAATCAACTCAGGATCTGATATAATATAGTAGGAGTTATATTGATTATACATATATATATATTTTTGTTTTTGAACAGGGGGATTCTGAAATTTCTGGATCTGCTCATTTGGGTGGAGCTACAGTTGCTGCTATAGCATGGGCGAGAAGTAGGAGGGGACGTTTCTTCGGACGGTTCTGAATTAATAATTTGAATTTGATTGATTGATTTGAGTATCCCAAATGCACTTTTGCTTGGGTTTAGTTTAGAGAAATTATGATTATGAATGTAAATTAAAATTGAAACAGACTATTAATCATCCTACCTAACCCCCTAGACTTTTTTCTCTTGTAGTTGTACGTACCCTACCAAAAAAACTTCAATTTCTTTAGTCTCCGGTTATTTGGAGAAGTGGTTTGGTGTTGGCTAAAAAAGGTGATGATATTGATATTTGATACCACAAGACAAGATGAAGGGAAGGGGGAGTTTTCTTTGAGCTCTTTGTGCATGTTAATTCATTAATCGTTCTTTCTTTGAGAACGTGAGTTAAGCCTTCATATATACAATTACAATGGGCTTAATTTCTTTTACCCCCTAAAGAAAGTTGATGCAATGAAGAACAAGCTTCCTGCTGCTACAAAGGCTGCAAATCATATATATCTTCTAATTTAAACTAAAATTAATTCACCTTCTTCAAAAGGTTATAATTAAACTAGTTGAGAATTATGTTTGCATTTCAAGAATATAAAAAAAAAATCGTAAAAAAAGGTGATGTTTGTTGTGAAATAATAGCAAAACTAAAAGTAACATTTTGCCAGGTACACATTGCCAAAAAAACTCAATATATTAGTTCGGCTTGCTAAATAAGATAAAATGTGATGGAGGGAGTACTTGCCATAACATTGTTAATTTCCGGGTGTAATTTCCTTATTTTCACAAACTTAGAGGGTTCAAGCTGCAAATGTCCCAAATATATATCACAAGTCAAGTTTGGAACTAAAAACCAGGATAGAAAAATAATAATATAACTGGTAAATAAATAGGAGTATTTCCGAATTACCACAACTCCCTTTGTTTTTCAATTAGAAATTGGGTCGGAAAAGTAAAAAATGGGAGGCGGAGGCGGTGGTAAAGAAGGGGACTGGGAATGTAGCAGCTGCCGCAACCGAAACTACGCCTTCAGATCCTTTTGCAATCGATGCAAGCAACCTCGCCTTTTAGTTGACACCAAAACCCCTGCCGATTCCAAGTGGCTTCCTCGTATTGGCGATTGGATTTGTACTGGTATATCACTCTTATACATTGATTTTTCAGCACTTTTTACTTTGTAGGGCAGAACATACTACTATTATGATTTCTGTGAATTTTGCTACAGCACCATGTCATATTGGTTAATCTTTTCACGAGTTTATATGCTGTGTATTTTTTTCTTTTCTTTTTGCAACCTAAACAAAAATGAAGGGATTGATGTATTTGATAGCTTCTTGGTCCCCAAAAAGAAATCAAAGTATAAGAAAAAAAGAAAGAAATGAAAGTGAAAGAAAATGTCAGTGAATCCAAGGAGTAGTTTCATAGCTGAAAAATGAATTTTCTGACCCACTAGAAACTAAATGGGCAAATGAGAAGTATATCATAGAAGTTGTCGTTGATGTCATAAACAACAAATTTTGAAAATAGTAATATGAAACTACCTTTTGAAGTATCTAACTCATTTCTAGTAGCTGGGATGCTGTGGAAAACAGATGCCAATAACATGAAATTTCTGTATTATTTTCGAATCAAAATTGCAGGATGAGCTTTATAGGGAAATCTTTCTATCAGGAAATGTGAAGAGAAGTTTGTAATCAGTTTTCCTACAATCCAAACACTATGTGGGAAAAAAGAGATTTCCCTTCATTTTTCCACACTTTCCCACAACCACCAACATGCTTTTAATGATTTGATAATGTGCTTTGGTAAAATAGGCAAATGGATTGATTGGTCAACAAGGCCATCGCACATTTAATCGTGGACGGTGGAAGAGATATTAGTTATGTTTCGAATGGCTAATAATGGCAAAAAGCATGTCATTGTGTCACTGGGAGTAGCTTAAAATTGATGACTGTCTGTTTACTCTCTTTACTTTTACGTGTGATGGATTCTGCTGTGATTACAGACAAAATTGATAGAGTTCATACTTTTTTCTTCATATATAGTTTTAGTTGTGGGATACCTGTTTGTTGCTGGGTTTGGTTGCTTAACAATCTTCAATTAGAACCAACATTCGTAAATATCTTTTTCTAGAACTCAAGTCGAAAACTTGCTACCTTTTCTCTTATTTTTGGTATTCAATGTGAAGAATTTATTGATAGATCGACCTGATAATACAACTCTTACACTTGGTAAAATTAGAATTCTTCATAATCCCAACGTCAGAATGCCTTAAATCCAGTAGTACACTTTATAAGGTGTCCATTTTTTGGAACCAGATCGCAGTTAAAACCCCTTTGACTACCTAGCCTATCATACCACTTAGAAAGACGGTGGTGAAAGTTGTCCCAAAACAAGCCTACTTCCTAGATCGGTCCCACTTTGCTTCTTTGAGACCGCACAACTTTAAAAGGTATGCGCGCTGATGGTTGTAATAACTTCTTGATGTAAGATTGCGTAGTGCTTTTATGAATTCTCTGAGTTTAAATGTTGTTGGGAGTTTATCCAAACTTATTCCCTGGTGATAATTTTGAATTTTAATAGACACAACGAAAAAAATCTTTGAAATGACTGGTAATGTGATGAGCATGACAACTTTTTATTATTACCTTACCTATTAAAATTGTTATTATTTTCTTTTTATATCTTCTGTTGCTCAATTTAGTCAGTCTTCTGTCATAAAAGAACTTGGTATCAGTTCGGTTGAGTTGTTTAATGTTTTCTATGTGTGTGTTTTTGTACTGGATGGTGGGTTGGCGTGCGTGTTCTTCACTTGTATTCTTTACCTGGCTGCATTCTGGGTTGGGTGTGTGTGCAATGGATCAATAGGTTGCACTAACAACAATTATGCTTCAAGAGAAAAGTGCAAAAAGTGTGGGCAACCAAAGGAGGTGGCAGCAATGCCAGCAGTTGCAGTCCCTGGAGCTTCTGTTTCTACTCATCCAACTTATTTTTCCAGGGCTCAAGGAGTGGAACAAATGGTGAATGTCAGATCTCTCCAACAATCGCTGTCTTTGAGCTCTAATTATCCCCTTGGAGGGGTTGATAAATATGGAAGCCAGCCTTATGGGCTGCACCCAACTTCTAGTTGGCACTTGAGAGGCAATGATGTATCTGGATTTCCATTTGGTAGCCAAACGAATCAACTTCCTCCTGTTTTGAATGGCAATGAATGGCGAAGTGGTGATTGGATGTGCACATGTGGCTTCCACAATTATTCTTCACGTGTACAGGTATGGCTGCGGATTATATGAGTTGCAATAGATGGATGGACAATTTTGGTCAAGATATAGATTAATTGTATGAAATGAATTGCTTGATTGTAAAAACTTAGAGAAATAAGAGGACATGATCATACCCAATATTTGTACTCTTGATAGGGTTTACAGGTAGATGGGGCTAGATAACTTGGTAGCTACAAGCCTACAACTGTAAGAAAGAAGGAACTAAGATAAGTCTTAGGTTAGAGTTGCAGGAATTTCAAGAATGAAGAAATACTTATAATGTTACTGAAACTCAGACCCTCAAAAGGACTTGTTACCAGGATCAACTCTATTTTCTGATTGCTTGTTCTTATTAGTTTACTGGTCAAACAATTTAATGATATTTTCTTCCAATTCAATTTAATCAATTAAAGAAAAGGAACACAAAGAAACAAATAAACCTATTTAAAACACATCTGAAAGAAAATAAAAATTGTTGCATCCATTTGGGTATCAAGGGGATATTTTATAGTCCAAACTTCCTACTGATAGGTATTGCATTTCAAATTATTGCATTTTTAAAACATAAACAAATTTACCTAAAATTTTGAAGTTATTCTGGATTGTAACATGGTACTTTGTTACTGAAATTATGCATCTTTATCTGTTGCCTTTGTAGTGCAAAAAATGCGATGCCCCTGCACCAATAGTGACACCTTCATCTCTGGTCAGCACTGCAGTTACAGGTTTGTGTAGTTATATAAGTTTGAAGTCAAAAGTTGTCAAAATTTGGTAAACAGGTGTTGGTTCTTGCTTGGCATTTAGTTACAGGTTTGTGTAGTTATATGATGTTTGTGCTTTCAGTTATTCTGTGAATGAGTTGTTATGTTCTCCATACTGTCGCTGGTGTACCTTTTTTATTTGCCATTGCTTGGCATTTATCTATCTACAATGACTTATTCAATTTCCAAAACTAGTTATTAACTTGCTTTCATCAGCTTGTTATTAAAAATTAGAAATAATTACACTCACCTCTCCTGAGGTTTCATTAAAAAAAAAAAACCTTCTTTAAGTTTCATCTTACAGATACATCCCAGCAATTTAGTGTTCAAAATTAAATGCTCCATTGAACTTTGGTCAAGTTTGGCCTTAAGTTTGACGTTGGTAAAAGATACCCTCTTTATATTAAGCATGGGATGAAGAAATGTGCTTGTAATTAATATCAACCTTAATGTGTGTATTTGTAAACTCAAAATAAGTAAAGAAAACATTAAAATTACTAATTTTTTTATAAAAGTACATGCACTAACATATTTTCCAAAGAGTAATTTTAAGACAATATTTTTATTTAATTAATTATTTTACATGAAATTATATGTTTTATAGATTTTAAGATTACAAGTATATTTTGAACCATTGAACTACAAAAAAGAAAGTATACAATTAGTATTTTAGTAACAAAAATTAGTTTTATGGAAATGAGTTGACCCATAGGATACGGATGTCATTGTGCCATTAAAATTTGATTAAAATTTAACATTTTCCTTGCTAGTAATAGTAGGGATAGGGCAAGGGTAACATTTTATAAAAATGCGCTTGTGATGTAGTCCCAAAATTGTAATTTTCCAGATTCTACCTATTTGCTTGTGCTCAACACTGTGATCTTGTTCTCTAGATGGGTCATACTATCTGAGCAAACCAATTATATTTAACTTTTTTCTGTTTTCTGTTAAAGCTCTTGGAACAAAACGAATGGCATCTGAAGAAATTCATAACTGGGATAATAAGAGACTGAATGCAGGACAAGTAAGAGATTTTGTTTCATCCTGAGCTTCAGATTAGATAATTGCTATCATCTACTCCTATTTCAGTTTGACTCTTTCTTTTCACCCTTTTATTAATTAAACTCACAGGCATACGGACTGCAGCAATCATATCCAGGGTATTTAAATAGTTTATACCCTCCCGTTCCCAATGGAAGCTCTGGAGTTGCCCGAAATTTGCAAGTCAACCTCCAAATGATGCATGCACCTGCAACTCCTACAGTTCTTGGGAAAGGGTAAAATAGGATTCCCTCTATGTAACGACTTTTGGTTGGCAGATATAGGCTCAATAGGAACTCGTTTATGTCCTATAGTTTCTTTTCAGTTCCCACTTTTCTTCTCCCCCTCTAGATTAGATTACAGAAAACTGAAATAATCCGGAAGGCCGAAGTAGTCAAAACAAATTAACAAAGTAGCCTTGTCATATTCTATGATAAAGCATGATAACTGATTTTCATTCTAGTATAGAAGTGACACGTAGAATTCCAAATAGAAGCATGTGTGGATAATCTAGATCTCTACAATACCAGCTGTCTCACCCAGAGAAGCATAAAGCATCCATGCGTAACTCTTATTCTTTCACCATTTATTTCATTTTAGATCTAATCAACTGCTGTATCCTACAGGGCAAAGCAATGGCGTGACGGGGACTGGATGTGCTCAAATTGCAATAATCACAATTATGCATCCCGGGCTCAATGTAATAGGTGAGTAATATCAAGTATGAACTTGATTCTTATGATTCTTGTATTGTTTAGGAGATCAAATTAATGATAATGTGATAAAGTTCATGCACTTGAAAAGCCATTGCTCTTGTGTTTTGTTGCAAAAGGTGTGGAAAGTGTTGGATAGTCAGTAATCAATATTCCTGCATTTTTCTTAGGTTTGGGATTGCAAGAAAATTGTTGGTGCAAGTACTTTCTTGATCGGTTCAACTTTAGCAGAATAGTATAATTGAAATATGATGCAAAATGCCGTAGAGAACCATTGGAATGCTTGTTTCGTTGAAAAATCTTTGCTTAGGATTGTTCCTCTACCAAATAATCCACCATTTTTTGAAAAAACAATAGCAGCTGCCTGTATCAGAAGAAATATAAAAAAAGTCCTAATTTGGTGAAATGCTAATAGTAGTTACCTTTCCTTTGTTATTTAAAAAAGAAAAGTGATTTTACCTCATATTTCCCCCCTTTTTGATAAGTATAGGAATTCTTGATAATGTGGCAAACTTTCATAACACCACCACCTTATATAAGCTAAAAGCACAAAGGAAAAAATACCTACAGATTTCCCTAAGTTTTTGTTGGTTGTACAATGATAAATGTGTTTTCTATGTCACTATTATTGTTTTGGATAATCTTGCATCATCAACGAATGTTTCAAATATACGCCTTGGATGCATTTAGGCTCAGGCTTTTCATGGTTCAAAGTTTTGGATTGAAAATAACCATTGAAACATGGTTTGTATGAAAAAGTAGAAATGTAGGCTCCTAATGGATCTGGGTTGCCGCAGGTCTCAACCCTCCTAGACGGGGCAAAACCCATTTGTATCTAGTTCCAGCTCATGCCAAGCCCATACTAGGTCCAGGCCCATCTCCCTGAACCTAATAAAATCTCTATAAAAGTCATTGATTTCACACCGACCACTTCTTTTTGATAGATGGACACCTACCATGTACTTTTTCCTTCCCAAACCCCAATATTTAACCTCAATCCTATACATATCTCAAAATTTCAAACCAACAAAACCTAACATCCAACTCGATCCAAATCGTGTTTGAAAGGTTTTCTCAAACAACCAAAACTTCAATTTTTCGAAAACACCATGCGAATCCGGGCCAGGACCGGTCCTTATGGACCCGTAGTGTTTCAGAGAAACATGTCAGGCCTATCCATGTTTAGATTGTTTGGAAATGTGAAAATAGATTTGGATTTGTTTTCTGATGTTAGGTTTTGGGAGAACTTGGTGATTTGAGTTTTTTAGAATAGAAGAATATGAAAATTTGTTGGAATGTGCTTTAAATGTTGGGTAGTAGAGGAATGTGGGCCCTTATGTTCTTTTTTATGAAAAGGCAGAGTTTCAAAGTTTTTGAAGTTTTCAATTTTGAAAACACGAAACAGACAAGCCTCCAAACTGGGTCATAAGTTTTTGTTGGACTAATAGTTTGGAAGCTAAATTGTGAGTATCTTACTCTTAAATAAAATATTTGTTCTAATTACTCATTAAAGTTTTGCATGTTTGATCTTGCGAAATCCCTCTTCATTGGATATATCTGTACATTTAGCTTAAGTATTAGTTTTCTTGAGAATCAAACATGAGTATCTGGAAATAACTTTCAAGATAGCCAGCATGAACGTAAAATAAGTCTTGTTTTTATTTCATACCCTTTTAAGTAAAAAAAACTTTTCCTAATGGTTTTCCTGACAATTAGGTTAGCCTCGGAGTTACTAATTTATGAAAATTGAGTATTTTGTTCAAATCTTCGGATTGACTTTTTTCTTATTATCTTTATTATTTGTTAGATTGCTTAGTACTTATAAGTTATGTAATTGTTGAAATACGAACAAATAATTATCCAATTATCCTATGTACACCATCTTTACCTTGTAGTTCACCTGGGCTAAACTGAGTTCTGTTATGCATTTACATTACAGGTGCAAAAGTCATAGAGAGACGCCTGGCCGACCCGTGAGTGTTTCATAGAAGAAGGGTTTTCTTATGTTAGCTTTGTTGCGATTCTTGAGTCAAAAAGAAAGATAAAGAGAAACCTTTGTATATGGCATCCATTGGAACGAGATATATTATTTGGAAGATTGTGGTTGATGCATGTAAAACTAGGATGTAAATTAACTGTGTCTCAATGTTCTTGTAAAGGAGAATAAACTCCAATTTTGAAGGAGCGGTGCTTTTGGCATGTTTTTTAGCTTCATGTTAAGTTATAGTCTCGTATTGGAGAAATTCTTCTGTGCAACTGTCACATGGTGGTACAATTTTTTTTATAAATTTTTAGTACTACGCAATTTGATGAGTCGATTTTGAAAGTGCAATACTTTTAAAGATTCATCAACATGTGATTGGGTTATTGATAATATTATCATCACCACAATATGGCGGATTTGAATTCAAATTCTTGTTAAAAGAAGTTTTCACATAGCGTGCATGACATATTAAGTTAGTTATAAGATCTCAATACCCTTTAGGAACCAAATAAATATTATGCTAAGCTTAACCACAATAAAGATTGGCTTAGTTCCACACCTCCACCTTATACCATGTAAATATGCTTATTTTGCACTCATGCACCTCAAAAAAAATTAGTAGCAGATTGCACATTGAAAGTCATGTTTTTGCTTGACTTTGCACCCTGTATGTTTATTCGGTCATTTGACTTACCACTGGAAAGATATTTTTTTAGTTAATAAAAAAACGACGATCGCTATGGATTTGAAATTTGTTGAGTGAGAAATAAAATTCTTAAATCCTAACTCATATATTTGAAATATTTCAAATGAAACAGGGTTATTTTCTGAGTAACTTATCAAATTTACCCTAACTTGCACATTTCACTCAAGTGATATTTTTGGAGGGAATAGACTAAAACACCCTCCAAATTGTGAGTCAAATGACTAGAAAAACAATTAGGGGTCAATTGAAGCGATACCGTGATTTTCAAGGTACAATATACTACTAATTTTTTTTTAGGATGTGAAGTACAAAACGAGTCTATTTTGATAATATAAAGGGATTAAGTCATTTCTATTTTATAAACACTACTCCTTTCAATTTTTTTTATTTGTCGCTCTTGCAAGAAAAAGTTCACTTTTATTTATAGTTTTAGGAGTTGAATGTATAATTAATTATTTTCTATCAATTTTATATTTTTGATTAATGCTTGAAAAGATAACCATTATTATACATCTTAACAATGGGCCATCCTCCAAAAAGATATTCAAAAAAAAATAAAAATGAGGGAGTATCTGAAAAGACATTCATATCCCCCGTGTATAAACTAATTATCATACGTGACCATCAAGTCTCAAACTTCAGATCATTTTCCTTTTCTTTCCCCACAGATTCTCTCTATCCCTAATAACATGGAAGATCCTTTTCTCCTCATTTACAACGCAGCTGAGCTCCGAATAGCCGCCGAGTTTTTATCCAATTGGCTCCCTTTTCTCACCCGCGGCCTCTGCAACTCCTGCGCTCAAATTTTGTCCGATCGCGTCCAATCGTTCAACACCGGTACTCACCCACGACCTCTCCTATCCTATATATATACAACATGTATCTGTTTTAGTTATATATTTGGGTCACTTCGTCGAATCTTTTTTTTGAAGTCTTGGCAAATATTTAAGTTTTTTACATGATTTGTAGCAATTTTGGAACTAAGATTCTATTAGGCGATTATATTATTTTATTTTCAGGTGTTGTGAGTATATTTGCTTTCATTTGTACTCCTTAGTTTAGGCATGTAAACTTATGATGATTTTAGGATTTTAGGATTTGATTTTGGTTATGAAGTTGGATGGTTCTGAAAACTGATGTTATGCAAACCCTGAATGTAGGACATAATTCCTCTGTATCGACTCCTGGTATCATAGATCTGAATCGTTGTGAAGAAGGCGGAAGCAGTTGCAGCACCCATTTCAATGGGAGCAGGAATAATGGTGCGGATAACGATGATAATGCAGATATACATTCATTGGGAAGTTGGAAAGATGAGGCAGAAGGGTTGTCAGAACATGCTTCCCGACTGTCATTAATAGGCGAAACATGCAACTCCTCAGCACCTCTTGAAAGCCCGGGGTCAAAAAAGTCTTGGGCAGATATGACTCAGGAGGATGAGCTTGCGGAAGAAGAAGAGAATGATGTCGGCAGTGAAATTCTCAATTTGATTGATTCTTTAGGAGAGGGAACATCACCCAATAAACCTAAGCCAAATTTAGCATTGTTGAGGGATCAGAGAGAGTACATTCAGTTTCGTAGTGTGAAGAGGCAGAAGGATTTCATATGTTTGGAAAGAGTTAATGGAAAATTTGCAAACATACTAGACGGTCTTGAGTTGCACACTGGCGTTTTCAGTGCTGCAGAACAGAAAAGGATTGTTAGGTATGTCGAACAACTCCAGGAGATGGGAAGAAACGGGAAGTTGAAAGGTGAGTTATTAAGATGCATTTAATTTAGGATATTGCTAGTTTCATTATTCACATCTTTAATTGGTCCACTGAAATCAGTAATTGAAGAATATATATATCTGCTTTCTGGCTGATCATTGACTTAGTTTTTATGATTCTGTTTCTACGTGAGGAAATGGTTATCTAATATACGACCTTAATTTCTATGGAGATCCTTATATTAAACCATATTTGGCTACCTGGATTATTTGTTTATTTTGGTCACTTAGGAATTTTTAATTTGCTAATTAGGGACTTATGAAATGATGTTTGTTGATAAGAAACCAAGGCTACTTTTAACGATTACCAACATCTTCAAATTTGAAAGCCAAGTGCAATGATTTTACCTATTCGAGAAATAGTACAAATGAAGAATTCAATAGTTCAAAGGGTATTGCCATACTTTCGGAACTATACAACCCCATGGCTGGATGAATGAACTTATATGATTTCTTTCCTGTCTGGTGGGCATCTGGTACTGTGTTTCTTAAACTCCAAATGTTTACTTTGTCTTTTCCAGGTCCAAGTTATTCCTAAATCTTTTAATAGATCAAAACCTTAATAACCATTGACTGTTTTTTTTTATTTGGGTCACTTTTTGTTTTTTAATGTCCTGAATTGGATTTTGATTTTGACAGCTTAAACTGATTTGTAATTTTTTCCTTCTGAGATTGTTTATTAATGTTTCTTTTTAAGTCAACTATTGCAGTTTTTGAATTTCTTTTTCTTATGAAGATTTCTACTTATTATATTCTTGATTCAAGGAGTACAATAATTGGCGGTTGGAGGCGTGGAGGTGCAGTACGGGGGTTGCATAACCTTTTTTGTTTCTTCACCATATTTGCTCGATTGGCTCAAATCTGCAAAAAACTGAATTTTTGAATTGTCGATTTGAAAAGTTTGGGATGTCCAATGATCTTGCTTCGTTAACCATACATTGGAACACCTCAACCCAACAAGATATATGAGCTACATACTACGTCGTGCAACAAACTTGAATTTATTTTTTCACAATACTTAGTAGGAATGAGGTCATTTTTCATTTTTTGTTTAGTATAATTTTGGAGAATCTAACGTTCTGCACGAAATAACACGTTTTCTGTGGTCCAATAAAACTATTTCCCCACCATACAAAAGTAAAGGAACGAGTTAATTGAATAAACAGTCTGCTGATATTAAAGCTTGATGAGTTTACATCATTTTTGTTCACAAGTGTGAATGCGTAATCCTATCTTGAAGAAATTGTAAATTTTCATTTATGTGCAGATGTATAGCCTGTAGGCACCCTTTTATAATGGTTTGTTCACACATGTGATTGCATAATCCTGTCTTGAAGAAATTGTTACTTTTCATTTCTGTGCAGATGTATAGCCTGTAAGTACCCCTTTGTAATGGTGACTGGTATTCATGGACACACATTTTGATGAAACTCATGTTGGATTTAAATTATTCAAATAGATATACACCGATTTTATTTCCAAAGATAGTATATTAAGTATGCTTCTTTTGAAAATTTAATTCTAGAACGCACTTATTCTGCACCTCAGAAGTGGATGAGGGGAAAGGGACGTGTAACTCTTCAATTTGGTTGCTGTTACAATTATGCCACTGTAAGTTTACCCTGCAATGTTTATTTGATTTAAAACGTTCATCCTTTTAGTAGATAACTCTTATGGTTTTAATATCGTGTTGCTGTAAATAAAATTTTGGGTGGCAGGATAAAAATGGTAATCCACCAGGCATCATCAAGAATGAATCAGTAGATCCTTTACCTAGTATGTTCAAGGTTATGATCAAAAGGCTTGTTAGGTGGCACGTTTTGCCTCCATCATGTATTCCTGATAGCTGTATTGTCAATATCTATGATAAGGGTGATTGTATACCTCCTCATATTGATAATCATGATTTTGTTAGACCATTTTGTACAGTTTCATTTCTTAGTGAATGTGAAATAGTCTTTGGATCGAACTTGAAAATAGTAGGTCCTGGTGAGTTTGCTGGTTCTTTTGCGATTCCCCTGCCTGTTGGGTAAGTATTTATAGCAGTAACACCAAATTATTCAGACTTTCTTCTTTCATTAATTAACTCACTGTGTCTTATCTCTACTAGATCTGTTCTTGTTATAAATGGAAATGGAGCTGACATAGCTAAACACTGTGTGCCTGCAGTTCCTACCAAAAGGTAAATATATAGGTGGTCAAATTGCTTTCTTGGTCTCACAGAACTGGACTCTCAGTACTTTTAGATCCGCCTTTCCATAAATAGCATACTCTCTGTTTTACACTTTTTTTACCATAGAATATTCCCTATTTTGCACTTTTGGTCTCATAGTCTTTGTTTTGCAATTTGTCACATAGGATATCTATGTTTTTGCACTTTTGGTCCATAAGATAGTCTTTGTCTTGTACTTTTGGTCAGAAATTGGAAAGAAAAAATAAACTTTGCCAAAACAATTATAATACGGGACCAAAAGTGCTATATCTGAAAATCTGGGACAATAAGTGCAATATCCAAATCTGTGGGACTACATTGTATTTTTGCCTATTTGGAAATGAGGATGATTCTCTCTGCTTTTTTCTCATGGTTATGGAAAGTTAGGCTGATTCTTATTTTGTACTATCGCTAGGATATCAATTACTTTTCGGAAAATGGATGAATCTAAATGGCCAGTCGGATATGTACCTGAACCTGATTTGCAAGGCCTTGAGCCAATTTCAGATGAAGTGGGGAAATCGAAGAATTATAATGGTTCAAGAAATGGGCGTTCTGGTGGAAGAGACGAGAGAGTAGAAACTCGTTACTCAGGTCGATTTCGGCAAGGTTATAATAATAACAGGCAAAGGTTCCCTGTTAAATCGAAAATATATGAACCTTCTACTTACGATTAATCACATAAGAATTGACTTGGTTAGTGCAGCATGGGTAAACATGAAAGAAATGTATGTACATTAAACTTCACGTTCATCTTTTATGTGGTATAAGATTTGATTTGGCTTGAGTTGTCTGTTTGGTGTGGCTGGCAACGGCGTCATGCATAATCCTTAACTAGATAGATACTAGTGCCTGGGTTCGGTCGATATTGATGGCTTTGATGACTGTCCTGTGTTCATTTCATGTTATGAGTAATTGAACATGGACGTATTGGAGGTAAAAATCTATCAATTTATGTTGAGAAAGTTCATGTCAGCTGTGTACTTCTGGTAGAAAATTTGTCTGGATTGTAAATTTTTTAGTTTCATTTGAAGAGAAAAGAGAAGGTTTACTCAAATATAATGTTTTTACATGTGATCAAATTTATAGTATTACGTTTGTTCTATTGTAGGAATTAAATGAGCCTCTTCAGAGTCTTCTTTTCCCTTCCTTGGATAACCCATGAAGCATAATATATGGTGCAAAATGAGAAGCAAAAAGATGTTTTTGGTAGATGCTCTCTACACATAATGATGAAGTAGCACAAGTCTAGAACCTACATGCAGTTGTATTGTACGGTACCTTTCATAAATAGAGTCTGTGTGTTTGCTATTTAAACTTTGAAAAGAAAAGAAAAAAAATCATACATTTGCTAACAAGAAGTTGATGGAACATTATATATAGCATCCTAAACTCTCATTTCCATGTTAAAGTATTCATAATGACTTAAGCATCATAGTGACTTCACCCCTTGTTTTGAAGGAAGGATAAGTAAGAGTGGCCGGGTTGAAGAGACAAGACGCATTACCAAACTCGATCAATTTCGGGATCAACCTTTACTTGGATCCAAATTGAAATAAACCGCATCAATAGGGCAAGGTCATTTCAACCCTAGTTTAAAGATCGAATCTTCTTGGAGAGCCCTTGCAAGCAAGCAAGCAAGATCGAATCTCCCACGAGCCTCGAGTTTGAGATGTTTAGGGACTGATTAGTAGGCTTTATTTAATTTAATCTATAACCATAGACATGAAGGGTTTTTTTTAATGGACTTCCTCCCTGTTTGGATTGGGCTTATTTCAGTTCCACCGGGTGTAATATCTTAGTCTGAAGAAGTGGTGTTTCATATGAACCGAATAGACACGGATCTTAATCGATTTAGGCTGAATTTGGACTTTGGAATTGTGCCAAAATAAATTAACTAATAATAATATTCTTTGCCTAAGCCCAATACCGTGTAGGTCCCCTACCCCTCTAAAAAAATGGGTATCCTTATTCACCCAAGAGACAGCTCTGCGGTTGCGAGTAGCTTTCATATCATTAATAATAATAATAATAATAATAATGTAAGCAAAAGCATATATAGTCATATAGGAAATAGATATTAAGACAAGCCAACATCAAAGCATGCATATATGAATAGCTATCCGTTCAATCCGGAGGTAGATGAAATTAATTAACAAAAATACCAACTAATTCTTACATAAAAATAAATGCACATGTACATGTTTTCAAATTTGAAGATATATAGCAACCACATGTACGTATATATATATATATATATATATATATATATATATATAAAATAAATATACAGAGTAGTATTAATTATTAGTATATATAAAGAATCATCTCTATCTTTAATTTTTCTTGTTTTAAGTAAATTATTATAAATGATTGCAGAAGAGTTCAGTTTCCCTGTAATCAACACTGTTACAAATCTAACAGTTTTACCTCCCCTGTGGAGAATTTCTTCTATCAATTATAACCATTCTGATGCTGAAGAAAATAAAAGGAATAAAGGAAAGATTTTTCGAAGAAGTTTTTCGGAAGTAGAAGGGCGAATCGCTAAGAATGATGAAGAAAAAGCAAAAGAAGATGAAGAAGAAAAGATGGACATGTTGTGGGAAGATTTGAATGAAGAAATTAGTAGCGGGTCGGATTTTGAATATTGTGGTATAATTAATAATAATATTGAAGATAGTACTGGGGATGGTGTTTATAAAGGAGAGTTAATTAGTAATGTGAATGAAATGAAAATGTACTCATCATCATCAAAGGCATGCGGAGGAGGTTTTAAGACAAAGACAAACAAGTTGGAATTGGTTGTGAAGATGTTGAAGAAGCTACAGAGTATGGCTCGGACCAAGAACAACAGACCTTCTAATAATTAGTCCTTAATTCCATTAATTAATATACGGACTGATCTTTAATTAATGATTTATTATTTATGTACTGGTCTGAGCTCATGTACTATTATTATTGGATTCTATATTCTAAACACACAAATACACAATAGATAGATTTCTGTATTAATACATACATTCAGACATATTATATGGAGAATTAAATGATTAAGTTTTTTTTCGAAATAGTTGTTTTCATTTTTTCCTTTTACTTTTTGTTACTCTACTTATTATGGGATGAGGCAATGGGGCTGTAAAAAGTGAGAAAAGAAAAAACAAATCTAACTTAAATCTGGTATAAATTCATTTTACTTACTCATTGCTATATCTATCTTTATATGTATGTACTATATATTAATTCTCTTGGTTTTCATGTTGCTTCTTAATAAAAATCATTAAACAAGGGTCAAGTAGGCCTCCTTTTTTTTTAAGGGATAATGGAAAATATTGTTGTAAAATATTTATTTGATTAAGTGATTATGTGAAGAAATTGATGAACAATGGTGATAATTGTAAAGAGAGAGATAACACCAGAGAGAAAAACGAACGTGTATAAATTGGGGGATCTCATTTGGGGAGGGGAGATATCTTATTAATAATCAAGTTGTTACATGGGGAGTTACAAATCCAACAAAGTATGGTAAGTGGGATTGTGGATAATTATTACAAGATAAATCCCTAAACTATTAAAATACTAAATAGGAATACCCACCAATATATATTATTTAAAACAAATATAATTTATTTGAAAAACTGAATAATACACAAAAAGAGAAACAACATATGCTAAAGAAAATAAAGCTTTTTTATTTTTAGAACTTATTATTCGAACATGAACTAAAAAAAAAAAAGGTGGAATCTTTACCAAAACTGCGGAACTCCTACTCCTTCAAAATAGGAGTGAAATTTCCTTTCAAAAATTCGATCAATTAACCCGAACAGCCCTACCTGTATTTATTAATGTATCTGAATTCAAACGGGCAACTTATATTTGAATTGTTATAAATCCGCCCCATTTAAAATCTGATTTGAATGGGTGTGAATCTCAAAAGGTCTTAATTACCTAACTCCATAAGGATTCAATTATATTTCCTACATGTATTTATTAATGGATGGGGGGCTCAAAGCTCTGGAACCCTGGAACTGGACCTAGTCTTCCTCGAGACCTGTCTGATAATCTTTAATGGCAGGGTTCCGAAATGGAATTAATTATATTTTGAAGATTTGCTCACTCTCACATTTATTTTTAGTTTTAATTTTGTTTTTTAATATTAATATTAATAATAGTAATACTTATTAGTACTTGTAATTAAATTATTAATTATATTAAAATATTAAAATTAAAGAGAGTAATTAATTAAGTAAATTAAAACTAATACATAATCAAATTAAAAAATTTTGGCTACATATATTTATTAAATACTAGTAAATATACAATAAATATACTAAATAAATTTTATTAAATAATATAATTATACATATTTAATTTAATTTAATAGGAAATTTTAATTTTATTAATTTTTTTTAGTATATATATTATTTTTTTCTAAGTATATATATTAAATTTTTAAGTATATATATTATTTTTTTCTATTTTAATTTATTTAAAAAATAGTTTTTTTTTTTATAAAAAAAAAGAATATCCACTCAGGGGATGTCAAGTTGCGTCCCCTAACTTAAAGAGGGGCGCGCATATTTTCTTCTTTAATTGCCCCATGCCGCCCCAGTCCCAACCCCTTCTTCCACTGGAGATGACTTATCCGCAGCAGGCCCACCCTCGCTCGAGCCCATGGAGATGGCCTTACATATCGATCCAATTAATTTTTCAAATGCTATAATATCCAAAAAAAACCATTAATAATCGAGTCAGGTTCTAGGATTTAGTTGGCAAGTTTTCTTCCTATTAGTTGCCTGCATCAATTCCAAAAAGTAGTTGTGAGCCTTTCGTGGTTTCAAAACTTAAAAATTGGAATGCAGTAAGGGGTATATTTGTCATTATAAAAGAAGTAGTAATTTTTTCAGTAAATGATATTTTGCACATTCAAATTGTAGTGAAGTATATAGTACTTCCTTTTTTTTTTTTTTTTTTTTTGGCAAAAATCATCTTATTAGGGTGCAGTGCAAATATATATATTCCGTGCAAAAATACTAGTACTCCAATTGGAGGGGGCGTGCAAAAGTCATATCTAAATATCAAATGTTCTAAATTTTCCTTTTATTTTGGTTTTCTTTCAAGCTGAGCTACATAGAAGAAAAGGGGGAAATATGGAGTTGGAATCGGTCAAGAAATTCGTGGAGAAGGAAGGAGGCGACTATGAATTCACTGTGGATTCAATGCCGCCTAAATTCATTGAACCAATTGTGATGCAGGGCATCAAAATCGACCACATCGAACGCGGCCGAATTCTTTGCTCCTTTACTGTTCCTCCTCGTCTTCTGGTATAAGTAATTCCCCCCCCCCCCCCCCCCCTCCCTTTTTTTTAATTTGACTTAATTGACTACTGATCGATTGATTGATTGATTAATAAATTATTGGTGGTGAAGAATACCGGAAACTCATTGCACGGCGGGGCCACGGCGGCGCTGGTGGACATAGTCGGGTCGGCTGCAATTATCACGATGGGTGCTTCGACTTCTGGTGTCTCCGTTGAGATTAATGTTTCCTACCTGGACGGCGCTTATGTTGGTGTAAGTAATAAGTTCTTTAATTAATTAGCTATTTTGCTTCCTTAGATATCTTCTTTTCTCCAGTTTCCTGGTGAATTTCCCTTGTGAATTTGCACAATCTTTTTCAGTGTTCGGCTTAAGGTTGCCTCATGTTAGGTTTTTCTGATTTCCCATAATTTGATAATGGTTTGCCCCTTGTCATGTATGCTTGTTTGTGTATGATGCAAACTAAACACATTTTGATCGTGTATCAAAATTTCCATCATTTCAGTGGGAACCATAGAAATATTTCATTTTTTGAATCAATGGATCAAAAAAGTTTTCAATGCTTCAAACTATTTACAATTCTCTCCTTTTTAACTCATAAACCCCCAGGTTCTCTTGCATTCGATTCTTTATAAATTAACCTTTATTTTGACTGACCCTTCTGGTGGCAATGCTTCAGTTGGCTTAGATTGGTTCGGATAAATAATTCAATAATGATGCTGCTGCTGATATATGCTTCCATATTGCTTGCTTCTTCTTTTGTGAAACGTTGGATGTTGTACTCCTAGTAACGAGCTTAGCTTGTTTCCTATGTAATTGTTATTTGCTATAGTCACTTAACCTTGGATCTAAATGATAACCTGAAACTCGGTTTGCAAGACATGTATAACTTAGCGCTTTCCTTCCCAATCTATGATTTTGCATATCTTCATGAGATAAGATTATATACTTCAGCGCTCGTTGAATTTGTTAGAATTTTTGTCTTGAAGTTCCATTAATTGGCAAAATAGTTTTTTTTACCTACAAAAATTCATCATTTTTGTCCATTTATTTCCAGGAGGAAATTGAGATAGAATCGAAAGTAATACGTGTTGGAAAGGCGCTTGCTGTTGTGAGTGTGGAGTTTCGGAATAAAAGGACGGGCAAAATCATTGCTCAGGGGCGCCATACAAAGTACCTGATTGTTCCCAGTAAGATGTGAGCAATTTGCTCTGAAGTCGATTACAGTTATGCTTCAAAATAAGAAAATGAGTGTTAATTGAGATAAACGTTGCTAAGTAGTAGATGTCATTGTCAACAAAAATTATTTGCAGACATCTACCCCTAAACTCAGAAGTTTTAAACAAAGCTCACACTCTGTGGTGGTGATGGCAATTATATATTGTTTATTTATTGGAGAAATAAAAAGGTAATTATCGTTTTTATGAGATAGAGATATTAATATGTTCTAAATTATAAGGATAAATTACGATTATCTCAGATTACGAAAAAAAAACTTCACGTATTGGATATTACAAAATTCCCCCTCAAATTTGTCACCTTCTTATTGGCTTAATCCCACTTTGCACCCTACAAATAGGAGCATTTTCCACTTTGCACCCTACAAAAAAATTTATCCCACTTTGCACCCTACAAACCACTATTTCATTTCAAATTGCATCCTCAATCATTTTCAACTCATTTAAGTTGTTGAAGTAAGGGTAAATTCGTCCATTTATCACCCCAATTTCCCTCCAAAAATATTATAAGGGCAAAATTGACATATCAACATAATAACTTTAAAAAAAAACCCAAAAATTATCTTTTCACCACTGTAGTAGATTAACTCTACTATGCGGAAATCAAATACATAAATATTCACCACTTTTGTATATATAAGCAACTACATCATGCTCATTATTGCATCCAAACAAAAGAAGATGCTCATTACTTAATTGAAACAAAACAAACTACATTATCTAATTAAACCATTAAAATTAAACTTAAAATTGCACCCAAATTGTATCCAGGTTAAATATTATAACAAAAGCATACTCCAAATTAGTCTAACACAAGTTTACTCGACTATACCAGTAGACGAACAAAAGCAAAATATTAGTCTAATGTCATCAAACATCATATATTTAAGTCTTTACACAAGCCAAAAAAAATGCAGTATTTGGAGTCTAATGTCCTAGTACAGCAACAAAGTGCAGTCAAGCAACAACAAAATGCCCTTCCACTCTAAACACCCGTCACAACATATTCAGATGGCCCTGGATCACCCTGTCATTAATCATCAAATACCTCATCAAATTAATATGAAAAATAATACTAAAAATCCACCCAAATCAAAAATATATATGATCATACCTGCAAATCAATTGTAGTCATTGTTTCAGTTGCTTGGTTCTATATATAAAAGTTAAAAGTTTGGATATAAGTCATGATAAATTATATAAAACTAAAATTGCATAATTTATACATACTTTAGGCTTTTTTGAAGAGGTTGCACTTGATTCAACCTTGCAACTTTTTTTGTTATGTCCTTGTAATCCACAATTAGAACAAAAGTACTTGTAGCCATTTCTTTTCAATTTTTTTCCATTTTCTTTATCTTCAATCAACTCATTTGGATCTTTTCTTCTTGCATATTTCTTTGGTCTTCCAGCATTTTTAGATTTCTCAGGCCATGGCACTAATGATAGAATTTCAGATTTTGGGCACTCATCATTTCCTTTGATTGGCTTCAACATATGATTGTATGCTTTAATGTAAGTGGATTTTTTGTACCAATGGGACACAAATTATTTTCATAAACTTACCATAAATCGAACCCAATTCATTCTCTTTTCTTAGCACCCAACCCATTTTTCTTCAAACATAAAAAAGAATAAGACGGAAGTGGAGAGGACTTGAAGAAGAAATAGGAGAAATTTGAAATATGGTAAACCCTAAGACCCCGTTTTGTTTTCTATTTTCCAGATTTTTTTTTTAAGTTATTATGTTGATATGTCAATTTTGCCCTTACAATATTTTTGGAGGGAAATTGGGGTGATAAATGGACGAATTTACCTTTACTCCAACAACTTAAATGGGTTGAAAATGAAATGAAAGAGTGGTTTGTAGGGTGCAAAGTGGAATAAATTTTTTTATAGGGTGCAAAGTGAAAAATGCTCCTATTTGTTGGGTACAAAATGGGATTAAGGCCCTTCTTATTATCAAATTTGGGTACCATATATCCTATAAATTATTAAAATAATAATCATATATCTACTATCAACCAATATAAGAAGCAGGTGAAATTGGGCCAATACGCCGATCCATATAAATCCTTGTGACTTGAAAATACTGAGGTAAAATAAATCCAAACAAGGATAGATTTGGACAAATTGGTTCCAACAATCTCCCCCAGACAGACACCCGTGAGTTCCTTTAAAATAATGGATGAATAATAAATTGTAGGTATAATATTAACAATTGTAATAAAACAAAATCTTATTCTTTAATTATTTAAACATTGTGCTGCAAATCATAGCAACACGTGTGTCCGCGCATACTGTGTCTGAAACATGCTTGCCTGCCAGAACAACCGACCTTAAAAGCAAGATACTATGATGTACTAAAAGTCTTACAATACATTCATGATTTCCGATTTACTTTCTATGCCATCTTTTCTTGCAATTTTCATATTATATTTGCTGGTGTTTCTTAATCGTGGGCACCCAATGCCTCAGCATGCATCGACTATTGGGAAAAGGGTTTCCCATCAGATCCAATTAGATTAGCCATTCAAAATTTAACTCGAATTTATCAAAGAGATCTCATTTGTGTTCAATACGTATGACATAACGAATCAAACTCACCATTTTTCGTTTGATAGCTTTTAAAAGTTAGATCTTACTTTAAGCTCAAAATGATTTTATATATGGCAAAATTGCAGAAAAGGTCCCAAACTAATTGGCAATTTTGGGTTTTCGTCCCACACTTTATCACCTCACCGAATTTCGTCCCGTAATTTTATTTTTTTTTGAAATTTCGTCCCGCCGTTAAGTATTAGACGGAAATTGCACACGTGGCCGTTAAATTGCCACGTGGCTGCTTATGTGTCATGATGACGTGGCAATTAGCATGACCAATTATACAAGATTGCAGAATTAGTCCCAAACTAATTACAAATTTTGGTTTTTCGTCCCAAACTAATTACAAATTTTGGTTTTTCGTCCCAAACTAATTACAAATTTTGATTTTTCATCTCAAACTATATCAATTAGCCAAATTTCATCCCGTGATTTACCATTTTGCATGAATTTAATCCCACTATAAATTTCTAATTTAATAAAAATGACGATTCAATCTTTTATATTTTCTTTTCCAAGAAAAATAGTATGAATTTTCGAAACTCCTATGCTCTTTTGAGAAATAAAATTCTCATGTCATTTCATTAGAAAAATATTGTGTGTTCTTTTTTAGTATTAAAATATTATAAATATTTTTAATACTAAAAAAGAACACAATATCAATGTTGATTAGGCGCTAATCAAAATTTCATCAGCACAATTATTATCCAAACTGAAGATTTCTTCCGGAACAAGCATATTTGCAAATTGGAAAATATGAAATTTATTGAGAAAAAATGAAACATTATGAACATGTGAATAACATAGTCAATAATGTCAATATTTATAATATTTTAATATTATAATATTTTAATACTAAAAAAAAAGGCACAATATTTTTCTAATGAAATGACATGAGAATTTTATTTCTCAAAAGAGCATAGGAGTTTCGAAAATTCATATTATTTTTCTTGAAAAAGAAAATGTAAAAGATTGAATCGTCATTTTTATTAAATTAGAAATTTGTAGTGGGACTAAATTCATGCAAAATGGTAAATCACGGGATGAAATTTGGCTAATTGATATAGTTTAGGACGAAAAATCAAAATTTGTAATTAGTTTGGGACGAAAAACCAAAATTTTTAATTAGTTTGGGACTAATTCTGCAATCTTGTATAATTGGTCATGCTAATTGCCACGTCATCATGACACGTAAGCAGCCACGTGGCAATTTAACGGCCACGTGTGCAATTTCCGTTTAATACTTAACGGCGGGACGAAATTCCAAAAAAAAATAAAATTACGGGACGAAATTCGGTGAGGTGATAAAGTGTGGGACGAAAACCCAAAATTGCCAATTAGTTTGGGACCTTTTCTGCAATTTTGCCTTTATATATTTATAACTATTTTGAGGAAGCAACTAAAATATATGATAAAATCTAAAATTTGTAGTATTAAAATGTGAAACCTTCATATCAGAAAACAAGATTATATAGTTATAAAAAGGGAGAAGCTAAAGGGAATATCAGAGTTGGATTCATCACTTTGTTTTTTACTCTGTAAATCCTAGTCCAAAAGCTTGCCCCAAGTTAATTGTTTTTCTCATTGTTCTTCTCCCAATTCCTCCATTTCCTTTTCTCATCATAGCTGCAAATTCCGCATAATCTATCTGTCCATCCTGCATTTAACATTGTAATTAGAGTACGAAATTCCCTCTTAATACGATTTTTGGAAAACATGCATGGAATAGAAAACTGACATTATCTTGATCAATCTCTCTGATCATCTCATCAAGATGAAGTTCACTTAAACCAAATTCTTTGCAGGCTTGTTGAAGCTCATCAATGGTTATATAACCACTACCATCTTTATCAAAGAAAGAGAAGGCTGAAACCAAATTGTCCTCTCTTTCTAACTTGTTCAAATGCACAGTAGCTGCAAGAAACTCCCCATAATCTATCGTTCCACTATTATCAATGTCCGCCTACAAAAAAACCACAAAAGAAATGAGATTGAAAAGGCAATATGCATTCTTTCTTATACTCGTTTAGACTAGTAGCGAGTACAAGTACAAGTCTCTTACTGCATCCATAAGATCTTTAATTTCGGACTCCATGAGCTCAGAGCCAACTCGCTTTAAACCATCTTTGAGTTCATCAAAAGTTATTGTTCCACTATCGTCTGTATCTATCATTCTGAATAACTCCTTTAGACCCCCAATTTCCTCTTCAGACAATCTATCTGCAATTACCTACAAAAGATTGGGAGAATACATAGGAAAATTAAATCATTAGACCGTGTATGTAATGTTGAGCAATCAAGTTTTTACATCTCCACAGAAACTGTGTAAACTGTAGAAAAATTTATAAAATTACTCCAAGGTCTTGATAGTTTTATTTTCATCGTTTCAATTTTATCTCGAAGTTTCACTGATCGAAGGTGGACACATCTCCCTTTCTATGATAATTGAATAGTAACAATCATGTTAGACCCCTTAACCTTTCAAACTGTACTACAATCCACTCCTTAAAATTTTGACAGTTTCACGTTTAGATCCCCAATTATGCCACGAAGGAATGGCTAAAGTTAGAGAACTGCAACAACTTTAAATGGATATAAGTATAAATGCAAAATGCTAGGAAGTAGGAACCAAACTATAAAATGGCTCAAAAATAAGGGAATAAAGTGTGATTTTCCTCTGCAAATGTAAAAAATCATTCTCTAACAGGCCCGAGCAGAAGACATCAATCACTTCAACTTTTATCATGACATCAGAACACTATGCATCTATTCACCGGATAAAATTATTTCATTAGACAACATAAATAGACCACAAAACATGAAACATATTCTGGGTCTGTAAAGTTCGGATAGATTCAACCGAGCCAGACTCATAATAAATCATATAACTTCACAAACAACCTAATATAGATGCTACCATATAAAAATTCTCATAAAATCCTTACACGTAAAGCCATCTTCTTGAGTTTGTTCATGGCAGAGAACTGTTTGAGACGTGATAAAACTGCAGAATCAAGTGGCTTATCAGGAGCCATTGTGTCATCAACAATCCATGGATGACCTGTTTGTCAGATTGGAAAAAAAAAATTTGAAATCAAAGATAAATTGTGTCAGAGGACCAGGACATACTGAGGTATTCATTACACATAAAAGTTTCTTACATAGAACTTCATGTGCAGTTAACCTTGTCTTTGGATTCCTATCAAGCATTTTTCTTATCAAATCCTTGGCAACATCTGAAATTCCAGGCCATGGTTCAGAATCAAAATCCAGTTTTCCTCGTAATATCTGGCGAAAAATTCCCATCTCAGTTTCTGGCGAAGAAAAAAAGAAAGAGAGATTAGGCATTGGTAGTAGAAGTAGCAAAAAGAAAAATTCAAATGCGAAAGACAAAAAAAAATAGTACATTCAGAGCAGAATATAATCAGAATCTGGGGTATAGAAATGGACAAATAAATAACTTGGGGAAGAAAATACCTGCCCAGAAAGGCGGAACACCACTGAGTAAAATGTATAAAATAACCCCTGCACTCCAAACATCTGCCTCGGGTCCATAATGCTTTCTCAGAACCTCGGGTGCAACATAATAAGGACTTCCCACAACATCGCAAAAAGTTTCATCTAAAAAGGATAGAAAATTCGAAACCAGCAATTCCACATTAGAAATGACAAGTTTAAGAGCAAAAACGGGTTCCAGTCCCTAGGAGTGTAAGGCTGGGCCAAATACTTGGATCATGAAATATTAAACAACATCCAGCCGTTATGACTAGAGAATGTTATAAGTCACACAAGTCAAGTAAATAGATGCAACAGCAAATTCTCTTTACAACAGACACATTCTTATGTGTATTTGAGAAAGATATTGTTATAAATCAGGGAGAAATTTAATCGCTAGCTAATGAAGTGTGAAACACAAGGCCATATAAACCTCAGATAGATATCTTTCATTTACCGATGTGGGATCCAAGTAATAATTTAATGACCTAGGGAGAGAACAAGTTTCTTAGATAAGTAGGAATTATTAGAGTAGAACTTGATCATAAACATCTTAACATATGTATTTCGATTTTACTAGGATGAATCGCACTTATTGATTTGCATCTTGAGCAACTTCAATTCCTGGTGCAGCTGGTGCTTCTTATGGAATTATAAAGAAAATCATAACATATTATTTCTAAGTATGAGGAATGATAACCCACTTTAAGAAAAACACGCTTTTTCAGAGATTAATAAGATGGATACAAGTCTAATAATCTTTATTATTTTTTTGGTTTCCAAATGGTATAAAAGTTCTTGGACCTAACTTAATCTCTTTCAAACTTGGATAGCCACATTGTGGTTACTAGAACATTTCACTAGACCAATCACTTGTTGGTATAAGTCTAATAATCTAATTGCACAAACATATATGATTTTTGAAACTGCATTCTTCACACAAGTGAAGCTTCCAAATACATACTAAAACAACACAATAGAAAACAACAAAAACAGAGCAGTGGTAAGATCAAATAAAAATCAATCACATAAAACATTAAAAATCAAATCATATATCAAAACACCCAAATATGTTTGGAGAAAATGAGTTAAAGAATATTCAAGCAAGCAAGAAAAACCTGGCTTATAGAAAACAGAGAGGCCAAAATCAGTAGCCTTAAGAGCTGCATCTTCATCAGCACTAATAAACAAGAAATTCTCAGGCTTCAAATCTCTATGCATAACCCCTAAAGAATGACAAGCCTCCACAACACCTACAATAGTACTAATTAACTTTGCAGCTTCTTTTTCACTATAATGCCCTTTCTGAACAATCCTATCAAAGAGTTCCCCACCAGCACACAATTCCATGACTATGTGCACAAACAAAGCATCCTCATAAGTACCCTTTATTCTAACAACATTAGGATGTTCAGACAGATGATGCATTATTTGAATCTCTCTCCAAACATCCTCATAATCCTCTTTGCAAATCAGTTTCTTTTTGGGTATAGACTTGCAGGCATAAAGAATGCCACTTGATTTCTCGGTGCAGAGAAAAGTGACACCAAATTGGCCTTGCCCAAGTTTCTTGCTTAGGGTGTAGAGACTTTGAAGGGTTGGTGTTCTATAGGGGAGGACCCATGTGGGTTTTTGTCTGAAAAAAGTTGGTTTCTTGATCTCTGGTGGTTTGGTGGGATTTTCATTCTGATTGTTTAGTGGGGGTGGATTTGACGACGACGACGACGACATAGTTATATGTATGTATATGGTTTTTTTACTGTATGATGAATCTTGGATTTGGTAGAATTTGTTTGGGTTTTGCGAAATGGAGAAGAAGAGAGGAAGAAGAGGAGAAGTGAAAAAGATTTAGACTTGACTCATCTCTTCTCCTTTTCTTCTTGGAAATTGTACGGCTATTGGCCCTTTCTCATTTAGTAAATGACTTATTTATCCCCACTTGTTATTAAATTATACTAATATTTCAACTTCAATAATTACATATTTACAATATCTATTGTTAATTAGTATATGACTAGACATCATAGACTTAAGTATCCCCACGGGAACTACATTTCATCTTAATTGTCGCTTTATAGATATTTTCATGTTTCAAATTAATTATTATTAATTATATATATTTCAAATTTTATTCTTATTGAATAAGAAATCATTGAAGGAGATATATAAGAATCTGGATAGACAAGGGGTATTTAGGTATAATTGTAAATATTTAGGCTAATTAATAGCTTTCTTAATACATGTACAAAATCCCAAAACGACAATTAAAATAAAATTGAGGGACTACGTCTTAGTGTTTGCAAAGCTTCGAGAAATTGAGTCAACGTCAATCCAAATAATGTTTGGATCTAAATTTCGTGAAACTTAAGATTCAATTATATATTCAAATTTAACAAAATTTAGATTGATATATTTCATCCACATATTCCCCCCCCCCCCCCCCCCCCCCCCAACTAAATACCATTGATTGGATATATATTACTTATTTTATCCTTCAAAATCGACATCCTAACTAAATTCGAATGGTATTTCAAATAAATTTTCGAGCTACAGAATCAACATTAGTCCATATGAATTCATAATGTTTCAAAAATTTCGTTAAAACTATTTTTTTTCAAAACCAAAATCAAGAAAAGTCGAGTCAAAGTCGATCTATATGGATTCATAATTTTTACTTTCTATGAATGATTGAGTTATATTATTACAAAAAGTCATCACTATAATGATTATGTTTAGAGTAAACCAAAATTTTCAATCGAAGGAATTGAAAAAATGTATAATATTCAATGTATATTGTACAGGTCTAGTTATTTTAAATAGTGCAAGTATTTGTTGTATAGAATTCATACTAAACAAACTGAATTTAGTTATAAGCATTATTAAAAGGGTTATTTACTGTGTGAAAGCAAATGTTTAAAAGGTGAGGGTAATGATGTCCTTTAATTAAGTATTTATGAAAATTGAGCTCGTTCGTGGGCTTTATCTAAAAGGTGCAGGACAATGCACGGTAGAAAAGGAGAAAACCCAAAATGGGCAGAAATAGGAATCTTTTTTTAGATGTCCAAAGATCCAGGTATTATTTCTTAAAATTAAAAAAGAAAAAGTGATATAAAAAGATGCTCGTGGTTTTATTTTAAACAATTCTTGGAAGATAAAACATACTCCGATTAATTTTAAAATTATTTCAAAGAAATGAACTATTAACAAAATTGCAGAAAACATCTCAAATTAATTAGTGGTTTTGAGTTTTTGTTTCGAACTATATCAGCTCATCGAATTTTGTTCCATGATTTAATATTTTTCCAGAATATTGTTCTAAACGAAATACTAATTTTAATTTTTCATTTCAAACTATATCAACTCACCCAATTTCATCCCGTAATTTACCATTTTGCATGACTTTAGTCCCAAAATTAAAATTTTAATTTAATGGAAATGAGGGTTTAATCTTGTAATTAGTTTGGGATGAATTTTATAATGTTGTATAATTGGTTGAACTAAAATTTGTCACATCATGACACGTAAGCAGCCATGTGACAATTTAACGGACACGTGCATAATTTTTGTCTCATAATTGACGGTGGGAATATATTCCCAAAAAATATTAAATTACGGGATAAAATTCAGTGAGGGGATATAGTTTGAGACGAAAACTCAAAATCAATAAATAATTTGGGACGTTTTCTACAATTTTGCCTATATCATTTTCAAATATTAAACACATTTTAATTATAAATTTAGTTCACCACATTAATTAAGATTTCCATTGATTAATAATTAAAATACATTACATAAAGTTGTAGGATCTCGAAAATCCTCTCATTTTATTGTTTCTAATACCATGAAAATAATTGACTTGTGAAAAAGTAACCATAATTCAGATGAAATTATCTACAATAATTTGAAAATTCTCATGTTTGTTTTTTTATTTTCTAAGAATAATCTAAAACATTATTTGAAAAGTTTTCAATATGGATCACAGGTTTAAGGCGTATTAGTTTGAATTCCAATCCGCTATTGAATATGAATGTGTTGTCTTTAATCTGTTCTTCTCCCCATGGCCAACTGATCTGATGGATTGGATTACAAGACTAATTTCAGTACCCAGTTGAGCGCTGTACGCATGCAATGAAATTAGCTTTATTAACAATGCCACAGACAGGACAATATCTGAAGAAAAACAGAGAGATTCGATTTTTTCCTTGTACAATAAATATATATATTGTACTAATTAATATGTAATTACGTATCATGCGTCCTACTAATCTACTATCACGTTTGGGTTTCTTTTACCCCCAAATAAAATATTCCATTCAATTTTGTAATTATATATATATATAAATTTGATTGGGTATTATATTGTTATGCACACTCAATAGTATTGGATATTATCAACAATTTTACGCCAAACTAAACCAAGTCAAACAAACAGAAAGGTAAGTAGTAAACAATTTTGAAATCCCAAAGAAAATCGTACGTACCGATGAATGATTCGGCCAAACAACATACAATAAGATAAAACCCGACAAAATACTCACCTCGACTCGACGACATGCCTGGAAGAATTACTTTCATTGTTTCTGTAAACACCGATGATTCAATCCTTGTATGCATCGATCCCTACCTCCAATAAATATAATCATCCAACCAAAATATATGCTTGAATTTAATTTCCATCACCCAAATTCAAATTCATTCTCTTCTCTTTTAATCATCATCATCAGTCACACTAATTAATTAAGCTTTTCAATAAAAAGAAAGAATTCTGATATATATATAGTTTTAGCACAATGGAGAACACTACATTACGGCACAACAGAAGAAGAAGCGGGTACGAGCCATCAGATACAGAAACCGACTGGCTCGACAGTCCAAGAAAATATCCTTTTGAAACTCAAAACAGGAACAATAATAATAGCCCTCTCAAAATATTGGAGGCTCCAATCTCAGTCTCTGCTCGAAGGAAGCATGTCAAATCCCCCTATAAACCACGCCTAGAGAATGGTAATGTTTTTCCTCACTCAAATAATAATACATCTGATCATTTGCGAAGAAATATAAGCCCACTTCCACATAGAACCTATTCCGATATTCGTGAAAATATAAGTCCGTTTTCGAGGTCTGAGCGAAGAACAACCACTAATCCTGATAGTATCAATGGAGGAAATGTTTGTCCATTTTCACAATCCGAACACAAGACTAATCCTGATAATAATAATAACAATAGAGAAAATGTTACTAGTCCCTTTGCAACATCTGAACGTAGGAGACGCGTTTCTCCATTTGATAAGTCGTATTATAGTAGGCGGGCAGCTTCTGCTCCTAGAGCAAAACAAATGCCTCAAGAGGATATTAGAGATTTAACTACTCAAACGCGGTTCCCTTTAGTCGGTGAAATTAATGAAATGGTAGCAAATGCTAAGATTTCTTCCAACTTTGAAAGCACCGAATCCATTTCTCCGGGAGACATTTTCTTTTCTAGGGACTATAATGGTGCCTCAAAAAATGGTGGTAATGGCTCAAATAGATCTCTTCCAAAGCCACCTGGTTATGTTGATAGAAATCAAGGCTTCAATCGTAATAGTAACTCTAGCTCTGGCGTAAGTAGGCAGAGTAGTAACGTAAGTGAATCGAGCGCTAGGACAAGTGCAAGTACGAGAAAGTTTGTAGAAAATAGACGTAAGGGACAAAAGGATGCTACTTGGTTTTCTTGCATTAAGGATGGTTCTTGCAAAACATCGCGTAAATCTCCAGAAAAACACAGGCCGTTCGATGAAGCGTCGTTTATTGGGAAAGCGATTGTGGTTGAGAGCTTAAGACCATTTTGGGCTGATAAATATCAGCCTGCTTCTTTGACTGGATTTACTTGTCACAAGCAAGAAGCAATGCTTCTTCAGCAACTAGTAAGTATCATTAAGTTCAAGACTCCGAATGTTTACTTGTATTTGTATAGTTTTTGTTGATTTTCTCAAATCTTATATATTTGTACTTAGGCCACCAGTAAAATATTTCCACACATCTTGCTGAAGGGATCTCCTGGTTCGGGTAAGAAGACACTTACGATGGCTCTTCTCCGTGAAGTATATGGGGATCCTGTTTGGAATGTAAGTTTTTCTACAACTGACTGTACTAAATTTGAAAGTGCTAAATGCAAAAATACCCCTTGTACTTTGCCTAATTGGAAAAAAGGCAAAAACCCCGTGTCATTTTCATTAACAAAAAACCCCCTTGTTCAAATCGGTAACAGGTGGATTATTGCCAATTTTTGGGTGAATAGGGGTGTTTTTGCATTTTGGTGGGGTATATTTGTCATTTTTCATGCAAAATATATTCCACGACTTGAAAGGGGTTTTTTCGCTAATAAAAAATAGTACGGGGGCTGTTTGGTAGTAAAAATAACATAGGGATATCTTTGCTAATCAGGCAAAGCATGAGAGGTATTTTTGCATTTCACTCAATTTTAAAATCATGAAACTGCATTTTGGACCCTTAGCTTACCCCTTCCGTTCTTTTCTATTTGCAGATTTCTCGTGATTTACGTTACTTCCACATTATGGTATGTCTAATTTTGATGGATTTTGGTAGCTCATAGTCTTATTCATTATGCCTATGGATAAACAAAATTTCATATGATTGTGTTAAAATCAGAAGGAATCGAGGCCAATGCAAGTAGTAGTTCCTATAAGCTCAAGTCCTCATCATGTAGAACTAAATGTTTACTTGGAGCCTAAATCAGCATATGCATTAACAGCTATAGTCAAACAAATAAGCACTGAGTTCGCAATCACACCTGAAATCAGCACCGTTAATTCTACAAAAGCAGATTTTAAAGGTCAACAACTTCTATGATCATATATTCTAGATATCATTATTTCCATATATAAAGTTGATTTTTTAAACATTTTTTTTTGTGAATTATTTATTACAGTACTGGTCCTGTATGATGTGGATAAAGCAGCAGAGAACATACAACACCTAATCAAATGGATCATGGATTGTTACTCAGATTCTTGTAAACTCATACTTTGCTGTGAGGATGATGTAGATCTCCTTGATTCCGTGAAAAACCGCTGCAAAGTTATTGAGATAGAAGCTCCTGTAACTCATCAAGCAAGTCCAAGTTTTCATAAACTCTAATTTGTTTCAATTTCTTAAGGAATCTGATTAATGTTACTTTTTTTTTTGTCACTTAATTAGGTAATGGAAGTTCTGATTCAAATTGCTAAAAAAGAAGGATTTGAACTATCGATGAGTTTTGCTGCTAAGATTGCGACCAGGTCAAAGCAAAACCTGAGAAGAGCAATCATGGCACTTGAAGCCTGTAAAGCACACAAGTAAGATCTTTAGTTAAAAAAAAAAAACGTATTCGTTCATTATTTAATAAATTTATTGTTCATCTACTTAGTCGATGCCCGTTTTCAGCTATCCTTTTTCGGAGGACCAACCTATTCCACTAGGATGGGAAGATGCCCTTGTGGAACTTGCTTCCGATATTCTAGCAGATCCATTGCCCAAACGGTAAGGGTACTTTTGTAATGGAGATTCAATATCTCATCCAAGCTAGCTCGTTAATTGTTTAGGCTATTTTTGCAATGTCTTTGTTCATGGTTGACAGATTATTTATTGTTCGGGGGAATATTCAGAAACTTTTAGCAGACTTTGTTCACCCTAAACTGGTTCTCCAGGTAATGAACTAAATACATATGCAAGAATGAAAAGTATTAGTATTATCTATTGTGTAACATGAGTAAAATAAAGAAGATTCAATTGTGCAGAAGCTAGTTGAACAACTTCTTCGGGGAATTGAGGCTAGTTTGAAGAGGGAACTCTACTATTGGTATGCTTACTATGTAAGTCTTCACATGATCCTTTTCAAATTGAGAGCCACAATATAAAATTTAATTTGAAAACAGAGAAGTAATTCAATATATGTTTGAGTGTATGTAGGATAAGAGACTACCGGTTGGAACGAGTGCTTTATTGAAGTTAGAAGGTAATGTATATACTTTGAAAGCTGATAATGTATATACTTTGAAAGCTGAATCATTTAATTGATTTATTTCCTAATGCTTGGCTGTTAAAATGATAATGTCTTTCGATTTTTCAGAATTTGTTGCAAAATTCATGAGCATATATAGAAAGAGTTCCTCGAACCGGCAGTTCTCATAGTTTATACAGCCCAGTCAGTGTAACTTCATTTGCTGTATAAAGATATTTGTTTTTCTTGGGTTTAATGTTTTCTTCATTTTCATTTCCTTATCATTTTCGTCGTTAAAATCTAAGTTCGGAACATAGCTTTAAGGAACTGGGAGAACGTGTAAGTTTATTAGTTCATGGAAGATATTTTTCTCTTATATTATTGCAAATCAGCAAATGTAAAGGGGGGGAAGGAAACAAGGGAGATTAATAAGGGGAAAAAGTTAGATTGGAATTTTGTACAATATAGTGATATATGTATGATGGAGATGATAAGATGATATTACATTACAACAGAAGAAATTAAAGAATAGAATCTTTTAAAGAAGTTTTTGTATTTTATTGCTGGTTTATTTGGAAATGAACAGTTGCATTTCTTGAGGTCTTCTTTCAATCAACTACAGATCATGTAAAATTATCATAAAGGCATGCACACTTGCATAACTTGCCAAAAACCAGAACATTAAGTTTGGTGTTAATTTTGAGTCTAAACAATCTTTAACAAATAAATAATCATGAAATATATAATAGGCATGGACAAAAAATTAGTAATGTGATGTGATGTATTACCAATTAATTGTCTGTTTAGTATTTCTCATTTTTGAAGAAAGAAATGTTTGTAACGTAGAAAATGGTGCAACGAGCAAAGTGCAAAGTTTCTTAGAAATCGAGAGATCTTGAATTTGTGCAATCAACAAGATATGATTTTGATTTTGTGTAATCTATAAGATATGACCTTGATTCTGTCAATAAAATGTGCAAAATCTCATTTTTCCACTATTTCACGAGATCAAAATGCCAATAACCCTCTAAGTTGCTTTCCATTAGTCCCACTATTTATTTTATAATTATCAATCCAATTGAATAATAAAGTAATTCCAATTGAGCAACTTTCTCAAGTTTGGACAAAACCCAAAAAATGTTAGGAATTTTTTTATAAAATCAGATTTGATCAAATTCATTCAATTATTATATTTTAAGATATCCTAAAATTATGTCGAATTCAAAGTATATGATATATATATTGCATATGCAATCTGAATATTTAAGTTTGGTAATATATATGCCCAAATTGAAATAAAACTTCTCGAAAATTACAAGGCTACAGTAGACGACAGCGAGTGCGTGACGTAAAACGAATTCTTTTCAGCCAACTTCATAGCCACGTAGCACAAATTGATTGGTTTATCTTTTTACCCCGAATTTCAATGTTCTGCCATTTTCCCATTGATATTTGAATGAATGAAACAACATCTGTGACCGTTGGATCAAAGCAAAGACAATTTAGTACTCCTTTAAAATCAAAATTCTGGAGCAATTGGGAAAGCTAGCTAGCTACTCTCAGTTTCTCACTGTAAGTCACTAGTTTCCTTATCTCATTATCAAAAAAATATTCATTGTTTCTTTTTAATTCTTGAGAAATAAGAAGCAGGGGTATTTGTTTATTGGTTTGGCTGTTAGATTGCATTTATTTAGTAGGTATTCTTCTGAAATCTTTTCTAGAACTGGGCTTTGTTTAGCTTACTGTTTTTCTTATTTTCATTCTCATATTTACATGTCAATTCATGTTTATTGCTGGATATGAGTATTTAATAGATTCTACTATCTAGTAAACTCAAGAAATAACTGGCAATCAAATTTCTGTTGTAAACCAAAAAAAAAAAGGGAATTTATTGAAGCTCTTCAATTGATCATTTATATTCTGTTTCTTTTTTGGTTCTGGCTAGTGAAGCTAATCCTGTCCTGTCTTACATTTTAAGTATTTTTTTCCCCTGTGGATTTAGTTGAATATGGGTGACGAAAGTGGAAAGGGGATGGAAAAAAGTTCCGGTAATTCTCGTGTTGCCCTTAATGAAAGGATTCTTTCTTCCATGTCACGAAGATCCATAGCTGCTCATCCGTGGCATGACTTGGAGATTGGTAAAAGTTGCTATAGAGATCAAATTTTACCTTTTCTTGACTTAAATGTCATTTTATTTGTTTCGTTGTAGTCCATTATTTTTTTTCAGATTTCATGTTCTCTAATATTAATTTTGATGTTGCGCAGGGCCTGGGGCACCAGCAGTTTTCAACTGTGTGAGTAGTTCTTCTCCTTGTCAGTTGTTACCTATCCTTTTTACTTACCTCATGTCATATTGTTAATGATTTGCATTTCTATGTTCCATGGTTAATCCTAGCACTATAAAACTTCCAATAAGAAGGATGAAGTGAATTGACCATCATATTTGTTAAAAAAAGAAAAGGTATGTTAGAAAATGTAGAAATATGAAAATTTAATCAATAAGAATGTATCTATAATAGCAAAATGAAAAGAATTTTATTATAAGTTATACTCCATCGGTCTCAATACTTATGTTCCCTATGGGTTTGATTGTGAGGTTTAGATAAGAGTATGAAAAGTGAAGCTCTTTGAAATCTTTTCACTTTTATCGTCAGTCAAAAGTAATAGTTGAAAATTAGTGGTGTCAAATCATTACTTTATGTGTGAGGATAGTTTCGAGAAAATAAATTCTAGTTTAAGAAAATTAGTTTTGCAAAGGACATCCCAAAAAAGAAATAGAAAAAAGTATGGACATATGAAGTACAATTTCTTTTTATGTCATAGGCCCTTAGTTATAAATTTTGGCTAAGGCACCTAAGAGAGTAGGGCGCTGATGTTTGTAAACTTCCCGGTGCTTGGACACATTTTTCTTGCAACATATCAAATGATATTCACTATGGAGTACAAGTCGATTATCATATTAATCTGAAGTAACTTTGCAGGTTGTGGAAATAGGAAAAGGAAGTAAAGTTAAATATGAGCTTGACAAAGCTAGTGGCCTCATCAAAGTGAGCAATTCCTTTCAATTAATGTGCTCTGATATGAAAAGAAACAATTAACTTATTGGTTCATCTAAATACAGGTTGACAGAGTACTTTACTCATCAGTTGTCTATCCACACAACTATGGTTTTGTTCCTCGTACCCTTTGTGAAGACAGTGATCCAATTGATGTTCTGGTCCTAATGCAGGTTGCTACTAAGTTGACAAAAATCTTATTAGGTTCATTATAGTAACTAGTTCTACTTATTATTGGTTTCATTCTTGCATAGGAACCGGTACTACCTGGTACTTTCCTTCGTGCACGAGCGATTGGTTTGATGCCGATGATAGATCAGGTAATAAAACTCTAGTTTTTTGCAAAATTTAAATTTAGAGGTTAGAGTATTTGATACTAGTTATGTTGTGAAACATTGGACAGGGTGAAAAGGATGACAAAATAATAGCAGTATGTGCTGATGATCCTGAGTTTCGCCATTACAAGGACATAAAAGAACTTGCTCCACATCGCCTTGCTGAAATCCGTCGTTTCTTTGAGGACTGTATCCTTCTACATACACTACTTTCGTTTTCTTTCTCTCTCATTTAATCTATTCTTTGATTTATACTATATTAAAGTGCTAAATGCTAAATAAGCACTTCAACCCCTAAAACGTCAAAATTTAGGAGATGAAGTGCTTGAGGGTAAAAGGCTAATACATGGAAATTTAGAGGGAGGAAAGTGAAGGGCACTTTTTTACTAGTTTTAATACTGAATGCAAAGATCTAAGTCTTGTACTCTTTTTAAAAAAGTTGCATACATGTAAACGTTTAAATGAGCAAATAGGCTAGGTTAATTACTCGTACTGTCTATCTATCTCTTAAGTCCTTAACTTTATATTATTAGACAAGAAGAATGAGAACAAGGAAGTTGCAGTGGAAGATTTCCTGCCTGCTGAAGCAGCCATTGATGCTGTCAAGCACTCCATGTAAGTCAATTTGTAATTCTTATACATACTTTGGAAATGAAGATCAGTCCTAAATATGTCATTTTGCAATTCTTATACTTTCAGGGATCTGTATGCTTCCTACATTGTGGAAAGCTTGAGGAAGTGATTCAGTAAACCTATTCGAGCATGTAGGCAAAATAAGTTCATAGGTTTCTTGCAAAATGAGAACAAGCTTGTGTCGTTTCAGTAATATTGTCTTCTGGGAATATGTATTTAACTCCCTCATGTAATGTCATGTTCCTAGTGCTATTGTTACAGAATAAAGACAACAATGACCATTTTGCATTTTTGCTTATTGATATATGTTGTGCATTGTATGTAGGGAATTCAAATAGGGTCTTTAAGGAACTGTTGATCTGGTTTCGCTTGTCCTTGGTTTCGAAAAATTTGTCGCGGTGGTTTCTACAAAATTTTTGAAACACAATTTGATTTGAGTTGGAATGTTGTATTTTGTGAGTTTTGGAAATTTAAGATATGATTTGGGTTGAGTTTGAATGAGGTGTCGCAAATCAATGATTTTTTAGAGGGAAAAGTAGAAGATGTGTGATAGGGATTTCTTGGGTTTGAGCATTGGATCATACAAGGTTTTGGGCCGTTTTTTAGATCGGACACAATTCATATCGGTTATGGTCTGTCATGGTAAATCTGAGCATTGCATCACATCCGATCCATAAAATTTGTGCTAATCCAGTTGAATCTTATCATAATTATAGTAGAATTCAAACATACAAAGAAGAATTAGATAATGTATGCGTAACGAGTTAATAACTATCTTTAAGGCTCCATAATGTTTAAGTTTATGCTTCTGCCTATTATCTGAATATACCACGGAATATGTACAGTCTTCACAGTATATTCTGCCACTCAACCGCGTGGTATTATTTGCTCAAGGCACAATAGAAGTATATGAATGTACTAACTATGTATTATATTCATCTTCAATAGTAGGTAAATAAAATTTGACAGCAAAGTCAAAGGTTATCAGAGCTGATAAATAGAAAGATTGGTTGAAACATTAAACACACATGATCTTCGTGACAATTTCATTAATTTCCTCGAGTATCACAACAGAAACAAGTAGTTAAAATATACCATATGATTAGGAATGCAAGTTTTAATATATTTCTTGATTACAGATTAATAGATATTACCAGTGGCTCCTCACCTTGATCAACAACAAATGTCTTAACCACTTTCTTCCCAGAGAAAGCATCAACTATTTCAACTTGGTAAGAACCACGAAATCCTCTGAACTCAAACTGACCTTCTTCATCTATATGTCCATGAGCACGAGACAACCATTCTTTCTTAAGAGCAAGGTATCTTTTCCCAGCTTCATTCAAATCCCCTTCTGCATTCACTAAATGTGCATTATCACGACTCATAAACAACTCCCAAAATCCCCACAACATTACACCCTCGACAGCCGGGTGGGCAAAAGTCTCCCTTAACATAACTTCCAAATCATCGGCTCTAACAAACTCATTATCAGACGAGACATCAACCTCAGTGAACCAAATAGGAAGTCCAAGAATACCTAACTTGTCTAGAGCAGAACAAACGATAGGCCCAATGGGACTATCTATATGACCTTGTATACCAATTCCCCCAACGGGTGCCCCTTGTTCTTGAAGGTCAAGAATATGAGAAATGTACTTCTCAGGTGTCGACTTGATATCACAACCATCTTCAATATGGTAATCATTTACGAAAAGGATCGCAGAGGGGTCCAATTGACTTGCGATTTTGAACATATTTGCTCTTATATCTTTTCCCAAATGATCTTGGTAAAACGAGCCATGTAACATTTCGTTATTTACATCGTAGTGCTTGAATTTACCCTTGTACCGAGTAAGAAGGCTTGTTAGACGGTTTTGAACGGCTGTCATCATATCGTTTTTGCTCAAAGGACGTATCCATGACTGGACAGTATCCTCGACTTCCCAGAAGATACAGTGCCCACGGAGTTGAATGTTGTGGCTTGCACATATGTTCAACATTTCATCTGCGTCTTTGTAGTTTAAGTTTCCTTGCTGTGACTCAGTCCAATACCACTTCAATTCGTTTCCAAAAACACCCCAGTTGAAGTTCTTGGAGAAGAAGTCCATGAAGTCTTCATTGTCTATTTGTGATCTATTTACACAAGATCCAAATGGAAAGCTGTTTTGTGTTTGTCTGATTTTCACAAAGGTGCCAGCTAGTGTTCCTGAATCAGGTGCGGTGAACTTCAATACAACATCGCGCTTGCGTACCTGCGTAGTTAAAGCACAAAACCTACTTCAACCAAAACCACTGAATAAATTAAGGCAAATGGGAAGATTGGGTCAAATCCACTTTTTACTCATTAAACCTTCTTTATACCCACAAAATTTAGCATAAATCAATTCCAACAAACAACAGAATCAAGGGTTGTGCTAGCAAGGCCATAAGTTAAGACTCATATTGCCCCTAGCTTAGAATAAACCAAAAAGCTAGAAATTCAAAATCTTACCTTATCTGTTTGTTTCTTCAAGTGTCTAAATCTCTCTTCTCTATCAACCGGAAAGATTTGAAGCCCAGCCACCATTAAATCAACACCAGCATCAGGACCCTGTAAATAAACCATCACCTTAGCCGGTTGCTTTTCAATTCTGAAAGATCCACCAATTTCATGCCATTTATCGTCGTTCGTCTCAACTTGACCACCATTTACCCATTGACCATCTACACCAAGAGCAATACCTATGTTCTGAGGTCTAATAGCCCCATTACCAATCCGAACCCAAGCAGAAACTTGATAAGTCAAATAGAGTTTTATTTTATCCGTTATCATCTGAGCGGGTCCCATCCATGTTTGAGTACGATTGGTCGCAAGAATATAACGACCACTTAAAGGCTCGTGTGGTCCAAGTGAATCTCTAGCCATTGGAGGATGTATATGTGGCGAACCTTTTCCAACACTAAGACTGCAATTTCCAAGTGGAAACCACCCATTGGTGGTCCCGTTATTAAGGTTGCTATTTGCAACAATGTTGACTCCAAATGCAGCGTTCTGTAAAAACAAGAAAACATGAGAATGCTTGAGGAGAGTTGAAAGGTTATTACTATTTTGACTACCTCAATGAGTGGTGGAGATTGAGGTGGGGCTTTGGCGGCATGCCTTACGACTAGATTATTAAGGAGTATATCGGTGCCAGGTGGAGGACCCTCGAAATAAATAACTACCCTTGAGGGGGAACCATTTAGAAGAAATTTTCCTTGCAATTGCACCCAATCTTTGTCTGTTACCTGTGCACTATATATAGCGAAAATTATATCACTGAAAATATTTTGACATCAACCTTGAATAAAAGTGTAGAAAAAAGTTTACCTGGCAATTCCTATGTACTGGTCACGGAGATCGGCTGCCTGAACCCACAGTGTAGCTCTAACATTTGCAGTACTGACGTTATTACCAAATATTCGAACTATAGCAACAACCTCGTAAGCAAACTTGCGCTGAACTCTCCCTGTTATCTCTTGTTGAATTCCGTTCCAGTTCTGTGTACGATCTGCTGTTGATGCAAAGAACTTTCCAGAGATTGGAAGAACTTTCCCATCTGCAATAGAATCATGCAAAACAATCTTGCAACCTCTTCCTGTCCAATTATTAAGGCCATCATCAAATTTTGGATTCTGTATGATGTTTTCTTCACCGTCAGATAACCAGCCTGAGCTTCGACTCTATAAAATGCAAACAAAATGTCCACATCATAAGTATCAGTGCCTGAACCACGATGAATATTTATTGATATCATCTTCTCAGCAACATAGATTGAAAGTTCCATATATAAAAATATAACTAATTTTAACTGCTTATTATTGGATTCTTTAATAGATAAACTTTCTTAAAAATGACACTACATATTCTTTTCATAATAGAGAAATTTTATTAGATTAGTTGAATAAAAAGAATATACTATGTCATACAGACATGCTCAAAAGTTAACAATATACTGCTTCATTTTTGTAAGATATATCTTGGAGTCTCTTTAATTTTACAAATTTTCCTAATAATTCTGAAATGTTTCCGAGGGTATTTCTAAAAATTTAGTAACCAGCTGAAACACATCCTAAAATTGAAACTTTAATCCATGCTTAGCAACTCAGGCATGCAATATAACATTAGTTTCTCTTAAAATACTTACCTCAAATTGAATCGAGCTAGCACAGGAAACCACAACCGATCTTATGAGTAGGTCAATGCAAGGTGAAGGCCCTTCCAGATAAAATACAACTCGACGAGGCACAGTTGACAGCGTAAATGTACCTTCTAACTTCTCCCAACGCTTGGTTGAGGCCGAAGCTCTGCTCAAGGCTAATGGAATTAAGAGTTGCTTCCTCAAGCTAAAGAATAGTAAGAGAGAAAGAATATACCTTCCGATGAATAAATAGTTAACTGAAGAATCTTGGTGTTCGAGTTTCAGAGTGGCTGACACATCAGCAACACTTTGAAGAGCCCCCGATATTCCAACCCAAGCACAAACATTGTAAGTGCCTACGGAAACTCGTTCGGTGATGTCTTGTTCTAGGCCTTGCCAATGTTCTTTCCGGTTTGTAATAACAGCAAAACGACCTGTTAACTTAGTTGATAATGTTTCAGGGTAACCGCACTCTGAGGAAACCACAAAGGCATCGCAAGAATTTGGATGCCATAAGTGAAGTCCTCCAGAAAAGTCATGGTTAAGTATGATGTTATTTGAAGGTTGGATGATTGAATCCTTCTCCTCCTCATTTAAGTTCTGCTAGAAATGTCAAAAAAATAATAAGATCGAAGTCAGATGAGCCCAACAAGAGAATTTTAGAGTAACCTTTTCCATAAACTAGCTTCTTATATGATATTGTAAAGGGTATATAAGAATAATTTTTATGCCAATGATATACTTACAATTAAGAAAAAGAAATTGCTAAAACATTTCACAGTGTCTAAATCATTATTCAATAATTCGACAATTTGTAGGCTTCAAGGTGCATTGAAGGTCTTAGTTCAAACACTAGAATCACAACCAGTAGATTTTCAATATATAACAAATTGCCTACTTAACGGCTTTACTGTCAATTACTTCACAAAAATCTCATTTTTTGGAATTAAAACATACAAAACTCAGGCCATTTCCAGTTAAATCTAAACTCATCAAGAAATGTCGAATCTCAAAATGAAACAATAGCAAGGATGACCTTGGTAGACAAAACTGCTACAAAATAGTAAAACGAAATATAACACTTAATGCTACAGATGACCTTATTATGGGCTCTAAAAAACCCATTATTACCTCAGACTGAAAACCATTGTTAGCATTCCTTGTGGATGGTTTCTCCATGATGTCTCTTGATACCTAAAACCAAGAAACAACTTTAAATCCATGCAGTTCTCTCGGTTTTAGACATAAGCACAGTCCATGAACAGAAGAGAATTGCTTTAAATATTCAATTTTATTATTTCCAGAAATATCCTTGCTATTTAACCGAATAAATGTTTTGTATATAAAGGACTATGAATTTTGGCTAAAACAACTCACTGAAAATGTGAATTCGATGTAAATAAATATCTACATAATGTTTCATTGAACATTATCAATACTTATCGTCAGTCTTCTAATAATCTAACAAGACATTAGTTATTATTGTCAGACATAATCTTATTTTTATACTTCAACTCTCACCTACCAATAAACTTGAAACAAGTTGTGAGATTGATCATTTTTTTGTTAGAGCTCAGTGGGCAATTTAAAAGGTTGCTGCTTGTTGTAGATGAAGATAGTGATAAAATTTAAGGGTAGAGATTTCAAAGGATTCAAATCTTAATTCGATTGTAGGATAGACTTGAATATGGTTACATATTTTGAAAATCTGCTGTTTCCAAATTGGAATATAAATATGAATATGTAATCTAGTTCGAGATATATACAATTGATTTTAACTGCTAAATCATTGCATGTTTCAAAATTCCTTCCTAAATAGTTCTCATAACACTGAAAATTTATTAGTTTGGTTGAATAAAAAGAATCTGCTATATGATATATACATGCTCAAATTTAACAATATATCGTTAACATTTTTTAAGATATTTCTTCATCTTTTTATAATCTACAATGTTTGTAATGTTTCCCGAAATATTTTCGAAAAATTTCTAAAAGTCAGAAGGATGAATCACAAACTGGAAACGAAATTATAATCCACTCTTAGCAATCAAACATGCGAGAACAAGTTAGATTCTAAAAGAACTTACATTGGACTGAATGGAACCAGTGGAGGAAACCACAACCGATCTTATGAGTAGGTCAACGCAAGGCAAAGGCCCCTCCAAATAAATTATAACTCGACGAGGCACAGTTGACAGCGTAAATGTACCTTCTACCTTCTCCCAACGCTCCCTTGAGACAGAAGTACTGCTCAAGGCTGATGGAATCAGGAATCACTTTCTCAGACTAAAGAATCAATTAGTAAGAGAGAAAGAATGTACCTTCCGATGAATAAATAGCTAACTGAAGAATCTTGGTGTTCGAGTTTCAGAGTGGCTTTCACGTCAGCAACACTCTGAAGAGCCCCGGATATTCCAACCCAAGCACAAGCGTTGTAAGAAGAACCAGCAGAAACTCGTTCGGTGATATCTTGTTCTAGGCCTTGCCATTGTTCTTTCCGGTTTGTGATAACAGCGAAACGACCTGTTAACTTAGTTGATAGTGTTTCAGGGTAATCGGACTCTGAGGAAACCACAAAGGCTTCGCAGGAATTTGGGTGCCATAAATGAAGTCCTCTAGCAAAATCATGGTTAAGTATGATGTTATTTGAAGGTTCGATGCTTGAATCCTTTACCTCTTCATTTAAGATCTGATAGTCAGAAATATCAAAAGTTGATTGAATGGTTTATACAAATAATTTTCGTGTTAATGATACAAATGGACAACTACGCAAATTGCTAAAACAATTTAAAACTGTCTCAAGAAATTCATAATAGCAGATGCAGTGCAATGTCATAAGTCAAGCTTGAAAATCATCAGATGGCACAATTTAAATTCATAATAAAAAATTAATGCTTGAAGATCATAATTGCTAAGTATGATCTTCTTCTCTCTTCGTTTTATTCTCCCTCTGTTTCTTTCTGTTATTCTTTCTAACCCTAATTCGTCTTCTCCTACGTAGTTTAACACTTGCTAAACAATAAATTGCCATTGCTAAGTCCTAAAGCTTTGGCCTTTGTGTCCCTTTCACAATAATTCCTAATTGACTGGTCGGGACATAACACAATCATTTTTCAATCAAATGCAAATTAGTACAAAATTATAAATCTTTAAAACCCTTTATTACCTCATTCTGATAACCAGTACCGGCATTACTTGTGGATGGTTTCTCCATAATGTCTCTTGGTTCCTGAATCCGAAAACACGAAAGATCAATTAAGTATCTTAACAAGAAATCCCAAATGGATATTATTGTAATTTTCATCTTTTTCAATCTCAGAATAGAAAATTGCCAAACCTAAAAACCTTCAGGGCAGCAGTACCTGTGGTAGTGGGTTTTTCTTCAAGACTCGATTCTTGAAGCAGCAATTCAAGAACCGGGTCATTATATACTGCAGAAAACACCATAAAAAAAAATATATACTGCAGAAAATATTATTATTATTATTGCAAAAAAGTGAAGTCTAAGAAAAGGGCGGGGGGGACATCTTAACTTCAACCTTTGAAAAGACTGTTTTTGTTTTCTACCTGTCCTTTTAATTCCAACAGCATATACATATAATCTTCGCCTATGACTATATTTATTTAATGTGAGCTCAAAGGTTGTTGATTTGGGTTTCAAGTTGTGGGATGAAATCATGGATGAGTTTCCTTTGGATTACAGATTGAGTGTTGCTTGATGCTTGAATTGAAACAGAAGATTTTTAGCTGCTTTTTTAAGTTTTAATTAATTATTATACCTTTTCTTCTTTGTGTTCCGGGTCTTTCACAACAAGTCATGCCTATAACTCTATATTATTATTGAAATTATTGAAATGAAATTCAGTGGTTAGGTAGTACTTATGATCCTTTAAACGTGACAATTCCTTTCATGCACTATTTTTTTTTTCTTCAAAGTTTTAATATTTTTCGAGGATAAAAAAAATTCTGATCTAAGTCTGGCTTGGTCAAAGCCATCCAACCATCAAGAAGTGTATTGCACTTTTTTTGTCATTTGTCATATAGTTACTTTATGTTTGGCCAAATCCGATACAGTAAGAATTTTCCAATACATGTTGGTGATGCACTATTTTTTTAAGTGGTTGGAAATAAAGATTTTTTTTTTTGTTTCCCAAGGTTTAATCCCTTTTTTTAAGTGGTTGGAAATAAAGATTTTTTTTTTTTTTTTGTTTCCCAAGGTTTAATCCCTTTCGAGGGGCGTCAGACATATAAAGTGGGAAACTCTCCCAACAAGGATTCGAACCTGAGTCCGCTACTTTGTAGTGACTAGTACCTTCCACTATACCAATCACATGTTGGTGGAAATAAAGATATTTTGTTTCTCTTTAAATTATGTAAAATCCAAAGTTAAAATCAAAAGGTTAATCACGAAAAATTATTGACTACATCAAATCTATATGGACCCAATGACGGACCCACATAGGGGCTATAGCCCCCACTAATATTTTAATTATACTATTGATATTTAAAAATATTACAGTTTAGTCTTCAAAATATTTTAAAAATTACAAATGAGCCCCCATGTATATAAATATTACAGACACATAGGAATGTTCTCTCTTTACATAACATTTTAGGCAAAACTCATTCATTTGAACGTAGAATTACAAATAAAGAGAACTATTATTTTCCATGTATTTTAGTTGATTTTTTTTTTTAAATTTTGATTATTAAATTTAACGTACAACTTTAGCCCCATAAATTAAAATTTTGTTGTTGTAGTATGTCTAAATATTAGCTAAAAACAGTTCGGGAACTTCTCGAAATTTTTTGAAAATGTTTGAGAACCATTTAAAAAAAATGTAAATAGAAGAAAAGTGTTCAATTGAATCATAGATCAACGTTTCATTTCTTGTGCATATTCTGGTCAACAATATCATGAAAACTTTTCAAGAACTTTTACACTTGAAAAGTTGTAATTTTGTTATTGAATTAAGTAAAATTAATAAGAGTCTCAAGACAAGACAAGCAATTTTATTTGGTATCACACATTCTTTTCATTTTGACTGATTAAAAAATAAAAACTTTCGAAGTTTTTCACGTAAACGATGAAAAATTTGATCCATGTATAGAATAACTCTATAATTTCATTTTGATGATCTAAAATATAAAACTTTTCGATATTTTCAAAGAAAACATATCGAAATTTTAATCCATGTTTAGCCTTCATTGCATGGAATTCCTAGATGGCTAGATCCATTTATAGTTAATGTGTGGCATGATCTATAATAGACATGACTTAAGCAAGGTTTACAACAAACATTGCACTAATCTCTTTATTTGTATGATAGACGTCGAGATTAGATGTATTAGAGCATCTAAGACTAATTTCTTAAGTTCTTTAGAAGAATGTCATCAACCTCCAATACAAGTACATATTATACATGAATCATAATATTATAAATTGATTTTGTAAATTTAATATTTCCGTCATTTTTCTAATGAAAAAAAATCATGGAACTAGGAGGAAAGGCTCGAATCACTCTTCAATTTGAAGACTAATTACTAATTAACAACCATGTGTAATTGTATTTTTTTTTTTGGTAAAAAATAATCATGTGTAATTGTGCATATAAAAAATTGAGAAAATTACCTAAACCAATACATAACATGCAGTTCTAATATGAAAAAGAAGGATGGCATAGACCGCTTTAAATTGACATACAAAAAATATATATTTTTCTTTTGATAAATAAATGCTTTTAGTTAAATTCTTTTACTCCTACGCGGTAAAGGAATAAAAAGAAATGAACCTTGGAAAATTTTACAGTATTTCCTTAAATACACATTGCTTCTGTACTCTATTTAAATAAGCGCTTCTAGTATAATTCTTTTACTCAACGCGGTACCGGAATAAAAAAAAAAAAAGAAAAAGAAAAGAATTTTGGAAAATTTCCTTAAATATATGTATACTCTGTTTAAATAAGTGCTTCTACTTAAATTCCTTTACTCCCACGCGGCAGAATAAAAAAAAAAATGAATCTTGGAAAATTTTGTTTCCTTATATACGCAATTGCTTTTGTACTCTCTTCAAATTCTTCCTAGTTCGTTCTCAAAAAGTTCCTACCGATTATCCACGGATTGTCTCTGTTTAGCTTGTTCAGCCGAAAAAGAAGAAGAAGAAAGGAACAGTGAGATTTCATATGAACCCAATTTGATGCCGGTAATTCTTTAATTGAAATCGGTTTTTGTTTTCGGTTTCTTGAATCGTGTTGGTTTCTTGGTTTCATTTTTTGGTTTAAAATTCTGAACCCAGTCTGCTTAATTCCAAGAATTAATTTTTTGTATTATGTTCTTTTGGATGACATTTCTTTATGGAGATCTTGCAATCAGTAATGACTAGGTTGGGGTTTAATATAATCATGTACTTTCTTTATGTTTTATCTCACTGTCCCTTTATACGGTCCTTTCTTTGGTTGATTGTTTTACATTCAATCCAATATTCTTTCATTGTGTGTTTTGCTCTCTCTCTCTCTCAGTCGTACTTGAAATCCAAGAAACATGCCTTTGAAATATTTCCCTCTCCCTCTCACTTCCAGTTTTTGATATGCACATTCTTTTTCCTTATCTCTCTTGCTTTTCCCATAATATATACACAAACTTAATCTTATGTGGTTCTTTTATGTGTATTATAAATTATCAATGTGGATTGTTGGTTATGTGCTTATAGTTTAATTGAATAATTTTTGTGTTCACATGTATTGGTTTAACTTTCTTTTGTGTGATTGTTCCGTTATCAATCAATGTCGATTTTTGGTTATTTTCCTACATAATAATGTTCCTTGTACAATGTCATTTGTTGTGCTTCAGGAATATTATTGCTTTGTTGGGAAGATCAGGAAGTGCATTGATTGGTAGACTGTAATTGCTCAAGGTAAACTTTTTTTCTATATTCATCAAATCTGGATTGCTCAGTTGAAGTGTTTGATAAGTTCCTACCAATATTTTTATGTACATTCTGTAGTTGCTTTTGCAATTGATATAAACGCAAAGCTTGATAGGTGATGCTTTGTTACCCTCTCGGTTCAGTAATGAGATAATAACACCATTTTATGTTTTTTTAGGTCTTTGATGAATCTGATTTCGGAGCAACCTTCTAACTAACATCATTGGGCTTGTTCTGGTAATTGTTTGATTATACATATACTTACTAATATGGGATTCAAAGTTTTTGACCTGACACATGATATACTATATCCTTTTCTTTTGTTTTCAGTAACTACAACAGAAAATGGATGGATTTAAAAAAGATCTCTCTCTGTCATGTGAATAACAATGTAGGTAGGTCACTTTTCTTGGTAACTTTTAGTATGTCACATATGTTATTATTGTATCTTCATACTTTTAACACCTTAGTCGATTTGGGCAGCGTTTCATGTAAGGAGAGCATCAGTCGATTGAGAAGCAAAGAATGGCACTCGTGCAATTGGAATTGAGATTTATGTTAGCAGCAGGTACGTACATGTCTCTTTCCTCGTATTGAAATTGTGCTTAGTTTTAGCCTAAATTACTTGTCCTCTCTCTCTCTCCCCCCCTATATTGAAATTGTGCTTAGTTTTAGCCTAAATTACTTGTCCTCTCGTAGTTGTCTATATGATTCGCATCTTAGAAATTAGAAACCTACATATTTGTTGATTCCTTTATAAAAATTCAGAAAACAGAAATTAGGACCCAAGAGACTATTCAACTTGACAAATTTTTTCACCGATTCAACAATTCAACCGATTTAACTAATTTTTTCTTATCAATTTCACCTTTTTAACCCAAAATGTGCCTACTACTTTCCCATAAAACGTTTTAACTCGTTTTTTTATTGATTCCTTCGAATTTTCACTAATTTTACCGTTTTAACCCTTTTTTAACCTATTTTTTCCCAAAAAATGTTTTAACTCGTTTTTTATTGATTCCTTCGATTTTTCACTAACTTTACTGTTTTAACACTTCTTTAAGCTATCTTTTTTCCCAAAAATCATGTTAACACGTTTTTCACTAACTTTATCGTTTTGACCCTTTTTTAAGCTATCTTTTTTCCAAAAAAACATTTTAACTCGTTTTTTTATTGATTCCTTCGATTTTTCACTAACTTTACCGTTTTAACCCTTTTTTAAGCTATATTTTTTCCCAAAAAACATTTTAACTCGTTTTTTATTTATTGATTTCTTCGGTTTTTTCACTAACTTTACCGTTTTAGCCCTTTTTTAAGCTATCTTTTTTCCCAAAAACATTTTGACTCGTTTTTTATTGATTTCTTCGATTTTTTCACTAACTTTACCATTTTAACCCTTTTTAAGCTAAATTTTTTCCCAAACATTTCAACTCGTTTTTTATTGATTTCCTCGATTTTTTCACTAACTTTACCCTTTTAACCCTTATTTAAGCTATCTTTTTTCACAAAAAACATTTTAACACGTTTTTTACCGATTTCTTCAATTTTTCACTAACTTTACCCTTTTAACCCCTTTTTAAGCTATCTTTTTTCCCAAGAACATTTTTACTCGTTTTTATTGATTTCTTTGATTTTTTCTCTTACTTCACCCTTTTAAACCTTTGTTAAGCTAACTGTTTTCCCAAAAAATAGTTTTTTTATTGATTTCTTCGATTTTTTCACTAACTTTACCCTTTTAACCCTTTTTTCAGCAATTTTTTTTCCTGAAAAACATTTTAACTCGTTTTTTTATTGATTTTTTGACTAACTTTACCGTTTTAACCCTTTTTTCAGCTATCTTTTTTCCCAAAAAACATTTTAACTCGTTTTTTATTGATTTCTTCGATTTTTTCACTAAATTTACCGTTTTAACCCTTTTTTAAGCTAACTGTTTTCCCAAAAAATATTTTAACTCGTTTTTTTATTGATTTCTTCGATTTTTCACTAACTTTACCCTTTTAACCTTTTTTTAAGCTATCTTTTTCCAAAAACATTTTTACTCGTTTTTATTGATTTCTTCGATTTTTTCACTAACTTTACCCTTTTAAACCTTTGTTAAGCTAACTTTTTTCCCTAAAAACATTTTAACTCGTTTTTTATCGATTTCTTCGATTTTTTCACTGACTTTACCCTTTTAAACATTTGTTAAGCTAACTGTTTTCCCAAAAAATATTTAACTCGTCTTTTTATTGATTTCTTTGATTTTTCCACTAACTTTACCCTTTTAACCCTTTTTTCAGCTATCCTTTTTCCCAAAAAAACATTTTAACTCTTTTTTTTATTGATTTCATCGATTTTTTCACTAACTTTACCGTTTTAACCCTTTTTTCAGCTATCTTTTTTCCCAAAAAACATTTTAACTCGTTTTTTATTGATTTTTTCACTAACTTTACCGTTTTAAACCTTTTTTGAGCTAACTTTTTTCCCAAAAAATATTGTAACTCGGTTTTTATTGATTTCTTCGATTTTTTCACTAACTTTACCCTTTTAGCCCTTTTTTAAGCTATATCTGTTTTCCCAAAAAACATTTTAACACGTTTTTTCCCGATTTCTTCAATTTTTTCACTAACTTTACCCTTTTAACCCATTTTCAGCTATCATTTTTCCCAAAAACATTTTTACTCGTTTTTATTGATTTCTTCGATTTTTTCACTAACTTTTTACCCAAAAATCATTTTAACTTGTTTTTTTATTGATTTCTTCAATTTTTTCATTAACTTTACCCTTTTAAACCTTTGTTAAGCTAACTTTTTCCCCAAAAAATATTTTAACTCGTTTTCTTATTGATTTCTTCGATTTTTTCACTAATTTTACACTTTTAACCCTTTTTTCCCAAAAAACTTTTTTGACTCATTTTTTATTGATTTCTTCGATTTTTTCACTAACTTTACCCTTTTAACCCTTTTTTAACCTAACTATTTTCCCAATATTTAACTTGTTTTTTATCGATTTCTTCGATATTTTCACTAACTTTACCCTTTTAGCCCTTTGTTAAGCTAACTTTTTTCCCAAAAAACATTTTAACTCGTTTTTTATCGATTTCTTCTATTTTTTCACTAACTTAACCCTTTTAAACCTTTGTTAAGCTAACTTTTTTCCCAAAACATTTTAACTAAGCTATCTTTTTTCCCAAAAAATATTTTAACTCGTTTTTATTGATTTCTTCTATTTTTTCACTAACTTTACCCTTTTAACCCTTTTTTAAGCTATCTTTTTTCCCAAAAAACCTTTTAACACGTTTTTTACCGATTTCATCAATTTTTCACTAACTTTACCTTTTTAACCCCTTTTTAAGCTATCTTTTTCCCCAAAAACATTTTTACTCGTTTTTATTGGTTCGATTTTTTCACTAACTTTACCCTTTTAAACCTTTGTTAAGCTAACTGTTTTCCCAAAAATTATTTTAACTCGTATTTTTATTGATTTCTTCGATTTTTTCACTAACTTTACACTTTTAACCCTTTTTTCAGCTATCTTTTTTCCAAAAAAACTTTTTGACTCGTTTTTTATTGATTTTTTTACTAACTTTACCATTTTAACCCTTTTTTAAGCTAACTGTTTTCCCAAAAAATATTTTAACTCGTTTTTTTATTGATTTATTCGATTTTTTCACTAACTTTACACTTTTAACCCCTTTTTCAGTTGTCTTTTTTCCCAAAAAACATTTTAACTTGGTTTTTTATCGATTTTTTCACTAACTTTACCCTTTTAACCCCTTTTTAAGCTATCTTTTTTCCCAAAAACATTTTTACTCGCTTTTATTGGTTTCTTCGATTTTTTCACTAACTTTACCCTTTTAAACCTATGTTAAGCTAACTGTTTTCCCAAAAAATATTTCAACTCGTTTTTTAATTGATTTCTTCGATTTTTTCACTAACTTTACACTTTAACCCTTTTTTCAGCTATCTTTTTTCCAAAAAAACTTTTTGACTCGTTTTTTATTGATTTTTTTACTAACTTTACCTTAACCCTTTTTTAAGCTATCTTTTTTCCCAAAAAACATTTTAACTTGTTTTTTATCGATTTCTTCGTTTATTTTCACTAACTTAACCCTTTTAAACCTTTGTTAAGCTAACTGTTTTTCCAAAACATATTTTGACTCTTTTTTATCGATTTTTCCGATTTTATCACTAACTTTACCCTTTTAACCCTTTTTTCAGCTATATTTTTTCCCAAAAAATATTTTAACTCGTTTTTTTATTGATTTCTTCGATTTTTTCACTAACTTTACCGTTTTAGCCCTTTTTCCCCAAAAAACATTTTAACTCGTTTTTTATTGATTTCTTCGATTTTTCACTCACTTTACCGTTTTAACCCTTTTTTAAGCTAACTTTTTTCCCAAAAAACATTTTAACTAAGCTATCTTTTTTCCCAAAAAACATTTTAACTCGTTTTTTATTGATTTCTTCGATTTTTTCACTAACTTTACCGTTTCAACCCTTTTTTAAGCTATCTTTTTTCCCAAAAACATTTTAACTCGTTTTTATTGATTTCTTCGATTTTTTCACAAACTTTACCCTTTAAAACCTTTGTTAAGCTAACTGTTTTCCCAAAAAATATTTTAACTCGTTTTTTTATTGATTTCTTCGATTTTTTCAGTAACTTTAACTTTAATATTTTAACTCGTCTTTACACTTTTAACCCTTTTTTCAGCTATCATTTTTCCCAAAAAAAATTTTAACTCGTTTATTATTTATTTTTTCACTAACTTTACCCTTTTAACCCTTTTTTAAGCTAACTTTTTTCCCAAAAAAACATTTTAACTTTTTTTTTATCGAATTCTTCGATTTTTTCACTAACTTTACTCTTTTTTTACCCTTTTTAAAATGTTTTTTGACCCAATTTTTCATCAAACCGACTTCAAATATTTTTTGACCTGAATTTTATAAAAATGACCCTTTTTTTTTCATTTGTAATCTATCCTAAACCAATCCAAACAATATTCACAATCTTACAAATGTGCATCCCACTTTCCCAATAGACAACTTAACTCGTTTTAATTGATTATATCGACTATTCACTAATTTCATCGATTTAACCCGATTTTTCACTAACTTCACAAATTTAACTTGTTTTTCATTATTTTTTCACTAACTTTACTGGTTATTTTACTGATTAAACATGTTTTTTTGCCGATTTAACTTGTTATTTTACCGAATTAACTTGGTCACTGATTTCGTCGATTTTTCACTAATTTTGCCGTCATTAACCGATTTATTTAATCCCTTCACTAAACTCATCAATTTAACTCATTTTAACCGGTTTAACGTGTTTTTCTCTGATTTCACTAATTGTTTTTACTAATTTCACCACATCAATCCATTTTTAACATGCTTATTCATCAGTTTCACTAATCTTACCGATTTAACCCAAGTTTTCACCGTTTCAACGATTTTTCTTACAAATTTCATTGTTTTATCTAGTTTTCTACTGATGTCACTGTTTTAACACATTGTTAATCGATTTAACCCATTTTAGCCGATTTAACTTGTTTTACACCATTTTGATGTGTTTTTCTGATTCCGTCGATTCTTTCGATTCTTCACTAATTCACCAATTTTACCCTTTTCACTAATCTCACCATTTTAACTCTTTTTAACTGATGTAGCTCGGTTTTCACCGGTTTCATTTCATCAAATTTTTCACTAAATAAAGCCATTTTATCCGATCCAACCCATTTTTTCATCGATTTAAATCGTTTTTACCCGCATTTGCTCATTTATTCAATTTTCCACTAATTTCACCAAATGATATTGAACACGACACTACCATAGATTAATATCCTCACAATCCCAACAATTATAAGTGTATCCACCAAGCCAATGTGACAAATGAAATTTCCCAAAAGACCCAAAAAATGAAAGATTTAACTTAATCGATAGTTATGAAAGATTGGTTACCTTACTAATCCGAATAATGAAAAGTGTATCCATCAATTTCACTAGTTTAACTCGTCAAAAATCAACTTAATATGTTTTTTCCACATATTTCACAAATTTAACTTATTCAACTCATTTTTACCTTGTGTATAATCAACTCATTTCGCTATCTCGTTTTTCACCAATTTAATAAGTTTTAGCTAATTTAACACAGTCGGTTTAATTTCAACTATTTAACCCATTTTCACCGATTTCATCGGTTTTTCCCACTAGTTTCACGGCCAATTTAACATATTTTCACTTCTATCATTGATTCATTCATTTGATTACTAGAGTAACCCAAATTTTACCGATTTAACCTGTGTTTCATCGATTTCATCGAACTTTCAGTAATTTCTATGATTTAACCCATTTTTTCATTAGTCGCACCAAATTAACTTGTTTTCAACCTATTTAACTCGTACCTTAATGATTTCACCAATTTTTTTACTAGTTTCATCTCTTTAATCAGCTTTTAACTGATTTAACATGTTCTTTCACCAGTTTCACTAATTTCACCGATTTAATCCTTTTTAATATATTTAGCCGAGTGTTTCACCAATGTCACCAGTTTGACCTATATTTTACCGATTTCACTTGTTTTTTCACTGGGTTCCGATCTTTCCTTTAATTTCACTATTTTAACTTTATTAATCCAAATTTTCAGCGATTTTTTTCACTAATTTCTCTATTGAAGCCGTTTGAAATGATCTAACTCTTTTTTCACAGATTTCATCAATTTTTTCATTAATTTACTCAATCTTTTCATTAATTTATCGATCTTTAGCCCGTTTTATCTCTAATTTAACCTCTAATTTAATGCTTCTTAAATTGGTTTCACCATTTTCATTAATTTCGTCGATTTAACCGTTTTTCACTAACCTCATTGGTTTAACCTGTTTTTAAATGATTTAAGTCAAATTTTCACTGATTTCATCGACTTTTTCACTAATTTCACCGATTTAATATGTTTTTTTTAACTGATTTAACCAATTTTCACCGATTTCACCAATTTAACTATTTAACACATTTTTCACTGAGTTAACATGTTTTCATGGTTTTCACCAATTTTTTCATCAATTTACCAATTAAACCCAACTTTCACCAATTTAATAAACTCATTTTCTACAGATTTAACCTTTTTTTTTCACTAATGTCACCGATTTAACCCACCATTAACTGGTTTTACGCACTTTTTCACTTATCTCACCAATTCGACTCATTTTTAACCGTTTCAACTTGTTTTCACCTATTTCACTATTTTTGTCTACTAATTTAACCAATTTAGCCCGTTTTAACATGTTTTTCATCTAGTTTAACCGATGTCACCTAGGACATGGATATGTGAGTGATGTTTAGCATGTACGAACTACTTTGCTTAGATGGTAAAACTTACAGGCGATATTGTTGGAACAAAAAAATTACAAAGATTAATGTTCTCAAGTTAGTGACTATGTTTGGTTTTAGTCTGAAAACTTTCTATATGCTTCTCGTTGTCTTTTAAATCATTCAAAAGCCATTTTTATATCCAATCTCTAGGGCCTGGAAGAACTAAACGTTTGTTACCATATAAAAACGATTCTTAAACTATGATCAATAAGTGAAAACTCCTTCACTTTTAAGTTCTAAAAATCAATGGAAGTGTGTGTGGGAGGTAGTCGTGTAGCTACAAACCCAATTGAAAAAGAAAAGAAAAGAAAAAAACTCGGTATTCGGATGATTTGGTAAGTTGGACTTGAATTCCGGTAAAAGAATATTTGTACTGGTTGTAGGACTCTCTCTAAGTGCATGCAAGAATAAAGGGTTAAGATGATAACATAAAAATTAATAAATGTGTGGTATTGGTATGTTGTTGAAGAGCAGAGCATAATATGTAGTCGCAAAGGTTGGTTTGTTCTATTGTGTCATTTGATGCATTGCTGAATTAATGAATTATTGGTTTTCTGTTCTTTAATGGTTTTTTAATTTTCTCCTTGGTTTCTGTTGTTCTGAATTTTAATTTTTGGCAGATGGTTATAATTTTTCTACAACGAGCATGAATGGAGATCATTTCTTGTTCCTGATCATATCGATCGGTTCAGTTATACTATAATTTATATCTCCTTTTGTTTCATAATTATTTGAAGAGAAGTATATATAATAATAAAACTATAAGATAAATTAACATTATTTCAAGACTGAAAATTGAATATTCGTTAATCTTCATTTATACTCGACTTTCACTATGCTGTCTGGCATATGCAATTAAGAGAAAGTTCCAGGAGAATAGATGCATTCTTGAAAGCTCTTAGGCCATCTCCAATGGTTGAGGGCTAGCTCCGGGCTCGGGAGCCCGGGGCTAGCCCAGGGCCAGCCCGGGGCCCTGCTGGTCGTCTCCAATGGTTAGGGCTCCGTGGGGGAATTAATTCCATTTTTTTCATTTGTCCATTCTCACCTATTAATATTAATTCCATATTCAACACTTGTTCACTCTCACCTATACTTTTAACTTTAATTTTGTTTTTAATACAGTATTAATTTTAAAAATCTTAATTATATTTTATTATACATTATTAACCATACACATATTAATTATACAACAATAATCCATTAAAAAAAAGGAAAGAGCCAAATTAATTACGCCAGTTGTTTCTCACAATTAATCTTCCTACTTTTATTGAAAAGGACCCATCCCCTCCCTTTCAAACTCATATAATAAGGAAATTTAAAAAAAGAAAAAAAGAAAGGGCCAATCTGGGGACGCCACTTAGCGTCCCCTGACTTATCTTCTCCAATATACCATCCTGTTCATCATAGAAATAAAAAAAAAAAAAATAAGACTCACGCGCGACCCCGGGCTGGGCGCAGGGCTCCGCCGAGCCCTGCGCCCCGCCCGTTCCAGCCCGAAGGCCGCCCCGCCCCGGAGCCTCCTCCACTGGAGATGGCTCCTTCTCCAAACCCCGACCCCGCCCCGGGCCCGGCCATCTCCATTGGAGATGGCCTTATAATTGGTAGTGGCCGGGTTTTATCAGTTCATGGGATAAATATTTGAGTTTTATCAGTTCATATCTTAGATGTAATATTCATAATTTTATATGTAAATATGCATAAATGGAATTTATGAACGAATTGTTAACTACTATTTTCTTAAGTTGATGGTAACATATTATTATGTAAAAATATTATTTATTTTTTTTATTGTCGAATACATATTTTAATAAATCGGATCAGTCTAAATTCATATTTATTCCATTTGTTTCAAATTACAAACTCTTTCAATCGAATCAAATATCGAATCAAATTAAAATTCAAATTAAATTGGGCTGAATTTTAATCGAATTCAGATTGAAATCCGCCCATTGACGGCCCCAGTTTTATGTTGGTAATTATGTCAATATACTACCAATTTATTATTGAAGTGTAATTCCAATGGTTAGGCGAAGGGACAACTTTTCAAAACTTAATTTTAAAAGAAATAAAGATAGTGCTTTGTTAAATTGCAGTCACTGATTAAAATTTTTGTTGAAAATATTTTCAAGAAAAAAAAAAAGACATCTAAAAAAATTATAAATAAAAGGAAAATATTGAGTGTATCTAAAGAAACCAGTAAACAAAATTCTAAAGAAACATGCAGTAATTTTGATCTAAAATTGGAATTCCTAGTTAATATGAGAGCTATATAATGGAAAACTCTTCAAAACTATATATTATATATGAAATGTGGCCAACATTTCATTATTGCAGATGCGGTATTTGACTCATATCTTGTAATGTGATCACAACATTTCATCACATTATGTAACTCCAATGCTCATGCATAGTAAGTAATTTTATGTTTTCAATCAAACACCAGAATGACAACGTGAAGAGCTAGTTATGCTCGTACGACATCGGAAGGAAGTGTGATTCCATACATACAACCTTATATTAAAGCAGCAGAATAGCAGGCCAAAACTAGATCAATGTCTTATTCTCTAGATCATTATGGAGACAAAAAAGAGAACCCTTGGAATTACATTGAGAAGAAAATAGGATCAATTCTCAGACTCGGAGTTGATTTTCTCCTCTTTAGGGGGTGCAAATTGCCTGGTGAGTCGAGATCTTGTCCAGGGATCTAAAGGTGCTCTTTGAGGTGGCTGTGGGTTTGGTGGCTTAGATTGCCTCAATTCATTCTCTCTGTCTATAAACCTGAAAAGTGAAAGAAACATGTTGGCATACATACTATGATACACTTGCCAAATATATACGAGTATTCAACTGTAGAAGACATTATACTATTATTAGCCTTCAAACATAAATTTCAATTCTCTGTACGTCCAGGAGTATTACAATGTCAAATTATAATTAGAAAAAACTTACTCAATATAGGCCATTTCTGCAGCATCACCAACTCGAATTCGAGTTCGAAGCAGCCTTGTATATCCACCAGCTCTATCTCTGTTACAGAAGAATGTGCAGCGTATTGTCATAATCGTCTTTAAAATAAAAATAAAAAGAAAAACGGTTAAACAGGTTAAGTTCTCACTTGTATCGGTAGGCCAATTCTGTAAATAACTTGTGTATGACATCATCTCCACGTACAAAGGCAGCCGCTTGCCTTGCAGCACATAGAGTACCCTGTAAGATGTCAAGAATTTAAAACCAAATCGATTTGGCAACATATATATATATATATATATATCACAAAATTATGTCCAACTATAAGTCAGAACTTTCTTCATTTATTTGTGCAAAAAACCACTGCCAGCACCTGCCCCCACCCCAATCTCTCTCTTTACCGTTAACAATTCTTGTTTAGTAAGAATAAAATGTCAGTATTGTGTTTTATATTTTCACATAAATGCATCTCAACATGATATAAATTATTCGTTAGAGCTCAGCAGTGCAAAGATATATTGAGTGTTTCCAGTAAAATGCCAGAAATGTTGGTGCTTATTAGTAGTGATATCGTTTATTACTGATTTTGACATGCAAAAATAACTCAACAAAATGGCCTACTTCTTCTTCTTTCTGTGATAATTACGACAGAAACGATTTAAACTGGGCTCTGCTTCTCTTGGATTTCAGTAACACCTCACACTTTAGTCTTATTTCAAGTTGTTTACATCAGAAATATGAGAACATTTATATGAAGTATACTTTACCATAGATGATTGAAATATAAGCGATGATTTTCACACATCGAGAGATGCAAAATTCACTTCATTAAACTTCATTGATTAACTTAGGTGGTATAAGCAAGAGGGCAAAGAAATATGGATGTTGAATCCACTACACCAATGAAATAAACAACACCTGAAGTGTTTTCGGAAAACAAATATAGCCAAAAGTAATAGGTAGACTATTCCAGCTCTTTGCACTGCACAAGTTTTCCAGGATTTCTATTGTTATACTTACAAGATGTTCTGTACATCAGTTTTAAAAATGTCCATGACTACAGAAACAGAAAAACAATTATTATTAGTATTATTATTATTATTGAAATAAGATGAAACCTTGCGATTGCATATTTCAGTTTTAAGTATCTCTAAAAAATTTAATTACAATCATAATGACTCATTCTATCAAACTCATTTAATTACTAATTTTATTCTTCCCCACTCTCACTACATATTATTATTATTAGCATTATTATTATTATTATTATTACACCAAAAATTAATTTAAAATTGACATTAATTTAAAATCTAAAGAACATTAGGGAACATAGAAAATAAAAAGTTTATGATTGTATCATATTATTTTAAATTTTTTAGAAAGAATCATTTTTGGGTGATAAATACAATCCCAAAATTATTAAAAAAAATCAATATTAAAATAATAGTGTTAATTAAATTAAATGAAATTTGTATTTTTATAATTAAAAATAATTATCTCCAATTAATACACAAATTTTAATAATTTTTTTTTAAAAAAGAAGCTCATAAACAAGACTAAAGCAAACAGAATAAAAAAAATATTATGTGAGGGAGAGGGTTTGGATGGGGGAAGTTTCCCCTCTCCCTCCCCCCAGGCCCCCTTCAAGGTCCCTCTAGCATGTTTGCCCCCTTCCCCCCAGAGTCATTAGAGATGGTTTTTGTTCCTTCCTTCACCCCACATACCCTCTAGGGCATCTCCCCCTAGTCATTAGAGATGCCCTTACATAAGAAGACATCTGAATTTTACAAAGAAACATGACTTATATTTAATGCAACTGAATGTTTTCTTTTCATAAATAGCCAACCTGCTAGTTATTTATCAAAAAATGGTTACAACTGTCTCAATTAAATATTCTACACACAATACAGAATTAGCTCACATTATCATCATAATCAAAAAACTCATAAAAAAAATTTAGAACATTAATACAAACCTCTTTTCCGAGCTGCACCATATTATCAGCAAGCCTACGTACTTCCTTTGCCTTAAGATCAAAATAATACAACAAACAAAGAGAAAGATTAAACACAGCAATCTACAGAGTCAACATTGAAACCTAAATTTTACCTCAAAAGATTCTTAGCTGGCTATTCAAGAATAAATAAATTTTCCAACGAAAAACAACATAAAATAAAAGCATTTGTTACTTGCTGACACTTCTTATACAATAAAACTTGCAATGTCCACCAAGATTTTTTTAAAACAGGACATAAACATACACAGGAGATGTGATTCTCGATTATCAGAGCAGAAAGGGTGAATTTTTTATCGTTTTCTTTGGTTTAATTCAAGCTCACTGTTTTTTTTTTTTTTTTTGTTTCTCTAATGAATTAATTGGGTTCCCTTCTAAGTAACATAACCAATTTTAACAATAGATCAAAGCTTTCCATCCTAACAGTAAAACCCTAAACCCAAAACTCTAAATAAAAACGAGAAAAGTTATTAATTACCTTGGCAACAGTGGTTTCTATCCGTTCATGCTTCACTAATTGCGACACCATTGTTCTGAGCATGGACATTCTGTGTCCAGTAGGGCGATTAAGCTTCCTAAATTTCGTCATTACTGCAGTGTGTGGTGTGTGTGTGTGTAGCGAAGCTGAAAATGAAAAGCAAATGAAAACCTCAGATGAAAAAGACATAATAGTAAATAAAATTGGGCTTTAGTATTTATTCTAAATCAAAATTTAGTTTCTTGGGCTCCTGAGCAACAAAAGAGAAGGGCCCATTAGTGAAATTTCTTTGTTAATGGTCAAGCAATGGGGCGGATCTCAATCCGAGTTCTGTTTGTGACCGATCAGACTTATCATGAGAATCCAAAGAATATCCGGTGAACTTGAAAGTTATAAATTATAATCTAGAGAAGAACTGGATCCAATTCGAAATTTAAATTTCAAGATTAACGTGGAACAAACTTCGTGCTTATGTCACTCAATTCCTTTTATATAATGTTCAATTTATCTCTAATATTGTATCTCTTTATGAAATTTTAAAAAACCAATTTACATCATTTAGTTGGGGAGTGTAACTTATTTGCCGAAATTGAGGCGATGTGAAACTTTTATAATATTATTATAACAAAAAGGGGTAAAGTGTCATATATTAAAATATCAAGGAGGCGGTGAAAATTTTATAAGATTACAAAAGGTCCCGAATTACATGAAAGTTAATTGAACATATAACTCCTTTTAAATACAAGGATGAAGCCAATATTTTTAGATTTATATTATACGCTTGAACAATGAAACTGTATTTTCTAAAAATATTTTAGATTTTATCTTAAATATACTTGTGTAATGATTTTATCCTTTAGATGAAATTGTCTATAGCAGATTGGTTTGTTTTAGTTTTTTGGGTTCAATGGATTGGAATTGGCAAGAGATTTATTCAAGCCATGCAAATTGCAGTTATCAACCTTCGAACCCCAAACGTTTCCACAATTTTAATCATTATTTATATGAATATTTTATCTGAAAAAAATGAATTGAGAAAGATTATGTACGAGTATGTTTTCTTTTCTTTTTGGAGATCATATCTAAAATGTATGTGAGTATTGGTGTCAATAAAAACTATAATTAATTTATGGAGAGTGCAAAATGATATATATATATTTTAAGGGTGCATTCTGAAAAATAAATGTAATTGAATAGTGGGGAGTGAAATTCAGTTCACCCTTTTATGTTTTTTTGTTGTTAAATAACATTCTTTTATAACCATGTGGACTAGTTTCCGAAAATTGGTCAAAATTCTTGTCCAAGCCTAGCTTGGCCAAATCCATCCAACCATCAAGCAAGTGTATTGCACTTGCTTTGTGATTGATCACTTTCCTGGAAGTTACATCCAATACCAAATCAAGTGTAGTACACTTGCCATGTAATTAGTTTGGGTTCGGCCAAACCCGATCTGGATAAGAATTTCCCCAATGTTGAGTTCAATCTTGACTTAACTAGAACTTAATGGAAATGTTTGGAGCTAGATCAATGAAATGAAATGATATAAGAATTTAAGTTACATTATAAGAAGAAAAAAATAAGTATAATTTTTTTTTTATGATTTCATCTCGTAAACAAAATAAAAATAAAAAAGTGCGGATCAGTTGGGGCTGGATGGATGTATAACAAACTACAGTAGTATTAGTAACTTGGGAGCTGGTTCTTCTTTACTGTTACAGTGTTAGTTAATGCATTTGAAATTGTGAGACGTAGCCATTTCACTCATAGCTAGGCTAGTTTACTTTTCTCAATATTAACACTTCCTTCCTTCTTCATGAACCCGCTCCCCGGAGAAAACGCCGACAATAATAACAATGACAATGACAACCGGCGCCAGAGAGAAGTTGAAGGGGGCCCACTTCGTCCCACTGCCCTCAAAATCAAGAAAGATTCATACAAAATCAAGAAATCTGTATCAGTATCACCACCACCTGTGGTAATTAGAACGCACATTGTGCCTCCCAAAATAATAGAAACCACCGTCCAAGATTTCAAGAAAGTGGTTCAACGCCTCACCGGCAAAGACAGTGATGATGCACCTGATCATGATCACGTACTACCACTAATTGGTAATTACAAATCTTCCGCGGGAGGAATACTATTGCCACCGCCAGAAGTAATGCCGCTGATATCTCCCCAACTTTTCTTGGAGAAGTCGACTATGTTTCCGCCTGCACCATCTTCATCTAATAATTCTTCTTATCATGATCTGCATTTCTCCAGTTATGCAACCAGCTTTCCTCCAATTCCATCGTTTAATTTCAACCCTCCTCCATCAAATAATACTAGTACTACTACTTTTGATATCTCCAATATTTTCCCTCCAATTCCATCCTTCAATAATCTTCCTTCTTTTTCTTCTTTTCATCATCATGATATATCATCCAAATCCAATCCATTTTTCGGGCTGCCAGAGTACAACTACATGAACCATACCTACATACCGAATCCATCCACGTCATTGTATTCGGCTCCCATGATGAATCCTTCTTGGTCGTCCTTCTCTTCTAGTTTTGATCATCACTATATCTCCAATAATTCATTAATCTTAACGGATTCGTACTTCCCGCCGTATTCAGCTCCAATCAGTCCTTCGCTCATCTCTTCGTTTCATGATGTCTCCAATCCATTTTTAGGGCCGCCGCCTGCAGGGCACAACAACAACAACAACAACGATGACGAGGATGATGATAATGCATCCTCATTGACGTTATATTCAGCCTCCAGGAGTCTGTTGGCTTCGCTGCAATCTTCTCCTTCATCCAATCCACTTTTGGGGCCGCCAGCTGGGTACAACAATAATAATGTACCACCGAATCCATCGACGTTAATGTTGTATTCAGCTCCCATGATGAATAATTATCCCATGTCCTGTTCTTATTCTAATTCATTTGATATCTCCAGTGATCATCCATTGCTCTTCCAGCAGCCATATACGAAGGATCATCTGTCTTCTTTACCAATTTCTTTTGATGATGACGATATTGGACCTCGTATTGATGCCTTATTAATGCAGCTGCAGTCTGATGATCCAAACAATTTATTAGCTGATGATCATCATCTTGATATTGGACCATTATTCTTACCACCATATTCAGCTCCAATGAATCTTTCATCAACTCCATTGGTCTCTTCTTTTCATGATGATATATCATCCAATCCATTTGTGGGGCCGCCTTCAGGTTACAACATTAACGATAATTACGTAACAGATAATGCATCCACATTTATGTTGTATTCAGCTCCATTGAATCTTTCATCAACTTCACACGTACAGTACTCTTCTATTTCTCATCATGATATAGTATCCATTCCATTTTTGGGGCCATCAGCTGACAACGAACCCCATAACATGATACCGAATCCATCCACATTTATGTCGTATTCAGCTCCAATATTTGATGATATAATCTCCAGTAGTAGTCCATTATTGTTCCAGCCGCCAACGTACAACAACGATACTTTCAGACCAAGTTCGTCATCATATACGAGTTAGGCACTGATGGATCTGTCGTCTTTACTATTTCCTGATGATGATGATCATTTACATTCCGGTTCCTTATTGCAGCAGTCTGATTGATGATGACCAAGATAATATTGATTGATTAGTTTTAGTGCTGTAGTTTAGTACTTTAGTATATAGTGGATCAGTTAGGATCAATGAGCAACATTAATTGAATGAATTTGTCACATTATCTGAATTGGAATTATACTATTACTAGTGGTATTTGAATATAATGTGCATCTAGCTAGCTTTAAACTGCTTTGGTTTGCCAAATATTTTGCTGCATGATTGATTTTCTTTTAATATGCTATGTAACCTCTGTATATATAATCCTTTATTGACATATATGCGTAATATATGTTGTCATTAATTAATATATATTAACTTGATTTTGCATGTCTAGCTAATTTGATATATGTTATCATGTCTTATATAACAGTCAATTAATATAATTATATAATTAAGTCCTATTGGTTACAACTAGGGATGAAGTTAATGAACATGCAGGAAGCTGATTTATTTGAAAATTTGAAGTAATAAACCCTGTTCTTCCAATTTCCATTAGTACTGCTGAAGATGCACACTAGATATTTTTAAAATGTGCTATTACTCCTTACTTGCAGTAGAAAACAAAAAATGGTATACATCCATAACAAAATCGAACTTCCTGGCGATCAATAGAATACAACCAAAAGGAAAGCAAGTTCATTCACAATAATTAATATGTTGTTCGATAGTTGAAATGACGACTAGCTAATTATGAACCCTGAAACTTTGGCGGACTACTAAGCTTATAAGGCATAGTAGTAGTATTTTTTTGTTCTCAACTCATTGCTGCTGCTTCTGCTGGTCTCTGCATCCGGCCTCCAATCAACGTGCCAACCCTTTCTCCTCGAATGGCTTTTGCTATGTTACCCGTTTTGTTTAGATTAAACACAACAACTGCACCAACAAACATAGTTATTATCCAATCTTTTTTGCTTCCTTATGCACTGTACTACATTACTGTGCACGATTAATCACCCACACTTATAGACCGCCATATGGCCAAACAAGACATGCTTCACTGCCCATGTGGCGGTTAATGAAGGCTGCAGGTGGATCGTGCATAATTACGTAGCACTTAATAAACTCTAATATTTGATCAAGCATTGATTGTCATATAATGATCTGTTAGAATTACCAGGAATATTGTTTTCTTGGCACAAAGTAATGGCCGTCAAATCCATCACCGAAAGCTCCTTTGAAATTACATCTTGGTATGTTAGAGTATCGAGAAGACGAGCATTAGGATTTTGTCTGGGGTCATTGTCATAAACTCCATCCACATTTGTAGCTTTCAGCACCACCTCCGCATTAACTAAATAGAATTCAGTACATTTTAGTTGGTAATCTCCCTATCCCCAGTAAAATTCAAGAATTAAACATGGTTTAAAAGTAAAAACTAGATGAGCCCTACTCTTCTTTTCCTTAATTATTAGACAAGGGTTACTTTGAATAGGGAAAAAAAATACATCCCATTTTTATGCTTTATCTTTGACTTTCTATTTTACTTTTTATCATAATAATTACAAACTATATTTTGTAATGGAAAATTAAATTTTCAGTCTTGCAGAAGGAGTTGATCTACACACTTTCGGGATCACGCTCCTTACAAGACTGAACTTTTGATCACAATTGCTTGAAATAATTTTCAATTTTGGTCCCATAGAATAGTCTCTGTTTGACACGTTTTCGGTTTTGCAGTTTTGCACATAAAGAGATGTGCAAACATTTCCAAAAATTAGGATCATAAGTGTGATTTTGTAAAGTATGAGAATAACAAGACTCAAAATGCAATTTTGCCATTTCGTAATCCTCATTCCTCCTTCCAAAGTGCAAAATTTAAATTAAGAAAATCATCAGGATCCAAGATAAAGACTCACTTTCTGCACTCCTAAGTGCTGCAGCAGTATCAGTTGTGAAGAAAGGATTCCCAGTTCCAGCTGCAAAAATCACAACTCTTCCTTTCTCTAGATGTCTTATAGCTCTTCTTCGTATATAGGGCTCGGCAACTTCAGACATGCGAAAAGCTGTCTGAACTCTTGTTGGTATGCCGATGCTTTCCATAGTAGCTTGCAAAAATATTGCATTCATCACAGTTGCTAACATCCTAAACAAGGTAACCAACAAAAAGTTGTTTGTCACTTGTCAGCAAATTTTATAAATTTAAAATGGCAATTTGCTGGATTTGAACTTTTCTAAATTACCCCTTCGCTCCATAATAAGTGTCGTCTTAGAGAATATTTTTTTTATTTCAAAATATATGCCGGTTCAGGATTCCAATGCAATATTAACTAATATTATCATGGGGAATACATAAAAAAGAAATGGCATCAACTATACAGGAGCTTATAATGTTTATCAGGTCATTTTTGCAATGTCAAATGCTAAGGAAAGATATGTATAAATAGAACAGGCAGTTTAAGATCTGAAAAACATATTTATACACTTACCATTTCTACAAGAATTTTTCTATGGAGGTTGTTAAAGTTGATTCTGGAACAGCACCAATGACTGCGTCTTTCTTGTCCCCTTTTTTAAAGATTATGATAGTTGGGATGCTTCGGATGCCATATTGAGTTGCAATTGAAGGGCTCTCATCGGTATTAACCATGTAGCCTCTTAGTGCTTAGCCAGTTTATCGATGACACTTTATCGCTATAGGATTCCAATTTTACCCTTATTTATTACACCTAAAAACTCTATATTATCACCGCCTTGATTAAGGGTATTTTAGGTATATCTTTTGTTTTCATTTTTCCAAAAACCATGCTATTTATTAGATTCCCTAATACCCGTACAAAACGCTAAAACGACACTTATTAGTTATTATAGAACGGACGGAGTACTAACTAGATGAGATGTAGAAAAGTAGGTGCCTTAAAAAGGTATAATTTTGAAAGCACAACAAACAATCATTCAAAAAATATGAATCGAGAAGAGGATACCCAATATAATCAGCAGACGAGCGTTCAAGGCCACTGCTCCCTGCCCAGGAGGCTCCTCGGAAGATATTTCCTCCACCCACAACAATTGCAACCTGAAAGATTCATAATTATAAGTCAAGCATGTAAGAAAATTAATACAAGCTCTTATTTGTAGTTGATATCCAATCAAGACAAATTTCCTAGGATTACGCAAATTATACGGTTAAAAACCATAAAATTAATATACAATGCTCGCTATTTTTGAGCAAAATAATGTGACAGGTTATATGCTCAAGAAAGATGAAAACGGATAATATAAATGGATGATCAAGAAATATGAGTCATATGGCATATGTCTTCATATTTACATAAAGCAAAACTTACCAAAGAAAATAAATTTTTATCAAACAAATGATATTGGAAAACCAACCTCAATCCCAAGCCGAGTAACAGTTGCGACCTCCCTTGCAATGGCCATTGTGACCTGTACAAGTATATTTCTATAAGCATTAAATAGTTAAATTCTGAAACATTCTAGCTATAATATTCCAACCTTTGGGTCTATATTTTGGGCTTGATCTCCTGCAAGTGCCTCACCACTTACTTTAAGCAGCACCCTGCGCCATTTATATGATGGTTCGTGTGTGCTACTACCATTCATTGTGGCACTCAAAGGAGTTGTAGGCATAGATGATACTTGTGGTTGCCTACAAAAGACAAGAATAAAAACATGTAACGAGGGAAATTTTTGAGCTTATGTGTCTACCTTATGGCAAAACTAAATGAAGATAAAACTATTTTGAATCCCTAATTGGGCCAGAAGTCATCACATCAACATTAAAATGTGATAGAATATTTTGTAATGTTCTTTAACTTACTTCTGAATATGACAAATCAATTTCCAATGAGAAGCACACTATAGAATAGAAATACCATGCCATGTAAGTGATGAAAAGAGAATAATCAAGAAGCCTATCACTTTAAAAATTATTTGTCATTAAGATTAAGAACCAAAGGTCATTCTATATCCCTTTCCTTCTTTTAGGAAATATTAGACAATGTATGTTTCTTGGATTTCGATGAGTACAATGACAATGAAAATGAAAATGAACAAAAATTGAAGCTTAATATTCCATCATCTGATGCAAGAATGGCATTATTAGCTAAGGCCCATACGAGATACATTGCTATGATAGGGTAGGAAATTACACAAATCAGCAAAGAGAAAATTGAAGAGAGCCCCACAATATGCTGGATGAATGACATCAAAATATATGTAGACATATAGACACACACACACACACACACATTATATAGAGAATTTCATTACTCGATGGCATATTTTTAGTAATAAGAATATCAAACAAAATGATATGCAACATCAAAAGGCCTTAATCCAGTTTCCCATTACAAGCAATATTTATTTCCTAAGAAATTACATTTTGTTCGAGATATACCATCAGATAACTCGGCAACAGACGTTAAAATAATTATTGAGAAAATGCACATTCTCTCTAATCCCCTATTTAATTATACTAAGCTTCAACAGATTCCTAAAAAATAATAAGTCGCCTTTTTCAAAACAATATACTTTCACACGTTTCCACAAATATTACCTTGGCTTAAAATTTCAATAAATGGAACCAAATAAAAAAATGATAACAAAATCAGCACCTGCAATTTAGTTAGTCAGACATCTTAGATCATTTAAAAATCTATGAACAACACACAAAGCCTACATAATCCTACATATGATTCCAACAAAAATAAAAAGCATCATTAATAAGATTTGAATGCAGGGTATATAACTTATAGTACCTCAGACTAATGGGATCCGAAAAGGGAGCCACTTCATCAGAACAACACCTGACAATTACAGGCTGATAAGAGCTCTGGAATCCTACAGAATTTGGTTTCAAGAAACAGAGGGACGGCGAACCAACAGAATTGAAAGAGCTAATGTGACGGCTAAAACTGGTCGAAAGGGCCATTTTTGGAGAGAAAAAAATAATTTATTAAAGGAACCTTATAAATGTATTGAAATTCTTGGATAGAAAACTGATATTGATGTTTTCAGGCTTTGATCGAATTTTGATTGTCTGTGCTGAAGTATCTCCTGAGCAGTTGGCTCTCATAAATCCTGCTTGAGGGGTTTTAGTTTGAACCCCTGGGTGTTTTTGGATAATGTTATTTGGTCAAGGTTTATTTTAATTATGAAAATATTATTTTTGAGTGAAATGCAAAAGCACCCCCGTATTTTGTGTAATTGATAAAGGAACTTTTTGTCTTAATTTATTAGCAAAAAATTATTTGAGTTTACATCTCATTAGTGGAATTAGCAAAAATTCATTAGTTCACTACTCTTCATTTGGATTTATTGTGTACTTTTAATAGAATAGTAGGACTATTACTTAACATTAGAGTAAATGTAAAGATTATTGTCAAATTTTTTATATGAAGAGCGTATATATTTAATAAGAAAAACATTATAAATAGTCCTAAAAATTTGAAAAGAGTTTCACATTCATTTTTCTCTTGCAAATCACCACATGCCTAAAATTTATAATTTAGTTTCATTTTACTCACTGCAAAATATATTCAGTTTTAGAAATTATTTAACTGATAAACGTGGATATTGTGTTGAAAAAAACACAATAATAATCTCCAAAAAGCTACACACCGACACCTCATGTTAAATCGCAATATTTAGGGCATGTTTGTTTGGTGTTTGAGAAAGTAGTGGAGGTTTGTGAAATAATCTCGCTTTGCATAATATTGATTGTTTGGGTTTTGAGAGATTGATTTAAGAAATAAAGTAGGTGTAAGTTATTTTTGGAAGAGTTAGATGGCCGGTGTAAGATGTGTAAGACTTTATGTCAAATCATGTTTGTTATTTGAGATAAATTGTGTAAGAGATAAATTACTTTATGTCAAATCATAGTAGAATTTGTGTAGGTTTTGTTTAGAGATAATAAAATTGTTGTTTATTTGAGTTTTCAGAGAGTAGTTTGAGAAAATTAAGAGATGAAAATTTTATTTCAAAAAATAAAAAACATTTTTATTTTGGCATTTCCCAAACACAATTTTTTTTTGGAAAACGCCAAACAAACAGGCCCTTAGTCTGTGAACTCACATGTTGGTGTCATGTCAGTCCCTCATTGCAAAGTATTGCTATTTTAGGGGACATAATAGTAAACTCCATGGACCATCTGTTGTGTTTTCCTCTTTAACAATGGCATATTGATTTCATAAAATCGTATTAAACTTACAAGGTCGGCAAGGATTTTGACAAGAATGAAAGACCAAATGAAGAAAATTTAACAAATACATGCTAAAAAATGCTATGATGTGCATACGTCATCTATTTAAGTGGTGTAAAGTAAAAGCTTCTAACTTTTTTTTGATAATTCTAATTGAGTCAAACAATACATGCATTTCTCAAGCTTGGTCGGACTATATTATCAAACAATACATGTATAGTTCAGTCGAGCTAGAACAATTTTTAAGTTTCAAAAATCAATCTCAAACAAATTTATATTTAATGAATTCAAACTCAATATCAAGTATATTGTTTTCATTTTCACCTTTAAACCAATGTATTTATTAAAAATAGTTATATCGAACTATATGATAAGTAATGGTTCTAAGTAACTTCGCAAAAGTTATTACATAGGTTTTATGAAACAAACTTAAGACATTTTAACAACCTCAAATTTTCCTTTCTGTGTTCAAATTTTTTCCCCTCTATGATCACAAAACCAATTTTCCCATTGAAATCCGATTCACAGAAGCGAGGCTTTCATGCAGCTTTGGCCTAAACAAATAATAATATGACAAGATATGTAATTAAGCATTTACGCAAAGGATTATCATACATAATCGTACAATAAACTAGCTAGATTTAAGCTTTAAACTCTGCTAATTTTTCACATTTACAATTTTTGATCAATCAAAAGAATGATTTACATCTTGTTGTTTCACTATCCTAAACCTAAAAGAATTAAACACAGTAGAAAATTAAGGAGAGACTAAGTTCTAATGGGCAGCCCGTAATTATGAAAAGTCCTAATCGTGCCATCCCAATTTGCAGTCACAAAAACAAGACCCCATGTTGTGGCCGAACAAGGCACGTAAGGAAGTTTCTCTTCAGGCCATGTTATAGAGGGCTTAGTCGACGAGCCTTCCATTGAAAACCAATTTGCAAACAAGAAACGATCTGAAAACAAGGCCTCGTTTGGATCATATGTTGGCAATTTGGAATCATGAGTAATATTGTTCTTCATTTCCATGGCAGAATTTGACCAAGGTAATGCGACCGATGCACCTTTTAAGTAAAAATGCTCGCACGAATTTGTGGATTTGGTTTGTTTGGATGGTGGGATGGATAAATCATCATAGTTCCATATATATACGCGAGAGTCCTCTCCAATTGATATTATGTGCTTCCCACTTGGAGTTAATGAAGACGACATTTGACTACCTGATTTTATCAAACCTAATATAATCAAAGAATTATTTCTAATAAGAAACAAAATAACATCAACAATGCATTGAAGCAAAATCGAATTATTCCAAGTACCTTTGTATTTGCGTACAACTTCACGACCATCAAGTATACGAATTTTTGAGTCCTCCGATGTTATCATCACTCTTTGAGAGTCATTCTTTAGAAACTGAACAAAAGAAGACCAAGTAAGCTTGACTGAACATTAAGGCTTTATTCTGGAGCTATGTATTTCAAATTCATTGCACTTGTTTGGATTATTTTGATTTTGTATCGATTTCGAATTCTAGGTGATCATCGTGTACTATTCTTTTAACTGATAAATTTGAAATAATTTCTCAAAATCATACAATTCAAATGAATTGTAATACCTGAATGCCAGTAATTTTGTTGCCAGACGACTTCTTTCTGCCACGGAAATTTATCTCTGCATTTAGCAGGAACTCGTTGCCTATTAAATAAAATTCCAAGTTAAAAATCTCTCTCACGATAAAAACTTACAAACCCAATATAATAATATATTATCAATTAATAATAGGAAAGCAAGCCTGAAACAAATAAATACACACCTGATAATTCATAGAAACGGCAGGTACCGGATACGGAACCAACAACAAAACCCTGTCACCATATAATAATCGGAAAATGTCATTAATAGAACATTCCTTAATATCCATTGGAAATTTACTTTAAAACTGCATTGCAACTTACATTTCCATTTGGCTGGTAGCATACTGCTGTCACTATGTCACTAACATTAGCCCAATCCTTGACTCTTCTATTCCGTACTCCCCAAATTCGAACTTTACCATCTATGGACCCACTAATGAAGTAATTCTCATCCACGGGATTGAATTGAACACACGTTACTGAATTCATCCAAAAAATAGAAAGAAATAATTAGTATTGACCATAGATAACTAGAAGAAAAACACCCTTAAGTCTACTGATAATTACCATAATTGCTGTGACGGAAGACACCTAAACATTTCTCGGAGCCTACTTCCCATAAACGGACGGTTTTGTCCTTGGACGAAGATAAAAGATGCTGCAATAAATAAAAGAGCTCTTTAGATACAAATAAGACGTAAATTAATCAGAATGGAAAAAAATGTAAGCAGTCTAATTTCGACTTACATTAGATGTAGACCAAGCCAGGTCTAAAACATCACTGCTGTGACCACGAAACTTCTGAAGTGGCTCTTCTTCAATGTGAAAAATCTTCTCCGGTATAATAATCATAGCATGATTCGACTTTTTCTTTGGATGACTGGACTTTCCTTCCAAATTCCCGGTACCAAAACTGCAATTCTTGGCATCTACCAAGGTAACACGCCATATGCAAACTACCCCGTCTTCGCCCCCACTTGCCAGATATTGGCCATCGGGACTAAACTTCATTGTCCAAATTAGACCCTTGTGAGCATTAATTTCTTGTCCGGTATACACACCAGTGAACTCCATACATTTCTTACGATTCTGTTCTATCTTCACCCTAGTCATGGTTCTTGCTTCATTAGATAATTTGGGACCTCGGGTTTTCTTCATTGTTCGAATGAAGTGTCTCCACCAATGGGTAGCTTTCTTTTGTTTCTTATCCATTTTTGGGATATCTTCAAGACAACTAATTTCATGATCTGATTCAATGCTTATATACTCTAACCAATCTTCATCTGAATAATCAACCGAACAATTTGTTTCACTATTTGATGCCCTTCTTTCGAGTAGCAATTTATCATCTATGCTTTCATTTGATGACTCACAAGAACTAGAGACAGCTTCAGCTTCAGTAGATTTATTAATTCTTTTCGACTCAACAAGTTCCATTTTGGATAGAAAATTTTCCCTTCTTTCTTTTACACTCTGAGGCTCCCTCAACCAAATATCATACTCCTCGGACAACAATAATCGATCTGTGGTATCAAAGAAAACCTCTTCTCCCTCATCAAAACTCAGCATTTCTAAAAAGACACTGGGAGACAAATTTCCACATTAAAACATTGAAGAATCCACCCTTTTATTTGAAGTACTAATCCAAACCCAACATTCAAGGACCGAGTTCCACTCCTAAAACCAAGCAAAACAGGCTAATTAACCCACAGTATCAAATTCTTTATGAAAAAACATTTATACTGAGAGAGCATGATTATAGGACTTAAGTATGAATACAAACTTTATATATAATTAAAAGATTCTTAATCCCAATACATCAAGAAACTAACTATATAAAAACTAAAGCAAAAAACAATTGTTAAACAGAGAGCAAAGCGAAAAGGGAATTCAGATTCATGTAGTGTACCTTGAATGAATTAGTTGAAAAGCAAACACCAAATCCCAACAGTATCACCGACCCTCCTTTTATTAAGGCCTATGCATCACTATTTAGCAATGCAAAAACCATCACCCCACATCCAAAGAGTCAAATTCTCTGTATTTTGACTTGGGGGAAATGTTTTGAAACTGAAGGAAAGGTAGGTATAAATAAGTGATTAAAAATTCAATCTTAAGAATAAATAAGGAGATTTAATACTCCTAGCCTACTAATAAATAAAAGGGCATTGAGATTTGTGAATTATGATTTATATGATTTTTTCGGAAATTTGGCAGCGCACGAGCGGCGCAGCACAGAAATGCTGCTGCCAGTGCAGATGCCTATGTATGCTAATAATAATAGAATAATATTCTGTTGTGTTTTTATGCTTTTCATTTACTACAGTATTTGATTTAATTAATAGGAGTACTTACTCGTAAAATTTAAATTCGAGAGCCCCCTTTTACTTTCTCTCTCTTCTGTATTCTATTCTCCCAAAGCTACAACCCAAAGTCAATTTTCACACCAAATCCAATGCTCCCCCACTTGAGCAACAAGCTGTCCTTCCTCTTATAAAACAACACATTGAAATTGGAGTTCAAAACAAAGCAAAGAATTAATGACCCACTCTAGATAATTCCAAAATAAATCAAGGTCTACTACAACATTTCACTGTAATTGAGTCAAATCAAGAAAAGAAAAAAGGGGTAATTCTTAATCTGGGTTTGACTATTTAGCGTTACAGCTATTGATTAATTTAATGGAATGGATTAATTCCCTCAAATTAAGAAACCCATGTTCGAATTCTGAAAATATTCAAAATGGTAAAGTAATAAAAAGTTGTCTTTATGCATGCAACATGATAATTGGGTAAAGATTACATTTTGAAAATCTTTGGTAGTAATTACTGACACTTAAAAGAGAAAAAAATAGTATTACATTACTAGTAATTTGGAAAAGGCATAAATCATAAATGAATGAGGAGGGGGTGGATAGATGCAAAACAGGGTGTGGATTTGTCGTGTGTTTGTTTGTTTGTATAGACAAAAAAACAAACCTACGGATTAAAAGTTTTGTGCGTAATTAATTGTTTTGGCCTAGTAGTAATAGTGTAGCTGTTGCCTATCGATAAAGAGAGGAGATAGAGACCAAAAAGAATTCAATAAAGATAGCGATTACTCGATCGATCGGTCAGACACACACATTCAAAAAATACTGGAAAATAATAAAAAGTAAAAAGTAAATACAAATCTGATCTTCGTTTAAATGTTACTCCACTTTAAAAGTACATGTATTTTGTATTGATTTATCACGTAGTAGAAAAACACAATTAATAATTTGGGACTTATTGTACAAGAAAGACTCAAATATGAAATATTATAGTGGAGATAAATTAAATAATGTTAAGGATTTACACTCTTAGAAAAGTTAATTGATTATAACGTTGTAAAGCTAATTAATTATATTAAAAATTCATCGTGGAATAGACTTGATTTGTAGGATTGCTTTTGTCAAAACTCAAAGGCTACATTTTATAAATTTTTTTTTTTAATTCACTGCCGGCTGCCCATTCATTTTCCAAATACATTTATGGTGATTTTAACTAATAATTGAAAAAGAACTCATTTTGTTTCAAGGCTTCACCAAAATATAATATGGAATGGCATTAACAATTTTAAAGTGATAATAAGAATTCATTTTGTTTTATTTGATTTGATTTGATTTACAAATGTACTACTTTGGCTTTCTCTAGGACAAGAAAAAAGTGGGGAAACATTTTTTACCATTTAGAATCATCTATACCTTTCTCTTAATTAGGCCACTTTTCCCACCTTTTTGCTTTATAGAAAATTAAACACGACGCAGAGGGTTGTACTCACACGTACACACATTTATGCCAATTGGCATTTGTCTTTTATTAAAGGCAGAAGATGAGAATTAATTGAAGATATCAGTAAATCAAGACAATAAACCACACGCGGGATCCCACCCACCAGTACTTACGTGTTCATCCATATATGATATACCGGAATAGAAATTTGGTCTTCTTTTTAATTATTAGGTTTTCTTAGAATATTGTAGAGATTGATTGGAATAACTGCAGTATATTAGAAAAAAATCGTTCATTGATAATTATTTTTTTAGACTTTTTTGAGATTAGGAAAAGAAAAAAAGTCGGGTAAATAAGCTATTTCTTGTCAATTCAAAATTATTATACGAGTGAAGAGATAAAATTTTTTATGTAAAATTGAAGTAAAGTTTAATTGTTTGAGAACTTTTTTGAAATTAAAGAGAAATCTTTAAAAAAAAAGATTTGATAAGGATTTTTCTTAAATTAAACTTTTTCAAATAACACTAAAATATCCTTAGGATCTCAAATCACCCCGGCCACCCCCTACCCCGTAAATGTAAATATTTTTTGTTTGAAGTTATTTCTAGTGAATATTTGAAAATTATATGCATATATGAAAATCTTTTGGATGTGGACTACTAGAAAAAAATGATTTTCCAATCGAAATTGCAACTGAAAATGGCCTAAAATCGGTTGTAAAATCAACTTTGAAATTCTTGAAATTCCCTTAACTTGAAATTCTTGAGTTGTCCATCCCAAACATATATTAGTGTTGTACTTTCCCCCATTAAAACTCTTTTACTAAGTTAAGTATCAATAATTTCTCTGGTTAAACTTACATCTAAATTGCGCTTATCGCCCATAATATTAGTGTTGTATTTTCCCCCTAATAATAAATGATGGAAATAGCGCGCATGTGCCTCTCACGAAATCTATTTTGGCGGCAAAATGTTCGAGAAAGAGTTTTAAGGGGGAAACTGCTAATGTAAGTTTAAGTGAAAGGTGCAAAAAATTCAAGTTTAGGAAAAAAAGTACAACTTTACTCTAAGGTCGGGAGCAAAGCGAATTTTTCTCCACTATTTTAAATTTTCATACCTTTAGTTACTCCCATTCTAAAATAATATAGGAATATCTGAAAAGTATGTGTTTGTTTAGGGTATGAACAACCGTACCGAATCTGGAATCTTAAGGCAATATTCAATAGGCATGGTCTATTTACTGTTAGTATAAGAACTTGGACTACCCTCTCAGACATTAGTTCTATAACTTCTATTTCTTTAAGATTGTGTTTTAATTTGTTTAATGTCATAAATGTACTTTCAACTTTGTACTGTTGCATTCCAACTAAGTACAAGGGAAGTAAAAAAACTAATAAATAATACATATTACAATTTTACTATCTTGGGATTTACGAAATAAAGAACATGCAATTACACTAATAATCTAGAATAGGAAGAAATATACTCTTCCGCTACAAGGGTCGTGAACAAGTTGGCCAATCAGGTCCGACTCCATTTGATGTCTTGATCGGATTTGAAATTTTTAAAAATTCATCAGATTTTGTTGGTTTTGTCTCGAATTTCTAATCCAATAAAATCTCTTATTTCAAAATTTCATCAATTTTCTTCATCCAACATATTTCATTTATTGTAACTTACTAAATTCCAAGTAGAAAAAATTCTCTATCATCACTTCTAATCACTTATTTCAAATAATTTAACTGATTGATTATGTTGAATAATAATTGAACTGATGTTAATTTGTAAAAAATGGTATGTGTTTTTAAGTGAAAATATGCATAAAAATGAGATAGTTAATAAAATATCAGATCATCTACAGTATTAAATCAATTGTATAACATTTATTTAGAACCATATTTGTTGCACATTTTTCAAATTATAAACCTTCTTAATCGAATATAATCAATTTGATCACTAGTAGGATAAATAATTTAATAAATCTAATCAAATTCAAACTAGATTTCATATTAAAATCCGTTAAATTTACATCCCTATGTGCTACTATCGTTTCACAAGTAAATGTAATTCCTCTAACACTCAACTAATATTATTTTTCAAACATAAATATAAAGTCAATCACCTTTTCTTTTTCTTTTTTACTCTTAATAAATGGAACAATAAACATAAAGAAGTCTTTGTGAGACAAGTTGATCGAGTTTGGTGGTTCAAATCCCAATTGTCGATCTAAATTCGTTCATTCTTCTTCTTCTTCTTCTTCTTCTTTTTTTTTTTTAAAAGAATTCATTCATTCTTCTATAAACCAAAAGAAAACTGGTTCATAGAAAATGTCATGAACGAGGTCATCATTTTAAATTGACAAAATTGTAAAAATCGTCCTGAACTAATTACTGATTTTGGATTTTCGTACCACATTATTCAACTTGGCGAATTTCGTCCCATAATTTAATATTTTTTTGGAATATCGTCCCACCATTAATTATAAGACGGAAATTGCTCATTTGCCGTTAAATTACCACATGGCTGCTTACGTGTCATGACGTGGTAAATTTTAACATGAAATATTATATAATATTTTAGAATTCGTCCCAAACTATTTACAAGATTGAACCGTCATTTCCACTAAATTAGAAATTTAATATTGGGACTAAATTCCATACAGAATGGTAAATTATAGGACGAAATACGCCGAGTTGATATAGTTTGGGACGAAAAATCAAAATTATTAATTAGTTTTGGATGATATTTCAAACAAATATTAAATTGCGAGATAAATATCGATGAGGTAATATAATTTGGGACGAAAATTCAAAATCACTAATTAATTTGAGACGTGTTACCTTTTAAATGGTAAACTATATTTCTTGGCCATTGCTGCTTACAACGAACACCACACCACACCACACCAGATGACCACACTATATTTAAATTAATAATTTATCTTTTTCTTTTACCAAGACAAAACACAAATAATTATAACCACACACATATAAGTTCATGTGGAGAATTAGAAACAAGTTGGTGAAGCTTGATCAAAACAAACCCATGTGTACTATATAAGATGTCGTGTACATTTCAAATATGTACATACATAATTAAATTAACTAAGGACGATCTCAAACAATGCAAATGTACATTTCGTTGATAATGTAGTAGTCAATTGATTAAAGTTGAGGCTTGATGATCAAATATAATTTCAATATATTCTTGTTAATTTGGGTATTTAACTAATTTTATATTAATCTTTGTAATTAATTTATTTTTATATTTTGATACCAATGAAATTAATTTTCTAATAAATACTGTAATGATATTTTAACCGCCTAGGAAAACCATATAAATGTTTGGATATGGTCCGTATGGACTTCTCATGATCATAATGTTTATTAATATCTTCAAATTAATATATGGAGTATAGAATAAAGGGGCCAATGTACTTGTTCTGGATAACATATATATCACCGCTTAATCCACTCTCGATTTACTCAATAATTAAATCAAAAAGGTGTTTCGCATGGTTTATATGTCACTTGGTTTTGTTTGATGATGTCCAAGTTAGTCCTTTGGTTATATGGTTGGCTACGCATTTAATTTCCATCTATTTTTCATTTATACAGCTTGTAAGTAATATTTAATCCAAGAATCAACGTATGTATATTATGGCTTAGAAAATAAATTTTTACAACGTGGCGAAGTCAGATTTAAATCTTCGCTAAAATAAATATTACATAATGTGATGTTGGCTCGGTAAAAATTAATTAAGTCATGCCAAAGATCATTTAGATAATCTTGGGAAAAAAAATATTATTCAATTCTAGACATGTTTGGAAGGTCAATTAATTTTGAATTTAAAACAATTCTTCAAGCTATTTGGACAGTGTGTAACTATGGGTTAAACTTTTCATATCTTTTCGTGAAACAAAATAGGAATATGTCTTATAATTAGTATTTACAATATGACGAGTCAAAATGCAATCCACTCAAAGACCTGCTACTACCCCCAAAAATAAAATGTATCTGAATGTATCTTAGAAGGAAATTAGTCAGTCTTAGGTATCAGTCGTTGCGTCGACGATGAATCAAAATTTACATTAGTTCTATCGAATACATTCCAGCGATTTAATTTCTGGAACAATGAAAACAAAATAATGTGTACTCTCAAAAGTCTTTGTCTAACTTAATACTCTCCTATATATATATATATATATATATATATTTAGTACTTTCTTCATAATTTTCTGTTGTATACACATACTACTTCTCAAAAAACAATTAAAGCTTTGGTGACTGAAATATACATTAAAAATAAAATTTCTAAAATATATAGAGAGAATTTGAAATAACTTAACATAAAGCCAAGAAACATTTCAAGAGTATTTCAAAAACACTACAAAAAATCTACTAATCAAATTAAGGGTAAAAAAAAGTCTCCAATCAAACTAAGAATGTCAAATTATAACTAATTTGGTTTGCATTGATTCAAAGTGAAATGTTTTGATGTATGAATTAAAAAAGCTCAAATTTGATTATGTGAATTTTATTGACAAAATCTCTTCCGCCTTACATGCAGTTATAACTTATTAATACCCCACTCATCACATGCTAATGCTATCCACTTTTTTTTTTTTTTTAATTTATGTAAAAGGGTCAATTAATTCTCCTAAGTTCCCTCGTTACATTTGATTTGACTTGGAGATTCCAACCCCTACGTACTTATCTCATTGACTAGATGATCTCCCTTGGGCCACTCACAACTTTTTTCAGGACGTTCCATTCAACTCTTCTTATTGTATACTAAACTAAATTAAATAAGATATTTTTAAATTAAAATTTATTTTCTTTGTAATCATATGACTTCTCAGCCACAACTCTGCCATGACAAGTAATATAATAAGATATACGATTCATCTAAAACTTTCCACCAAATACAAATTAATGAAATGAGATATTTCAGATACTAGTATATATTGTTTAGATAGAGAGTGGTTGAAGATTTCTTCTTACTTAGTTATAAGAGAGATAGAGAGAGCCTTTTTTCTTTCTTTCTTTCTTTGTATTATTATGTCATGATAATTATCACATGTTATCCTCGGGATATGGTCCTAAAGATCATTAACAAGCTAATTCCAATTATCTCACCATTCAGAAGGTTAGACTAAATCTCTAAAACATGTGATGATATATTTGTCATACCTAATCAGATCTTCTTTAATTATTTGCGCTGATCTTGATTTGCATTTTTAATTGATTAATTAAACAATCTCCAATTGTATGGGTGATCGCAATTATGCTGGTTGATGCTGCAATATCTCGATTGATAGCCGATTTGGGATAATTTTGTTGCAATGACATGTAGGGTCAACCTAATTAAAATTAATTATCGACTCCAATTATGTGTGAACATGTCAACGCTCCAAGAAAAATGGATTCAACCACCTTACGAAGGCAACTAGAGAATATGGAATCTCGAGATCTGCTAATCGTCAAGTTTAGGCGCGCAATTGTCTGTAATTGTTTTATCGTCGCTTGTCTTATCAACACAACCGCTTTTTATGACGGTCGACCTTTAAGCTTGATGTTTCTTCTTTGAGGAAGTCTTATATATTGGTTCGATAATCTGCTCGAGCACAACACAACAACATGATCGAGCCCCCACCCCACGATGCTTAAATCATTAACTTAATACTTGTATGTCAAACTAAGTAGGTATGTAATTGAGTATTGGGTCATACGTTTATGGTATTTTGAGAATTAATTGATCATCAATAAATAAAATTGACTTGAATTAATTATGCATTTGAATAAGAAATTGGGCTCACTCTAGTTGGGTTGAATTGAAATGGCCAATGGGGTTGTCAAATGGTAATACTTGGTTATTATGTATTTTCCCATAAATAAATGAATAGAAAATAGAAGTATAGAACAACGAATTTAACAATTGGGCCGAGTAAAACTCCATGAGCAACTGAATTAGCTATTTTGGGCTTACTGCTTAATAATCTTTAATAATTGAATTGGACCTTATTAGTTTCATACTTGGGCCTGGGCTTGAATTTGTTCTTGATATTGGGAAATACTTCTTCATCATATATTGTGTATTTTTATGGGACAAATAAAATAATGTGGTCTCGACATATTTCTCAAATAATTAAAATTTGATACTTAAATAAATAGGTCTAGGGTTATATGCAAATTTGCCCATCATACTCGCGCTTACTTCTCTAGACTAAAACCCCACCACACCACATATTCTCCTAAACCCTAAGAGCAGAGTGGTGGCTCCGCCGCACTTTCAGCCGCCGACGTATTTTCAGGTACACTTCAAACCTCTGCATTCCTTTGAAACAAACGTTTCATAATGAAAAATATGTTCGCAGTTAATTCTACTGTCAATTTATAATTAGGTCTTTTGGAATATTACGGGAGGAGGAAAAGTGGTAATTTGTGGTTTGTGGAGAATTGAAAATGCTGCTTTTGTTTGAAACACCTGCGGGCTTTGCCCTTTTCAAAGTGTTGGATGAAGGCAAGCTCTCCAAAGTCGAGGTATTTTCGTTTTCGTCTTAGATTATTTATAATTATATCTGTTTTGGTATTTTGGGTTTATTTATTTTGTTTAATCTCTTGTACTGCAGGACTTAGGGAAGGAGTTCTCCAGTCCTGACTCTGCGAGACAGGTTTTAACTCCGAACTTCTTTTTATATAGTTTGTGCTTCAATAAATTACGATTTTGTTGTGTTTGGTTTCGTGCGAAGTACGGTTGTTCCTTGTGACTATCTAAGGTTGAAGGTGGTTTCGTGCTGGTTACTAGTTTTTTTTTTGTTTTGGGTACTTTACCATTTAATTATGTTGATATGGGAAACTATCGAGTTCCTAAAATAACAATACTCTTGGTACCCAACCACATTTACCAGGACTAACAACTCTCATCTTATAATTTTTCTAGGTTGTGAAGCTTAAAGCATTCTCCAAATTTGAGAACACATCGGACGCTTTATCAGCTGCTACCTTGTTGATTGATAGTAAGCCCAGCAAAGGTCTGCGCAAATTCTTGCGTAGTCATTGTGAAGATGAAATTTTAGCTGTCGCTGATTCAAAACTTGGGAATTCAATCAAAGAGAAGCTGGTGAGTTGCTTCCACATTCTAGGAGATGTGCTACATGGGTTGATAGTTTTCATTATGTGGTCTGCTTTCCTACCTTTAATGCTTATTGTTTACCTTACAGCAAATTGAATGTGTCCACAACAATGCTGTCATGGAACTCATGAGAGGGGTGAGAAGTCAGCTGACTGAACTTATATCTGGTCTAGCTGTACAAGATTTGGCTCCAATGAGCCTGGGTTTATCTCATAGCTTGTCTAGATACAAGTTGAAATTCAGTCCCGACAAGGTGATTATCCTTTTGATGTAATACTATGTATATTTCTTGTTTGTGTCACGAAGGAAATATCTTTACCTTAAATGATGACATTTGCTTTGTACATAAGATAAATTGTTGGGCTGTGTACTGTCATGTTCGTGCGTTTGTGCTGTCAATACCTGAAGCCAAATCTCATGTTTGCTGGAATGCACTTGCTTATGCACATAGTACACACCCTTGTCCTGTCTTCTGCTGATGTATCTCAATACATTTTCCTAATTTGAAAATAATCTAAGAAGCATTGCTCTAAGCCTCATAAAAACGTGATTAGGAGAATTTACTCCACAAGATTTTGAAACAAACTTGTAAGATGCATTGTGCTAAGATCATGTCCCTTGAAGAAAAACTAGAACACTAAGTTTGATATACAATAAAAGTAAATTTTCTTGGTACGCTCTATACTGTTATTCTCAATGATAATTCAACATTAACAACATATGATGGTATCAATATTGCATGTGTTTTAAGCTAATCTTGCGAAAATGTTGTAAGAAAATATTGCAAACGTTTATCTTTTTTGTTAAAAAAGAAGAGAGTTACCTCTAATCAGTAGAGGGAGCTTTTCAATTGTTCTGCTAAATTTTTAGTAAAGAACTTCTGCAGCTGCTTTTAAAATGTTCTTACAGCAAGAGAAATTGGCCAAAATAAACACTCGTTGTCAGAAACATTTATATGATTGGTCAATTCTCCAATAGAATAATCTCACTGCGAGATTAGGCCCAAACATGTAGCATTGAAAAGTGCTCTGCCAAACATTTGGAAGTGTAAGTCAATTCTTTGTAGATCTGAATTGTGAAGATTGGCCATTCTTTATTCGTCTGATTGTCTCTTCCCTTGATTATTTTCGTTTTGGCTTTATCGGGGCGCCACTGTGATTTCTTGTTTCTTTCATTTTGGTTGGTTTTTTTCTTTGGATGAATTGATAGCCAAGATTACTAAATATTAAAGGATAACACTTCTTAAAATACTCATTTTATAAGTTAACGCTGTTCGTATCCAGGTTGATACAATGATAATACAAGCCATAAGCTTGTTGGATGACCTTGACAAGGAGTTGAATACATATGCAATGAGGGTAAGGGAATGGTATGGCTGGCATTTTCCAGAGCTTGCTAAGATTGTACAAGACAACATCCATTATTCCAAGACTGTGAAGTTGATGGGAGACAGAACAAATGCTGCCAAACTTGATTTTTCTGAGGTAGAGACTGTTATTTTGTTTTTTCCTTAATGTAGCCCTGCCAATGCTTAGATAATTATTGCAAAAGTTGACGGAAATGTAGATTAAATAATAAACAAGTATTCTTATTAGTGAACTGACTGACAAACTCACACTGAGATAAATCTTGATGAATTATAAATACTGCAGACTATGTGCAATTATAATTTGTGCAGGCAATGTGCCTGTATTTTGTCTTGTATTGCTTTAAATGTGTCTTCGAAGTTTGGCAAGTTAGTTCTTTCATTAGTTTTCAACGGATATTTTAGAATTTATAGCTTCAGGAATCCATGTGGATAGATTATACAGCTTTCTGCTTGATAAAATTTTAATCTTGCACCTTTCAGAAGTTCTAAATTAAGTGTAAAACTTTTGTCCCTTGTGTGCATCTTGAGTCATTTAATTTGCTACTTTTGAACCATTCTAATATGTGCTTGATTACTAAAAAAATTCTTATTGATGTGTCGTCTCGTCTCGTCTCATATGACTAGATTTACGAGTTTGTTTTTATGCAGTTTGGTTGTTTGAGTTCTATACTTATATTACACATCCATTTAGTTAGTTGTAACATGTTTCTTTGCAATGATTCTGTTTAAGCTTATGAATGTTCTCAAATCTTCACAGATACTACCAGAGGAGGTTGAGACAGAACTGAAAGAAGCAGCCATGATCTCCATGGGAACTGAAGTTAGTGACCTGGATTTGGAGAACATCAAAGATTTGTGCAACCAAGTTCTTTCTCTTTCAGAATATAGAGCTCAACTTTATGACTATCTAAAGAGCAGGATGAACACCATTGCCCCAAATCTTACCGCTCTTGTTGGAGAACTTGTTGGTGCTCGTTTGATTGCCCATGGAGGCAGCTTAATAAATCTGGCAAAGCAACCTGGAAGTACAGTTCAGATACTTGGTGCGGAGAAGGCTTTGTTCAGAGCACTGAAGACAAAGCATGCAACTCCTAAATATGGTCTTATATATCATGCATCTTTGATTGGTCAAGCAGCTCCAAAGCACAAGGGTAAAATCTCTCGATCTCTTGCTGCTAAAGCTGCTTTGGCAATTCGATGTGATGCTCTTGGAGATGGTCAAGATAACTCTATGGGTTTGGAAAATAGACTCAAGGTACTACTACATATCGCTATTTAAAACAGTACAATTCGAGAAATTTCATCCCCTTTTTCTTTGTTGTGACTTCTCCTTGACCTTTTGTATAGCTTGAGGCGCGGCTAAGGAACTTAGAAGGCAAAGATCTTGGTCGTTCTGCTGGGTCTGTAAAAGGCAAACCCAAGATTGAATTTTACGACAAGGATCGGAAAAAGGGGTCAGGGGGGCTGATTACTCCAGCAAAGGTCTGCAGTAAAATGCTTATTTTTATTTCACATTTCCCTCTTTCCATGTCTAAATATCCTTTGTTTTTATGCAGACGTACAATCCTGCAGCTGATTCAATTCTAGGACTAACAGTAGCAGATAAAACGAACAAGAATGATTCTGAAGATATTGACATGCTTAATGGAGTTGAAGGTGCAGAACCTGAAAGTGATGCAGTTGCTAAGAAGGAAAAGAAGAAAAAGAAGAAGAGCTCAACTGACGATTCTGAGCTGCCGAAAGAAAATGTTGATGCTGATGCAGGAGAGAAGAAGAAAAAGAAGAGAAAACATGTCGAGTCACCAAATAAACAGGACAGTCCTGATGCAGGAGATAAGAAGAAAAAGAAGAGAAAAAACGCTGAGCCTGATGGACAGGTTGATGAGCCTCAAAGCAAAAAGAAAGAGAAGAAGAAGAAGAAGAAAACCGAAAACTGAGTTTTTTAGAAACATCAGGTATAACAATTTTGGATTTCTTATTGCATGATATGGTACTACTATTGTAATATTATGCCTTGAACTTTGTCCTCGAACTTATTCAGTGTATTACTTTTTTTCTCTAGTAGGCAGTTGAATGGCTGGTTTATTTGGACCTATTGCTTTGAAATTGCTCTTTTTTTAGAAGAAGGGATTCTCTAATCTGCTAAAAATAGACAAGAATGATCCAGTTTGGTATTATGAATGTAAAAATTGCATAAAAAGGATGTTCACATTATGTATTGCATTGTCCAACAGGGGTGCGAGTAACTGTCTAAAATTTGTAGTATTACTCTGTATTGTTGGAGTAGGTAAAATGAAAAATAGCTATATATACATATCTGTGCTTCATCAGTTTATTGTCGTCATACAATTATGGTGAAAGGTTTTTAACTTTGCCAATGAGGCCGCAACCTAGTGATAATCACTAACAAAGCTGAGGTCCCATGACAAAGAACTCCTACTAGTGTGAGTTTTCCTCTTGTTTAGTACTAGTGTTAGAAAGTGATTTGTTAGTTGTAATTCTTTGGACATTGCCATTGTTGAAATGATTTATGATAGAACATTTTTTAAAAAAAATTGTAACTTCACATGTAGATATGTGTTTAATGTTTAATTTGCACACGGGCAAAAGTAGCAAATTAAATACTACTAGAATGAGAAAAAAGGGGTTGTGGCCTCGGATTTATAGTGGTTTGGGAACCATCTTTTTGGAATTTATAATATAATTGTTGTTTTGCTTTTACAAATATTCAACTTTCCGATGGAAACCAAAAGTAGCGTGAACCATTGAACTGCTTTTGTATGTAAAGCCGAAGCTCATTTTCTTATTGACACTCTCCTTTTCAAGATATTCCCTTCCCCTGCTTTTTTTGTGCAGTATGCTAATGCTGTCTAACAAACAAAATCAGAGGATTGGAATGGTCAAACCTAAATTTATTTTCTTTAATGGGATTTAGGTTCCAAGGGTCCACATGGATGGATTGGTGTTGACTGTTGAATTGATTTTGCTTGGCTGGTTTTGAAATTAATTTAACCAAGTGGTTTTAAAATATTATTATTTGGATTGAGTTTTGACGCTGTCTCATTGGGTTTAAATTTTATAAAATTATTGATTTGATATTTTATCATTAATTTTCTCTTCCTATCCCTAACAATTAATACAATGATTTGTTTTAAATTATATAGGTTATTGATTTCACATCTCCTATTATATTACAAACCTTAATTACAAAAGTTCACTCAAAATCATATTTATAAATTTTAAGACCTACAATTTCATTAAATTTTTTAACATGTCGAAATTCTACTAAAAATAACTCAAATCAATTTCAAAATTTTATCAAAAATTATAAACTAATACTCTCTTTATTCATTTATTTTTGCTCCTATTTTTTTTTCGTTTGGGATGTCTCAAATCAAATAACATATTATTTTTTATGATTTTTTTTCTTTTTCAAAAGTGTCATCTCATATGAAATAATGATTTGATATTACTCATACTTTTAATAGCATAAATGTAAAGATGTATAATTTACTATAAACTTTGTGTCAAAACTCAAAGAAACACACAAACACAAGGAATAGATGGGGTGTTTGAAAACAAAAATAATCGGGCCAGAAATCTTTCATATTAAACCACCAATAAGCCCAAATTCTCAAATCTCTATATTTCTTCAACATAAAACGCAACTTTAAATAGGAAGAGTCTAAGCAAATTGCTTTTTTTTTTTTTTTTTTTTGAGAAAATAGAGTCTAAGCAAATTAAAGTTACTCTTTCGGCAATTGCGGCAGCTTGTCTCTTTATGTCATCACTTGTCAAATCTCGTAATAAAGTTTGAAAATAGCTAAGCTACGACCTTTTATTTTTATCTATACTTTGGGATCTGGGCTTTTGGTTGTCTTTTGGACATTTCCATTTCCACAACATTGTCAAACTCAAAGACAATGAATGTGGTGAAGAATTTTGATTCTATTAGCCTTTTATTTTTTTAAAATTAATTATATTAGCCTCTGATCTAGGCTTTTCATAAAGTCTTCATTAGGTAATTATGTCAAGGTCAGGCTCCCATCATATCAACTATTCTGAAGTAGTATTATCTATCCCTTGAATATAAATAAATGATGAAAAAAATAAGCCTTTTCTTCTTTTGATGTTTAGGAAAATTATTATTTGAACCAAAATTTATATAATACTGTACGATTTAAGCAGAAAGTTAATGTACAAATTACTCAAGCAGAAAGTATAGTTATTAAAATTTATATACTAACTACTATAAGTGAACTTAAATATTTTTTGCCAAATTTATACAATCAATGTAAAACAACTGTTCGACATTAATTGTGTTGTTAAACATTGGTTTGCATTCTTCTTAAATCATATACATAAGCCATTGAAAGCCCTATATATATATATTATGTTTAATTAGCAATAAACATAATATGATATGATATGTTGAATCCTACTGAGCTCTATACAGTACAACTTCATAAGTATGAAGATGAAGAGACATATAACATCTTCGATCATACGTTTATTCCTAAATAAAAATAAATACCAAGTGGGCTGTATTTCTTTTTTTCTTTTTTTATGTGTTTGTCCTTTATATCATTTTATTTTATTTGATTTATACATAAGCGTGCGTGGACCATTTTGAGCAGCATTCAATGCTCGAACTAGTGGAACAACCAGAGTATTCTTATTCTCTATATAACCTTTACCTTTTCCTTTCCATCATATCATTTTTATTTATTTATTTATGCTTCAAAATTCAAATCTCAATGCAACAAATTGTGTTGAAAAATACATAGACTAGGAGTGAAAACAAAACAAATAAAAAAATGAGAAACTCCTTTTCCAATCAAATCAAGTAATAAGCATTGATGTTTTGTTTGACATAACATAATAGAATGACCATCACATCAAATCAACACACACTCAAAACTCATATGCAATTCATTATCCAATTCAAATAAATGTAATTAATCTACTAATATGTTAACAAAATTGGACTTGTACAAGAGAGATTTACATTGAAAAATTTTAATGAATCTAAAAAGGCATAATATGAGTAGTTTTTGTATCATAACAAGAAAGACAACAAGTTTTGCTGCTTCTAAGAACCCTAAGCAGATCACCGCACATTTGCCGAACCGCAGGGGAACAATTACTCTGCAGCAACACCAAAATCTTAGCCATCCCATTACTTTTCACCACCGCCCCAACCGCCCTCTTATCCCCAAACACACAACACAAACTCCACATCACCCTCACCGCATACTCCGTCGCCGTATCCGACACCTTCAGCACTTTCTTCACTATCGCCCCCATACATCTCTCCTCCCCGCATATCTCATTCCTCCCTTCTTTACACCCCGACGCTGTTTCAACCAGTCTCAGCACTTTCTCCGTTAACCCCGGGCTCAATTCCGCTTCCCAAAGTACCCTCCCCAATACTTTCACTCCTCCAGCTCTCACCATTTTAGCTCTGTTTCTCCTCCGCGTCACCAAACGAATCAGCAAACACAACGACGCTTCCAGAGCTTCATTGTTCCAATTCGAGGTGGATATTAATCCTAGCAGCTCGGAATAATAAACGTCGTCGTCCTCCGATAATTCCAGAAACAAATGCGAAGCCATGAGTTCGAGAAATTTAACCACGGCTATTCTCAATTCCAATCTCCCCTGTTTCAAACATACCATTACGGACTCCTTAAAATCACGATTCCCCATGTCGATTCTTATCATCGAATCTCCGGATTCAATTTCATTCTTTAACAAGATATTACACAGCGAAATAATTCTCTCCAAGAGACCTAAATCTTTTGTTTTCCCGAAAAAGGATAATAGCGACGGCAAGAGCCGTCGCCCCTTAGCGATAAGTTTTTCATTTCCTTCCTCCACTACATCGGCAAACGAAATAAGTTTGGAAATATTTTGATTGATTAATGGGGAAAATAAACCGGGTTTGTTGAGTTGCGTTTCGAGCTGGTGGATGAGCTCATTGGCTTTGTCGGAAGTGAGTGATTGATTTGGTACGATGTCTTTGGCAACGGAGGATAACCAGATTTGAATGAGGCGGTGGAGTGTGTGATTCGGTACGAGTTCTTTGGATTGTAAGACCTGCATGGTGGCGGGGCAGGTGTTGTTGCCGCCGTCAAGCCACCGTTGGATGCTGCTCCGATCGTATGTAACGCCGGTGGATAGACTCACCGGGGATTTCATAATGTCTAGAGAGATGGGGCAACGGAAATAACTCGGCACCGTTATGTAAAGATCGTCACGAACCATGGTTTTAGAGAGAGAAAGTGAGAGGTTGATGAAGAAGAAGAAGAAGAGATGGGAAATGGAGTTGTAGAATGTTATGTTATGTGGGTTAAAGAAGGAGTCAAAGGAGATATGATGTCATGCGGATTTTGCTTTTTATTCTCTTTTTTAGTTATCCCTTATTTATTTATTCTTTCTCAAATTTTGCATAATCATGTGAAATTTAAAAAATTACTATTAAATATTTTCATAAAAATCTTATACTCCTTAGTTATGAAAATAATGAAAGAGTAATTTGAAAACACTTCACTTTATAAAATGAAAATGAGCAAAAATTAAAGTATTTTTATATTGTGAATTTTTTGTTTATGTACTGTATTATCTTTTCTTTTCTTTTGCTGTTAGGTTTTGGTCTATGGTCAAGGAAAGGTCCTATAACAGCAGGTACTGTCATTTTTGTCTTTTGTTGAATTAATTTATGGAATGTGTTTCACTTTGGTAGTGCTTTTTAGGTTCTCCACTTTTGTGTGTCATTTACTCCTTGCCATTCAATTAATCTATTTGGAAATATTATTTCACTTTGCACCGCTTAACTTTTCGGAGGTGCAACACTTGACCAAAGAGGCCCCACAATTGGAGTACCTTTTTTTTATTAATTCAATAAACATGAACTAAATTTGATCCTTTTACAATTTCATGGGATAAGGTATTTGTAGAAATTTATGTGGTACTACTATTTAACTATTTAAGAGGATCTTAATATTTGATTAGTAAGTGTTGTGGTTCAAAATCAATTTACCCCTATTTGAGCTTTGACACGATTTATTCGATTAAAGAAGATAAAACTTGAATATTTTTCATTTCACAGCTCTTAAAAATTATTTAAATGCAAGTTAGATAAGCATACCAAATTATTAAATAGAGTATTATTTAAATTCATATTCAACTTGATTGGATCTCATTTAAAACCAAGTAGCCGAATAATCAAATTAAATTTAAATAAGTTGTTATCCGAATCTACTTGATTTGTTTATACCCAATGAGTTGCACTAAATAACTTGTACATGATATGAATTGAGATTTATGAGAATATAAATATAAATTGAGATTTATGAGAATTTGAGTATTGTTTGTTTGAGTTTCGTGAAAGTGTTTTCAGAAAATAAAATTTTGTATGTTTTTCTAGAGATAATGTGTAAATGATATGTTAAATTATACTTGTTATGTGATATTAATCGCTTAAAAATTATACTTGAAAATACGATTTGTTTTTTAAAGTTGATAGTTTTTTTCCTTACTTCTAAAAGTAAAAAAATAATAATTATTTGACTCTTCAAAAAATATAAGAATATTTTTAAAAAGCGAGACAAATATGTCCATATTTATTTATGAAACTAGAGGGAGTAAAAAAAATTGCTAAATGTGCCAATTAAAATAAAACGGGAAAATGTGATCAAATACATTTGGTGGTGGTCAATAGTCAATAATTGTGGATCCTACACTTGGGGCAGCGGCTATAATTTAGGTAAATGTACACACGATTAGAAACTTGAAACGTATGCGTATAATGAGGAAAAGAACGTGGGGTGGGGGAAGAAGAGTTGGATTGGGCCCATCCATTAATGGGCCCCAGTTCTGGTTCTATTTGTCGGCCCATGACATCATGGAATTTGACGGGAATTTTTTCCCTAGTGGAGCTCCCATTTATTCTTCTGGGTTTTTCACTTTTAAGTTACCCATTCCTTTCGTCTCAGAAGTTCGGTCACTTTTATGTGGTATGTGGAGTTTTTAATTATCTCTTTTCGGAAGTTTGAATTGGGATGTGATTTAAAACTTAAGAAGAAGAAATTTACTATTTTAGATTTTCATTGTAAAATACACATATAACTTGAATTAGTTGTATTTATTTATAAAAAATATGATATGAAAATGTTTAAAAATAACAAATCGGGAAAGGTAGAACCTAGAACAATTGAAATAATATTTTATCGTTTTAACTTGATTCTAGATAGAAGTTGATCAAATAAAAAATAGGTATCTTTTACTTTCTACCTCTAAAATTACCGATACTACATTGGTATTTTGGGAGGGAGACACATATAATTTAGTTTTGAGAGACAGAATATTCTAGTACAGAAGGAAAATTGCTGTTTTGTGACATTCTAAAGACACAATAAATCTCTTTGGGAATAAAATTAAGGTTTGATGTCATATCTATCTGTTTGGTTTGATTATATTCCCCATTAATAAGAATGAGAGCTCTAACCATAACTCAAAATGGGGATATATTTTGATTTGATTTTATTTGATTTCTCTTAATAAAAATATTATTAGGTGACAAAATCCAGCGAGGATGACAGTACTGCTCAAACACTCATTCTCATGATATATTCCAATGGTAGAAACAAACTCAACCATAATGGGAAGATGAATCATTCTCTAAATCATCAAGCAAAACACAAAATTAAATAATAAGACAAATAAAATAGGCAAAATAGATAAGGATAAGATGTGCAACATAATTAGAAGTTTAATATCATACATACTTTTTATAATTTAATTTAATCTTAATTTGATTGCATATCAATTAAACTTTACTTCTAATTTGAAGATAAGCGGAATTTGCTGCCTTTATTGAATGATTTGTGCTACCACTATTTTTCCCAACGATTTCTTTAACTATGAAATCAAATAAAGATTGTATTCACGTGATTTTAGTTTCCTCTCAACGGAAACTTAAATGATACACGTTTCATTAAAAGAATGTATCCATGCATGGCACATAGTGTAGCATCTAAATTTGTAGTGACAAGACTGTAACTAGGAGAAAAAAAAACTATGACTTTGAGAATAAGAGGTATTGGGTTCGTGCCCCACTTGTTTATAAGTTTTACCAATTACAAAACTAATCTTGATAACTGATTTATCATTGCAAGTATATTTATCATCTCACTCCAAAAAATTAGTATCAACAAATTGGTCATGCTAAATGGGATAATTCAGGTCTATTTGGACTAAATAAGATTAATTGAAATGGTTCTACTTTGATCTTTCAACTTCAGGTTTCATAACAATATGTTTTTAAGAGTTATTTAAAAAAATTGAGAGATAATGAATTTACTTTTAAAATAAAAAGATGATTTATCTCGCTTTTCTCAACCACGAAATTATTTTAAAAAATGTAAGACGAACAGCCCATTGTTCTGGGTTAATGTGCCTTGTAAGCCATAATAGATAATGATTGTTAATATAGTGGACAATGATGGATGTTCCTTAGTCACGCTTCTAATTTAGAACCAAATTGCACTCATGTTTTCTTTTCTTTTTATCTTCTTTACGAAAATTTGGATTGAATCCGCTAGACATTCGTCAATGGAAAACTAAATAAAATATTCCGAAAATTGACACGCACACTACGGTAAAAAGACAATTTTGGTACTTCAATTTAATTAAATCGCAATTTTAGGAATTATTTTTCCTGACAAGCAGTTCTCTTCCGTTAGTTAATTAATGTTTAAAATATTAGCACACTTGCTCCTAGAGTTCAAATTTGTTTTGTACGATTAATTTGTCATGTCAGTAGTGCGTGATAAAAGTTAAGAATTTTATGTATCCATGTTGGACAAAAAATGCAGGCAAATGTGTTGCTTAAATGACAAATTCCAAGGAGAACTTATGAATCCCGGGAGCAATAAAACAAAAATATTCTCAATTTGCGAAATTATATAGAGTTTTTTAATTTCCCTCTTTCTCTGAGAGTTTCTCAACTCTAGCTATATATTTATGGATTTAAGGATTAGTTTAACCATTGATTTCTTTCTAATACGTTCGCTTTACAGTTTACACGATGTAATGATATTTTGCTTATGATCATTGTCATTACAAAAAATTTATTTAGTGACAAAATAGTAAATGACAAAATGACAAGAATTTTAATATTGTCACTAAACTGATGTATATAGACACACTAGTGACAAAAAATGTGAAAAAATTGTCACTATTGACATTTAGTGGTACCACAATAGTGACAACTAAAAAGTTATCACTAAATTGTAGTGACAATATTTATTGTCAATAGTGAAAGGGTGTCACTAGGTTGTAACTGAAAGGGTGTCACTAATTGTCAATAGTGACAACTTAAGTTCCATAAACTTGTCACTAATAGTCATTAGTGACAATTTAAGAATATATTTTGTCACTATTATTATTGTGACAAAACTAATATTCTTATCACTAAATGTATGCAAAATATGACAATTTTAACAATGTCACTTAATATTTTGTCTACTAAAATTCATTTTTCTTGTAGTGTGTCTGCATTTCGACTTGGGTAGTCAATGTTTTGATCGCATCACGGGTTGTGGTTCCCTAGCACGATGAGCTCAAAATCAGGAACCCAAGTGAGGCTTATGATGTGGGATAAAACAAGCGGATCAAAATAAGAACCAGTCCCCAAGTCTAGATCAAGTATAGACCTTGCAGGATCCTGAGTTTTTGGATAATCATTGCATATTTCTTATGAACCTGGGATATAAATATATGTTTAGTAGAAAGAAGTCGTATTTTCAAGAGATGGCTTAAATTAAGAAATATCCATCATCAAATCTAGTGTAGATCATATTTTGTCTAAATAAAGGGACAAAATTGATATCACGGTTAGCACTGTCTCCTACATTCTCCACAATGACAACACTCGACGCTCAATAAACCAGAATATATCAAATTCGATTATGAACAATCATGAGAACCATCCAATATTTGAATAGTATGGGAGCATTCCCCATGTTACACTTGTGCTATCATCTCAAATATTATGGGTACAAATTCTAGGTTAACCACTTCTATAGAAAGATACACATTGTCATTTAAGCTACTCATATTATGTTATGTTATTTTTACTTTTTATTGTTCAATTCCCCCTGGCTTTAAGTTTAAGATAGCATATCTTATTTAACCGTCAGAGAAATAATCGTCAGAGGGGTTTCTTCGAAATGAACCCCAACTTAGTCTTTGTTGATGTTTAGATTTTATATATAGGCGTACATATATATATATATATATATATATATATATATATATATATATATATATATATATATATATATATATATATATATCCATGATAGCAGAAGCAAGGAAGAACAATGTAATAACTGTTGGCTAATCAATTTTTCTAGTGTACATCACTTATGCTGGAGTTTGATTATTAGCATATATTAAGGCGAATTTGAGGATTAAGTCTTCTGATCATGTGGTGTTAATTAAGGAGTTAATTTTAGAAATCCAATATAGTACTTCATAAAGGCCGTGGTGGACAGATATATATTGTCCGAATTTGATTCATTGACAACTATGCTAACCCAAAAATTTTTAAAAAAAAAGAAAAGGAAAAAGAAATATATATACATAGGAGGAGTATTGTGCATGCAGCCCATTCCTGAATTAAGGGGGTGGCTGTTGCATGAATCTGCAGCAACAGTAAGTAAACAAATCCCTCCCGTCCTTTTCTTCCCCACACTTTTAGACTTAACGTACTTTTTTTCTTGGTAGCTATCTATAATAATAATATAATATAATATAATATAATAATTAAATAAATAGATTGACCATCACCACCTAAGTCCTAAGTCCTAAGTCCTATGTCCTATCCATCATTTTAACGTGCGCTACCACTTTCTTTATCTATTTATCTATCTACTTCATTAAACAAATACTACTACTACTACAAAAGATTTTCTATATATTTTTGCAAAAATTAAACTATATACTATATATATATATATATAAATAATCAATTAATGTACGTACTTTTAATTTGAAATAGTAATAAAAAAAAGGAAATACTATTATATATTGTGCATGATGGATGAAATGAAAAAGAGAGTTGATTTTGCAAAAGAAGGGTAGACAAGTTTTCCTGTTATAGGGGTCTCAAACCACAAAGTCCAATTCTTTAGTTGGGCATTAAATATGATGAGCTGTACCAAACCGGCCCACAAACACTCACCTAACCATAACTTTACATGACATAATCCTACACCCGGCCGGCCGGGTCCCTACCCTCCTCCTCAACATTATTAGTATATATATATTAATTCAATTCAATTCATTAGTATATCCTAGGCTAGGTCGTGTGCATATAGCTAGTACGAGTTGAAGTTAGCAATTCATGATTTACAAAATATTATTACGATTTTATAAGTTTACATGATACTCATATATTTTAAATATTTACATGTATGATATGCACTCAAATACTTGACAAATAAAATGATATTGTGTCCAATATGTTGAGTGATGTACGTATTGGACACACCCATAATAATCTTTAAAACAATGGATATTTCAATAAACAATCTTTAAATTATGTGAAATAAATATCAAATTGGTTTTTCATGAGATCTTGATATTCTTCAAATGACCAACTTAATTTGCATCTGTTGTTGATGCTATAACTTATTTTTTTGTGTACTTAAATGGAAAGGAGGAGCGATAAATATGTTGTTCATTTAAAATTTAGTTACGTACACATTATGCAATTCTTATTGTACAATATTTCGAAAAAATTGTCTTCTGTTTTATAAATTTTAACTTGATGAAGTTTTATATAATACGTTCTTTAGCCGTATTTGTGTCCGTAACCGTACATGTGTATTCATGCATCATAATTAGTATCATATTATCCAAACCCTCTTAATTACCTTTACTCTTTGGAATTTGTGTTGAATCGCTAAAAAATACAAAAGTATTTGTGTGTGAGGATCCTCAATCAAAACAAGATCTAACTTTTCAGCTCTATGATTTTCATCAATTACAAAATAATTATACTTATTTACTCTCTAATGCTCTATTTTTACAATTATTTATTATCAACTTTTATGCTTGGCCCGTCAACTTAAATAAGTTTGGAAATATAATAACAAATAATTTTACTCACTTATTTAGAAAGGAATTAATTGATGATAGTACGTACGAAATAACACTATATATAGTACTATTTAAAGAGTTTTGAACATCATAAATTTATAAAGTTCATCATCATAAGTCAGTTAAAAAATTTAAAATGTTTGAAATTCGATCCATATATAACAAATAAAGCAAAATATTTGGGTTACACCTAAGACAAAAAATTATTACCTAAATAGGATATAACCACGTTCATTCACATAACAAGTACAATACAATTGTTTTCCTTGAATTATGGCCTCAAGCCATGTGCATGCACTTGAAAATTATTTTGTAATTGGATGTGTTTAATTAAGCAAGATTTGGACAAACATTAATTTCCCTAATTAGACCAGTACGAACTAAAGTTTGGCAAATTAAACTATTTTTTTGGTACCATTTAGTAGAGTGATTTGTAGTGTATCAAATTACACATTAATTATATCATAATCAAATAAACGGATGCACATTTCATATCACCATAAATTATTTGGACGAAATTGACTATGTGTGTCACACTTGGTTGATAACTTGATATTTTGGAGGGAAAAATCATGTTTTATTTTCGTGGAAGACCAAAAAATATAAATTAATGTGAAGGAAAAACATTTGGAACAAAAAAATGTGAGTTACCATGATTTTTCCATCAAAAAATATATAGATAAGAGCCAAATGCAACGTGGGTGGCCAGTTTAATCCAAATAATTAACATGGTATAGATCATGCAATAGTGTATTAAACTATAGTGCTATGAAAATTATCCAAAAAAAAAAAAAAAACTATAATACTATGGAATTTGCAATTTGATGTACACGAGTATAATAATTGTAAACCAGCCAGTTATAAAATACTAAAAAGAGTAATTTTGCCATTTAAAATCTCATTAATTATCTTCTTTCTTTTCCGGGCAATGGACAAAAGAGAATCAAAGGAAAATCTTTTGTTTTCTTCATGCTACATGTTCCTATTGACTCTATCTATCTACAACATATCAAATTAGACTCGTTCAAAAAAGCCACTTCAATTCTACCTTTTTCTTTTTTTTTCCCAACTTTCTGCTCCTATCCTCCTTAATTATTTAGTCCTTACAACACATATACAAATACATTTATTTCTTCCACCAATCAAACCACTCTCTCTCTCTCTCTCTCAAATGAAATCAAATCAACAGCACTAGTTTTCTTACACAGCATTTAATTTAATTTTCCATGTTATTAGCTCTCTTCCCAAATTCCTCAAAACCAAAACAAATCAATATATATATCCTGTTACCAGAAATCACAAATAAAAGAATAAGAAAAGCACCCACCAGCAGCAGCAGCAGCAGCAGCAGTGTGTGTGTTTATTTTCTTCCACAATCTAGATATAATTAAAGGATGATGAATAGTTGGAGCAGATTATCACCGCTACGGCTAATGCTAATAATGTTGGTGATCATTTTAGTTTTTGGTCAGTACTTTTGCAGTGGCTCAAGAACAACAACAACAAATGCATTCAAAATCAAACCAAAATCTCAATCACAACACTTTTTGAATTTCATGCCCAAAAGATGGATACCCTCCTCAGCCCCTTCAAGAAAACACAATGATCTTGGCCTACAAACTTGGAGATTTCCTTGAATGAATTACATATATATCAATATATATGATCAATGGCTCGATCGATCGTCCTTGTTTTTATTGGTTTTAATTAGCTAGCTAGTGATATATATATATATATCGATCATTAATTACCAGGTTTGTTTTTTGGGTTTTTCTTTTTTTTTTTTGGTCGATCTGGTTATTAATTTGAACAGCTTCTTTTATTTTGCTTAGCAATATTAATCCTCTAGTACCTGCTAATTTAATTTAATTATCTTGGGTTTTAATTTTCGGAGTGGATCAGTATATACCATGGAGAAATGTAACAGACAATATAGTATATATTAACATTTAATTAATTGTTTATTTCGTATATTTAATTTTGATTTTGAGATGAAGCATTAATTGTTAATTATTACTGTATATAAATGGGATGAACAATCATTCTTGGTTTTTGTTCGTACAATGATTTCTCTTATATCATATCATGTGACTGACATATATATATATATATGCAGCAGCTTACTAATTATTAAATTTATTGCAGCAGGTAAGGTAATCTCAATTTTTGCAGTTTCTGCACGTAATGGATTTTTGTTTGTTTGTTTTTCTTGTAGATACAGTAGTAGTAGTAGAAGTATTTCTTTTTGGGTTGCACGTAATGTTCTGTTCTGTCTGTCCCGCAAAATTTGGTTGTACTGTAGAGTAGTTAATCATGACATGATGCGGCCTGTACAACCAAACAGTAGTAGTTAGTAATTCCTACTCGCTAATCTTAATATACACTACTTCATATTTTCACACGGAAACTTGCATATATAGCTCGGCAGCTATTAAAATTAATTTGACAATTAAATCATGTAATAAAATTAATTTGAACAATATTATATTAGTCATATTTAAGCCCAAATTTTTAGTTGTGTGGTTCATTTAAATGGAGAAAATTACAAAAATCGTTATGCGACTAAGGCTTGCTATCAAAAGCTGATGAGCTGTAGGCTAGCAATAAATTTGAGACCAAGAAATCTTATGTTCAATTTTTATTAGTGTGTAATTTCTTAATTTATTGTTAGTTTTTGTAATTATTTTATCTTAAAACCTTGATATTAGTAAAAAATTGTGACGTAATGATTGATGATTTGAAAAAAAGATAAAATATATTATGATATTCAGTGTCATAGAAGAAAAAAAATGGCTTGTTAGCGAAAATGTCATGTTAAAATTTGCACTGACAACTAAAATTTTCACAAATTGAATCATGTATGGATCTTGTGACTCAATTAATTGAGGATATTCCTAACGTAACGTCCAGTGGCCCAGTCATCCTTTCCTTTGCATGTTTAGATTCCGCCGGTTCATGTAGACATCAACTATGACAAAAAGTCAAAAATAGAGGAAAAAAAAATTATAATGGATGGAACATCGTTCTCTATCCTCAGCTTAAGATTAAATGTCGTCCGCATGGGCAGCTCAACTGGTCTCAGAGGTGGAAGTTGGAACAAGTGACCAAGGATCGAACATCACCAGCGGCAGTGTGGGAGCAACCTCTCAAAAAATGAGGGGGGCTCCTTGTGCGCAGTGAGTACTGGTCCCAGCCTCTGTTGCCGGTTGAGTCACCATGATTTACCTCCTCTCACAATCCCGTCGGACAGGGGGTGAGGGGCGCCCGGGGTGAGCGATTTCACCTTTTATTGGAACAAGCTTAAGATTAAATGTTTTGCCCTCCATTTTTTTCATAAATTTCATCATTTTCGACCATTTTCATTTGTCTTCTTTTTCTCGTTGACTTGGATATTATTGAGAGTCCTTCAATTATTTTGTTCTTCACAATTTATATTGTGTGACTAATTGAGTCACATGACTCACGTGTTATTCGATTTGAGAAAATTAAGAATTTTGAACTAAAATTATATTTTCAGAATTTTAAACAAAATTGTTATCTAATTTAATTTATTTCACCTTTTGTGCACATTTATTAATTAAGAATAGAACATTATGCACCTCAAAAAGAAATATATATATATATATATATATATATATATATATATATATATATATATATATATATTTTGCATCATGAAATTAAAATTATAGTAATTTGCACCATATAATTGCCGATAGCGTACCATATTGAGGTGGAAAATGTCCACAATATAGTCAAATAATATGAACTCGGAGGGTATAAAGTACAAAAATAATACTGTATATTTATGGAATGGAAATGTCAAATACTCATTAATTAAAGTCATATTAATTACAACACCCAGCAAAAGAAGTGTGCGTGAACCACACTGCTCTAGTTTGCGGCAAAAGAACTCGTGTGCTAATACTTTTATTAGCAAAAAATAAGTACAATGCAGCTTTGAGAGGGGTAATATACATTAACTTGTTAGTATTCACGTGAGTCTTTTTGGAAATGAAAAATGACATAGGGAGTCTTTTACTAATTAGTAGTAGAAAATATCATAGTCATAGGTACGGTGTATGTTTACACTTTAATCAATTAGTTTATTTAGCACCGCATTCTACGGAGTTTCGATGATCCATAAAAAGTAATAAGTAATTTTAACTCATCATTTTCTCCTCTTCCTAATTAGTATTCACTCAAAATGCAATAATATAATAATATATCCGCTTGAAATGCAATAATTAATAGAATATCCGATCCACTAAAAGAGCAATAATTAATAATCACTCACTTTATTATTAATTAATTTTCCCCTCTAGTAGTAATTTTAATTATTTTGGAGAAAATGGGAGTATTAATTGTGGTTCACTATTTATCCTACATAATCATATTTATCACAATGATAAATTCTGACAAGTAAAGAGAACTGGTGATTTTGACTATGGAACTGCTACTTATTACTTTCTAGTGGGGTTCTTATCAACCTTTTAAAATGTGACAATTTCTCTAGACACGTATATATAATAAATTATTAATTTAATTTTTAATAATTTATCCAGCCTAAATATCCAGATCATCGATCTTATTGATTATGTAACTATCAAATGTCACTATATATGTTGACGGAACTAAGCATGGAGGTGAGACCTAATGCTTCAAATAAAGGGGGAAATGTCACGTTATTTATTATTATATGTATAAAATAGAATTGAAAACGAAATTTCAGGGAGGAAATAAAGGATGTGCATATGACTTTGTAGCAGTTGTAAAGCCTGCTGTAATCCTATTCAGGAAATTAAAAGGATTAACCTACCCCACATACAAGAACATATATAGCAAAGGCCACAAAATTAATTGAAGAATAATAAATTATGAATAGGCCATGTTCGAAATATTTCACATTCCTCAGTCGGAAAGATATATATGTGGCTATAGAGCCATTACATTAAAGTAAAAAAAAAAGTTCAAAATGTATAATATTTTATGTAATTATATGAAAATTACACTAAATTTTTTATGTATTATTAAATATTCGACATGAAATTCCCTATCCGTACATAAGAAAAAGTTTCGATACTTATTCCATGACATCAATTTTAAAATATTTCACATTGGTGTATACAACTTCATTCTAATGAAATATTTTAAAATCGATTGTTAAAAATATCAATACGAAATAACCTATTTTTGTAGAGATTGGGGCTCTTGTACCGAATATTTAATAGCATAAGAGAATTCCATATTTGTAATAAACATTTTAAATAATAGTTTCATGAAGATTTAGCATTTGACGGGAATTTATCCCTATGATTGAGTAACATGATTTCTTTCATTAAAAGTGACGGGTCTATATATCCTACACTTATAAAAATTATTATCTAGTATAAAATAAAAGATGCATTGTATTTTTAATCCGTACAGACTCACATGTTTTATAATTGCACTTTTGGTCCCAACTTCAAACTTCTTTTGACCAAGTTTTACAAGATTGATCCTATCGTTCAGTTTTCTATCCAATATTTGCAATTTAATTTGGTTTCATAAAATAGTTTCAGTTTTGTTTACGTTTGATTTCAGAGATCGATGCTCAAAGTGAACAATAACGGGCGACAAATAAAAAACAAATTTTATAAAACACCGGATTAAAGAATGAATCAACTGAAACTAAAAGTTGCAATTTTGCTTTAAATTAATTAATGACATATTATAAAGATAAAGTCAAATAATATTCTTCCGAACTGCATTCGTAGTATAATTAAGCTCCAAAATGAAGGTAAATCTCACTTGCATTTGCTAATAGCTATTTAGTACAACTTTGAAGCACGACCAAAAAAATTATTCAACTAATCAAAATTATCAAAGACCAGAATAAACTGATAACACAAAAAGACATCCTTTTAATATTGCGGAAGAACGAGTTGGTATTAATTAAATAATTTGGAATTAGTGTATAGATTTAAAGTCGACAAAAAATTCAATAAAAATGTGATGCTTTTGGCTTCTTATCTCAGTCTGTTCATGTAATGTGGAGGGGACCCCTACTGTAACGTTTAATATTACAACCTCAATTTGACTATGATTTTTAAATTAGGACCTTTACGTCTATTTATTGTCATTTAATGTTCGTCAATATGTTCCATGCATGTTTCATGCCAAAAGTATACATTGATGGTTTGAATTATCAAAATGAAATTACGTATATTGGTTTGCTGTGTTCGCCGAATTTGAAGTGATTGTTGAATAATATTATTGCACTTTGGATTAAAAAAAAATAGTAAAACAATAACACTGATATGGCTTAATTGCGAAAATGCAACAAAATAGACAAATATATGCTAGTACGTACTGCAACAAAATAGACAAATTAAATTCATATTGTTCTTCAAAAAAATAGAAACTGGCATTTTATCCTACTGAACTATGGATCACAGTCCAGAGAGCACAATGAGTACATATCCTATTTAATGTAATGACTCCAGTAGAATTTAAATTTAGTATATATTTGTACTAATTTATCCATTTGGTGATTCTTCTTTGACTCCCTAATCATGAAATTTTCAATTGTTTTTAGTGAATCAATGAATAGGACATTAAATAATCATTACGTCAAAAACCCTATTTGAATATGTTCGATTACTATTTAAATAAAAAGATGTATCCCAACAAAGAAAACAAAAATAACCTACTAAAAATAATATTAATTAAACTAAAGAAATACTCACACTATTAAAATTCGAAGAAAAGATCTTTTGATTTTGAAATACCTCTAGCTTTTGCTAATAGATACGGTCTCATGGGCGAAGTACTCTCTTTCAAATTCTACAATCTTGGAAAAAATAATCCTCAATCTTAGAACTCACTAGTAAATCAAAGTATTTGTTGAAATATTGATATTGAGATGAATTAAAAAGAATCCGGTAGTGGGATATTAAAATGTGGGCCATAATATCCTATTCCCATATATATATATATATATATGACCCAGTAGAGCTTCTGTTGGGCCTCTTCTTTATTCTTTGGGCCCAAGCCAGCACAAAACATGCGTGATAATGATGAAGCTGTTCTTCTTCTGCTTTTTGAATTTTACCATTATGTGATTTTGCTAATGGGGAAAAGAAGAAATGACTATTGTCATCATTTTTAAATACTTCAATATTTTTATTCCTTTTCTAATTATTATAACTGTCATTTACCCCCATGGTTATTTGTTATTCAATGATGTACGTGAACATCATGAAAACGAGTGCATTGATTCGACGGTGATACCCAAAATTTATAATCTCATAATTATCTTAATGATATTTTTATGCTAATTATCCCCCATAATCTGTAATGAATGATTGAAAATTGTAAATAATTATGTGATTTTAGTATTTTCATAATTCGTTCTCCACCAAACTTTGCATGCTTATTATTGTTCATTATACATTCACCACGTGCTACACTTGTTGGGCACTTAATCATTTGAATTTAAATAAATTACCAAATTTTTGTTAAAATTATATATAAGAAAAATTAAAATTTCCTGCCAAATTACGAAAAAAATCATGTGGCTTTTGTTTGAATCTTCGTAATTTTAATACCATACCGTACGTACTAGTATTGAGTTGTGTATTTATATTGAGGTCCACTAGTAATTTCTGAGGATATAGGCTGAAATTTGGACCAATTGATGTACATGAATTTGAGTTGATCTGAAAATGTATTTATATACTAGTATATAAGTATTATCTTAATAGTATATGAACTTTGTATTTCAGTAATTTTCATATTAAGTACTAATTTAAAAAGTGATATATATTTATATCAAAAAATAAAAATAAAAATAAAATAGAAAGAATTGGCTATGAAAATTGATTGAAATGTTAAAGCTGTGAAATGCGTAAAAATATATAGACTATTGATGTTATGTTTTTTGGAGAAGAGAAAAGACTGGAACGTGACGCAGTTCCCATTGCACATATCTCCTCCATGGCAGCTGATCCTCTGTACCACTTATTTGTACCACTAATGTGTACCGCCAATGTAAAGTTGACACGTATTCATATTAATTGTAAAGTTAATTCAAATTAAACTTAACCACATTAATTATTAGAGTTAACTCAATTAACTCTACAATTAATATGGACACGTGTTAACTTTACATTGATGGTACACATTAGTGGTACAGAGGATCTGCTGCCCTCCTCCATACACCATCCTTTGGGGAAGCAGGTCGACCGACAGGTTTGATCAAACCTAATTAATTAGCCCATGTACAACTGATGTCAACAAGCCTAAAATAATACTCTAAATGAATGGCCAAATGACTTCATAATTGACTACATACATATTTTATTTAAACATAGATTTGACATTCTGTTCCAATGATTTAATCATGGAACAATTTTCAATCTAATGCAAATTGACAAACACGTTTAAAATGCTTCACAGTTAGCCAATTGATTTTGAGATTAACTAATTTTTAAGTAATATATATGTTCCCGATTCAACTATTTTTAAAGCAATTATAAAAATATTAAAATATTCCTATATAACATCAAATAAGAAAATTTAAAACTAATTCTATTATCACTACCCACCCATTTTTTCTTTTCTTTTCTTTTCTTTTCTTTTCCTTCTTTTTTGTTCCCACGAGGAGGTGATCATCATCTGCATATTTTATTTTCATGTGTAATCCTCAATGTTACAATATTCACACAAATTCAGCTCCAGAGAACGAACTCTTTAATAGATAATAATAAATAATAAACGTAATCACTAGCGCAAATATAGCGCCGCATAATTTATATATTTATATAATATATATATATGTACAAGTATATATACATCAAAGTAGAGCATTAAACATCCTCTACCCAACCTTAAAAAGTTCTATACACAAACATTAGCTGATTAGCATATACTATATGTTTACCACAAAATCACAAAGTATGTACTCAAAATATGCGAGTGAGCAAGAAAGGGCCGATATCACCGAACTCAGCACTGCAAACCAATGCTAAACAAATCTTCAATATATAAGCAAAGAAAACTCAAAAACCATTTTTCATCCTATGCACAAAAGCAACAATTGCTTCCCTATTCCGAAGAAATATTACCACCTTGCTTTAGCAGCTGATCTTTCATTTCTTTATACCCACGGAGCTCCTCCAGTGCATCAGCTGTAGTCTTCGATGATATAAGCTCAGATGACACAACACTCAACTCTTTTAAAGGCTCTTCAGAAAATTGATTCAGTAAATGCGAAGAAACAGAGACGTCCTGGCGAAGAGGTGGTGCTTTCTTCAGCATGCGAACTAAAGCACCAACTGCAGCATCTTGTGATTTTTTTACTGGAAAAACCCCATCGGGATCAAAGGGTCCAGAAGGGTGCCTTGTCTGATCAAATGAACTAGGTCTGGTAACATCAATCGGAGCATATCAGATTGTTTTCGGATATAAAGAGGTTAAAGTAATAACATCCAACAAATCAATTTAGCAAAAACAAAACTAATTATTTATAATAAGGAAAATAGTGCATTGGCTTTAACGGCATATTCTACATGCTTCTAGCTCGATTCTCAAGCTAAGTTGCATCATAGTTGCTAAGAGAGCAAGATGCACCAAGGCACAAAGGTGTTTTGGGGCTAAAGCACAAGACACACAATTCATCAAAGCAAAATGCATAAAAACTGATCACCCAAGTCTATATAAACAGGTCATTTCAGTACTAAAAGTTGTCGTACGAATATAAACGCGTTGTAGTGCACGCTTCATCTTAGGCAAAAAGCACATAAGGCGTGTAAAGCGCTTGCAAAGCCTGCATTTTCTGCTACTTGGGCTATAGTGCACATTTAATATTTAAAAGCTGCATCGATGGTCCATAAAACACTACAATCACAAAGAAGGATGATATAACCTTTTAAATCTAGAAAGGTAAGAATTTCATGCAAATCAACATTGACCCGACTTTTTTGTTTCAACCCAATTGAGCAATTGACTTTAACTAAGTTGCAAGCCACCGAGTTTTATGTTCTCTGTCCATCAATAATACAGTTTAACAACCACCCCAATCACCAACTCAAACATGGCAACCCTACAAGAGGTAAGTAGCAGATGCAAGCACATTGAAAACAAGAAAGATATAATCAAACATCTCATGTCACACTCACAGTTCCAGATATACTATCGAGTCTATTGGCACCGCCAAGTTAGTTGGAGGAAGGTCTTAGAAAACACGAACGAGCAAACCAATTTATGAAAATTTCGAAGGACTACATGTTAGACACTGCATAAAGAATTCAACAATCCATAATGGGTTTCAAAATCTGGCATTCTTTTGTTAGATGAAAATATCATATCATGCCATAAAAATGAACAAGGCATGTATAGGGCTAACTGCGGTCACCAATAAACAAGCGTTAGGGGTTAACAAACCTGCAAACCAACTAATTTATCGTTCAAAGCATTACGGAAGAAGAATTGTAAACAACAAAGAGAAAAGGTTAGAAGTTGGACTTCATGCCCGCAGTTGGTTTTCTTAAAGCACCAATATCTTCGATGGTGAATTTGTATCGAACATCAATTCTATGATTTAAGAAAACATGTTACTTTAATTCTCAGATTTACTACAAAATTTTATTGAAAAGTGGTGATTATAAGCTAGATACTGGATAAACTAAGGTAACTTTACCTTGGCCAATGACAGGAAGTTAGTAATACGTTATGAATATTATCAGCATACTGATTGGACCAGAAAATAAAAGCGCAAATTGGTTAATGAGGGAGGAGTCAAACGTAAATGGTTACTGTTAAATTCACATGGATTGGGCTAAGTCCACCTAAATGGAATAGATCTAACTCGCCTCAAAATCAAGCTCAAGAGGTGAGGATTGTCCAAGACCATATATGGAGTCTTGATAGTTGATATCCAATGCACGCAGAACTTTTAGTCTCAACAATTACTATTTAACATCTAATCTCTCATCAGACATTCAAATAAAAAAAATCGTGATCTGCGAAGTGTTAAAATTGTTGATGCTCACATAAATCGCAAGAGTGCGAAAGTTTTAAAAAAAACTTATGCATGTTTCAAGGTGATAATGCATGACTAAATGGCAGGGTTATAATATAACGCATCTTGAGAAATGCAAAGGAGTTTGAAGATGGTCCTGCATATGCCTTTAAAGTGGCAAATTCAAGCACGGACATCTTGTCTTAATAAAGAAAATGAACAACCAATGAAAGAGCCGGAAACTCAAACAAAAAAAAAATTAATTCTACCTTTACTGCACGAAAACATCATAATATCTTCATTTCATGTCGCAAAAAAATTTCCCTTAGCAAAAAGCTTTCTCATTGATATACCGATATTGATCATATTTGATAACATTGATGCAAGTTACAATACCAATTGTGGCCTTGAAACATAATTGGAACTAATAATTTATAAGATGACAAATCATACATTTAGAATTTTTGCATAGATTTTTGGAGGAGCACAAAAGTTATGCTTACAGAATCAATCACTATTACTAATATATTGTTGCTGCAATTCAGATTCGAGTAATATGAAAATTAGGTGGGAAGATATTGAAACATACGAAGTGGTAACACCTTTAGGTTTCTTGAAGTACTAGAAACTTCAACTGGTTAGATCATATAGAACTATATCAAATCATGAAGAGCATGCATCAGAAATAGCATGGAAAGCTACTTGGTTTCTTACTTCATAATTAGAATCCTATAGCAGACAAATGCTCTCTAAACTCTTAAATACGTTTCTCCACGTTGCTCCCTAGTCATAAAATTGTGGCGTTAATATACACCTAAGTCAGCATAAGGGACACATGTGGCATGTGAAACCAACATTATATGTGAGATATCAGTGAATCCCAAAAAATATTATTGATTTTCTGGTCATACTCTTGGAGCATCTTTGTGAGAATACAATATTATAAGCAAAGTACATGTAATTATTCTATAAAAATATGTAATGTTTTGCACCCACGAAATACAAAGTACAACAAAACGAAAATTTACATCATACAGAATATATAAATCTAAAGATAAGAATGTCTGGTATATATACACACATGAGGGGTTTAGAACTTCAAAATGATAACAATTAGACAACTCGATATCGTGTATAGGTACTACGTGCCTCCCATGCTTGAGCAAACATAACATGTGCAATAAGCCATTATCATTTATCTAAGCATCAGCTAAAGACTCTTTACTTTGCACTTAGTAACTCTAAAGTCCATTCCAATGGGTTTCATGATTACCTGGAACCTGGATCTATCATGTCATCATCGTCTACAACAAATGGTCCATCATCATAATCATCCTGAAAGGATAACCGGCTGGAATTCCTAGAATATGATTTTGAGGAGTTATTAGATGATGGTTTCACGTTGGACATCTTTCCTGGCTCATCCCTGCTGAAAGAGAATAACTACACCAAACAAAACCATTATTCTTCAAAAGATTGGCAGGTGATAAAAAAGGAAGAAGTATATACGATAATAGTCACGTTACTATCCACCTTGTCAACTGTTGAGCTGGTATGATAAAGTCCCATTTGTGCATCTCGCTTAGAAACAATGAGTCGAGTAGCTTTCATAGGAGGTGAAGGAAGCATCATTTGATTGTTTGGCAGTGATGGAGTGCTAGAAAGCCTAGACGTAGGTATGTTGAGAGGAGCACTTTCAGAACGTAAAAGAACCTTAGATAATTGACTACCAGGAACGTAGGTGGGTGGTGATGGAGATGGGGATGGTGAAAATGCAGGGGAAGGCCAATATTCATCGTAACTTGGATTTTTCATATGAATATCATGTGTTTCATCGTGTAAATGACGAGGTAGCCCTGCTGGAGGAAGACGATTTGAAAGCTGCTTTGAGATGGCAGCATGTGAATCAGAATACGTGGGTGAAGGCGACGGGTTGGCTGACGGTGGTGATGCTCTATACAAATCATAACTCCAACTATGGCGCCTACCAAATGGAGATGAAGATGGGGAGCTTTGTGATACGGGACCAGATGAGAACCTTTTTAGTGGTTCAGCCATTGGACTCCCCACATATTCTTGAATGAATTGCGGGGACATAGGGGTTGAAGGCTCAGAACTCACATCTGATACTGATGAACGATATAAGACTGAGAGGCAGAGCCTACCACAAGAAGTTTCAACCGGAGTAAACACAAACCGTTGCATATCAGCCTCTTCTCTACGGGTGAATGGTTCAACAAAAGACGAGACTCGGTGACCAAGATTATACGAACAAATTTGGGCAGATGAAATGAGATCGCGAAACAACTTATAAGCAGGCAAAAGCCTAACCGTCACATATAATGACCTCAATAGCAAGATAGACTTCTTGTACAAGGAATGAGAGCTCGTACAATTCGATCTCTTACCTCCATTTCCTCCACAACTCTTCTTACTCTCGTACTGTAAAAACCACCTCTCAACAATCTTTTCGCTCTTTGTCTCACACCCAAATTCATCACTATCGGAACCATAATAATATGGCTCTTTCCCTGATAAATTCCGCCCGAGCCCTCTATTATTTAAAGGGTCCCAGTTACTTGGCCTCTGATTTAACACAACATCGACTATCATAGGCTCAAGATTACTTTGCCTCCAAAAGTCTATGTTTTCTAAAGCAGCAGGACAATCCCTAAGGGCTAGATTAAACCACTTATCCCTTGGCCTAAAACTAGAAGAAGATGACGATGAAGAGGATGGGGAGGGGGACGATAAAAATTGTTCGCCGCTATAATTGCGCGAAGAGACATAAGCGCACCTCGATTCAAGTATTATGTGAAGGCTTTTAGCAAAAAATTCAGTAATAATTTGTTCCATTTTTGCAGGCTCTGAATGAGTGTTCCCTTTATAAGTAGCCATTGATTCCCGAAAACCAAAGAACCACTATATTGTGAAAATTTATCAATAACAACCCTATTTTCAATGAAAACCCAGAATCCCGCGTCTTCGCAAAATTGAAGCTAAATCGAGAACTTTAAAAGCAATAGAAATTGAACTCTTAAAGGAAATAAATTGAACTTGAAGTTAGATAAGGGTAGTCAACAAGAAGATGTAGTTAGGACGAAGAACAAGAGTAGACTCACTCCAAAAAGAGGACTCAAAGCGTAAAGGATATCTTCGCCTGTTCACGTCCGTGCCAGTCTACCTGTGGTGTATATGCGCCTGAATTTATACGTATATAACAATACATACGTGTGGGAAAAGGTAAATATCCCCTAAATGAAGGTTAAATCACACAATTCTCCTCACATTTTAACTTGGATACAAATTATGAGATAAAATTAAATATTACTCCTATTTTTTTACTACAAAAAGTTGATAAAAATGTAAACTTACACAAAAGATTCAATAAATATTAAAAAAATATATTTTATACTAATAAATTAACTAGAATATATATGTCAAAAAAATATTTACACGTTTAATTAAATAAATTAATTTTTAATGTATATAAAATTAAACTTTAAATAAAAAATTATTTAAACATTCAACTAAATATAATATTTTTTGATATTCATTTTATATTTATAATATTAAACTTCAATTAAATTCATTAATATAGTATAAAAAATAATTTATTTAATTAAATGTGTAAATTAATTTTTATATTTGTAAAATAGTATTAAAATTCCATATGATTTGTTATTATTAAACTTAAAGTGCTAATAAATATAAAAAAAATTGAAATATGTGCAAGTTTACAATTTTATCAAGTTTTTATGGTAAATTTATATGAGATATTACAACTAATACTCAAGTTTTAAAATTTTATAAGATATTACAAATAATTCTTAGGGGCAAAATTAAAAATTTTCAGGGATAAGGGACTAATTATAAAGTGGTAACAAATTTAATGGGGATTTTTACAATTTGACATTATTAACCGTTATTTATCTATAAAAAATAACAATACATACGTGTTTCGAGTGAGATAATTTTCATTGGGATTAGAAATTATATTATATTAAAGTTCGAATATAATTACTTAAATCTCACCCGTTAAAATGAACAGAATGCACAAGGTTCTTTTGCTATATACGATGCTACGAAGATTTAAAATTAACTAAAGAAAACCTAAAGGCTAAAGTATTAAATGGGTCAACTCGATCAATATTTATTTGGTGAAGTCTTTTTGTGTCATAAAATTAAGATGTTAGGAGAATATATTTATAAAATCTGAAGAATAAAAACCACTCTGAACAATTCCTCGTCTCTCTTTTGTTAACTCTCCAAAAGAGGTAGTCATTGTTGAAAAAATGTTTAAAACAATATTTGTATATAAAACATTATAGAATATTTTATAATTTTAAGTACTATAGTAAATTATTCTCACAAAATAATTATTTATAAGATATTATAAAATACTTTATATTATAAAACTATAGTAAATTATTTTAACATAATAATTATTTATAATTAACTCTAATTATAAATCTTAGTATAGTTTATTCTCGCAGAACAAACAAAATCAGAATTTAATAACAGTGTACTTGCTGAAATAATTCTTAAACGAAAATCGACTGAGGCTTGCTAATGCAATGTCCTTAAGACAATATTTCTGGGCTGTCAAATGTGCAACAGTTCGTCCCAGTAGTCTCCAAAGATACAACAATCGGATACTTATTTCTTTGCACAAAGAACAAGTCCACATCGAACTTTAACAAATAGAATATTGGAACAACTAGGAAGAGAGAAGAATATAGAGAGAAAGAATAGGATTCTGCTTTGATTGCTAGAAAACGGGATGAGAGAATTGGCCAGATTCTCCCTCTATTTATAGCAGCAGAAAAGGTGTTGCTGGAGGGACATGACTGTTCGGATTAAACCAGTAGCATTGGTTTGGTCCGAATGGGTGCAACCGGTTCAACTCAACCGAACCGGTACAAACAATTCAAAATTGGCGCGCGGATCTTTTGGAGCAAACGGGTCAGCCGCGCGGATCTTGTTCGGGTCAACCGGATCTGCCACGCGAATTAATTTGTATGGATTTAATAATTGGGCCTTTTAATTTTTGGGCTAAAAAATTAATTAATTTTTGTCCAAAAAAGATATTATTATGTTGAGATCCAAGCCCAATCTAAATTCGAACCCGAGCCCGATGGATGGCGGCGCGCGCGTGTGGGAAACCATTGTCATGTACGTCTTCTCCCCTCATAAAACTTGGTACCCCCAAGGGGACCTACCCTTCTATATTTTTTTGCATTATAAATGACAAAAAACTTCTCAATTTCCTCCATGTGGGATGAAGGCATTTTTCTACTATAAGTTTCATTTATTTCTCATTTTATGGGTTTAATTCCAATTGGGCTCAATCCAATTGAGTTAATACTCATAAAAATCCAACAGTCATTGGATATGCCCTTTTCCCGTTTAAATGAAGTTAGTCTTATGATATTATAAATATTTAGTAAAGTCTATTTTGTTCCATTTTAGTTAAAGCATCCTAATTTAGGATTTTACTTAATTTTCATAGTTTTATGATTTATTGTGATTCAGAGATGAAATAAAGAAAAAGGGGTTAATTGGAATATGTAGCAAGCATGTACTCGGCGTTGGCATGGTCGATAATAGAGTTTGGACGCCATATCGAAGTATTATTTTTTATTTTTTATGCCAGGACGTCAATAAGAATTTGAGACATCATTCTCTATGCCATGACGTTCCATTTTATTTGATCCACATAAAGAATTATCCAATTCAAAAGAACCTTCACTTATTTTTTATTTATTTTTAATTTGTTCAGTCAAAAGAGACATCACTTTTAAATTCCACACAATGTTTCAAATATAGAAGAGATTGCCACTGATATCATATTTCACTTTTAGTTAAGGAGACGAGCAACTATGAGCAATAGAGTTTCAAGGCAACAATTGTGTATTCTCGAACATTACTCCCTCCGTTTTTTTTAATTGTCGCTTTGAAAGATTGCACACGTATTAAGGAATGTCATAAATAATCACAGTTTTAAGCAAAACATTCAAAATACCCTTTGGATCAAATAAGCTTAGCATTAATTAACATTAATGACAAGTATTATTAAGAAGGGTAAAATTAATAAAATAACATTATTTTTACATTGAAAGCGATAAATAAAAGTAAATTTTTTGTCAAAGCGATAAATAAAAAAAATGAAAGGAATAATGATAACAAGGGGGTAAACGCTATTTTTTAAATTGCAGAATAATTAATTTGAAGATTATTCGTATCACATGAGATAAATTATCATTATCTCTTAAAAATCTAATTTTAAAAAATTAAGAGTATTCAAAAATTACAAAGACACCCATTTACAAAGGTTTTTTTGCAAGTTAACTCCATGTGATATGTCTAATGGGTAATTTACCTTCATGTGAAATAAAAACAAGCAATTTAATTCCCTGTGAAATGAAATAATGAGCAATTTACCCTCTTGTGATATAACAATAGGCAATTTACCTCCCTGTGAAATGAAATAATGAGCAATTTAACTCCCGGTGATATGAATTAATTAGCAATTTAGAAGGAGATAATGTGTTTTTTTCATAAAAACACAGGAAGATATTTTACCATTTTTATTATCATAGAGAGTTAAATTACCTATTTAGGACATCAAAAAAAGATATTTTACCTTTTTATTTATTACAGGAAGTTAAATTATTTATTTAAAATAACACAGAAAATTAATTTGCTATTCACTCCATTAAAAACCGATGGTCAATCAACTTTATCGAATTATGTCAAATCCCATATATAAATACCCTTGATTATCAATATTTTAAACAAATCATATAACGCCCCAGTCCTCTTCCCCTCCCCGTCGACCACTGCCGACTCTATTTTGACAAAGAATAGAATAGAATAGATAGATTTTATAATTTATATTTTTGCCAATCAGAATCCCCAATTTCCAGAACTAATCTTGCTCTTTCCACGTGGCACCCTCCCCCCCTCAGGCTCTCATTTCCTTTCCTTGGAACTCAACTCCAAAAATGACATAACAACCAAAAAAAAGGAAAAAAAGAAAAGGAAAAAGAGAACACCAACTTCCATTGTCCTCCACCACCCTCATTCTTCCCTCTTTTTTCTTCCCATTCAATTTGTACTGCTCCCAGAAGATCAACGCTCAGACAAATGAATATCTGGATTTGTTAAAAATTCAAGAACCCAGTACTAAAAATGGCCACTTTTTCAACTTCTATATGTACTCCAACTAATTTACATGAACTAATCTTTCTTTCTCCTAACAACCCAACAAAAAGGCTCAACCTTTCCCTTTATAAACCCATTAATCTTGAGCCCACAACCAAAATCAAGGTTCTTGGAACTAGACCTAAGGCTGTTCAGAGAGAAGAAATTGCTGTTCTTGATGAGAAAGACAGAGAATTGGCGACTAAATTGAACAGCAGTGTAAATGGAAACGGTAATGGGAACTATAGTTATAGAAATAGTAATGTTTCAGTTGAGAGTGCAAATGTGAGTTCAATGAAATATGTAAATGGAAATGAAAGTGCTGCTGTGAAGAGTGAAGAGGGAGTGGTGAAATTAGTAAAAGTGAAAGAGGTAATTAGTAAAAAGAAGAACGTAGAGGAGATTGGACAGGAGGACGCCTGGTTTAAGCAACAACAAGTTGAGGTATATTGTTTTATTTATAATGCAATAATTTCTAGTAAGTCGGTATTTTTTGCGAGCTATTTATGAATACAAATAGTTGAATATGCTTGTGTTTTGGGGAGCTTGAAGTCTATTTTTGTTTGGGTCAAGTTTGATGTTATCAATATGTATGATGGAAATCTTTATATAGTCTGTGTTTGTTGTACAATTTGAGGGCATTTGTGTATATAATGTGGGTCTGGGTTATTTTTTTGTTTGGTATATGTTTCTATTTCTAGCTCATAAAGTTCATACGTGCGTTTGGGTTGAAAAGATTCTGGAATTTTGGTGTGATATAATCTTTCACGAATTAAAATAAATTTCAGTAAAATAGAAATGAGTTATTTGATTCTTATGGAAATTTGGTTGTGATGATCATTTTACCTACAAAACATACTGCACATTACGATCTAAATTAGTTATTATTTTGATGCTTATGATGTTTGGTCTAAAGGATATTTATTAAAACCCAGTAAATATTTCTAGGCTGTTGTTTCTGCTATTCCTAATTGATTTCTTGGATGATATATAAATGAAATCTGAAATAAATATTGGGGTCGCGTGTGTGTTTTACGTGGATGCTAGTGCTAGTTGAGGCATTGTTTTAATTGCTTAAAGCAAGGTACTTAAACTAAGGACTATCACCATTTTGAATAGTAATTCTGTCTCTTAACACGTTTGGTTCTCCAAATAAGATAAAATAAGATTGATTGTATTTCCAATAAACTGGCCGCTATTTAGTATTTAAAGGAACTAAATATTTAGGAAACAGTATTATCTAGGTTTATTTAGGAAACCAAACATGCTATTAACGTATGTTCAATATTATATTTATTTTTGATAGTCTGCAAATATTCTGTCTTTCCCCGTGCAGGTATCTGTTGCTCCTGGTGGGCGATGGAGCCGGTTTAAAACTTATTCTACAATTCAGAGGACATTGGAAATATGGGGATCTGTTCTGACTTTTATCTTTAAGGTTTGGCTTAACAATCAGAAGTTCTCTTACAAAGGTTAGCAAAACTGATTTTCGATGAGTGAACTCCTCGTTATTTCAAACTTCTTTCATTCTTTCACCTTAGTTTGTTTGTATCACTTGTCTCTTTTCTATTGCATGTGCAGGTGGAATGACAGAAGCTAAAAAAGTTGAGAGGCGAAAGGTTCTGGCCAAGTGGTTGAAAGAAAATATATTGAGACTGGGCCCTACATTCATCAAAATTGGTCAACAGTTCTCTACAAGAGTGGACATTCTTGCAAAAGAATATGTTGATCAGTTATCAGAACTTCAGGTAAATTTCTAATAACTTTAGCTCTAGTTGTAATTTAAATCACAAGAATAAACCATTATATGTCACAAATGCATGCCATGCAGGATCAAGTTCCTCCATTTCCATCAGAAACTGCAGTATCAATAGTTGAGGAAGAAATAGGAGCCCCTGTGGATGACATATTTGAAAGATTCGATCGAGACCCAATTGCGGCAGCAAGTCTTGGTATTTTTCCATTCATCTTGCCTTGGATATCTGATTATTCTAAAAAAATAAGCTTGTTTTATCAGCCTATGTAAATACAATATAATATGCAGGTCAAGTCCATCGTGCCAAATTAAAAGGACAAGAAATTGTTGTTAAAGTACAAAGGCCTGGTTTGAAAGGTCTATTTGATATTGACCTTAAAAATCTGAGGGTTAGTTGCAAAGATTGTTCTTGTGTTCAATTCTTATTTATTTAACAAACCGAAAAATTACCAATTATGTATTCATTCAGGTAATAGCTGAATATCTCCAGAAGATTGATCCTAAATCAGATGGTGCAAAAAGGGATTGGGTGGCTATCTATGATGAGTGTGCAAGTGTCTTATATCAGGTAGTAATGAGTCAGTCAGTCAGAGTTCTTTAATGACTTCTTTATATTATATGTGTAATGGCTATATTTTTATTAAACTTCTTTCATTACAACTTTCAGGAAATTGACTACACTAAAGAAGGTGCGAATGCTGAGAAATTCGCAGAAAACTTTAAAGGCATGGATTATGTGAAAGTCCCAACAATATATTGGGAATACACAACCCCACAGGTTTTATGAACATTCCAAAAAAATATCAAAGTTTTAATGTGAACTATTAATTAATAAATTTAGGTCATTGATCTTCTGTAGGTTCTAATAATGGAATACGTCCCCGGGATCAAAATAAACCGGATTCAAGCTCTAGATCAGTTGGGTGTGGATCGCCAAAGGTACCGTCTAAGTAATCAAATCACGAGATGGACTAAAATTCTTGTGAATTTCAAAGTATCAATCAATCTAGTATCTGGGAACTTATAATATGATTTTTGGTGCTGCTTAATGCTCTAGGTTAAGCCGTTATGCAGTTGAATCTTACCTGGAGCAGATCTTGACTCACGGATTTTTCCATGCTGATCCAGTGAGTAATTCAATGTGGGACTTTATCTCTATCACATAACTTTCAAATTGCTTTTGGATTCACAATGTCATAAACGATTCTCTTGCAGCATCCCGGAAATATTGCGGTGGATGATGTGAATGGGGGAAGATTGATCTTTTATGACTTTGGAATGATGGGAAGGTGAATTTTCTTTGTTACCTAAAGTCCTAATGTATCTATATATTGTGAAATATGCTTGTTAAATGTAATTATTTTGCAGTATAAGTCGAAACATAAGAGAAGGGTTGCTGGAAGTATTTTATGGCGTTTACGAGAAAGATGCTGAAAAGGTATCTTTTTTTGCTTTCTGTTAATAGCTCTCATTTCATGGCTGATTATATATCAATAAGTTATTAAAAAAAAAAAAAAAAAATTGGTTAAATGAATCTGGGTGCAGGTTCTTGAAGCTATGGTTCAAATGGGTGTTCTAGTGCCTACTGGAGATATGACTGCAGTCAGAAGAACTGCACAGTTCTTCCTCAACAGGTTAGGTTTTCCCTTCATTAATTACTTTATATTTTTCTTCATTCCTCATTTTATCTGCAGTAGATGAAGTTTTTCTAAAAATATGAGTTAAAATTTTATCAATTTAATAATTTTTTAAGGTAAGAACTGAAATGTGCAGCTTTGAAGAACGCCTTGCAGCACAAAGAAGAGAAAAAGAATTGGCGAAAGAAGTTGTTGCAGGATTTAAGAAGCCATTGACCAAGGAGGAAAAGACCGACAAAAAAAAACAACGTCTTGCTGCAATTGGTAACTAACTCATCTAGTGTTCCTATATTCTATTGTATGTGTATGCTGGATTACTATCTTTAATTGATCTACATTTTACATCATCTAAACTATGATATAGAAAAACTGGCGTTGCTTTTAATTAGCAAATGGTTTTTCATATAATAACCATTGGATTCTTTCCTATATGCAGGTGAAGATTTGTTAGCCATTGCAGCGGATCAACCCTTTCGATTTCCTGCCACATTCACTTTTGTTGTGAGAGCATTTTCAGGTATTTATTTTACTTCCATTTTCTTCGCCATATATATAATTGCTAGTTTTATTTTACATTAACGTTAAGTTTATCCGCACGCACAGTGTTGGATGGTATTGGCAAGGGACTCGATCCCCGATTTGATATTACTGAGATTGCTAAACCGTGAGTTTGTTTTAAACTTCTTGAGTTTGATATAATTAGTTGAAATGGTACCACGAAGTTTTATTATTTCATTCATTTAACTTGTACAGCATGTTAAATATGCAGATATGCCCTAGAATTATTAAAGTTCCGTGAAGCGGGCGTTGAAGTCGTAATAAAGGCAAATTTCTCAAGCTCTTTTAGCATGTTAATATTAATCTATTTCCTATCCTAAACGAGAGAGAGAGAGAGGGAGAGAGAAGGTTGCTGAAATATGACCTTTTTGAGTTGTACAGGACTTGAGAAAGAGATTGGATACACAAAATCGTGCATTTTACAATTTATTTAGGCAGGCTGATAGAATCGAAAAACTTGCTGAAGTCATCCAGCGACTGGTAAGCATCGTTTGTTGTCTGTTGATATAATTTTACTCTAATATTATATAAATAAATGATTCACCATTTGTAGTAAAATTTGAAATGTAAACTTTGGTCATTTCAATTTGTAGGAGCAAGGTGATTTGAAGCTTCGAGTAAGAGCTTTGGAGTCTGAGAGAGCTTTCAACGTGTTGCAGCTGTTCAAGCATGGTTGGGAGTGTAAGTTTCAGTTTGTGTTACTAATATTCATTCTCCTCAAATTACACTATATTCTATCAATTTAGTATTTAAAATGAAAGATTGCTACAAAAAAGTTAAAATTTTAGAATATCTATGGTTTTTACAGGCTGTTGCTGCTGGAAGCTTAATTAACCTTGCTACTATTTTACACCTCAATGCCATCCAGGTCAATTAATCTTCTTGAGCCACATTATCTTCAAGAGTAATGCATAATTGTATATGTTTACTTACTTCAATGCTTACTTTTGTGTTCAGATGCCTTCTACGATTGCGTACTTTTTCTGTGCATTCTTTGGCCTCAAAGTTCTGATTGGCATGTTGAAGGTTAAGAAATTAGATCAAAGAGAACGGCTCATCACCGGAACTGCATAAAATTAAAGGGTAAGTGTTATTTGCTTTACGTAATCTAAAACTTCTGCACTTTCCAGATAAAAAAATCTCAAGTTGCACCTCTGTCATTAATCATTTAACTGAGTCAAAACGGAGCTATAATTAGTGTATAACAAAAATATAACATAATTAGTTGAAAGTTATTGATCAATTGTTGCAAGTGAGTTATTTGCTTTAAGACTGAATTTGAACATAATAAATAAATTTTATATTCTCTGTTACTTTAATTTTTTTTCTAGTGTTTGTATTATTTTTTTACCTTTTTTTTATATGACATGCTTCTCGAGAAATTATATAATCAGATTTTTATTTGGTCTTCATTTTCCCACAACCCGATTGCACGCACAATATGCACAAGCCAATGTGTATACCACAACAGGAAGTAAATCATACACACAATATAAGCAATTTACGGGTAACGCCCAACCGTGTAACTTTTATTGCTGACCAATACAAAATTGCCCCAAGGCTAGTAAAAAAAGGGAATGATCTTCCCCACGGAGCCATTCCCTTGCCCACACCGAGTGTTAACTCCCTTTACAAATAGGCTTCCACAGCTGACTTTTACAATAGACTCGCCCCCCTATTACAAGTGTTGCACAAATCGTGCATACTGTCTATGACATGAGTCTGGTCGCATATATATAGCCAAAGGGTGCAGATGACCAAGCCAAAACCTAACCAAATAGGGTCTAAGTTACCGAATACAAAATTTTATTGTGATCTAACTAGCTATCATGTTGCAGATTTCGTTTGCAGCAAAAATACATAGTGCATGACAAAGGAATGCTACAACAATTTTCGGTATTATAATTTTCAGAGCCTTTTTAGCTCAGCACTCACCGTTTTGAAGTCATGCAAGATCTATATCCGCAGGTAGAAACCGTGGAGGTTGTGAGGTTTGCGAAACCATTTTGAATATTACACATTTCAACTTGAATTTCTCCTTAAGTCTATTTGAGAATGAGGCTTGATTTTTTCGCTGCAGGCCAATTTATATTTTCCTATGTCTCTTTATTTTGTAGATACGGTAAAGTTAAGTGGTAGATATATTTAAACTGATGTAATGCCAAGCCAATTGAGTATAGCGCAACATATTCAGAAGTTCTTGTATTGCAAACAATTTCCTCCCCTGTATTCTGTTGATGTACATGAATTTGATGTGCCTCTGAAAGCTTATTCTTTCTAAATTTTCCTACATTTTCTTTGTTGGGTAATGCAACTTGGAATGTAGAGAAACAAAATAAAAAATTAAAAAATAGCACAATGTTTAAGTATAATAACTCAACTTGAATAATGTAGTAGTATTTGATAGTCAAATTTCATGCCTTTATGATCATTTGGAAGACCAGATATATGATAAAATGATTGATAATTTAATCATAATTCGAAGCAAGCCTTGTGTCCAGATTACGCAAGCATTTCGAGTAGAGTTGTATTCTATGAAAGTAACACTTATCCAATAGAATTGAAAATACTAAAGGCAAGTCAGAAGTATTTTTGAAGGTGATCGGGTTCATCGGCCATGTTTGAATGTTTTCTGGTTTAAGCATATAGAATTTTTTGTTTGGTGGAACGTTATTTAGACTTGTTTTTACTGACCCAAACCCACGAAACAAAGGAAAATCAAAATAAAAGAATTTCTCCTATGTAACATTAACATCAAACCAACCGATTAATCCTTAAGCAATTAAAGTCTCTTAGCCTTGGGCCAGTTTTCAAATGATCAAGGAAGAAGAGGTAGGTTACTTTTTACATACATTTATAAACGACCCGAATGATAATAATCACTACAAGAAAATGAGAAATGAGCCGAAATTCCTAGAAAACAAGTATATGCAGAAGAGTTATTTTGCACTTTACTCTTTACATGAGAATTCCTGTTTCAATAAAACCAACCAAAAAACCGCCATCGAAGTAAATGTTCCTCGTGAAGAAGTCATCTCTTTACTCTTTACACGTCTGGCCATTTAAACTTGGAGAAGACAGTTTACAAGTTATATGATCTAAGTTCGAGTGACAAAGTTAAACCACTTTTCACATGCTTGGTGCTAAATCAGTTTACAAGAGCAGGGTAACATAATTAGCCGATCAATCAGACCTAAATGACGAAGTTAAACTGCTTTTCACATGCTTGGTGATAAATCAAAGATGTGAGACCAAGGGATATGATCTAAGTTCGAATAGAAGACCCGAGGCTTCGAATAGATGTCGTCATTGCAAACAGGGTTAAGGACCAAGGTATAACCTCTGGAAAAAAAATGGTAAAAATGTAATCAGAATAGCTAATTAAGAATGCTTTTATCTTTGATTAAATGATACAACATACCTTCAAAAAAGCCGTGATTCATTCTTTGGTTTTTATAATTGTATGGTATCCTGCAACAAGGTCATATATATTTGTACCATAGCTGCACCCAGTTTTCTACTGTATATCTGTACAAGCCCAGACATCAAACTCAGCCTGAACCGGCAGCTTTCGTAAGAGCCCTAGATACTGCAAAGTGCAAACTAATATTTTATCAAGGCTGGTAGTGAAGCATAGAGTTCTGCTAAGCAGTGGAAGATCCAGTTAAGCAGCTGCTCTCTTGGTAATTCCAAAAGTAGTTCGGCCTACAACACAAGAAATGGAAGACGAGATTTATACAAAGTTAAGCTTATGCTGCATTATTGAAGAATTAAATTTTTATTAGAAAGTACTAATGTACCTTGATTGATCCATCCTCGAAAACAAGAGAATTTTTGTGTATTTCAGATGTCATCGAATTTGTCATCAGCTTGAAAACCTTTTTACTCATGTTTGTTTTCATGCCAACCAACTTACCTGAAGCATAAATTTTAGTAATTCCTAAATCTGCAGACATTCTCCTAACATACAGCTTCTTCAAAAGAATCTCCATGGAGTAAGGCTCTTTTCCGTAATTGCGGCGAAGATTTTCAGTAAACTGAATCAGCTTCCATATGTTTTCCTCAGCAGCTTTCTCGGCTTCATTTATAATTTCCAAGGGATTCTCCAGATAATTAATATATTCAGATGGTAGATGAGGGTTCAAATTGATATCAAACTGCATAGGGACAAGAATAGAGAGAGTTTGATTCTATAAAAAGATTCAGGAGAAATATCAAGAGATAAAGTAATTCTAAGTTATTATACAAATTTTGTTTATTAAAGAAGTTAAAGGCAGATTATAAATAAGAAAACAAAAAAGTGGTCTAATGGTAGCTGCAAAGATAATATGCACTTCTATATTTTCCTTTATTTAGTCATCTTGGCTAATCTAAGATCTATTTATAAACGGCAAAATGAAAAGTAACTTCTTGAGCTACATTCGTTGCAAGAAAGAAATACCTGCACTGACCGGTAAGGAACAGAAAGTACACGGTGTTCATCAACCTGAAATCCAGAAAAGAAATTTTAGTTCATGCACTGAAGGAAAAAGCTTAAGCAGTTCAACAATACTTTTAATAAAGTCATCATCAAAACAGTCTACAAACGTTGATATATGCATTAATAAAGACAGCATTTCAAAATGGATTGTTTTATCTCGAACATTATCAAGGTCCAGAGGAATCAATACAATGGAATTTACATACCTTGGACAGGCTTTCAAAAAGCATTTCAAAGAAAAGATCAATCCCAACATTTCCAACATCACCCGTTTGTTGCTCACCAAAGATGTTGCCAAAACCTCTAATGGCCATGTCTCTTTCTGCAAGTTGAAAACCTTGGCCAAGATCTCGACATTCTTCAAGAGCAGCAAGCCTCTCCTGAAGTGCCAAAATGAAAATGCTTCTTAGACATAAGAAAATACAGCCTCTCAAAAAGAACAGGAAAATGGTGAAATAAGATAACTGAATATGGTTGATTTCAGTAAATTCTACGAACTGGTACGAAGAATAAGTTATGATAAACATACGAGTGCCAGATCAGAAAGCAGTGATTTATCTGGGTAAAATAAGAATGCATGAGCCTCCTTATCTGCTCGGCCCACCCTTCCACGCAGCTACACAAAGAAATAGATGCAAGTGTCAAAAAATCCAAAAAAGAGAGATTAAAATAACTAATTATTAAGAGAATATAGCAAAAAATTCAATTAACAAGAGGAAAAGAAAGAGTAGAACAACACCGTATTGCATTGAAAAAATTAGTATTTGATTGTGTATAAGCACACATACAACAATGGTAAGCAAACTCCTCCTTTTCTTTTCTGCATAAGTTTGTTACTTCATTTTAAAAGTTCTCATATAGGTATATTTTAATGTATGGTATAAATTGGGGGTTTGCAAGTTCTCCACAGCAGATGCTTTTAAGCTGAACCGAACACCACTAGTCAAAGCTGCGTATTACACTGTATATGTTGTAGTATGTGTTAGTTATACACTTAATACTTCCATCTATAGTAATGGTAAATTTATATACTTGATACTTCAATATTTTACATGCAAGAATGTGAGAACCATATCGAGCTCTTTGTACCAAATAGAGGGGAAAGACTGAAAACTTCCGTCAAATTTAATTTAACACCAAAAAGAAAGAAAGAGGATGATTCAAATGGAGTTTTGAAATTATCTTTTTTTTTTTTGTTTTTTCAGGGGGAGTTTTGTAACTATCAATGGGGAAAACATAAGCAAGCATAATTTGAATTTTATCAACAGTGTGAATGAAAAATAAATTCCCTCTAGCCACAATCACTAATTCGAACTGAAGATCTTATGTGCATCCCCAATTTTATGTACTTAAGTTTTTTACGAAATAAATGAGCAATGGAGCAGAAAGTGATCAAAACCTGATACAACTGTGCAAGACCAAATTGCTGAACATCTTGAATTACAATAGTATTAGCATTTTGAATATCAAGCCCGCTTTCAACTATATTTGTGCATATCAAAATCTTAATGTATCCCTGTGCAAATTTCTCCATGGTTTCATCAAGCTGTCTCGAGTATTGCTGAAAAAATGAAAAGTCACATATCTTAGTGATTCTAAAACAGCACTGCTGCACCAAAGACCCAATATGTGGAAATGAATTATATTTCTTGTTTAAATGAAAAACTGGGAAGACTGGAACAACTTATTAGGATTCATAACAAGTACAACCAGTTATGCTGATGAGAAAATATTTGAAGAGTGATAATAGAAAAAAATATAAATTACACATTCAGCAATCCCTTAGGAAAAATATTGCTACTTCTTACCTGTAATTCATTGCATAAAATATTTCCTTTTGGGTTAGCATTGGGAACAGTATCGAAAGAACCAAACTACAAAAATAAGCATTCTTTTTATTATCAAATATTCTTGGTTTACCATATAAGCAAACCAAGGAGAGAGGCACCCAATTAATTTTGATATTCGAGAGTTTTCAAAATGATATGACTAGAACATGGAAAAGCATTGTAGTAATATATAATTGAAGAATTTTGTCAATCCACTTCGAGGTGGTGCATATTATAGGCACTAATCTATGTACACTTGAATACTCCCCTGAAGTTGGAGCTTACTACTTTTACAAATATGAGTCATATGACAATCACACAATAAAAAAACTAACATAATACATAGAAACGACACACCAAAAAACATTAACACGATGACGATACTTGTTAGGTAGTCAATTGCTAGCGAACAATGACTGGAAACTGAGGTGAATCCATCTGATCCAAGCAATATTGGGTATCAATGATGACGTCAGGATTATCAATGATGACGTCAGGATAACACCTTGTAACTCTGAGGTTTCCTCGACCATGATTTGCTTACAAACATATATCGCAATGCACGATGATTGTGCTATTAAAGTGAATCCACTTGATTCATACAACTGACAATGTCGGGGACCAATGGCGATGACGGGATAAATCCCTGCTAACTATGCAGTTTCTCCGATAGTAATTTGGTTCTAATGTCGAACAAAAAAATCACAACTATCATATACTGACAAGTACTTGAGGACAACCCCAAGTACAACAATGACAATCATCAACTCAGCAGTAACGATGATGGCGAAATAACGAAAAACTAAACAACAAAGGAAAAATGAAAACTACTCCATCTCAACTCCCCCCTGAGCAACAAACTTGATTGTTGCTCAACAATTTTCTAACCAAATAAATGCATCAACCCGAACAGAACGGATGGGTGGCCACGATTGAAAATTACCGCAAATTGCTTCTCAAAGGGGTAGGCATCGCCTAAGAGAAGCAAATTTAGGTATATGGGGGTAAAGATGACTGGACAAAAAACATACAAAAAAAATGTACTCTTTACTCTCTTTTAGTGACCGCAGCTATGTACTAATGACAGAATATATTGTCTCACCCCATTATACATTGTATCATCCCATGCTAACAAGGAAAGACCGCTTATCACTAATTTGATAACAAGGCAAAGGTTGCTAATTTTCCAACGATTATTTTAAAATACCTACTGAAAAACCTCTAACATCTATTTTTACAAAAAACATGATCATATTCCTTGCATACACTTCATCTGTTCCCTTGCAATATACATAAGGTCGGTAATGAAATTGAATTATAGTAACAGGTGAATTTAGAATGTAGAGGAAGATACCTTCCCGTGAGCTGTTGCTATTTCAACATTTGGAAACGATTGTTCCAGAAATTCCATAACTTCTTCAAGCCCTGTGGATGTTGTATATATTTAGGATTCTACGTTTATGATACATTTAAATGAGAATTTTGGAAATTATTGAGGTTACCCTTGATACGAGGCAAAACATAAAAAACCTGGCCACCACGGTCCAGCTCATGCTTGATTGCAGAAATCGCTTTCTCTTTTGTATAAGCAGAAAGATGGGTTCTTATTGGAACCCTCTCTGGAGGTGGTGTTGTTATTAAACTGCAAGTGAGATAATAGAAAATGCGTAAGGTAAGAAGTTCACTACACAACATTTCACTACAAATTAAAAGTTTCCAAGACAAATATTAGCATAAGGTGGATTTGGAATATCAAACAAGACAATAGTAGGCTGGTAGCTGAGGTTAACTCCATCATCAACCATAAACCCACACTGTCTATATCTACATGATGTAATCTAAAATCGAGCAAGCTCAACCAAATGAGTCATAAAGCTATTCAAGTGCTCACTTCATTTCAACTTAACAGAAGTGCTGATTTCTTGTTCTATCTCTTTTTTTTTTAAAACCACAAAACCATCTTACTATTTCTTATCTCAACACAATGTTCACTACTTCAGAACATTAAAGGTCCTATAAAGAAAATCGAGTAGAGGAAGGGATCAAATTTTATCATTTTGAGAGAATACCTGGCATCCCGAAAACCAGTCAATGCTAAATAAAGTGTTCTAGGAATAGGTGTTGCCGAAAGCGTGAGCACATCAACTGAAGTTTTGAATGAAGCAATCTTCTCTTTCTGTTTTACGCCAAATCTCTAGGGAACAAGAAGGCATTCAAGTGTGTAAATGTCTTTGGAAAAATTGTAAACTTCAAAATTTACACATATTAATTTAAAAAATATAACAGACTAAAAGAATGATAACCTTGAGATGTATTCCTAAATTATAATCAGAGCTATTTAGCCTCGCATTATTGTGGAGAAACACACAATGCCTCTCTATTAAAGTACTTATTGGACTATATTGAAGAACAGATTATGTGTGGATTGTAAGAGTTCATGTAATTTATATCAAGTACAGGAATCTTGAAGTCCTAAGCAACATTTTAGATCGTTTGTGGATCAACAGAGTGCTGCTAAAAGTTTGTCAGGCAGTTCGCAATAGTGCAGGCTAACAAAATCATCGCTTTAGAGTCACTGGTATCTTGAATAATCCAGGAAGAATATTTCAAGATTGACTTATTTTATGGGTTTACCCTTCAGTTTAAGATTAATTCAAGTGTAACAGATATAAAGGCATCATTCAAGTAACTACTGCAGAGTTTGGCTCTAGGCATTAGGCTGGTATAAGAGACAGACTGATCAGAATGGGAAGCATGAGAGCATGTGATGTCACATAATAGCCTACACAAGAATGACAAGCTTTTGATCTCTACCATTGCAGAGCAATTTCGATGCTCAGTTGAAATTTATGACAACTTTAGGCAGCATAAACTTATCCTCAATAATCTTCAAACGAACTGGTATTTTTCAATCACAATACCCTGTATTTATGTGTTTTTTTATCCTATATTCTTCTGCAGCTTCTTCCCTGGTTGAAAAAACATCGACCTCGAATATTGGAGTACCGCGGTGTGAGAAGTACTCTCTTCCAAATATCAACCGCAATCTGGTAGAAGGTCCTGGATGTGTATGCCACTTCTTTCCACGAATCGGAAGCAACTTTAGCACATTGATCTCAGTCCATGCCCAAAAGTGTTTTCTATTGAAATCAGAAAGTACCCTAAAGGATCATATTAAATATAAAATTCATTATTAAATGCAATATTTCATAGAATTATTATTCCCATATCTTCTTCCACTGAAGATTGGATTTTCATCAATACAGCCAGACATTTGAACAGCTTCATCTCACATAGCTCCTACTTATTGTTCGTAGTTAAGAACATTGACGCCAAGTAAGTCAAGTTCTGAGGGATGTATATCCTTTGGTGATTTGTCAGGACTCATATGCATGTTACAGACAATTGCACATGTATCTGAAGTATATCCAGTTGTTATATTTCCATTTTCTTTAGGCCAGCGATTACCCCATCTACAACTTGGCTTCATAACAAACCTTTGCTATCAGTTATGAAGTAATATGTAAGCTTCCATCTTTTGTTGCATTATCTCCTTAAGAAAAATAATAGATCAGCATCATGGTAGCCATCTTTCATGATCAACATTATAAATAAGCTTGAGTGTGTAATGCAACTCTGTGTTCTTCTCCAAGTTATGTATTTCCACATCATCCTTACCAAAAAAAAATCATCTTACGTCTTCATTTAATCCATCTAAAAATAAACTTAATTGCTTTATATGGGCATTCTATAGTTGGATGTCAATTCCCTCTAATTAATTTTTTTTAAGTTGACCTTCCATAGACAAACTACCAAGCTTCAGATTGTCATAAAATTCTAGCAGATCGAAAAATAACTATCCTCCTACTTCTAAGAAGTCTCCATTCATACTTTAAAAAGCAAACTCATCTTGCTGAATCACAAAATTTCTTCACCAATAAGATTGTCCGGAATACATTGACTTCATCGCGTCGAAGATGTCGGACAATCTTTATAAGGTCGTTCAGCTGCTGTGCATTACCTATGAACAGTAATTTAGGGCTCTAAGGCAGTTTGGGTTATATAATAGGGAAAAGCATGGGCATTTGATTTATGATGTATATCATTGGAATACATGGATTTAGCACTGAATATAAGGAGGAAAAAAATATAGCAGTCATACCTAGAATTACAAGGCAGTGCACCAAGGGAAAATTCATAACCACAATAAAATGATCGTTGTTCAAATCTAAGAAATAATGAAGGGTACCATATAGAAAGTTTCATATTTCTGTTAGGACTGAACTCTGATTAGGAAAAGACAAACTAATCATATTAATGCTCAACTTTAGCTCCCAATCCTATTCAAAACATAAAAAAATATTTTAACTAGAAGTAGCTAATCATTAATTACAGAAAAAATCTGCAATTACTGATATTTTTAATAGAAATTTGAATGCTCAGGCTAAATTAATAAGAAACCTAATCTGAAAGCAGGAATAAACACAGCCCTGCTAATCAACAACAGATTTGATTGTTCCCTGTTATATATTCTTCGTATTTTATTGTTCTGCGCCATTAGAATCCTGGATACAGATCATAAACGACAGAATACTGACATCTGTGTTAGCTGGAGCAGTTTTGAGAATATTGAGCTCTGGCGAACCAAGCAAAATGTAATTCCATTAGTGAAATAACTCCCTGTGCAAATAACTACTAAATGTTGAAGAAAACTTATATAAAGACAATTAAGCTCTAAACTAAAAGAGAGTTTGGGTGTTTGTGGATCCCCAAATCACAATTTCAGTCTATATCAGCAAGCATTTCAAACTTCACTTAGACCAGGCATCCCAGACCAAACTGATTTTGATCAACATATTAGAAGATTACATGTTCCATACATTATATTTGGTTAAATATGATAAAACTCCTGCAATACTCTAAAAGGACATTTAGAGATCTTTTCCATCATAAAATGAACGTACTGCATCCCAAACTTTAGCAGAGAAAATTCACATTTGGTTCGCCTCTATCAGAAAAGTATAGGAATTGTACACATCAGTTAATACAGCTAAATGCATTATCGTGAGGATGGAAAAATGGTTCAACATCTATAATAGAGAGGACCAGAAGGCAAACCTGTTCCTCATCAACAACAAGCAGACCGAGGTTACTATATACAACACGATTGCCCAGTAAAGAATGAGTCCCAACTATAATGTCCAGATCACCTTGTTTAATCAGCTTTAGATGAGCTTCTTTCTCCAGCTTGGTCTACGTGATCCAACATTATAGATACATAGTAAAGGAGAAGTTAGAATACTATGTAACTCAGTAGAGCAAAAACAACATAAGATATTAAAATTTTCAAAATGAGATACGAGTACACATCACACATGAAGTTCCACTAATCCGCACTAACAGTATCCCAAGTCCCCAAAAAGACTCCTTCTGGTTACCGTTCTAGTATTCCAGCACACTAGTCCTTGATGGTAAACACTTATGGCTTGGGGTAAGTCCATATGGCTTGGGCCTAACTCACCTCAAAAGCTAGCTCTAGAGGTGAGGATTGTCCAAGACCATATAAGGAGCTCTTAGTCTGTGTAAGTATTTCTGTATATTTCGGCATATCACATAAGTTTACAGGGATTTCTATTATAGAAGAGCAGGAAACTAATTACAACCTACCTAATTTACGGGATTTGACTAATATTTCGAAGTAAATATTCAGTAATATTCCTTCTAAATATTTCTTTATTCTGCAGTCTTGATATCCAATCCATCCATGTAGGACTTTTTAGTTGATGGTAAAGACAATGAATATATTCATGAACCATGCTTAAAACTATTACAGAGGGTGACTTATATACAAGAATTGAGATCTATAAAGTAGGTAAGCTAATATAAAACTGGAAAATTCAAATAAAATCCTAACTTATTTAGCTATGATAAATTACAAATATAGGCTTCATCAATACCCCCCTTCAAGCTCGTCCGTAAATATTTAGCATCCCCAGATTGCCTACTAAAGAATTCAATTGATGAAGTTGAAGACTCTTTGTGAAAATATCTGCCACCTAATCTTTGCTAAGAAAAAATGGAATACAGATAATTCCTTCATGAAGTTTTTCTTTGATAAAAAGACGGTTGATCTCAATGTGTTCAGTTCTACTAAAACCCCCATAACCATAAACCTTAACGCAAAACCCCAAACCCAAATTCGAAACTCCAAATCCTAAAACTCAAACCATGAAAGCTAAACACAAAACTTAAACCTAAGTTCAAAAGCCAAACTAGAAAGTCTGAAACCCAATCCCCATTTCCTAAAACCTACACCTTAAACTCTAAAAGCAAACCCCAAGAATCTTTTTAAACTCAACTAAGAGGCCAAAGTATAGGAGAATGCAACAAATAGGATCTCTTATAAACTACTATCATTTTTCTACTCTATATAAGAGAAACTTGTGTATTTAATTTCATAATCTTCTAGTTGAAACTTGGGTAATAAACCAAAGTTAAGAAAGTTGTAGGTCCAAGAAAAGTCAGATCAAATTTAATCAAACTCACAACAGGAATGCCAAGTGACAAGCAAATATCCGAAAAGAAAAGAACATCCAAGTGAAAAAGAAGAGCTTCCTCTTTTGACTAATATGCTTCTTTTAGCACAAATTCACTCATCATTCAAAAAGATGCAAGTAGCTAATAACCAAAACAATTTTGATGTAACATAAAGTGTGTACAAGATCTTGGAAAACATCCTTAATAACACGAAAATAAATTATAGATGAACGAGAAAAGCAGTCTTCTTTTGCATTTGTGTATTATGAATATCTGGGATATTCATGTTTCGTAAAGAAATCAAGAATTATGTGCAAACTGATATAAGGAGCAGCATCTGCCACGTAAAGCCTACTTTATGTGCAAACTGATATATAAATTATAAATTTTCCAAGCCCACAATTTAGAAGAATCACATAAAGGCAATCTGGAGACATTGGAAGGAGCTAGGGGCAGATAGCCACTACCTTATATGCCTATAAAATCAGCAAAGTAACAAAAATATATCATACCTGAAACCTACTCAGAAGTCCGACCTTGATATTATTATAACTGGAAAACCGCTCTGAGATAACATCAAAATGTTGCTTGGCTAGAACTATTGTAGGAGCTAAAACCATAGCTTGTTTGCCAGCTGAGACCACACAATGTATGGCACGCAATGCAACTTCAGTTTTACCAAAACCCACATCCCCGCAAATCAATCGATCCATTGGGTTTTCTCTCTCGGTTAAATCCCTTTCCACATCCATGAATGCCTAAGTTAAGAATCTAAACTGTGAGAGAAATGAGCATCAACTAATGATGTTGAAATGAGAACATTTAATTAAGTTAAAAATGAACAAATGCAATGTCAAAAGATATTTCACATGCACAACAAATCAGCCTAATCAAACTGAAAAGGCTATGACAAATTATAAAGAATTCTAGCCCGTGATGATCTTTTGTGTACAAAAGTATCTTAAGTAAACTAATGGACTAATCTTCCACCGAGTAGCACGCAGAAAACTCCTAAGCTTACTGACAATTTAATGGATTCTGAAAGAAATAACCAAATATACAACTTATTACCTGCTTCTGATCTGGAGTTGGCTCATGAGGAAATTGAGATACAAATTCATCCATGGCAGGACTTTTTGGGTATGGAGGCCGTCTCTGTTTGAGTCTGTGCAGGTACAATTCCATCAAGTCAACAACCATTTTCTGGACTGCAACTTTACCCTTTATCCTTCTTTTCTCCCATGCACTAGTATCATTCAATTTGCTTAACGTCCGTGGCTTTTGGGTTTCATTTGGACTGCAAACAGAGAACAAATGTTAAACAAAATAGACATTTTTAATCAAATTTTTTCCTTTACTTGGTAATGCAATCAGGACATGGAAACAGATAATAATCTAGTTTGACATAAACCCCTATAACCATTGCATGTGTGAGTAGCAAGCTAGCATCATGTACATCCAATCATCCATAACGGATTAGCACTGAGAGAGAGCATCATAGCGATTTTTCAGGTACTTTTTGAAAAAGCTACACTGATGGAATTACTTGAATAGTACAAAGCACAAGCAAGGCAATTGATATGTGATTCTGCAATGCTCTTGAAAGAGGACTAATACACTATAATTCTAGACTAATAAACCCTTGCTAAAATATTAGCGAGCAACTCAATTAATGAGCTCTGAATTAGTAAGTGCAAGCGAAAATGAATATGCCAAAAAAAAAAAAAAACGATACCCACAGATTGTAACGGTAGAGCATGCGAGATGCCTGCTTAACTGGTAGCTTGGCCATTCCATCAGAGTATTCTATGAAAACATACTCAGTTGGCTCAGAGGAACCTTTAGAAACATCAAATTTCACACCAACAAATCGTCCGATTCCGACCTTTTTATGCACAACATAGTCACCAGAACGGAGGGTATAAGGATCCACCTTGTAACTGAAGGCCGCACCTCCTCCGCCTCCAACAGCGCCACCTGCTCTATCCTCCTTGAGCTTCTGCAAACCCCTCTGCTGCTGCTTTTTCACCAACTGAATGTACTTTTCGGCCTCCTCTGAGTCCATTGCCGGATGGGATGACGACGGAGATTCTCTCTTGCTGTGCTCACGCCGAATCCTCTCGTTGAGCAGAGATATAGCGTCGTCCTGCTCGGACTCAGTCGGAGATCGAGTTTTGGAAATGACATTGTCATTATTAACCTCACGCAGAGTAGGGGGAGGAGACCATGGGGAGGATGATAAGACCCCTTTGACGCTCAATCTTAACCCAAAACACACCGAGGATAAGGGACGCCAGTGTTTTGCAATACCTCTGTTGTGATTATAGTCAGTCCTCTTTGTGAAAGCATCTATGGAGGTGAGGAAATCACTGGTATTTGATGCCGCCATTCCCATACCATGAAGATGGATTAGAGAGAGGGACGGAGTTGTTTTGCTCCAAAAATATCTGCACCCGCTCGTTATCTTATGGATAATATCTTTTAAAAATGCTAGTCATTTCGGCGTGTTAATTATAACCACATTATTATAGGAATTTAATAAATAAATACCATTTTTTTCCTATTTTAATACCTTATATGATATTAGTGATTTGGGTAAAAACTATATTATATAAGGTAAAATTGCAACAATCGTTCCAAATTAATCACTGATTTTAGATTTTCGTCCCAAATTATTTAATTTGGTGAATTTCGTCCCGTAATTTAATATTTTTTTGGAATATCGTCCCACCATAATTATAAGACAGAATTGCGCATTTGCCGATGAATTATCACATGGCTGCTTAAGGGTCATGACATGGTAAATTTTAACATGAATAATTATATAATATTACAGAGTTCGTCCCAAATTAATTACAAAATTGAGCGGCATTTTCATTAACTTAGAAATTTAATATTGGGACTAAATTTATACAAAATGGCAAATTATGGGACCAAATTTGGCGAGTTGATATAGTTTGGGATGAAAAATCAAAATTAGTAATTAGTTTGGGACGATATTCCAAAAAAATATTAGATTACGGGATGAAATTCGCCAAGTTAAATAGTTCGAGACGAAAATCCAAAATCAGTAATTAGTTTGGGACGTTTTCTGCAATTTTACCATTATATAATGTGTACCGGTCCAAGTAGTCAAATCATAATAAAAACTTTATTATAAGCAAATAGTACATACAATCTTCTATGTCTTGACTTACTTACTATGAGTTTAAGTGATTGTCGTGAATATAGGAGGAATGTTTTTCGCCGAATGTCCGGTGATTATTTGGGTTGAAGTGTATGAAATGACGCATAGATTGTACGATGCAATATTTTTTTTAATAATTAACGATGCGACATCATAGAAGAAAACACATTATGGAATGTTGGATGATTGATGAGGTCTATACATAACGAGAACGGAATTTGTCATGTTTGAAGGATCTTATTGGAATTCGATGTCTTTCAATTGCCACGTTTTAGTCAGATCGGTAGGACCTTACCCATCTCAAAACTAATTAATCATTTGACTTAGACTTTTCTTATTTATTTTGACTTTTCCTACCAGCCACGTAGCATTCAAAATATAGTAATATTGTGTATTATTTAAGCTATTTATAGTTTAAATGAATAAATAAGAATAGTTTAGAAAATAATAAGGAGTTATCAACTCAAAGGAAATATCTCTAGCCAAAATAAGCATGAGTCATGGACTTGCAAAAAATATAAAGATATATGGCATGTTTGTATGAGTTTTCGAGAATATTTTTTGTATTTTCTAAAAAGTAAAATGAATAATATTTTTGTTTTCGAAAATAAATTTATTTCGTCTCACAAATTAATTTGTGAAAAGCCAAACAAATAACAATTATTATATTAATTTTTTTTTTAAAAAAACTCTACTTTGATTTGACGAAAACTAATTCATCTCTTATAACTTATCTTACATAACAAACATAATTTCACATAAATTAGCATTTAACATATCTCTTCCAATATATTCTTCTTTACATAATACTAATAAAAAAGGGCCTACAAAATTTTATTTCAGATATTACTTTCACAATAAACATCATAAAAGTTGTAATAGTATTTACAAAAATCTCAATTTATATAAAAAACTACTCTAAAAAACGCGAGAAAAACAACAAAATTTATTTTAAATAAATTGAGTGATTTTTAAAAATATTTACAAAAATCTCAATTTATATCCAAAACTACTCTGAAAAACGTGAGAAAAATAACAAATTTTATTTAAAACAAATTGAGAGATTTTTAACCATGTCGGGGAAAAAAAAAGAAAAAGAGAGAGGAGGATTTGTAACCACGTAATTAAAAGGAATGTGAAATCCCCTAAAATGAAAAAAGAAAAGGGAATGTAAAAATAAATGACTTGGACAAAATGCATTTTCCCCAATTAAAAAGGAATGTTTTACCCTATCATGTCGTTCCAGCGCCGTAACCCAAATCAAAGCTCCATTCAGGGCAGTAATGTAGGTTAAAACCTGGGAGGTTTTTCGGAATTCCTGGCTTAGCTTTCCATTTTCCAATTTAAACAAACAAACATATACTCCGGTAACTTTTGATTGTTGTAGAACTGTATAATAAGATCGAAGAAGAATTTTGTTTCATTGATGAATCGGTCAATTTGATAGATCCCCCGTAAAAATTACACCATTATAGAGTTAGTTCGATTTCATATCAATTGCAGTCTGTGTCAATTGCTGGAAAGTAGCATCAATTTGGTGTTATGAAATGGCAGCCCTAATTTACCACATGTTTTCATCGTCGGCGTTGTTATCGCAAGGTCTATACCACCTGATCTGCACCACCAAGAACCACCTCAAGTCTCCCCGCGAGTACGTCGCCAAACCCTTCCACCCCTTCCCCACTCACCAGCACAACCGATTACTCAGACATCTACAGCTCAATCTCATCATTCTCTGCCTCTTCATCGCCTTCATCCACCAGCTTCTCGTCTCCGCCGACGCCGATCCCCTCCTCAAAGGCCGTACCCCCGTCCACCACTTCACTTCTCTCCAAGCCGCCGCTATCCTCTTCTGCTTCCTCATTCTCTCCCTCGCCCTCCTTCTCTCCGATGCAACCTCCCTCCTCCCTCTCCCCAATGATCTTTTCTTCGCCCTTGCCTCTGCACTCTTCTTTCTCCAGTACTGCCTCTCCTCTTCGGTTGCTGCTGTCCAGACCTCCGATCTCCAGGCTAAGTGTGACTCCGTAGCTGCAACCATCTCCGCCCTCTGTTCAGGCCTCTGCCTGCTCCTTGCTTTCCAGCCGAGGCTTTACGTGGCAGATGCTGCTCTTGGTGCCTCATTCTGCCTGCAGGGGCTATGGGCTTTGCAGACTGGCCTCTCCCTCTATGTTGATGCTTTTATTCCTGAGGGCTGCCATAAGCTGCTTGACGTTGTCAGCGGTGTTGAAGGCTCCACCAAGTGCGATTTGGAAGACTCCAAGCTGAGGGCTGTTGCCATTCTTGATTTGGTCTTTGTTGTGCACGCATTTATTGTGCTCGTAATATTCATGGTCGTTTATGGCGCTATTGCCAAGACTTTGGGTATCCGCAGCAGATTTGGGTCCTACGAGTCATTGCCTAATGCTGCTTCTGATTCCAACCTCATTCAGATGAAGGCCATGACTGGCACTCAGGCTTGATCGCTTTCACCATTTTACATCTTGCTTGCTAGTGGTGTGGTTAGCCATATCTGCTCTTTAGTCAATTTTGAATTCTTTTACTAGCTGCTATGTTATATATCTTGTTCGTGTTGGTTGAGATCGTTTTAGTTCATACAAACTTCTATGGAATTTCTGTGTAGAACGAAAGGAAGCCTTCTTTTTTATGCTACTATTAAACCGACCGGATTCTTCATATGAAATTCCATATCTAGTTAGACTCCAATAGGGAAGCATCTATGGGACTTTTGTTCATTTCATTCTGTACGAGGGGTCTTACTTTTCTTCAAACTAGGTTTCACGCCTTGCATCTTATTGTTATATTTTCGTTTTCAAGTGATGAACATAATATTTATAATTGTGAGTCTATTTGATTTCTGGGTATCTAATTTTAATATTTATATGTGTGTAAGATAAATTACTTCTCCTATTACTCATTTATTCTGTTTTTGCTTTATGGTACCTTTTACTATTTCGTCGTTTTTCTTCCATCTTACCTCGGTAAAACATGTATTTGCTACTCTGTCTCTTGGCCTCAATGAGATGCCGATCATCAGAATTGGCATCTTCTATCCAATGTTAAATGAGTGAGACATATGGTCCTGTCCTATTCCTATAGAAAAGGTCGAGTACTCTTTATGTTTGTTATGTAGAATTGATGGAGCCCTGAGTGTCCATGGAAAGCAATTGTTTTTTCATGACCAATCTTACTCATCTTGTAAGTAACATAGACTAATGGTAGGTTTCCTGTTTCAGCATTTATTTGGTGCTAGGAAGAGGAGATCAACATTTATTGGGACATGCCTTGTATATTATGATGAACAAGAGAGAGGATTACACATCTATCATTTAATTTAATATATCAACAACTATATCAAATAAATCATAAAATTTAGATATAAATAAAGGAAGTTCTTCCATCAAGAGAGATAAGCGATAATGGCGAGAGAAAACCTTTTCAATTTTCCAATCTATGAATGAAAATGAGAAACGAGATTAGTAACAACCCCCATTTTTTTATTGCTGAACAAATCCATCTGATATCAGAGGAGGTGTCTATTTAAGAACTCGTGGATTGTACTTGATTTCACTTCAATTGTTCCATGTCAGATACATCATCTTCTAAACATTGAGGTATATGAACAGAACCAATTATGAATGCAGGTAGGAAATATAAGTAGGTTGCACTTGATTATGTTACTGTTCCTTTTCTCTTTTCTAATATTGAGATTCATAAACATGGTGAAGTTAATGATTGATACTGATTATCCATTTCAAGCATTTGACCTGCCAATTACCGATATTGCATGTTGATCATATGTTTTCGAAGGACATGAACAATGCCATAAATTTTTCAAAAGCTTTCCACCTCAGCTAGACAACATATTGATAAATTTTCAGTCAATAGTCCTTGGGAAACTGGAGTTATTAAAAGCAAAGAAGAAATATAGCTATGCATGACTGCATTCTATTTTTCTTATATTAATTTGAAAATGAATGATATATTTACTGTAATCACTTGCACATAGTGTTTGACATGTAGGTGACGTTCTAAATCTATGCAAACTTTGCTGCCCCTTCTGACTTGTTTATATTGTATTTTCCTGGATCTTATTCACTTCAGACGAATATTTGCCTTGGGGAACCCGTTACTGCATTTAGATCAACTTTTATTTACGTCGTGCTTTGTTTTATTTATGGAGTTTAAGTTTACTCCAGTAACGTTTATATTTGAGTAAACATGTAGTGGCTTTCTCTGCAACTGATCTTATATACTGTAAAAACATGTTGTATACAAACTTTGTTACTTTTTAAGTGTAATTGTGGAGCTCCGATTTCCCGACACCATTCTGGAACATGCCATTCAATGTGTTGGCAAATAAGAGCAACTGTTCCATCAAGTGTCCATGCGAACATGCTAGATTGCAAAAGCACTGTTTGATTCGTGCTTTAATTAATTTAAGGACTTGAATTTTAATTTTGTAAATGAAATGCATTAAACTATCTACAACAATACAAAACGGATCATGGGCCTGTTTGTATCACATCATATCCTATATAATATAGGGCCTATATGTATACTATCTTCGCTAGGTTTGAAACTTTGCTAAACCCAATCCGGACAAAGTTTGCATATGTTTCGTGAAACTCATGTTGTAATTATAAATTCTAACATAAAAATATTTAACTTATGAAATATAATCTTTGACACTGACTTTTCCTCCATAATAACAACAATGAATTAACAACTATCACTTACTTTCTCTTTTAAAATCAATCTAAATCATATCTCAACTTTTTAAAACCATAAAAAATAACATCAAATTCAATTATAACGGTGTTTCAAATATTTCACTGAAACCAAGCGTAACCAAATCAAAATCGATCTATATTGAACCATAGAGTACGAAAAGTATTTCCACAGAGACCATAACATGAAATATGGATTCTTATTTTATGTGTTATCAGTTGAAGCACAATGTTCTCGCGATCACATGTTTTGTATAGTTTAATCTATGAATGTTAGTTCCAATTGGCGGATATCAATTTGAATTTGGTCCAAATCTAGGACGGATATGTATACAAACTAATATATATATTTGTTAATTTAAGAAGAAATTAATTAATAATTCATTTATAATTTTATTTTATTCATATTTTCTTCTAAAATTATCAGATACATTAAAAGAAATTATTACGTTAATAAAATTGTTCTTGAAATAATATTGGTGCAAAATTTGTTGGTGGAGATTCGATGAAGATAATGACTGAATCTGCGTGAGATTAGATGAACTCAAAAAGTTTAAATCCATCAAGATTCGAATCAGCTCCATATAAATAAAGTCGGATATGAGTTGAAACAATGAACCGGACCCATTGATATCTGGAAATTTGAAATTGCCAAATCCAACCGACAGTTGGGTATGGAGTACAATAACAATTACATTTGGCCAAACAGAGAAGAAGCGGTGGATAAAGTGTCACGTTTTTGCTTTGGTATGAAAAATCGACAATTTCTTATTTTTTCTTCAAAACGAACATCAAAAGAAGAACTAAAACAGAGAAGCTGGAGTCCACGTTCGTCCGTCTGAATTGTCATTGCACAAGCATACTCTCTCTCCAGGGAAATTTCTACTTGTTATTTCCGAAGCTCCAATATAATTGCATCTAGTTTAATTTTCTTTTAGGAATGTACTGCTACAACAACAATTGCATCTGGATTAGGAGCTTCATTGTTTGATTCCCAATATTTTGGACTATTCCTTTTTGCTGGCCAAGTCCTGCAAAGGGCTGGCTCTTCGGATCTTCCTCCGCGGTATGAATTTTGATTAATTAGTACCAATTGTTTTAAATTGTATTTCTCGATTCAGGTCTAAATATTCGATTTGATCAGTTTTACAACGTTGGACGACGCTACCATTACATTGCCTATTACGACTTTTCTTTTTGTGCTGCTTGTTTGTCCGTATCACATTGGATCGGATCTGGACAAATTCCGCTTGTTTTGGAACCCAGCCGCTGCTTTTGCATAGTTAGTTTTGGCTTTCAGTCGTGATAGTCTTTTATTGCCCCTGCCCCTTTGAAATCAATAAAAAGTGACCTCTGTTGCTTTATTCCTATTATCGAGTATGTCATTTGCTTGTATGCATTCATCAGCTGCACTTTGAACTCCTTGGTGCTGCTATGTTATTAATGTTGACTTGATCTGCAGTTGTCTCTAGTCCCGGCATTTCTCGTGAGGGTATAACTTTGATGAACAATTTCCAGAATTGAAGCAGCCTGTCAACGATTTATCATACTGCATGTAAATGATCCTTTGAACTGGGTGTTGCAAGAATTCTGATGAATGCAGTTGAGTAACATTGTTATTTTCCACGTATTTCTTCAACACGACATTTAATTATGGGAGAGTGGATCATTGGAGCGTTCATCAACCTTTTTGGAAGCATTGCCATCAACTTTGGAACAAACCTTCTTAAATTGGGTCATGACGAGGTACATTAGACTTTGAAATATGTTAACTAGTGCATTTGTTTGGACATTTAAACAGGTTTAATTTAATTTGATTTTCTTGACCCATCCCAAGATTAATCATGAAGTAAAAGTCTTATTTTATGGTACAAACGCATAAATGTCAAAAATTTAGAATGTAATGAAGGATGCTATTTGCTATGACTGCAAACACGAGGACAACCGAATGCAACAATTAACAGATTGTATTGAAATTTTTTGTATATGTGGTTTAGTTGTTTGAAGATCAAATTTTATCTTAATAAGCTTTAGATCTTGTATAAGAATTCAATCTTAGATATTCAATTCAGTTTAATTTCATTAAAACATCGAAGATGTGACACAAGGATGGACTGGAAGTTATCAAGTTCTTATAGAGTTATTTTAATCAGATACCCTTTGTCTCCATGTCATACAACTACATTAAATATTGCTTATTGATGAAGTTGGACTTCTTGGAAACGATGTCTATCTTTTAAGTGAAGGACACTGAAGGATTCAGTATATATGCCTAATTTTGCCACAGTTTTTCCGTTTAGGAATACTGAGCTTCTCATTCATTTTGGAATACCTGTGATTAACTTTAGCCAAGGTTATGACCCTTTTTCGCGGTGGTGCATTTCGGTTTTCAAGTAGATAAAGGCAGTCGACATCGACTGATTTTGTTGTATATAAATTTTGGCATCATATACGAAAAGTTTAACAGCTAAAAAAGACTTGCCTGATTAGTATAATCTATATTCTAGAGATTTTTTTGTGAAATAAGAAATATTGAAATAGCAATCTCAGGTATAAAGTACATTTTATGAATTTAAGTTTAACAGCACAAGCTTTAGTCATTTGTGTTTCCATTTTTGGAGTAGAGTTATGGATACAGGAGTAAATTAAAAAGGGGATGTGGTTACTGTAACTTACATTAAAGATAGAAGTTGACTGAAATCATAGAAGACTAATTCTTTCTTTCAGCTCATTATGGTTCAAGGCAGAACTGGATAGCGAAGCGAGGCTCTAACATATCCAAAGTTAATAAGAGATTAAGACAAGTTGCTAAGATACCCGATACATGTGGCATTGGATCATTATGCCTATTGGAGCATCGATATGTATGCCACAGAATATTCTTGTCGCAGAAGATTGTTCTGTACATGTTTGTGATATGAATCTAGGGTGGTTCATTAGTACATGGTCTAGTCCACCTAAAACAGTTCAATATAAGGATTGGAATACTCTTGAGCTATTAAACAAGTTTTACAACTTGCTTGGTGCTGTGCTTGAAATTTAGTTTGGCTTCTACCCAGGTCCTTTCTTCTTCCACTAGTGGATGCACATAAAATATGCTAACGATGTTCTTAATTGTTGTGATATCCTTTGTTTCTTCTTGTAACATGCCTTTATGAGTGTCTAATTTGCAGAGAGAAAGACACTCCATACTTGGCAATGATGGGGCAAATAGAAAAGCTTTAACGAAGCCTATTATATACTTCCAGACCTGGAGAGTTGGTAACATTAAATTTGTGTTTCTTGTTATCTTCGTTTACTAATGCATTATCTTTCATTAAAATTTGATATTAAGTTTATTTGTTTATCTTGTTAATTTGCAGGTATTCTTTTTTTCATTCTTGGGAACTGTCTTAATTTCATTTCCTTTGGATATGCTGCTCAGGTGAGTATGATTGAGAAAGTTAGCCTTTGGAATGAACTATTTGATGCTATGCTGCACTAACTTGATTATTTTGTCTGATTCCATTGTCTCTCTTATTCTGTTTTTTCTTCATTAATCTTCTCTCTCTTGTTATGGTCTGTAATTTTTGCAGTCTCTTCTTGCAGCTCTGGGATCTGTCCAATTTGTTTCAAACATCGCATTTGCCTACTTCGTGTTAAATAAAACAGTGACTGTCAAGTATGTCCAAATTAAATTTTTGGAGCATAACTCTTCTCTAATCAAATAACATTTGTTATATCCTTCCCAGTCTTTATTTTCCTTATCCTTGCGAGATAATTTCTTATAACAGTGTACTTGTTGCCACGACCTTCATTGTTCTTGGAAACATCTTCCTTGTTGCTTTTGGAAACCACCAATCACCAGGTATGTCACTATCTGGGAGTATTGAGGTTTAACATTAAATATCCTGTTAAATTATGCCAAACATTATTTTGTAATATTCATTTGAAGGATATATACAGTACCTTGATTGAAAAGGAAGCCCAAGGAATTCCTGCTCAACTTCACCAGTAGGGGAAAGGTAGTTTATAGTAATGAAATCAGTCAAGTCAAGTGATTCCATGAAGAGAAGCTTTTAGTCATACTTGATATGTTTGCTTGTTAAATGACTAAGTCGTCTATAGCTTCAGCTTCTAGAAGGGAGAGACTTTCAATTGTCTCTAACAAGCCCCCTCATGGGCGATAATCATTTTTTAGAATCCTAGCACATGGAAGTCTTTTTTCATGACCACTTCTTTATCGGATACCAACTCATTATCTAAAAGCTTAAGTTTGTAGAGAGGTGAGACATTAATATTTTGTAGTCTCTAACAATGCTGAAGTAGGGCTTTTCCAGCAAGAATGGAAGAATATGTATCAACCACTTAAGGACTACATATTTAGGGTATACATGTGAAAAACTTAATTAACAATACCCTAACATGTGCCATGTTTTGCAAAGGGAGGGCTCTTTCCCATCAAATAAGCTTCCTTAGCATTAAATGCGTATCGGTTTAATTAAAAGCTTTATTGTGGTTTATTTAGGACAAGGATCTCGTTTGGATGTCTCGTGTCATACATTGAGGTTCTTAATGGCGGTGGTGAATTCGTCTTACCTAGAAAGTCTTATGCTGCACACTTATTCAAAAGTTAGGGTTTGAGAAGGAAACATCATGTCATTAATGGAATTCGATTGGTAATTACAATGGATGATTGCCGAGATAAATCCTAAGTATCGTAAGTAGAAAGAAACAGGATCTACAGTAGAATGAATTGATATTTGATATGTGAATGGAGATCAGTGAACAAGTAGGGAAAATATGAAAAGAAGACTTCTGTGAAAATTCATGTGTGCTCCAACTGATTTTCCCTCCTTTATCCTACAACCCAACCCCACGGTACCAGCTGTCCGTCTGATAGTAAGAAGTGCATTTCAGTCCACTAATGTAAGCGTGTTGATTTATATCCACAATCTTAAGCTCGGTTCCCTCTATTATTGAAATGCCGCCTTTATTCAAATGCCGTGAAATACCTACAATACCCTTGTATTTATTATATCAAAAATTAATACCGTGACCAAAATGCCAAAGAAACTAAAGAGTGGTCGAGGTGTGGATTTATTATTTTATGGATTTTCTTCCATTACTCGGGATCTCAACTTGACTGAAATGCCAATAGAGTGAATTTACACGAGTAAATTACAATTCAATAGTAAATTATTTCGCATTGAGAATAATTTAATGTTTTATTGACACATCATAAAAATATTCAGTGGGAGTGCTAGCAGCAATGAGACCTTCAAACATATGTCAAATCAAGATCTATTCACATGTTCTGTTCCACGGAAATTGCTTTCATTGATAATGTTTGAGTTATCTTGAAGTTTCATGTTTTTAATTTTACCACAAGGATTTGCAAGCTTTGCTAGAAGTATCATTGTGTATTTTCAAGTGAAAAATATTCAATGTAGATGTTTAAGTCTTTAAAAGATGAAAAATTTGTAACAGAACTTGCTGAAATTAATGTATAAACCACTGAAAAAAAATAAATGTTCGTAGCTTCTTACATGTGCAGAAGAATGGTGGGGAACGTTATTAGGGACAACTTATACATATAACTTCAACAAACGGGCATGATTTAAGCTGAATTGATGGGCAGTGAGAATATTTAGTTTTTACTATTCAGCATTTCAAAATAAACCGAGAACGATTGCTTCTCCCTTTGGAACATCTTAAACCAGCTAACGCAATTTTCTAGTCATTTGAATCGGTGAATGAGAAACTACTACCTTGAAGAGGAATTTGCTTTGATAAATAGCCACATTTCATTTAAGAATGAACGATATAATTTAGTAAAATTCTCAGCCCACAGTATAATGTTATTCAGTGGCTGATCTGGAAAATATCAGCAACATTTTTCGTTTCTAAGTTGAACGAGACAAATTTCACAGGCACATAATTGTTGAGTTCTGAGCTGCTAATTTTCTTCATCCTTTCTCTCATCCCAAATGGAAATAAAAAACAAAACTGTGTGGTCTTCTGCACATGGTATTGTGCTAGTTAAGATTATGCCACAATCCTGACCACTCCTATTCCAATTTCTCTGTTTTTATTGTTCTAGAATGACATTGTCTCATGTTTGTTTCTCTCCCTACAGTTTACACACCTGAGCAGTTGGCTGAGAAATACGGCAACACTACTTTCCTGATTTACTGTCTGATTCTGGTTATAGTCGTGGTCTTGCATCACTCAATATACAGGTGGGATAGCTCAACAGAATGAGTGCAGGATGAAGCTTCAATATAATTTACTTTTATTTTTATTCTTTAATGATAAATCCACTCAATTTGATGGGTACATTGTGGAAAATACAGAAGAGGAGAACTGCTGTTTGCGATTCCAGGAAGTGAGATTAAAGCATACTGGCGCATGCTTCTTCCTCTTTCTTATGCTATTGTTTCTGGTGCTGTGGGATCGTGTTCAGTTTTGTTTGCGAAGTCTTTGTAAGTTTTTTGTCCTAATGTCTTCCTCTTATCTGGTTCGAGCAATATGTTATGATTCTATGTTTATTCTTGTAGATCAAATCTGTTAAGATTGTCCTTTTCAAGTGAGTATGAGTTGCATAGCTGGTTCACGTACTCCATGCTTCTATTATTTTTTAGTACGGCTGGATTCTGGGTAAACATCACACATGCATCAAATTCTTTAGTCGGGCATTATGCTATTTTACATCAAATGATGATTTGATTTTGGATTGTCTGCAGATGGCAAGACTGAATGAAGGATTGTCCCTGTTTGATGCTATATTCATTGTTCCTATGTTTCAGATTTTCTGGACCTTTTTTTCAATTTGTACAGGATTTATATATTTCCAGGAATATCAGGTGATTCTTCGGTCTTCCTACTCAACTCGCATTTTCTTCATTTTCTCCCCAATGCAATTAACCGAGCTACTATTAGTTTTATGTGCTTAGCTGACCTAAGTTTGTTAGTAGCCTAGTGGCGGAGGGATTTTGGTGTATTCATTTGTTAATGACAGTTTGCTCCTGATTACAGTAAACATCAATAGTGCCAGTAGCTTGCATATATTTAGGCCTTGTCATAATCTGTAAGATTAGTCCTCTGAGACCATATTGAATTAGTGCTCCAAGACTAAAGAGTGGCTTGTTGTTAATGGTGTACATTTTTATAGCCAACCCTAGTACACTTCATGTCTAATTGACTAAGTTACTTCAATTGGTACATTTGGTTTCACAGGATTGCTTTGAGCCATTTGGCCCCAATATTGGCTTAATGTTCTATATATATATACTTCTTTTGATTCTACTTAAACAGGTATTAGATGCATTACGAACTACTATGTTCATACTAGGAATGGCTTTTGTATTCATTGGCATTTCTCTGCTGGCACCTGACGATTCAAAAGGTATGTTAAGCGGCTCATATGGATCCTTTTGTTTAACTGCTGACATATAAATATATCCACAATTAAGTGTTTTCCTCAGGAGGGGAGATCAAAGATACAGCTCTGGTTTCTGTAACTTCAAGTAATCCAAATGATGCTGACAGGTATGACACAATTAAGTTTCATTAATTTGTTTTGAGGATTTGATATGTGTTGACTGCTTTGTCTCGTTTATATGTTGGTCAAATTTCAATGCCCCTGATTTGGAGTTTTATGTGATTAAAATTGTACAGTCTTATTGTGGCTTCTGAGGATTCACAAATTAAAGACATGAGATCACTTGTTGGCATTATTCGAATAAAGGCTGCAAATTTTATTGTCAAAACAAAGGTTCAGGATTACTTAGTTAGCTTTGATCTCTTTAGCTGGATAAATGAATTTGTGTAGTAATATTGGTTTTCTGTGCAGGCTGCTTGTTCATTATCATTGGGTTTCGGAGAAGAATCAATTAGTGCTTCTTCAGTTCTTGTGATGCCCATGGTTTCATCCAAAATAACAGGTTTCAGGGGGAATGGTCTTGACCGGGTCAAGTTATTCTCGTTTAGATCCCCGGGTTGGAGTAGGATTGATGAGGATGGTGAGGATTTATTGACGACAAAAACAATACTGCCACGTAGCATTTAGCCTTGGAGTTAAACATACAGGAATGACTTTAATGCATTTTCCCACTTCATGCTCTAATTCTTTTAAATGTTGTGAAAACAACTATGTTGTAAATGTAATCATTGTAGAACAGATGTCCTTCACTTCACTGGGAAAAAAAGAACGCCTTACCTAGTATCTGCTGTTTTCATGGCAAATTCGCTTAGCAGTAAATCACATGTGCGAACATTAAGGCTATGTTCATAACATAGATTTTAGTGAAGGAAAATGAAAACAAGATAAAGCTCAAAGTTCTACATCAAAAAGCAAATGAAGAAAAATGAGGATGTTTAAACAGAAAGGTAAGAGAGTGGAGAATTAGGCTGGAGTTTCTGCAATCTAATCTGCTCATGAAATCTTTGAATGAACAAGTCAGCCACCCGGTCTATGTCGTCTTCCAGTTGGAACTCCTTTCCTTGTCCCTCTTTGGCAAGTTTTACCATTTCTATAACGGATAATGATCGATCCTCCTCCATTTGATTGTCTTTTTCCTCTATTGCCATTTCCTCCTCCATTTGATTGTCTTTTGCCTCTATTGCCATTTTGTTTTCTCCATTGGAGATGTTCTCCTCTATTGTGATAGAAGTAGCAGCATCATGGTTGTGAATAAGGGTAGCAAGATAGTCTGATTGATAATCATCTTTTCCATCTTCATCTATTTTTGAGATTCGAGCCTGACGGAAGAGGTGATAGAGCCCTTTCTTGTCCCGAGCAGCAGAGACTCTATGATGAGACGAGTCTCTATGGCTCTCATTTTTGACTTGAGGGCCAAAAGCTTGGATGTTATTCTGCAATGACCTTCTTCAGCATTCTTATTTTCAGTCTATTTTGAGTTTTACTCTACTTGTGTTAGAACAATTTTATCTGCCCTGGAGGAGTGATGATTAAGGAAAGCAGGAAAAAGGGAAAATACGAAGTGAAAGTGAAAGTGAAAAGGTGAAAGAATAAGGAATCGTGGCACAAGACCATCTAAATTTCAAGTTTAAGTTACCATAACAACGTTATGCATTTAGGTCAAGAGCGCGGAGAACGAGAGGAATGCACACAACTTTTATTTATGTTTCCTGTGAAAAGAAGTGCGAGTTAAAGTTTATTCTTAATCCAAGTTAAGGGCAAGGACCATCTAGTATCTTCTAAAATTTTAAATTTATTTTAAGGTATTCAGAAATCTGTGATGTGACACATTAAGTAGACGTTTCTCTTGATTGGTATTAAACGAAAATGTGTCAACCAACAGACAGAAGGAAATTCCTATAAAACAAGCAACTATTGATCAGTAGGAAAAGATACTTGGTCGCAGCATGAATAAGTAGTTGAATCTTGAATGATTTTTTTATTTTTTATTTCCCATTTAACTTTAAACACATCAAGTGAAAATCTCTCCAACAGAAATTTGAATCTGGCTTTGCTACTTTAAAGTGACCCGTCTATCTTACTAGCTAAAATGTATAATTACTAATTTACTATTCAAGATAAAAAAAGAAATGCAAGAGAAAAAATAGAACTGTTATAAATAAATGCAGTGTTTGGTTGTTTGTTCTAGTAAATAAGCCTTGACGTTGTTGAAATTATACTGAAAATTTTCTTTCTTTTCAGTTTTACTTTCCACCAGCCAAACGGCAAGTGTTTACAGTTAATTTGGTCATCACTAATACGCTTCATTCTTCCACTGAATGACCAAAGATATAATGAGCTAAGAAATGCCTTAATTTGAATGATCAACAAGAAAGTCACATATTTGAGTACAAAAGCAAACATGAGCCAGCCAACGTCCAAAGCAATGCATCAGGAGAAAATGTAGCAGAAAGTTTTCAGTACAACATAACATCACCAGCAAATATCAAAGGCATGTGAATCTTTTCATTCAACATAACATCACCTGCAAAAACAGTAACTAAGGCATATCATTCTTTCAAACTCTAATCAGAATCTTCATATACTTCGCCATCATCCGAAACCTCATCAAATGATCTTATGTCAAGCTGATAGCGCAGAATTCCCCCGATTCCACCAAATCCCCGGCAAAACTGTGACCCCTCTTGTGATTTATTTGTGACAAATTCAAGCGTACAACCAAACCTCTTGTATTCATTGGCAAACCACTCGAGCAATGGCATTTTCTCTTGAACCTCCAACTCAGCTGAAGTGGCCGCATCCCTAAAATTACTCTGATCAGCCTCTTGCTCCTTGTTCAAATGCTTAATAACAATCTCACCAGTTACACTGTTTTTCAAGACGTATCTACTTATATCCAAATTCTCCCATACAATCAAAGTTTCAACCGCACCCATCTCAAGAGTTTTTAATGTATCCTCTACGCCAAATACATATTTCCCAGTATCCTGACTGATTTCCTCGAAATACTTACCAATTAAGCGTTTCTCCTGAATGAACTTCACATTTGAGAGAATCTCTGCGGACAACTCAATAGCTTGATTGAAACCATTTTCCCCACCATAGGAAACATCAACCACATTAAGTATTTTGGCTTGTAGACGGGGATCAAACATATCAGATTGGCTAAGCTCAGTCTTAAAGTCGGCAGATCCAGCCAGTATAAGGCCAGAAACATTAGGCTGACTAGTATTTGGATTAATGTAGAACTGTGTAGCTAGCTCTGCAGTCTTTCTCACGTAATTGTGTCGTTTTTCCATTCTCAGACGTGCAAAACGGAGTGCTGATTGTCCTCCTCTTCCATGCTTCTTTGGAAGATCGACAGTGAACTTGTGAAGTATTTCTCTTGTATTCCCACTTAAGGTGCCAAAAAGGGTGCCATTCCCATCCATGACTATGAAACCAAATTTGTCATCAGATTCCAAAAGTTCATTTAAAGCTTCTGTGTGAAACTTGTTATCACAAAGGTATAAGGACGCATTTATGGGTTTAAAGGGCTCAAAATCGATTGTCACCTTCTTCTCCTTGCCATCATCAGTAACAATAGTTCCAGTGTAAAGCACCAAACCATTTGGAGGAACCTTATTGTAAAGCTTCAACCTTTGTTGGGCAGAAGTAATGGCACCAAGCACCGATTGGCGATTAACCCTACTTTTGATGTTTGAAGCTGTTCCGTATTCATCACCAAGCATCTTGGTAACCCGTGAGATCTGATCCCGGGGAGGCATTATAAGGGAAATCATGCTGGTTCCATTGCCTCTAGCAGATTCCAAAGCCTTGATCAATTTCTTGATTTTCCATATCTCAATGTTTTTATCGGATTCATGACCATCCGACATCTCAGGTCGATAATGCAAGATCAGCAACACAGCCTGCAAAAACTGTGCAAAACAAAAAGAGGAATCGTCATGTTGTTAGGAACACAAGAATTTTTTTGAGAATATGACAAAACTTTGTATCTACGTATTACGTATTTAATGTAGTCATAACGGAAGGCCTATAGAAGCACAAACAACTTTTTTTTCAAACAAATAATAAACATCATACGATACGAATAGCGTAAATCCAATTTTCATTTGAATATCTGATACACATAAACAAGGACGAATATCTGCAGCAATCCAGAAACTTAAGACTACGATTAAAATTTGTTTAAGATGTATGGCACACTGTTGCTGTTTCATACACACACCTGCATGCTACCTTCCAGCCTTCAAAGCTATGCTGTTCTTAACTAAGATGGGATAAATACAAGTACAGCAATCGAAGGGTAGACCAATGCAATTCTAACTCTCTTGACATGAAACTTGTCTTTTCACATGACTTAATTCAAGTGCAGCGGTACATTGTATTTCGAGGCAAATGTCCTCTGATAACTGTACTTCTCAATACTTTAAATGGATAGCTTCCATTTTTATATAAGAAAAACCCAAAATTCTGATTCCGTGATAGTTAAAGTAATCTTCTTACAAGACAAAAAACATTCAGCTGCAACAAAGAGACTAAAATTCATGATTTCCTGGTTAATTTTTGTTATAATAACATCAGCTCTTGATTCAGTATATAAATTATGTGTACCCCCATTTAGAGGTAAAGGTAAATAGGTACAATTAACTAAGTTGCTCGCAATAAAATCCCTGTACTTGGATGGAGGGGCTGAAGCAGTCATTATTCAGTCCTTACAAGCAAATATATGTATTTCAGGGAAATAAGCAGAAATATTCAAAATTCTAACTGATGAGGGTTTCAAATGATTATGGAAAATCAAATGCAGCAGGAGAACTACTACAAATTCAGTAATCCATTATTGTCAGATCCTAATTAAAATGTGTTCATCCTTCACTAACTCATAAACCCAATTTCCAGTCACTGCCCAGACCCAGATGGCGTCGAACTCTTGTACAAGTATTGTGATGCTTGAACTTTTGTAGGATGTTACACAGTATATAAACTACATGAGTAACCTTTAGGCCCATAACCGAACTAGGATTGTTATATTTTAAGATATGGAAATTTATCAATTACAGTCAAGGCAATGGGTAAACAATTTGTGCTATATTTTGGTTGGTGGGGTTTCTTTCCACGTTGATAAAATTATTTATGCTGGATTTCTCTATAATCATTTCCTAAGGAGAAGGCTGTATTGATCTGAAACTATGAGGCATAAGCATATGATCAATTACGATTGAACTGGAAATCTGAAATGAGACGGGCAAAACGTCCAGATTTAAAAAAGAAGAATATACACGTGATAAGAAGATCACGAAGCGTATCAGATGAAATCGCGGCACATCAATTATAACAAGTGAATCCAACCAAAATTCGGACCGTTTCAATTTATCTCCAACTGGAGTGGAAGAAATTAGATAATTGTGAACAATAATTAATAAAGGAGAGAAATAGCTATTACCTCAAAGAGTGGGTGGCCGTAAATGAAGCAGCTGCTGACTGATGTTGACTTTTGAGGCGTGAAGAAGACAAGGCCACTCAAAACCCTAGCTATTTAGCACCCTGTTTTTCTCTCTCTATCTCTCTCATTTTATTTGTTTGTCTTTAATTATAATTACGGAGTAGTTTATTATTTTAACTTCTGTTGATCGAGTACTTTTTTTTTTTACTGCTCGTGCTTGGTAAATTTTCTAAGAAATGTATGTTGGCCCAACTTTTCCCTCATTTGATCTTGAAATGAATTTCTTGTTAACAAATTATCAAGAAATAATATTATTTTGATTTTTCAAGTGTTTTTATCCATTTTGAGGCGCGATCGACATTTTATTATGATAATTTTTCTCAGCAGGGATTTGAAACTGATTTCGCTCTATTTAAAGACTATTCAATTTCACTAAATCTACAACTTGATATAATATATTTAATACTATTGAAAATAATATTAGTTATTATTAGGAGTGAAACATGGTAAAATTCAATTTTCCAGTAAAGGTAATATATAATAAATTCTTACTCCTATAATATATATAAATATATATATAAATTATTTTAAAGGTATTAGTCATTTGTTAGGATACCAAGACTTACTTCTTAATTTTATTCTTCTTCGTTTTTGGTACCTAAAACTAAAATTAGTCTCCGCCATCATGTCCTTGAATTTGCAATTAGTGGCATTTCCTCACTCGCCGGCGATGGCGGTTGGGGTGGCGACAGCTCGCCGTCTCAATTGTAAGATAATTGGTAATAACTTGGGCGGGCTTTGCTCGACCAACAGCACAGCTATTTCGTTCAGAATTGGTTCAACCGGTACAAGGATAAGCTCCAACCAATTCCGATGTTCTGCAGGTATCGATTAAATTTAATTAGTACTGTACTGTGCAACCAACTTTCGATTTTCCTTTGATCTCAGATCGGCTTCAAGAGTTAAGATGACTTTTCTCAATTGTGATTGGATTGTATTTTTCTGACTTGTACTCTCCGCCACTTAATTGCTATTCCTACTGAATTTAGCATATTGTTTACTTTGTCCATAAGAATTATGGTCGATATAGTATCCTCAACCTCCATCTTAAGAACTTATCCAAGTTTGTAATTAAAGTTTCTTGCTCATATATCACATTTCAAGAGTGATTTGACCTGGAAAGCTTGTGCAAGCTTTGAATTCGTCTAAGAGGATAATTGTACAGGGAGTGTCTATGTTACATGTTGTAGAACTGACTGAGGATAAACTACAATTGAGGTAGTAGCATCATTAAGAACACATGGAAGTACAGCATTCATGTATTTTCCTATCATGCCGAAACTTATAACTTTTGACAACACTGAAAAAGCAAATTATGTGCAAATATCCATTCTAAACCCTGTTTTTCGTTTGGATTTGACTGTCCCTTGGCAGTCTCTATTTGAAAAGATGTTGCAACGTGAGTAGTGATTAAGGGAATTGCTTTTAATAACCTGTTGATCCTATCAGAGAATACCCTGGAATTGAGATAGATTGAGCGAACTCAAATTTGCATAAAAACCAATTTGAATTGTCTCAAAAAATTCTAATGACTAAACAATAGAACTCAAGATGCACAAAACAATAAAAAAAATATCAATAGGTCCCTAGAATATTAGAAGTTTAAAAGTCATGATAAAGTCTTGAACTTGGGTTTCTACGGCCTCTTGGGTCGCGCTATTAATGTCGGATCGCACTGCACCACAGCAGCCATTCAGAATGATCTTACCATTGAATTCAAGTTATGTTTTGCCAAAACATTCCAAAAAAATGGCAGGGCTGTTTAGCCATTGGCAGCACACAATGACAAGTGTGATTCAATTGATCTTAAGACCAACTACTGCACTATCATGTTGATTGTACACAACATTTAGCATGAACATGTGGTGTTTTTTTTCTCACGTTTTGCAATTTAGTTTGACCGTTGAATGCACTTATGAACTCTGGTTATTAGTTTGAGATGTACAATATGTTTGGCCTAATTGATGCAGCTCTGACTCCTGAGCTGAAGACTACCTTGGACAAAGTTGTTACCTCACAGAAAGTAGTTCTCTTCATGAAGGGAACAAAGGACTTCCCACAGTGTGGATTTTCGAATACTGTTGTGCAGATATTAAAATCTTTGAATGTGCCATTTGAAACGATAAATATTCTGGAAAATGAGATATTACGTCAGGGGTTAAAGGAGTATTCCAGCTGGCCAACTTTTCCTCAGTTGTATGTTGATGGCGAATTCTTTGGTGGTTGCGACATTACTGTAGGTCAGTATATTTTATCTTTTCATCCTTTTATGTCTGGAACATTTGAAGTGTACTGGAAACTAGATCGCCTAATTTGATTTAACAGAAGTAATCTATTCGAACAAGTTCTTTTTTCCTCATTAAAATGGGAAAAAGAATAAGCTATCTCAAAAGAGATGAAGGCTATGAACTCATCACCTTCTAACGTTTGATGTGATTAACATGCTTCTCAACGGGGAAATCTTGATACTTTTTTATATGGGATCACCACATGTGGTTAATTGTGTGTAATGTGTTTTGATGGACACTTATTCTGTCCGACACTTAAAATGGAGCAAAAACCTTTAGAATGAAAACTGTTTGGTAAATGCATAACATCATAAAAGGTCACAAATTGTTTAGGGTGGCCATAGCAAAATGCGATTTGATGTTTCCATGTGGTGAAGTCTTACAAGTTTCCATAAATTTTCAAACAGAGGCATACAACAGCGGGGAGTTGCAAGAACTGTTGGAGAAAGCAATTTGCTCCTAAGAGTCGTTTCAAATGTATTCATTCTGAACCTGGTTGTCATTGTATGTTGCTCCCCATTCAAGGAATATTTTGTATGTTAAATTTTATTTATGATGTGACAAAGCCAATTTCATGACACCTATCATGTCTCCTGGGCCTTTAATGTCTGTTCTGTTTTAGCTTGATGGAGTTACTACATTAATAATTAGCACACTTGTGTTGGTTATAATAACAACATTAAACGGTAACGTGGAAATATCACCATCGTATTTAAAGTTTCCTCGACAAAATTGAGAAAGGAAAATGAAATAAAACAAGATATTTTGGTCGAAGGACCTTATTAATGTTGTGGTACTGTTCTAAATAAAATTTCAAAAATACAACACAATATACTTGCAATAGCAGTGGTCAATTTCCAAACATAAGACTATGATATCAAATTCTACAAATTGTATTCCCCCATTTTCGTATGTATTGATAATATTCTGATGGCACTAGCGATATTTAGTTTGTGGGGGAGACTCAACAGTCGGCAAGTCCAATGAGCTGATCGACCACGCCTGGATCTGCTAGCGTGCTTATATCCCCAAGCTCATCTAACTGCCTCGAAGCAATTTTCCTCAAAATTCGCCTCATTATCTTTCCACTTCTCGTCTTTGGAAGACCAGGAGCCCAGTGGATTCTGTCAGGTGCCGCAAATGCTCCAATCTGAAGCCAACATTAGATTAGAGCTTCAGAAGACATGGTTTCATTTCCCAAAGAAAAATAAGATGAACAAATGATGAAGATCGAGAGAATTTCAATTCACCTGCTTTCTCACAGTTAGTATAAGACTTTTTCTGAGATCCTCACTGTATGGGACACCTTCAACCAGAGTAACAAAAGCATATATGCCCTGCCCTTTAACCTAAAAACGTTTTCAATGTAAAGAAGCCAAACATTGAAGTGGAAGTTGATAGGGGATTAAAGTGGAGAATGTCTGGACTTGTAATAAAGTGAATAGAAAACACTGTATGAATGTGGTACCTCATGCTCAACACCAACAACTGCAGCTTCAGAGCACTGGGGATGTGAAACTAAGGCAGACTCCACTTCTGCCGTGCCAATTCGATGTCCACTGTTACAACAAATGCAAGTTAAGGAAATGATTCTTAGGTCACATTTCAGATCTCCAAAAAGTACCCCTACTCAAATACATCTAATGGGAAATCAACCAAAAAATATGTCACTAAACCTTTTTTATGGCCTTAGCTTAAAGAAAGAACACCAAAAAACACGTGATATCTCAATCAGAAACATGAAAAGGTGAGGATAATTAAACAACAATACCTGACATTAATAACATCATCAACTCTGCCTGTGAGCCAGTGATAACCATCCTTGTCCCTTAAATACCAAGAGGAGATAAATTAATTATTCAAAATGTGGAACCAGAGGGAGAGAGAGAGAGAGATATAGAGAGAGAGACGGCATATATATTTTAAATGTAAGACCCACAAACCAGGACAGCTTATTTCCCACTAAAGAAGTACAAATTACCTGCTGCAACCATCACCACTAAAATAGTAACCAGGAAAGGCACTAAAGTATGTTGTTTCATATCTTTCGTGATCTCCATAAAGCGTTCGAAATGCCCCTGGCCAAGAGTTTTTGACACACAAATAACCACTGCACTCACCTTCAATTTCAACACCCTTCTCATCTACTATGACGGGCTGCATTAACATATATGGAATGTTTAAAAATTTAATCAAGGATTAGCTAAGAAAGAAAGCATTTCATATTTTTTATGAAATCAAAATTCCAATCTTTAACAACCTTGAAAAACATAAATGGTTGCTCATTGCTATATGGATGAAAAAATATTGTAAACAATCCAAGTAATTTCATTTGTGAACTGAAGTTAAATTGCAATATGGCGTAAAACAGTAAATTATTTAATGCAAGATCATAGCTGCTACTGCTTCAGACTTAAAAACTTATATTTATAAATTTAGGAAAACCATTTCAAGGGTTAACAAACTAAAATGTGAGGTTAACAAAACTATGGAAATATATGGAAAACTAATTTACTTGATATAATTTAAATACAATAACGCACCACCTCGAGCTTCAATCCATGGATTTCTTTACTGAAATCATTATTGTTGGTAAATCATCCACTACCTGAATCTGAGACAATCATATCATTTTTATTAATTTTTCTTAGTACTTATATTTTTTTTCTTGTAGTTATCATGTTCCCTTATTTCAAGTTATTTAATTTAAATAGGAGCCTAGGAGTTATTCTCTTTCCTTCAAAAGTCTAATTTTCTTTCAATTACTTGGGTCAGAGTCCTATATAAGGAATTGTAATCTTCATGATTATCAAATAATTGAATACTATGATTTTTTCAAAACACGAGATAAGTTCTTCCTAGGATTCATGAGTGCTTATTTCTTGTGTTCTTCCTTGCAATTTTTCTGATCAAATTTGCCTGCAGAATAATCGCTAATATGTACGGCTTCACATGCATAGTAGTTTTGTATGTAACCATTAATGTTTATGTGTATATACAATGATCCGCATTTTAGTACCTGGACTCCAAAGAAAGGAAAGGTAGCGGAAAAATGTTTATGTGTATATACAATGATCTGCATTTTAGTACCTGGACTCCAAAGAAAGGAAAGGTAGCGGAACCAGGTTTTTGTGGCCAAGCACCTGGTAAAGGAGTGATCTGTAAGGTAATAGAGGTGAGTCCCGTAGCAAGTATTGTTAAAACAAAATCAAAGAAACCAAGAAATGTACCATAAATCCCCCTGTCTCTGTTTGCCACCAAGTGTCAGAAATGGGGCATCTCGAGTCTCCAACCACATTGAAAAACCACCTGGTAATATAAAGAGAAAAAGCAACATACACATAAATAACTTTTCTTACACCTGCCCTGTATTAATACTAATTTGAACGAGATAAAGATAAAGAAAACCAAAGACTCGAGGTAAGTTAGAACCTCCATGCACTTGGATTAATAGGTTCACCCACGCTGCCAAGGACTCGCAAGGATTTGCGCGAATATCTAGTAACATGCTGCAAGATTAACATAACAAAATCAGCATTGCTTCTCCTCTGTTCTTTCTCTCTAACAACTTATTTCCTTATTTCAAGCAAGAGTGAAATAAGAATTTAACCAATTTTCAAGAGTTGGATAATTTATACCCTCCTCTATGCACAATCCATATTAATACAACCATATATGCCATCCAGAGAAATAAAGTAGGTGCAAGATATTACCAAATTTCTTCTTGCAAAATTTACCAGGAAAAAAGGAAAACAAAAATCATTACCTAGTCACTCGAAAACAATCAATAAAAATGAATCTCTAAGATAGCAATATTTATTTTTGGTAAACATACACATATATAAACAAACAGCCATAAGTAGCGACGGTATGTCTTGCCTCATCTCCTTCACGCATCAAAGATCGCACCAACGTGGGGGCAGTATAGAATATAGACACCTTGTATTTGTCGACTATGTCCCAGCAACGTCCAGAATCAGGATAATTAGGGGCCTGCAGGAGTCCACAGTAAATCGCTAGATGTTCAGTGATATATTAGGCTCTTATTAAATATGGTTCACACAATGCTAAAGCATGATATACAACCCCAGGATAAACCCGATCCAAACTCATTCAAAGCATCAGAAATACTAAATGCAAGATGCAGTATCACTGCCTTTTGCTCTTGCTGTCATGAATTATTAAAAAAAAAACTAGAACTCCTATATGCTCATCCATCTTTAAAAACTGTCATGGAAATCAAGAATTTGTATTGTTGAATAGGACTTGTTAAGTAATAAATATTAAATGTATCTTCTCTCTAACAGTTTCAGCTTTTGGATGAGTTGGACATTCAATATGGTATCAGAGTCTGCCAAAGAGGTCTTCTTGTGGTTGAATCTCTCTGCCACACATTTCTAAATTTCGCGCGTTAGGCTCTATTAGTCAGGGGGCGTGTTAAGTCATAAATATTAAATGTCTCTCCTCTATAACAACTACAGTTTTTAAATGAATTGACATTCAATAGGAACACATAAAAATAATTGCACTAAAAAAAATAATTTATGGCTCGTTGATTAAATTAGTTAACAGGTATTAAAATATTTACCCCTTCAAAAACAACAACAGTCGCTCCATTCAGCAGAGGCCCATAAGTGACATAGCTATGGCCTGTAATCCAACCACAATCAGCCGTACACCTGAACAATGAAGTTATGGAGGCAGCCAGATAAGGATCAGTAACTTTGATCAATCAATCAATCCACGCAAAACCAGAAAACTTAAGTTTTGGCATACCAATATATGTCTGAGGGTTTATAGTCAAAAGCATATTTGAATGTTGTAGCTGTATATACCATGTATCCTCCAGTTGTATGCAGGACTCCCTTCAAAATCAACCACAGATAACTTTCTTCAACGAGTTAATGCGAAGTGTAAATTATCTCATTATCTCAAGACCTTGATACCTTGGGCTTTCCAGTACTCCCACTGGTATAAAGCAAGAAAAGTGGATCCTCTGCATCAACCCATTCCACATCACAAGTGGTCGGATATTTAGGAACAACATCCTGCAAGAAATGAGGACATGCTGAGATGCAGAAACATAAGAGATCTTCAATTCCATTATATGGGGTTAACTACTAAGACCGAAATAAGAAAAAAGATATAATGTAATGGGTGATGGATCAGATTCTTTCTGTTTTTTAGTGTGTGTGAGGATGAGGGTAGAAAAAGTTGATAAACTATGAAAAGTAATTCCCATTGCCATCAAATAGCATGGATAATTTTATATTGCAGACTTATATAACATGAATTAGATGCAACAAGTAGAAATGCTAATGTCCAATATACTTCCTAAGTGTGTTTAAATTCCATACCTCCAGCGTATATGTGTGCCAAAAGGCCTTTGAGCTGAGGCTAAAGAACTAAAACAGATCCTAGAGGAATTTCTGCCATTCGGTAAGGGTAACCAAACAACCAAGCAAAGGATAACTTTTACTTGAGGAAATAACTAAAGTGTGCACGAGAAATATCATTATGTCCCAGATAGATAAGTGCAGCTTATCCCCTTGCTTCCATAAGTTGCCAAAATGAGAATGTAAATTTATTGAATATATTCGCATGAAGTTGTGTTAAAGTATTTTTTATAATGCCTTCCATCTAACCTGCCACCAAATATCTCTGCCTTCCACCCATTTAGTGCTTTCCTTCTTCAAGGCAGAGTCATTTGCATAGGTCAAACATACATCTGCCATCAAATAAATAATAAATATTGGAAGAATATATATAACTATATATATTTTTGAAAGATAATGTATGACATACTACTAATTCATTGATTTCATTCATTAGGGAATTAATATGAAATTAGAGAAACAGAAATGAGTTCTAGCATGATCTTCAAGATATCTAACAAAGATATCTTTTTATGAAACCTAAAGAAATATTAAAAAAAAAAAAAAGAAGAAAAAAAGGTAATGTGTTCCCCATTCAGTTCCTCTAGGATGAAAAATAAAGCTAATTCAAGCAGTTGTATGATATCGAAAAGCAATATTGTTTTGCAACTAATCAGAGAAGTCTATGTCAAAATTATTTCATTTGTCATTTCGGATAAAAAAATAAAGGAAACTTAGCAAATTAGGTTTGTCATATACTATCTTAAGTCCATTTTCAGAATAGCATGCATTAATTTGACTTAATATGCTACCGTATTATCATGTTATAAACTTTTATGCTGCAAGAGTCAAACTATTAACACAATACTTGAGAACAGGTAAGGTCGGTTTGTCTTTATCTTTTATTGAAGTTAATTACGTCCTGTAATGAGCTTCGCCAAGAGAGTTCCCAATCATATTCCATATAACAACTGAGTAGAATGTTGTATGCATTTTTACTGGGCTCTGCAAGGTGATGCAAACTCTTTTCTATTACTCAAGTACATTGTTTTGGTCTCTTTGCTCCTAGAACACTATTTTGGATAACTCATTTTTTCTTGATATTACAAATAATAGAACCAGCTCCAAGTTTCTCATGATCATTTGTCATCTGCCTCAGAAGTACTTTTTAAATTGAGAAAGGGAAATAACCGATACCATGTGATTTGTGACGAGTCACAACCCTATTTCATCGGGTTCAAGAGATCTTACATAACCTTCACAAAAAACACTTATTGCTGATTTTTCAGAATCTTTGTTTCCTGTTGTGTAATCAGATTTTCAATTTTACTACACTAAGACTGAGGACATAAGTGTCTAAGTCATTAACAGCTAGAATTTCCCATGATTTTGGAAATGATAGGAGTCCTGCACTCTCCCCACCCTTTCTTCGACCAAAAACAATGATCCTCTTGTATATGGATGGAAGAGAAAGCAGGTTTAATAAGAACGAAGACAGTGGTTGTCTGGTAGAAGCTAGAAAGTGATGAATTAAATTTCATATACTTGCCTACAAGTGAGCCATTCCTGTAAGATTCCGCCAGTGCAGTGTCAACTATGTCTTTTAGATTAATGGTTTTGGGTCCTCTTCGAACAGCATTGCAGGTTATTACAACCTTGGGTTTGCAATCCATTATCCTCTGGACCAGAGCTTCAGAGGAGAATCCAGCAAAAACAACCTGAATAAACCAGAAGATTGATATTTATATTTTCTGAGTAAGTGCCTAAGAAAAGGAAGAACGAAGATACAAAAGGAGTATGGCTGTGCAGTACCGAGTGAACAGCACCAATGCGAGCACAAGCAAGCATAGCTATAGGCAGTTCCATAAGCATGGGTAGGTAAATCAAAACAGCATCACCCTTGCGGATGCCAATGTCTTTCAAGTAATTTGCTAGCTGTTAGCATAGAGCACGAGGATGTGAGATATTATATTATTGCCTGACTTGTCATAATTCACAAGCAAAAGGAAAGGAGATGGAAAAGCAACCTGGCAAACTCTGTGCAGGAGTTGGTTGTAAGTCAAAGAGGCGTCAACACCAGGATCATTCCCTTCCCAATAGATGGCTATCTTTTCACCGTTCCCGGCTGCAATGTTTGCATCCAGACAGTTGTAGCAAATGTTGGTAATCCCACCCTTGAACCACTGATCCCAATTCCCAAACAAACAGAAGAAGCATTGAATTTAGAAAGACTAGTAAAGAGAAAGAAGGAAAGCAAAAGGACTTGAGTATTATTGTTCATTTTGACCTCGATATTGATTCTGCCCTTGCGAATGTCGAGATTCTCAGAATAGACGGATTTACCCCATTTCTGTTTCCAGTAGAACTGGGTTGCCGCAATGTCGGACCAGAATCCAGCAGGATCCTCAATTGACCTTTGGTACATCTCCAGATACTGCACCACTTAAATCGTCAAGGATGGATGTAAATGCAAACTATGCAATTAATAGAATAAAATTTGATAACCTAACCTTGTCCGGGGATGGGACGTGAGCTTTTGAGGAGAAATCTGGGCAGGGGATGACGAGATCATCCTCCTCGGAAGCAAGAGATTCTCCGAGGATAACAGCATTCAATCTGGAGATTTTGCCGGCACCGGAGGGGAGAGTAGTCATGGAATCGACGTGGCGGAGGAGATTGGCTGCTTTGGGCGGAGGAACAGCCATGGCGGCGGTGGTTGAATGACGATGAAATTGAAGAGGTGAAAAGGAAATTTTGGAGTTGACCGATTTGTGAGGCCCCCTCCGGTAAACGTAATTTATAAACTTGGAGTTTGAACTATTATTATTTCCATGTTCATAAAATAATAATAAAATGTTAGGGTATGGGTTGATGGAGATCGGAATTGGTGCACCGAATCTCCTCCTCCTCCTGTTACTGTTGTTACTACTACTAGGGATCGTAATATTTTTATAGAAAGCACTAATATTAGTATTAATATTATAATTATTAATATTATAAGAAATAGTGGGTTGACTACTACTCCACCAACCATAATCAGAAGAACATCTTGTATAAGAGGAAGATGAGTACAGCTGAGAGGGTGCCATCCCCAGCCACGCACGTTTCTCTTTCTACAAATAATAATAATACCTGTTCTCCAATCTATAATTCTATCTGTATCTAGCAATTTTTTCTGTTTCTAGCAATCTGTGTGTGTGATGTGTTCTATACCAGTAACTCTCTCTCTCTCTATATATATATATATAATATATATATATCTATCTCTCATCGTTAATTTCAATGAAAAATTTATCCAGATAAGACCATGAAGAAAGAAAGCATCATCGGACTCCTACCATCACCAGCCGTCAGATTATCAGATCCAAACAATCATTAATTTTCTCTCTTTCAAAACTGTATTTAGGTCACATTTTTTCCTTTCATTTTTTTTAATAAACCTTTTGTTGGCATACGAGATTTGGTTAAATCAAATCAAATCTCTAATTGTATATAAGAAAATCAATAGGAATATTTTTTGTAATCAGTAGGAATATTATGTATATATTTTCCTAGAATAGAACTCTTTAGTCTTGTATATATTTACCTCCTTGGAGAAGAATAAGATATGGCTGTAAATTATATTATTCGAATATCTTAATTTCTACATGGTACCAGAGCAGGTCGAAGCTCTTTCTCTCTCGTTTTTCAGCCTCCATCTATACCCGTAACACAGAGTCACAAATTCTTTTTTAAACCTTGAAAATTTATTTCTACTTGAATTCAAATGGGAGACCCGAACAGTACCCCACCCACAAATCTTAATCCTATAATTCCAATTACATCAAATAACCTACCACCACCAATTATAGTCCAACAGGATAATTCAACTTTTCCAACTGGTATTGTACTTGATGAAACAAATTTTTCATTATGGTCTCAACTGATGGAAATGCGTATTGGAGCACGAAATAAAGTTGGATACCTTACAGGAGAAATAGCGAAACCAGCACCCAACGATCCCAGCTACGCAACATGGATTACTGATAACCACAGAGTTAAGAGTTGGCTCATTGATTCAATGAGCCCTCATCTGATGCAGCGTTTTATTCGATTGCCCACAGCTAAGGAGATATGGGAGGCTGTTGCAAAAACTTTCTACGATGGATCAGATGAGACTCGTCTATTTGAGTTGAATCAAAAGTCTTTCACCACCACGCAGAATGGTAGACCTTTGTCTACCTACTATAATGATTTAGTTGCAATATTTCAGGAAATCGATCATCGAATGAACACGCAGGAGGAATCGGTTGAAGGGATTATACATACACATTCAATGATGGCGAGACTACGAGTCCACATATTCTTGAGTGGACTTGATCCTGAATTTGACCAAGTTCGTGGAGAAATTTTACGAAAAGATCCAAAGTTGGACTTGGAGAGTACGTATGCATATATAAGAAGGGAAGCACAACAAAGACAAATCATGGGAGGTTCCCGACCAGTACCAGAAAGCTCGGCTATGGTGGCTCACCGAAACTCCCAAGGAGCTAATGGCAAAGGACGAAATAACTTACCATCTGGTAAAACTAATAATTTTGTTTGTAGTCATTGTGGTGAAACAGGGCATTCAAAACAAAAGTGTTATGAGATTATCGGATATCCGGATTGGTGGGATTTCTCGAAAAAACCAAGAAAGAACATTACTGGCAGAGCAGCGGTGGCCATACAAGGGGATGCTCGCTCAGCTCAGGAGGAAAACTCACATCCTACAGCTAAAGTGGCTCAACCAGGTAGTTTCGGTAAGGCAGGTGTATTTTCTGTCACTTCTAGAAATAGTACTTGGATTGTTGACACAGGAGCATCTGATCATATGGTTAAAGATTCTAACATATTGCAAACCATACATTCATCCTCTCAGTCTATTATCTCCACTGCAAATGGTACTACCTCTCCTATCATTGGAGAAGGATCAGTTGTTCTATCCAATGCTTTGAAACTTGATACTGTTTTGGTGGTTCCATCGCTTGAGTGCAATCTCTTGTCTGTTAGCCAACTCACCTCATCTCTTAATTGCACTGTAACGTTTTGGCCTCTATTTTGTGTTTTTCAGGACATTCTGACCCGGAAGACTCTTGGTTATGGTGTTAAACGGGGAAAGCTTTACTACTTGGAATTGACTAAGGAAGGGGGAAAAGAAATCAGCAAAGCATGTCAAACAAATGAGGTTGAGAAGGCTCGAGCAAATATATGGTTGTGGCATAGGAGACTCGGACACATTTCTTTTGGTTATCTTAATAAACTTCGACCAAATTTATTTTCTGATTTAGATGTTTCTGATTTTAGATGTGATATATGTGAACTGGCAAAAAGCCATCGAATTCCTTATTTACCAAGTTTGAATAAATGCAAAGAGCCTTTTGGTGTTATACATTCTGATATTTGGGGGCCTGCAAAGGTTCCATCTATTGCAAAAGCACGTTATTTTATCACTTTCATTGATGAATGCACTAGGGTAACGTGGGTATCTTTACTCCATAAAAAAAGTGATGCATGTATGGCATTTAAGGAGTTCTATAACATGGTGCGCACCCAATACCAACAAGAAATTCGAATTTGGCAGTCTGACAATGCTAAGGAGTTCATGGATGCTTCGTTTGGAGAATATCTTAGCCATCTAGGCATACGACACCACACTTCTTGCACATATACACCGCAACAAAATGGTTTGGCAGAAAGAAAGAATAAACAGATTATGGAAGTAGTACGTGCATCTCTCTTTGGAATGAACATGCCACGAATATACTGGGGGGAGGCCGTAAAATCAGCTGTCTACCTTATCAATCGGGTTCCTTCTCGGGTTATCGGCTTCCAAACTCCCCAACATAAGTTACAATCTTTTTTCTCAATTTCGCATCTACCAAACCTCGAACCGAGAGTATTTGGGTGTACGGTTTATGTCCACATTCCCAAAGTCTTGAGAAATAAATTGGACCCGTGTGCGAAACGGTGTGTGTTTGTTGGATATTCAGATTTTCAGAAGGGCTACCGGTGTTATGATCCACATAATAAGAAGTTGCATGTCACCTTAGATGTTTCATTCCGTGAGACAGAACCATACTACTCAGGGGTAGTATCGAGCTCATCTCTTCCGGGGGAGAATTTGGGCAAAGAGGTTGAGCTCAATACAAAAGGCACTGGAGTTGAATTCCTAGAGTTGGAAGCAATGGAAAATTTTTTGAATACGGAAAATGCATTCGCTTATCAACCTAGCATAGACACATCAGACTTGCCAGCTATATCGGAGAATGATAAGGTACAAGAAGATAATGAAGATGCCTCGGAAGAACCCGTATTAACACCATCAACTGAGGAGCCTTCCCAGAATGTTCAAAGTAATTTTGCACCCCAGGTAACTCTCGACTCCACTTTGAATGAATTAGAATCATGTGAAAATTCTCCTTCCCCCCGATTTCCTATAAGATTGAATAGAGGTGTTCCAAAGAAACAATATGAACCCGATATAAAAGCTAATGCCAAATATCCTATTACTAACTACACTTCTACCCATATGTTATCGAATTCATATGCTCTAATTGTCGATCAATTATCCAAAGTATATATTCCTAGAAGTGTCCAGGAAGCATTAGCAGATCCAAGGTGGGCGAAGGCAATGAATGAAGAGATAGAGGCTTTACACAAAAACTCAACTTGGGAGTTGGTATCTTTGCCCAAAGGAAAGAAGGCAATCGGGTGTAAATGGGTATATACTGTGAAGCTTAAAGCAGATGGAAGCATTGACAGGTACAAAGCAAGGTTAGTCGCAAAGGGATATGCACAAAAGTATGGAGTCGACTATCAAGAGACCTTCGCTCCTGTAGCTAAGCTCAACACTGTTCGCATTCTCATATCAATTGCAGCAAATCGAGATTGGCCTTTACACCAATTTGACGTAAAAAATGCTTTCCTAAACGGTGATTTGGAAGAAGATGTATATATGGATATTCCACCAGGAGTTGAGCAAGGGGTCATACATAAAGGCAAGATATGTAAGCTGAAAAGATCTTTATATGGACTTAAGCAGTCACCGAGAGCCTGGTTTGGGAGGTTTTCATCAGAAATGAAGTCGGTTGGCTATAGGCAAAGTAACGCTGACCATACTTTATTTATTAGGCACAAACATGGAAAGGTAACAGCATTGATTGTGTATGTCGATGACATGATCTTGACTGGTAATGATCCTGAAGAAATTGAGAAGCTAAAAAAATACTTGGCCACCAAGTTCGAAATGAAAGACCTAGGACAATTGCGATATTTTCTAGGAATTGAAGTCTCAAGATCAAGAAAATGTATCTCTCTTTCCCAGCGAAAGTACGTACTGGATTTGCTGACTGAAATTGGGATGCTAGATTGCAAGCCCATTGAAACACCGATGGAGGTAAATCATCAACTTGAAGCTTCTTCAGATAAAAGTTTGACGAATGTAGGATGCTATCAGCGGTTAGTAGGGAAATTGATCTATTTGACTCACACTAGGCCTGATATTGCTTATGCTGTGAGTGTCGTGAGCCAATTTATGCATGCACCAACGGAAGAACACATGAATGCAGTGTACAGAATCTTGAGATATTTGAAAGGTGCTCCAGGGAAGGGATTATTGTTCTCGAAGAATGAAGCACCCACCGTTGAAGGTTACACTGACGCTGATTGGGCTGGAGATCAGTTGAGGAGAAGATCGACATCAGGTTACCTTACATTTGTTGAAGGTAATCTTGTTAGCTGGAGAAGTAAGAAACAAAAGGTCGTGGCTCGTTCAAGTGCGGAAGCAGAGTTTCGAGGAATGGCACATGGTCTATGTGAGTTGTTGTGGATTAAAAGAGTTCTAGGGGACCTCGGAATTAAGGATTCAAGACCTATTAGCTTATTTTGTGATAACAAAGCTGCAATTCAAATTGCAGAAAATCCAGTACAACATGATCGGACTAAACACGTTGAAGTAGATCGTCATTTCATAAGAGAAAAGTTGGACCAAAGGACTATTCAGTTTCCATTCGTCAAATCCGAAGATCAAATCGCAGATATTCTTACGAAAGCAGTCTCGGGAAGAGTCTTTCATGCGGTTATTAACAAGTTGGGCATGATAGATATCTACGCCCCAACTTGAGGGAGGGTGTTGGCATACGAGATTTGGTTAAATCAAATCAAATCTCTAATTGTATATAAGAAAATCAATAGGAATATTTTTTGTAATCAGTAGGAATATTATGTATATATTTTCCTAGAATAGAACTCTTTAGTCTTGTATATATTTACCTCCTTGGAGAAGAATAAGATATGGCTGTAAATTATATTATTCGAATATCTTAATTTCTACACCTTTTGGGTCATATTATTAGTTCAGGTAAGTGTACTGATATGTTCATATATAAATGTTCGTTCTAATAAGTTGCTGACACTCACACAAATGACCTCTATAATGATTGGGTTTACTATATTACTATTATTATTTTCGTTCTAATATAGTATAGTATTAGCTCACTCCGTTGTTCTAATAAGTATTGCTATTTTCAGGTATTTATTTAAATTTTCCTTGCAATTGTTTTGGTCAACACAATTAATAGAGTGAATAGCATTTTTGGTCCTCCTTATGGGTTAAATTTTTTATTTTCGTCCCTCTTAAATTTTTTGTAACAGTTTGGTCCCTCTTATCAGTGTACTGTATCACATTCGTCCCTCTTAAATTTTTTGTAGCAAATTCGTCCCTCTTATTAGCGTAATATAACATATTAGTCCCTCTTAAATACAAAATACATCAACTTTCGTCCACTTTAGAATATATTTTGAATTTAAGTGATGTATTTTGTATTTAAGATGGACTTATGTGTTACACTACATTGATAAGAGGGACAAATTTGATACAAAAAATTTAAGAGGGACGAATGTGATATACTACATTGATAAGAGGGACCAATTTGCTATAAAAAATTTAAAAGGGACAAAAGTGCAAAAGTTAATCCATAAGGAGGACCAAAAGCGTGATTTACTCCAAATACTAATATAGCCATTTTTTTAATCAATTTCATTAAGGGCCTATTTGAAAGGGTTTCGATTCAGTTTCGCTGGTCTCGATTTCAAAAAAATGGTTTGAGTCTTTTGGTTAGGTTTTGGATTTTAAGTTTTATAGTTTTGAAAAAGTTGAAATCTCACTTGAATTGAGTTTGGATGTTGTTGGGGTTTGGAGAAAAAAGTAGGTAGTAAGTATCAAATCAATTTCTTTTTTTATGAAGTTTGGGAAAAGAAAAGTAGGTATTAGGTGTCAATCAAAGTTTTATAGGTTTCAAGAATTTAAAGTAATAGATAAATTAAATTTTCTTATAATGTTATTAAATTCCACAAATTATTGTTAAGTTTAGGGTTTTTGGCATTTTACACCCTGGAATTATAGGGTTTTGGCACTTCGCACTCTGACTTAAAAGATTTGGCACTTTGCACCTTGAAAATATAATTTATTTGGCATTTTGCACCCATAGTGTGTGTTTTAGTGAGAAAATTCATTGGTAGAAATATAGAATAGTTATTTTCAATTTTTTTTTCACTTTGCACCTTGGCAATATACATTTTGCACCCTTAAAATATAGAACGTTGGCATTTTGCACCCTAAAATTATAAAATATTAGCATTTTTCACTTCGATGTAATTTTTTTGGCACTCTGCACCCTAAAAATATAATTTATATGACATTTTTGCACCCTAATGTATATTTTAAAAAAAAAAAAAAAAACTCATGAATATCAGCGATGTAGAAATAAAATGATCATTTCTATTCACAACGATCATAAACTTAATCTCCATTACCTTAACTTTTCCTTTTCTTTTTCTTTTTGTTGAATGTGATTATAGAAGGACCAAAACAGATGGAGAGTTATCCTACTTGCAAGTGTCAAAAATACTCTCCAAGCAATACTTATGTTTAAACTTAAATAAATGTGAAATGGTACTTTGGGAAACGCCACAAGTGCTATCAATTAATATATATTTATTTAATTACTTTAATATATTAAAAAATAGGAAAACTACTAATATGCCATTTGACATAAATTATCACCATCAATAGAATAAAATATTAGTTTAATTGATGGAGTGATAATGTCGTCCTAGCTAATGATCAGTTTTTTAAATTTTAAACCTACTATTAGATCTCAGATTTTTGGCACATTGCATTATGAAATAGTAGGTTTAAAACTTATAGAATGAATAGTAGGGTTGTAGCACTTTGCATTTTGAATTAATTTTTTTTGCAATTTATATCTTTAAAATACAATTTAGTTGGCATTTTGCATTTTATTGTGTGTTTTAAAGAAAAATGAATAGAAGGGTAGAACAGTTATTTTTAATATTTTTGAAACTTTGCATTCTAAAAGTATAGATTTTGACATTTTGCACCATGAAATATAGAATATTAACACTTTACACTTAAAAAAATATTTTTTTGCATTTTCAACCTGAACTTAATATAATTATATAAATAATATAAATAACATGCAATATAATAACATGTTATATTTGTAAATGTGAAATATAAAGTATATAATCTAGATAATACATGAAAATAAAATGAAGACAATGTCTTTTTTTAATCTAAATTTTACTTAGAGAAAATATTAAAATAAGTTATTATAAAGTAAAATTAATTAAGAATAACTTGTTTATGATTGTTGTGCATAGAAATGACCGTTTTATCTCTTCATCGACAATATTCATAAGTTTATTTTTCAGGAAAACACATTAGGATGCATAATGCCAAACAAATTATAATTTTAGGGTGCATAGCGTCAAATATTTTAAATCGGGGTAAAAACGCCAACATTTGATAATTTTAGGTTGCAAAATGTCAACATTCTATGTTTTCAGGGTGTAGAATCTAAAATATCAAGGTTCAAAGTACCAAAAAAAAAAAAAAACTATTCTATCCTTCTACCAATAAATTTTCTCAGCAAAACACACATGAGAATGTAAAGTTTTAAATAAATTATATTTTCAGGGTGCAAAATGCCAACTTTTAAATCATGATGCAAAATGCCAGAACCCTATGATTCTAGGGTGTAAAATGCCAAAACCCATTTTTATCTCTAAAAATCCAAACAACTTTAAAAAATACAAAAATAAAAAATATCTTAAAATATCCCCAATTCAATCACTCTAATCATTATGAAACAAATAGACCGTTGACATCTAAAATATACATTTGTGTGTTTCCAATTATTGATTGTGACTAGTGCTGAAAATCAAACTAAGCTACTCGATACTCGATTCGAGCTCGTTTGATAAAAGCTCGTTTGAGCTCGGTTCGTCACACTAATCAAACAAGCTTGAACATCATTTTTCGTTTGATAACTTTTGAAGCTCGGCTCGAGCTCGACTCGAAAAACTAAAAATTGAAAAACTACATGTAAAATATCAAGATACTCGGTACTCGGCTCGAGCTCGTTCGATAAAAGCTAATTTGAGCTCGACTCGATTTAAAGCTCAAACACAAAATTTCAAGCTCGATAAAATCAAACCAAGCTTGAACAGAGTGTCATTCGACACTACTCGACTCTACACCCCTAATTGTGACATAATTATATTATTATTACTAATGTAATTATGTTTATATTACTATAATAATACAATTTCCTCTTCTCCTATTTTCATATGCCAAAATTAAATTACCCAATTAGATAAGGTTGTCACTTGTCAAAAGCTGGAAGTTGAGGGAGCAAAGTGCAAGTATCTCTTGAATTTAGAGAAAGAAGTGGATGATGAAACCCTATCCATGGCTATGGCTTTTGCTGCTGCGGTTGCCGTTAATTCTCTGCTACTAAGGACGCGAACTCTCCTTCTCAGATCCGCCAACCAAACCCTAACATCAGGTTCAGGTTTAGGCATTTCCCACTTTCCCCTTCTTCTCCGCCACCGCCGCCTCTACTGTTCACGGCGGAATGTGGTGGAAATCCTTGAAGAAAGGGGGCTTTTGGACTCCCTCACCAGCGACGCCCTCCGAGATACTAAACCCCTCAGAGTCTACTGCGGCTTCGACCCCACCGCCGAGAGTCTTCACCTTGGCAACCTCCTCGGCATCATCGTTCTCTCGTGGTTCCTCCGCTGCGGCCACAGCGCCGTCGCTCTCGTCGGCGGAGCCACCGGTCGCGTCGGCGATCCATCAGGCAAGAGCCTCGAGAGACCCGAACTTGATTCCCTAGCCCTAGACAGGAACGTTTCCTCAATTTCAGCCACCATTCAAAGCATTCTAAGAACCTCATCATCATCGTCGATCGAGATTTTGAACAATTACGATTGGTGGAAGGACGTGAAGCTACTGGATTTCTTAAAAGACGTGGGTCGGTTCGCGAGAGTTGGTGCTATGATGTCGAAGGAGAGTGTCCGTAAGAGATTGGAATCGGAGCAGGGAATGAGCTACACTGAGTTCACTTATCAGCTCCTCCAGGGCTACGATTTCCTCCACCTCTTCCGTGACCACGGCGTCAATGTTCAGATAGGAGGCAGCGACCAATGGGGCAACATTACCGCCGGCACTGACCTAATTCGCAGGATTCTTCAAGCCGAAGAAGGCGCCGCCGCATATGGACTCACCTTCCCTCTTCTCCTAAAATCCGATGGTACCAAATTCGGAAAATCAGAGGATGGTGCCATTTGGCTCTCCCCTTCACTCCTCTCCCCTTACCAATTCTACCAGTACTTCTTCTCCGTCTCCGATGCTGACGTCATCAGGTTTCTCAAGATTCTAACTTTCCTTAGCATTGATGAGATTTCTCAGATTGAGAGTGAGATGCAGAGCCCTGGGTACGCCCAGAACACTGCACAGCGCAGGCTTGCAGAGGAGGTTACTCGATTTGTTCACGGCGAGGAGGGACTCAATGAAGCGCTTAAGGCTACTCAGGCATTGAGGCCTGGTGCGCAAACAAAATTGGATTGGAACACTATAGAAACTATTGCTGAGGATGTACCTTCCTTTACTTTACCAAAGGATCAGGTGTTGAACCTTTCTCTCCTCGATCTTTCGGTATCGACAGGCTTGCTTGAGAGTAAATCTGCTGCCCGTAGACTGATGAAGCAAGGGGGGCTTTATTTGAACAATGATAGAGTTGATAGTGAGGGGAAGAAGATCGAGGCTGATGACATTGTTGATGGAAAAGTTATCCTTATATCAGCTGGGAAAAAGAACAAGATGATTGTGAGAATATCTTGATTGATGCTTCTTTTTTGATTTTTTTTTTTTTTATAAGTTTAATACAACTACATTCTTTTTCATCTCAGTTATAACATCCAAGATTGAGAATTTTGCCTGCCCCTAAAGAATACTTAAAATATGTATTTGACTGTGTACTATTGATTATTTAGTTGGTATTGTAATTGTATGTTCTCTTTTTTTCTTTCTTCTTCTTCCGATATCCACTTACCAGAATCGTTGGAAGAGTAAAGCACCAGAAAAATCTTGGCATTGTAGTTTTATGTATACCGAAATGTCCATTTCTTTCTATTATTTGCTCATTTTTATGTGGAGACTTTTAACTTTAGCAATTCTATTCCAAAGTGTAAAAGCATTGTGTTAATGTGAATGCTAAGACAGATCTGAAGGGATATATATGACAATTTGAGAACATACCACGTTCCATTAGAAAGAAAAAATAACATTTCCCTTTCATTGCCTCCCATAAAAGAAGGGGAAGAGGAAGAGGAGTTTGCTAAAGGCAAATGACAGGCAGGGCTGATGGGCTTGCTACTTTAAAATCAAATTTCATTATTGATGTACAAACTTCACCTCAACCTTAACAAAGACGATTTCCTTTTAGACCTGACTTTTTACTATTATAGATATAAAGTACTAAAATTAGATAAGAAGTTTGTGTTTGAACGGTGGTGTTATTTGAACTTGTGTGAAGCTTCTTGTTTTATTTGTTTTTTTTTTTTAAATTTGTAGTGATCTTGCTTAAGATTGCTTGGAAGCTCATTCTTACTCATCTGGAGATGAATAAGGCTTTCTAAACTCGAGTTACTTCCAATCAACAGGAACCAACGGGTTGTTTTTTCTACGGAAAAAACTTTGGTTTGGTCAAGTCATGTAAACTCTGAAACTTCTACCTTCACCACATTTTCTGGTGTCGTGAGCTGTATTCACTGTTGCAGATCTTTGCCTTTCATTCAGTCGGTTTTCTGTTAGTAGCAATGTTTTGGATGTAAAAGTTGGGCCATTTTTCATTTTTCCATATTTTTTTTCCGTTGTAACTTTGTTTTGTTTAGCTGGCCTTGTTGTATGGGATTTGTCGTGTGTGTGATAAACTGGTCTGGTCTGGTCTGGACTGGACTGGACTGCCCAGAGAATTTGTCCAATTGGCTCAATTTGTATTTTCTTTTCTTCAGTAGTTAATAACTTAATGAAGTATATTGGTTGTGGATTAGTCGTGGTCAAGGGTGATGATATGTCATAACCATTGGGATCCAATGATATAACAATAAACTAAGAAAGCTCACTAAATGGGAATATTTTATTTGTAGCCTTTGTTTGTTTATAATTTGTATTTGTAGCCGTTACTATTTAATAATGACTCAATTCAACTTTATTGTCCTTTTGTAAATTCGGTGTTGAATATATAGTGATTTTTTTGAGAAAGCCTACTATTAAAATTATAAAAATCCAAAAAAAATAATCAATGAAAATAAAAAAAAAATATTAATACAAGCTCCTACAACGTTTTAAATTTGAAAATTGATTGGGTCTTTGACAAATGCAGGGTGTATATGGATCGATTTTGACCTAGTTTCAATGAGTATTTGTTTAGATGGTTTCAATGAAATATTGAAACGTAATTTCAATTTGGTTTTGAGGATTCTGAAATCTTGAGACAGGGGATTTAAATTATGTTTGGATGTTTGGGTTTGAGTAAAAAAGTTTATGGTAAATTTCAAATCAATGAATATTAATAAAATTTGAGATGAGAAAAACTATATTGTATGTGTCAACTGTCAAATCAATAACTTTAGAGTTTAAAATGGTAAAAAAGCTAGATGGTAAGTTTTAATAGGTTTAATTGATTTTGAGTTGAATTTCACTTTAATCTTATTCAAACGTGGAGTTGTGGTGAAACTGTAAATTCTGGTAAAGCGAAGTGATTAAGCATAATTCAATGGCTTTTCAGATATTTTGGAAGATTTGAAACTACAATACACTTGTTATTTATGGAAAAACAAGTTGTCCAATCTAAAGAGAGTACAAATTAAGATTTGTACTAGTAATTGATACCTATAAGACTGCCAAGAAAACATTATTCTTTGAATTTTGGTGGGACTAATAAGAAGATTGTTATATTATTATTATTATAAAGAAGTATATAATATATGTTGGTAGAGAAATAAAAATAAAGAATAGGTTATTAAACTAAACATATGATCTATGATGGTGAGTGAGTAGGAGCAATGTCAACATAGCTTGCTAGCTGTATCATTTGTCAATGCAATTATTTTTCCAGTACAGTCTGGTATTATGTAGTGCATATATATTTAGTTAAACAGAAAACATAGATCTAAGCAGTTTTATTTAATAACTACTTAATTTGTACATATTACACAGCTGTGTCTGTGTTCGTGTTGTGTGATTTAAACATGTATTTATTTTATTTTATTTTTTGGTGGAGAAATATTTTTACAGAGTGGGTACAGAGAAAGAGACAAATACGTAAAAATTGGAATTGGAGTAAGAAGGAAAGAGTGAATTAAAAAGGGGTGTGAAGTGTGAAGAAGAGGAGAGAGGAAAACAAAAACAGAGACAAAGGTTCCAAGTTGCAGTATGAGACAGACAAACCCCAATTCGAATACTATTACTTCTACTTTACACCCCAAATACCATACGACAATAATACAAAGCACAACATAACAGCTATATATTCTTCATTTCATCAATTATTTCCCTTTTTCTTTTTTTTTTATTATAACCCCACCCCCACCCCTCATCTCCTCCTCTTACTTCTCTTCCTCCTCCAAATTTTAATTCGTCAATTCTAAATAAGTTTGATAAACATTTTTTCTAGTAGAGGAAGAAGTTGTCGGCGGCAGGTCCCTTTCTGTCGACATTTTTGTTGATGTTGATTGATGAATAAACATTGAATTCATTTTATTCAATGTGGCTCCCTGATCTGAACACAACAACAACAATTCTCTCTTTCTGGATATAAACTGCTGCTGCTTGATTACTTCTTCTCTTCTGCATATATATATATATATATATATATATATAAACTGGTTCGTCTTAATTACCTCCCGCATTCTCTGCTATCTAATTTTTTGTTAGTTTGCTTTTGATGATTATAAGCTTTCTTTCTAGAGTATTAGTAATACTAGTAGTTTCCTTGATCAATGATCTTCATTTAATTGTTCTTTTTAACAATTTAATCTGCCAATGCTGCGTATCTGTCGCTCAATTACCAGTCTGTTGTTACAAGTTTTCCTTCAATTTTTTGTTACCTATTTTTCAAGCACCACACATCATTTATATCCCTGCACACAAACTTCTTAGATAAAAATTAATTGCATTTAGGATATCCATTGTAAATTTCTCTATAATCCATGTCATTTCGCGTTACTTCCGGTAAAAAAGCTTTTCGTTGTCGCCTTATGCAATAAATTACTGCCTTGCCTCGTCATCACTAGATTTGTATTCGCTTCTCTAACCTAGATTACTGCATGATCTGGATTTCAGGTTCCATGTTTGGTAATTTATTGTTCGAGAACTACTCAACTCCGTAGCTGAATTAAATCCCAGACCAAATGTCAAGGACTCTTGCAGCAATTATAGGAGGTGCTGCAGGAGCCGTGGCATTGGTGGGGATACTGATAATAATTATATGGTATTGCCTTTTTCACCGTAATAATGCTTCAAGAACTTCTGAGACTGGTTCTTCCGATCCTTCCGTTCAAGGTAACAATTTCTTTATCTGTATAAGAAAGTGCCTACGTATCCTTAATAGTAAAAGATTAGATTGTGAACTCATTTAACATGTGCAGTTGGGAGAAATGTTGGGATTGAATTTACTTTGCGAGATACTAGGAGATTTAAGATGGAAGAACTGTCGTTGTCAACGAGTAATTTTAGTGACAAAAGTTTGATTGGACAAGGAAAGTTTGGGGAGGTGTACAAAGGCTTGCTTCATGATGGGATGCTTGTAGCAATAAAAAAAAGACCAGGACCCCCTACTCAGGAGTTCGTTGATGAGGTACCTTAGTTGTGTTCAAAATTAATTGTGAATTTTTGCATAGGTATCTCGTTTATCTTTATGACTGGCGTATTAAACACCTAATTCATTTGCTCGTTTATTTCATTGATTGATCGTCTAACTGTTGTATATAGACATCAAATTCATTACTACAATATTTTCCGAGTTTTGGTAATTGTAGATTGAGATTGAGTTTATGATCCATTTCCTTATCAGGCCCGGTATCTGTCATCTATTCAACACCGGAATATAGTCACTCTTCTAGGTTATTGCCAGGAAAATGATCAACAGTTTCTTGTCTATGAATACATACCCAATGGAAGTGTATCTATCCACTTGTATGGTAATAACTTATCCTCTCCCTCTTTCTCTATTCAGTTGTACTTATCTCGCAAATTCTCATTCAATTAACACCATAATTCTTCTTGCGTTTCGACAAACTTTATGTTTTTTTTTTGACAAACCAAGAACTAGTGACACCCTTTTGTTTGTGTATATATCTACCTTATAAATCCCTCACGTATTATTCTCAGGTGCTGGCCAGGTTTCGCAGGAAAAGCTTGAATTCAAGCACAGACTTGCAATAGCTCTTGGGGCAGCTAAAGGTGATCCTCTGCAAAATCAGTGAGCATTTTTGGCTTTCCTGGTACTATTAGTTTATCTTATCTTATGGTTAAAAAAACAAAAAAAACTTCACAATATCAACAGAAAAGTCAAATACACGTATAGAGTTCCATAAGACCTTAAATTTGTCATACTAGTTTTATAGAATAGTTCTAGAGAGAAATTTGTTCATGCATTCCAACTGTGCAGGTCTGTCTCACCTCCACTCCCTTAGTCCTAAATTGGTACATAAAGATTTCAAAACAGCAAATGTGCTCGTAGATGAGAATTTCGTAGCTAAAATAGCGGATGCCGGATTACGCAATTTTCTTGGAAGATTTGATTTTGCAAGCTCGTCCTCTCAAGATGCAGCTGATGAGATTTTCCTTTCTCCAGAGTAGTACACGTGCTATTTAGTGATTCAATTACGTAATTTTTTTTATAGTTATTCATTGTACTTTCATTTTATTTGTTCAGGGTTAGAGAATTCAGGAGATTTTCTGAGAAAAGTGATGTTTACAGTTTTGGGGTGTTTCTTTTGGAGCTAGTAAGTGGGCGTGAAGTAAGAGACTTGCTATCTTCAGATGCTATTCAGAACCTGGTCGAATGGGTACGATTCTCCTTCCTTGTATTTCCTCTGTGTACATTTCTTACACAGCATGTCTATAAAAACTTGAGTCACGGAACTCTTGTTATATATGTCAAGAATCAAGTGACATTAACCAGTCGATTACGGTTGGACAACAGATAGTTCAAGCTTGATTACTTTTCTAATAGAGCTTGATTGTTAAATGAATTGAGCTCGTTTAAACGAGTCAAACATAAGCCGAGCTCAAATAGTTTGATATTTTGTACATACATATATTGTCACGTTTTAGCTTGTTGAGTTACAACCAAGCTTTAAAAATCCTTAAGTGTTTTTCACTGACCAAGCTTTGATATGTATAACAAACTGAGCTCAAATGACCTTGACGAACTGGAGTAAAATATCGAGTATTAATTGGAAGTATGTGTAAGATGATGGTATTTTTCTCAGGTGCATAATCTTGAGGATTCAGGCAGCATATCTTCCATCATTGATCAGAGATTGGGTAATAGCTTTACAACCGAAAGCATGGAAGAGTTCATACGATTGCTAGTGCAATGTGTGAACCCTTCAAGCGAGAGACGCCCTGCCATGAGCTATGTAGCAACGGAACTTGATCGGATTCTTGAGAAAGAAATGAGCCTGACAACAATCATGGGGGAAGGGACACCGGTCGTGACCCTTGGAAGCCAGCTTTTTAGGGCTTCCAAATGAAGAAAAGGTGGGAGTTTTTAACTTGTTTTAATAACAAGTTTTGGGTGTGCTTTTGTGGAATATATATACTAAACCTGAACAGCAAAGTAAAGAGTTGATGAGTTGTTTGATAATTGTATAAAGAACATGGATTTGTTTTATTTTTTTTCTTCTTCGTAATTGTGTATGAGTCTTCTTGTAAACAAGCGTCTGTTTTTGTTAATATGATAGGACAGTGGATTTGGTTATTTTGCTGAGATGGGGACGTGCAATATGGGTGTAAATTTGTGTTGATTGAACCACACATTATTTAATTATAAATTTATATTTTTATCGAATTTGGAATGTCTTTATACTCTACTTAACAGTTACAACTCGCTCTGTTTTTATTCAAAACCTAGTTTCGCCACTCTTATCTCATTGTTGCTACTCTGATGTAGAAGATTAATGGGCAACTCCTGGATGTTGACTCAGGTTGTAATTCACAGATGGCTGAACCCAATTGTGCGCTTCAATTACTACGAAACAAACTAAGCTCAAGCCTGAATCGACTTTGAATAGTTCGATAATTTACCTATATTTTGTTGAATAAGATCGAATTGAATTTCATATGCTACAAAGTAGATTATGTTCAATCTTGTTGGATGTGCACAACGAATCAAGCTTCAACGAATATTTTTTTAACGAAAAATATTATTTAAATTTGTTTGTTATGTATAAGAACCAAACTCAAACAAATTTCTAGTGTACCAAAAATGTTCAAAACTTATTTAATATGTATAACAAATCAAACTCGCATAAAAAAAATAGCAAATCAAACTCGAATAAACTTTTATCATATGAAAAATGTTTACAAATTAAGCTCAAAACAAACTCTGATCAAACAAAATTGAATTAAACATCAAATAACTTAGACATGATTTTCAGCTCTAATACATTCAAGCAAATAAATGTATAGTCAAAAAGCATCCGACAAGCCTAGTACAATCAAGTAAATAATTGTGAAGTCAAAAGGCATCCAACAAGCCATGTATTCCGGGAGTCAAATTGTCTAGAAGATTTAAAAAAATACAAATAACTTGGTAAATTAATACGGAAACTTAAGCTAAATGAGAAGAGAAGCCTCTTTTTAACCAGGATACATGCACAATATGTGCCATCCATTCAGTTGTATCATCACAGGCAAGCCAGACCTTCAATTTACAAGAAAAAATAAAACCAATATCATGAACACCTAACAAAGAGAAATAATTACACTAAGATCTCACATCTAGGGTTCCATGTACTGCCACAATCCTCCTATGAGAGCATTGGTTTATACTCGAGGAACAAATCAAGCAACAGCAGAACCCTGTTTAGCTTTCAGGACAAGTTCTTCAGTTGTCGTGCCTATGATCTCATTAGCACGTTTTAAGCCGACGCAATAATACCTTCCAATAGAATCCTAATATCATAATTTAAAATCATTAGTGGGACATTATTTAAAAATATTAGTATTCATTTCTAATAGATCATAATCTGCTGGATGACTGCAAAAATATATTAAATGGAGTCTCACCCGAGAAACTATGCCTAGTCTCTCCAATTTGTTGACAGCATCATCGACATCAAAATTGCAGCTTTCACCAAATTCATCTTGTATTAATTCTTCACATTGCTGATCAAGATCCTATTTTAAATAATAACGCATAATACATTTCAGTAACTAAAAATCTAGAATGCCAAACTCAATATCAAGCAGTCATGAGAAGCAATGTGTAAACAAAACGAAGTGCTATCAGTTCCTCGTACCTCCAAAGTAGCTTTCCCTTGTTCCATCAATATGAAAAATGAAATTATGATCTCCTTTACCTGCACATTGAAAATATGTAAGTTAAGAAATATGCCAACCAACAATCGACAACTTCAGAACGCGAAAAAGCATTCTAGAAAGACCAAATTAGTCCAGTTGTGAAACTAACAGTGTTCTACCAATACATATATTTATATGCTCAATGCGATGGTAAATAAATTCCCAAAGGCAAGCCAGTGCCATCACATGAGGGAAAAAAATAAAAAATAAATGAACATTGCACTAATTTTGGGATCACGGTCAATATATATGAGAGTTGTCTTTAGTACATAGTTTGAAAACGGAAGTAAAATTTTATTGCGTGTGTTACATGCATTTACATGGCTGTTTTGTTGGTTTGGGAGGGTAATGATTTGTCAACATGTTTAGCTGACTATTAAAAGGAACAATGGTTCATCTTACTTCTTGTTGAATGACATCATCACACAAGTGAAGAAGAGTGCCCTTTCCACTATCCAATTGTTTGTCATACATTGATTGTGTGATTAGGTTCTGATAAGTAGCCATATTTTGTTGAAACCTGCAGGAAATCACAAAGATTCAGTGAAACCAACAAGTCACATTGATTCTCTGACCAAAGTAGACTACAAAGTGAACTTAGAAATTAATAAAATAATCTGAAATCCAAGAAACTCCAAATCAGCAATCAGTCAATCTATGTCCAAGTCAGAATTATCAATTGGTAAAGACGATTATTCAGAGCCTGCCCCGTGGTAGTTGCTCAGTCAAGTCATAAGTTGTATGGTTAACTAGCTAATCATGCTCATGCTAGCAAGCATGCAGGTATCTCAAAGAACTACCCAAAAGAAATTCCAACTTCAGGTGGCGGCAATGACAATCAAGGGCACATCAAATAAAATATTTGAAAAAAAAGGCACATCCACATTCAAGAATTATGTTCTAATTTGACTGTAATTTTTTGCTTTTTCTGGAAGAGGGATTGATGATGGCATAATTGCACTCTTTTCACAGGATTTCAGCTTTCAGAATTTTACACAAAAATATACATTAGAACACATCAAAGTCTACGGTGGGAAACACTTAACGTGAAGTATATCTTTGCACAATAACCAATCACTGTTGAAAGTATAGCAAACATGACCCAGAGGTCAGCTTTAGGCATTTCAACCGAACCTACAACAGCAACCTGAAAGAGATAACCAAACATATGTATAAGAACATTTGCTTCATCATTTAAATGCAACTAAATAGTATTAATGTCAACAAGGTAACTAACCAGTCCAACTACGGCAGATATTAGAAATTTCACCCAATCCATTGGAGTTAAACTTGGATTTTTCTTCTCTGGCTATTAGAAAAAGACAAAAGGTAAAATTATTGTTAGTTCCTCAGCAAATATAACCTCAAATTGGCAAAAGAAATTTGAGACTGGGTGTTGTAGAAGATGAAGAAAACTCACTAGGACAATTTCCATGTCCGCCATTGGGATATTTTTGAAATGCTTCACATATATGCCTCGTTCAGCATTTACTCGAGAACTTGCTCGTCTGCAAAGCAACCATAATCCATTAATCTTCAATCATATTATGAAAAACAGGACGAGATAGCTAGATGACCAATAATGACCAAGAACGGAACAGGGGTGAAAAAGATGCCAAGGATATTCTTTCATTCAAATTGAGTTGGGTGGTTTTCTTAAAAAAAATGTTGTCTTCACCGACAAGAAGTGATCTTGTACTCAACAAAAAACAAAAAACACAGAAGAGATCATAAGGGTAATTAGTTTCGGAAAAAAAAACTATAGATGAATAACGAATTGTACTGCTAAAAGGAATCTATAAACAAACAATGGACAAGAAATATAGCAACTTGTATTGTTCTAAATAACAGGAAATCATAATAGATACCTGTAGACAACAATGATCCTATCAAAGGTTGGCTCTTGAATTGTAATTTTACTCAGCAGATTGCGGAAACTGAAGCAAGGCAAAGGAAAAGCAATTAACCAGATACACTAGTCAATATCCAGATTTAACATCTAACAAGCTGACATTTAGCATCACATTTATACTTGACGCAACTGCAAATAATAATGTGCGTAAGGGACACTCTTGGACATCAAAGAGACATGAAAAATCAAATTTTCAATTCCATCTTAAAAAAAAATTAACTTCGGCAACTTAAAAACAAGCAAAATTCAATGATTGAGTTGTGCCCTACAGAGTTAATATGAATTTTAATCTAAACTATATTATCGAACTTTCTTACTAGAAAATTATGATTAGATGGTAGTGCATGTCAAAAACTCAAGCAGCCAATAGGAGGATGTTTTTTACTAAAATGATCGGAATACTAAGCAAAAACTTGAAAATTAAGAACAAACTGATAGGATCCCAAGAACCATAATACAAAACAAAACCCATAAAAACCTGAGTTCCATATTCTCAAGACGAATGCGTTCAACATATAATTCATCATCTTCTTCTTCAGAGATAATTTCGTCGTCTTTCTTGGGATCCATTTTTTGCCGCGGAGTTGGTTTCCTTGAAAAAACCTTCTCTAACCTACAAGTAAGACTACTTGCTTAGAATTCAAAGTTTTAAGTATGCATTTCAGGGTGGAACAAACGAACATTCTAAGCCTAAAATAGAGGAAACGTTGCCAAAAGTGGATCCTTGAATAGGTAACCATAATTCAGTAACGTATTTGACATTTATGGCTCTGGTTTCAAGCGATATTTTACTACAGAATGTCATCTCACCTGGTCACTCTCAAAATCCATGCCCAGAAATGAGATATGATTACATCCACCTTCTCCATGAAAAAATAATCAGTCGTCTTATCAATGCCAATCCCACGCCGGAAGATTACATACTAAAACAAAGAAGAAAGATAAGTAGGATCCTTGAATCGAGTTTATACTTCAATATATACTGCAAAATAAACCAGATCGGCTCCACCTAATTTAAAACCTACATCTTAATAAACTGATCATCTGTAAAAGGTTAAATTAATGACCATATTGAAGTTACTACCAAAAACGCCTATAATTAAATAACATTGTTCAACGGGAGCTAACATCCATATTTGCACTAGTGGTCGAATATAATATACCCTACATACGATGATTTTTTTTAAATTAAGTGGTAAAAATACCAAACTCTAAAAATCAAAACAAAAAGATGCATTGGAATATTCCTTTGCCAACGTTACATATCCCAAAGATCATAAGCTCAAAACTCATATAGAAGAAACTAACCCCTGACTTCTCAGAGAGAGAGAGAGTAATACCTTATCAGCAAAATCCGGGAGGTTTTCATGAGGATGCACTTCAAAATATTTCTTCAAAACCTTCTTATCAAGCTACATTCAGCAAATATAGCAAAATGAACAAAATGTCTACAGCATAAGCAAAGAAATGATTTCACGACTTGTTTATGTCAGAACAACGTGCTTCAATTCTAATCAAATGCATTACACATGTGCACCTTGGATTCATCCACTGTAATGGGAAGATTGAGGAGGTATTGCCCTGAATGTGCAACATCAAGCTCATCATCGGTGGCGATCTTAAAATTGCTTTTCTCCATAACCTGTATAATAAGATGAACTTACTGGATTAGAGAAAAACATTAACAAGAAGAAACTATGGAGCTCTAGGGCTAACCTTAGTTGTAGAACAATATCGATGTTTCAGTAAATTCAAAGATTACATATTTTATATGGTAACCAGAGATGAATCCAGGAATAAAGTCTTGGGGGGCCGAATTTCACTACTGTTATTTTTCTTATAGTGATTTTCAAATTCAATTCTTTACATAACTCTAGAAATTTGTTGTTATCTCAATTCGTTACATTTTATGAAGATAATTTGCTATGGGATAAACCATAATGATGGATTAACCTTCAACACAATTTTATACATTAGGATTTAAGGTTCCAGATTCTTAACAATTCTTTGTTTGATAAAATGCATCAATCATGGTTGATTTTCTTATAATTTCAAGTTTATATAATTAATAACTGACCATCGATTGTATAACAAATAAACTAGCTAGTAGAAATGCATTATTACATTATTTATAATTTGGGCAATAAACATCCACTATAACGAGTCAAATTCATTTTATAATTGGACTATATACTAATACTATGATATTGTTTGTATATATACACATATATACATACATATAAAGCATAAATATATTTTTTTTAAAATCTTGGGGGTGCCAATGCCCCCCAAAAATAGGCTAAATCCGTCCCTGATGGTAACGGAATGCAAGTGCAAAAGCACAAGTAAAAGGATATATATATATATGTAAGCGTTGAGCATGCTTCTGACTTTCAGAATTCACATAATAGGTTGCCGAGGTCATGCTACCTGAAATAAGTATGTCAAAAAATTCTGTTCAAGGATGTCAATTTCATCTGAAGATAAGTTCTGCTGCTCCAACTTCTGAGTGCCATGAACAGGATCGAAGAGGGAGTACAGTTGCTGAAACAACCACAGCACATAAGTCAAGTGCGAAGTTGAAAAAACACGAAATGGAATACAGATACGAAGAGAAGAATGAAATTACCATGAGATCCTCAAATTGTAACATGTACCAGGCTCGAATTGTGTACTCGACTCTCTTGCATAGTTTCAAAAACTCGGCACGATCAGAACTATGTTCTGCAGAAAGGAGAAAGACACAGATTTTAATAGAATAAATTATTTATTAATAATGAAGAAGAGAATTAGAGAAAAGTAGGTACCGATTAGATTGGCCAAGTGGACGATGAGCTTTGGCTTGAGGATTGGAATGACGGATTCTCGCTCCAGTCTGATCACTTCTTTCTTCTTCTTCTTCTCCTCCACAGTCGGCATCTTCTTCTAATTTTCTCAACAATAACAATAATCCTTCAAACCTATTCAATTTTGATGGATGAATAGATACACAGAGAGTGAAATCTCTATTTTGAAGACAAAAGGAACAGATTCATGGAGGTAGGGTTTCTGATTTTGTAATCACGAAATAATCCCCAAATGTTCAAACAAGAAACACGCCACTATTCTATTCTTAGGGGGAGCGGTTGTTTTTCTTTTAATTTGCAATTAATATTACAGGAGAGATTAATTAATTAATTATTTAATGCTTGAAGCAGTTACAATTTACAACGAACTCAAGCACAAAGTACAGACAATACAAGGGCTTAGAAAAGGTTAGTACCATTTGCGTTGAGAAATGAGAACCCATTAGGTCTCTCTTTAATTATCATTAGATCAAAATTATTTTGATCTTAACCATTAAATATTTTAAATGGCAACCTGTACTGTACAATAGGTTGTTGTACTTTAAACATTTTCAATCTTTAAAAATTTTAAAATACTAAAATTACCGGAACATCCTTCAATTAAAAAAACTTCTAATCACCCTTCATCCCACAACCCACTTTTCTGTCTCTTCCCCATCCCCAATCACCCATTGTACTTATATTCAATTATATATATAATAATTTTGTATTAACCATACTTATATTTATTTATCTTTTAATTTATAATGATCAGAGTACTTTGTTTTGGTTATCATAAAGTGAAATTTACGTATACAAATTTTAGTAATTTTACAGGCTAAATACTCTTTAATCATGTGTTGAACCGTATATTGCTATGTATCAGAAACCCCATGTGTTTAAAGTATTATTTTGAACATGGGTCATGAGTAATATAAGGAATTAAGATTATGGTTAAGATAATATTTCTGGCAAGAATAATCTTATAGATTCATTAGTAAATATCCTTGCCCCTCTCAAGCCGTGTGAAGGCGTTTTCTTGGGCTTTTTGATATTGAACATGAATTAATCAAGATTATTATTTGACGGATTTATTTTCTTGTAAAACTTATTCCGATATAATCTTAAGCCTTATATTATGATTGTACCTGGGTCTAGAATGGTCTCTTCCCCATCCCCAATCACCCATTGTACTTATATTCAATTATATATATAATAATTTTGTATTAACCATACTTATATTTATTTATCTTTTAATTTATAATGATCAGAGTACTTTGTTTTGGTTATCATAAAGTGAAATTTACGTATACAAATTTTAGTAATTTATTTATTCTAATAAATTAAAATTGCTTTAAATTTTATTTTGCTTTAATGTCCGGATTAAATTGATTTATCGTTGAAGTCTTATGACTCAATTGATATTAAATTGGACTTGATAGAATAAATATTTAATAATAATATATGATTTTTCAAAATTTTCACTATTTGCAAAAATAACCCTCTTCTCCCCCACTCCACCCACCCGCCCGCCATCCCCAATTCACCACAGTTTCTCCTCCCCTACACCAGTAGGAATTAAATCTAGTGTTCTTTAATATATCAATAATAGTAGTAAATTCTAAATTATGCATAACAGTTGTTTGATCAAAGCATTTTCAATACCTGAATAACTCCACCTGGTGGAGATAGGTCACGGCCACAACCTCCAGCGATTTGGTGGGGTGGGTGGGGGTGACATGGTGGGTAAAGTTTATTTCGTATTTTTTTTCCTTTTCTTTTTAGGAATATTATAGTATATATAATCCATGGGTGTTTTAGTCTTAAATTTAATATTTTATTAACTTTTAATTCAAGTAGGCATGTAATATTATATCCAAGTGTCACACGTTTAAGTTAGACCTGATGCCAAATACTACAAAGGAGAACTAACCCCAGAAAAACCCTACAATAATTAGTTTTCTTTTTTCTTTCTTTGTTTAAATACCCTAGACTTCACCGACATGTTTTCACGGACCAATAAATGATTACTTGCATTTGCAAATGTGGGTGGGTCCTGCTGGCTCAAGATCCTCTGTACCATTTTTGGTGGTGTACCACTTAACTGTATTACCAGTAAGTGATTGACACATGCATATGTGAGAATTATTTTAATTGACATATGTGCAAGTGTCAATTAATTAATGGTGATACACTTAAGTGGTACACCAAAAGTGGTACAGAGGATCTACACTCAGTTCTGCACTTGTTTCTTCATATCTTCTGTTATTATATCAAAATCAGAAAAGAAAAAACAAAAATAATCTTTGGGTATTAATAGAATAAACAAATCCTCTATGTCAATCTCTCTATATTTTGAATATTAATAAATATTTTGAATATATATTAAAATAAATACAAAAAAAAATTGTTAAAATTTTTGGATATATTTTAATTTAGTAACTTTTATTACAATTTTTCCTTATTGTTTCCAATATTTGGCTGACCGAAACATACACTCGAAACGAAATTTTGATCCATGATTGCCCCGAAACCAAATACCAAAAAAAACTTAATAAGAAATAAATTCTTTACATATTGACCATCTCTCATCTGGTCTGGGCTAGAATTACCCCAAAAATAAATACCAAAAACTTAATAAGAAATAAATTCTCTACATATCAACCTATCTCTCATCCAATCAAAAGCTTGTTCTCATCCAAAAAGGTGTAGGTGGGGACTTCCAGATTGTATGGAGCCGGGCCTTTACGAATTCTCCCAGATATATCATAATGAGAACCATGGCAGGGACAAAACCACCCTCCAAAATCACCAGCATTTGGTAAAGGAATGCAACCCAAATGCGTGCACACTCCAACAACAACAAGCCATTCAGGATTCTTAACCCTTTCCGAGTCCTTTTGTGGGTCACGGAGAGACCCCAATTCAACCCTATTGGCCAACTTCACATCTTCTTCGGTTCTGTGCCTGATGAAAACCGGTTTTCCACGCCATTTCACGGTAACAGTGGTACCCGGTTCAATGCTGGATAGATCAACCTCAAGTGAAGCAAGAGCAAGAACATCTTTACTGGCTGACATGCTGAGAATAAACTTGAGAATCAGGAGGCGGAGAAGTGAAGCGTATACAAATCTCCCTCCAGTCAAGACAAAATACGCAAAAGCCCGTTTACTGGGGTCACCTGGTCGATAACGCTCATGGTTGTGCTCATCGTAAACTATCTTAGAAGTTGGATTCCTCATAGCAGCCACTGTTGGTGGAACTTGTGGGATAGCACCGCTTTTGTTCTTTGGGGATTCGGAGATTGAATCAGAAGCAAAACCTGCAAGAGTCAAATACAATCAAATTCTGAGACAGCTGCCTCAAGCTCTTGATAAAAGGATTATGGAAGTTCATTGTATAATGAATTGGTTCTAAGAAAGATTCGGAACTCAAATGAGATCACAATTTGCAGAAGTTAAATATTGCATGTCGAAGATGTTAAAGAGCTCAATTTCTATATTAGTAGTAGGCTTGGAACTAGAGTCGATGATATTTGACATTAGTTATACACCATCTTCATCTTTGCTACATTTTGTTCATAATTAACTCCTTAGCCGTGATATAACTTCATTTATTTCCTTCCTTATGTGGTGGATGTGGGGGAGCTTAATAATCTTACCTAAATTTCATCTGGTCTGTCACTTATTCACAATTTTATCTCACTTGTGTAAATTTTTAAGTTCACCCAAGATTAGCAAGTGTAGAAACTATGCAGCTTAATGATGACCTGAAGTTTTAGCTTACATCACCAATGTTTTAGATATTCACTTTACCTTATCAAACACCAATGTACAGCTTCGAAGGTGTACACCATAGACAGACCCAGAGAACATGTCCATGTCCATGTCAAGCATTGCCAATTTTTTTGAAGACATACTACTGACTGAGAACATCAAATATATGAATCCAACATTTTGTTTTCAAAACGGAAATAGCTGATCCTGCAATATCATTGTTTAGATATGGCTGGGTTAAATTCTGCATAACATGACAATTTTGAACATTAACGGTCCTTGCCCCTAGTTCATATATATTCATTCCAGACAACGAGGAAAAGCAGAGCAGTCGGTTAACACTTTTTTTTTTTTTTAATAATTTCAGTCGTTTAACACTTGACATGGCAGGTTAAATGAGAAAGATTATTGTCTTGAATCTTGATTGAGTTGAAATTAAAGGCCCATGGATTTGGGTGGAGGGAAAAAAAAAACCCTAACTCGAAGACTACGTATGTGATTTAAAAAAAAAAAAAGGAAACAGAGAGACAGACAGACAGACCTCTCGGGCTCGGGTGCGGCGAAGCAAATGGAAAGGAATGGGCAAGGTTGGTGTCGTATTCTCCACCGCCAAAGCAGAAAGCTGTGGTAGTAGCTGCGGCAGCGTGGGTGGGCATCCCTCCCCAGGGACAATACGACGAGAACCTCCGAACAAGACCCATTCTCAACATCTTTTCCACTTATTAATTAAATAAATAAATCAAATGCTTCAAATCGAATACTTGCTTACAATGTAAGGTGGTGTGGCGTAGTCACTGTAGTGTTGTGATTCTCTCAAGTCTTCTTCTTTGTTCTAACCGAAGCGTGAATCTCACTTTTTGACCCTTTTGTGATCTAATTTTATTATTTTCGTTTTTTTTTTTTTTTATTTTGTATTTCTTATCATTATAGTGATTCACATTAAATTTTTTTATCAATGTAGCGTAGCACATTCGTTCTTCTTAAATTTAGTGTAACACAATTGGTTCCTCTTAAATCCAAAATATATCTTAAAATAAAGGCAAATTTTCATTTTTGTCCATATAAAGTAATTGCGTTTCAAAATTGATTATTTATTGTAGTACATCAACAATATACATCATTTATTGTATCGTCGTCATCAATTTATGTCATATTTGATCGTAAAAATAATTATCTTTCAGTAATCATCAATTTATGACTGAAAATTTTAATTTTAGCCAAAAAAATATCATTGGTCGAGTGATACTTAAAATTTGAGAATTTCATATCATGACTACAAAATTTGCAAGTCAAAATCACGTGATAGGACTATAACTTTAATTTTAATTTATATTAGAATTGTACAGTGAAATTTGTATAAATTTGAGGTAAATGTGATGTAAATTTAACCTATTCATTTCTTTATAAATAAAAATAGGTATCTTCGATATATGGGGGAACGAACTTTAACAATTTTTATCAAAAATTGAAGTTATAGACTTATCATATGACTTGAACTTGTAAATTTTGGAATAAGATATTCTTAATTTTTAATTGTTACTCGACAAATGATATTTTTTACTAAAATCAAAAGTTTCAGTCAGATTGAACATAAATTGGTGATTTTTGGCGTTAATTAAAAAAATTTGGTGATAAAGACTGAAATTGATGATGATAACACAATAACGGACGTATATTGTCGAAGTAACGCAATAAAGGGCCAATTTTGAGATACAGTCATTTTAGAGGGTAAAAAATAAAAAATTCCTTCTAATATGGATGTATTTTGGATTTAAGATAGATCAATGTGTTACACCATATTGATAAAATGGACGAATTTGCTACGAAAAATTTAAGAGGGACAAATGTGTTATATTACATTGATAAGAGAGACTAATATGATACATTATAATAATAAGAGGACGCATATATCACGAAAATTTTAAGAGGAATAAAAGTGATAAAGTCATTCCATAAAAGGAGCTAAAGTACGATTCACTCTCAAGGGAAACTACAATTATGAAAGCCTATAATTATCAATTGTTGCGACTTTTTCACTTAAAATACTTTTTTTTCTTTTTCCTTTTTAACTTGATAGTTTGGGCTTAGTACTAACACCACTTTTTATATAGGGGACTTATTTTTTTTTTAAGTAACACAAGTATATAATAATTAGTCAGAAAACTCAAAATTTATAATATTCAAAATAGATAAAGATAAAACATTGAACGCATATTAGACGGATGTTGAAGGTTTAGAATGTGTAAACTAAGACTGTTTACATATGCAGGAGGTGCATTTCCGTATGACCATGAAATAGTTCAATTAAATTACATTTCCCATTGGCACACCGGCGGAGCTACAGCCATGCTAGGGGGTGCATGACCCCCCCCCAAAAAAAAATTTTTTTTTAGTGCTATCAAGTTTAATTGTTAGATTTGTTTTATTCAAAATTGATATAATACTAAGATTGTTTAAGTTTATTGTTAAATGGACCCCACTAATTAACCATTAAATTCTATAGTAAATGGTCTAATTTAAGAAGTGATATTCATTAATTTTTATTCAAGTAGAAAATATTTAAGTAATGTTTTTTTATCACATTACTTTTCTAATTGAACAAAATTATTATCATAATTTATTTGTTTGTATGAAATATTTAACAATATCAAAGATCATTCGATAACTATGTACATAAGGATTATGCATTTGATATTGCTTAGAATATTTAAATAGTGAAACAATTTTTACGGGTCAAAATTTACATATATATTTATGTTAAAGTATAAATTATTTTTATTCAAGTACAAACAAATTACAAGGAAAAATAACTACCATATAACTAGTATTTAAACTAGAAGAAAACCCATATTAGAAGGAGTTGATCTCAGGACATCTTAGTCTTAGTACCTTACCAACGGACTACGACCTCATTGACTCTATACATTTCTATTGTAAACAAGATCATCTTTTTTTTTTTTGGTCAACTCATTGTGACCCCGGTGAAATAATTGTCTGGCTACGCCACTGCCATGGCAGGCACGCATTTTCCTTGAATGATTAGATTCAAAACTAATAACCAAAAAGAAAAAATACTTCCTCCATTCCATTTACTTTACTCCATTTGTTACAATACACAGTCAAATTTTTTCAATATTTTAAATGACTTATTACATTTTTTTTTGAGATCGTAAATATAGTTTTATTACATTAAATTATGTGTATTAAATCTTTTAAATATTAATATACACGGTGAGATATTATTAATTAATTAGTAAAATATATTAATTAAATTATTTATTATAATTTTTATAAATTTAGTCAAATTGACCGTATCAATGGAGCAAAATAAATAGGATGGATGAAATATTAGATTCAAAACCGTACATTGAAAGCTAGGATATGAATTCACTATTTTCAACCATGAGTGAGTTAGTGACTTGATAATGAAAATAAAACGTTGAATCAGTTAATGACTGACGCAGCAACAACCTTTCTCTCTATTTGTCAAACTAATCAAGACATAATTTTTCAGTTTTATATGAACAGAAGTTTTGACTTCACTTGTGGATAGAAGATTTGAGGTTGAGGAGGGTTTGGAGGAATTTCAAATGTCCAATATTCCGTGGATGATTGAAATTATTGCATAAATTCATCCACAATCAAAGCGATTCAAACAAGAGTGTTGGATTTGTTACTACGGATTTGAAATTCACAGCTCATAATCCATCAATCCAAAGGCACTCTAAAAGAAAACGCCCTTGTGAGAAAATAATCTCCTGAATTTCTCTAAAAGAAAACACAAATTTCTAACGAACAAGAAAAGTTGCATGACATTTGACTTCTAAGAATATTAGAACAAATTATGCTACTGCTTATAGGACAATGATATATCCCATGTTAAATACTCATAATGTTGCCTAAAATGTGTACATGTGACCAGCTATACCAATTCTTTTATCATCTAGAGAGTCGCAGCATCTGATAATTGTCAGGATGTGCTTGATTATGTTCCACATAAGCAGCTTCTGTGCCAGAAGCAGCAACTGCTTCAGCTGAAGAAGCCCACTGTGTTGTTCCATATATTGTTGTTGAACTTGAACCCAGCACTGGCACCCGAGCACATGCTTCAAAACTACCATCAATCTGAACATTACCATACGACATATAATTAGCACTTGTCACCTGATTTGGATCCCGAGCCTCCTGACAAGCAACTCCTGCCCAGTAGGCAGCTGCACCCAGAGAGGGATGTGGTGGATGGGCAAATCCATGTGAAGATTCATAGTTCTGTAGTGGCAAATTAGTATGAGTTGAAATGGAAGCATGACTGGATGGAATAGTTGCATCGTTATAGGAGCCAGATTGTATCATATTATCACAGCGTAAGCTCCTCACCAGCTCAGACACACAAGTTTCAACTGCCTCTTGACGAGAATTAGGAACATTTTCAGAACCAATACCAGTGCTTACCTTGGAGATACCATGAGAATCACGATGATCTTGTTTTGGACTTTCATAATAGTTTATAGATGCAGAAGATGAAGAAGCCAAATGCATGGCTCCATGTAAAGCAATTGGATTTTTTTGCAATGAGGTGAGTGAAGACTCTGTATGTGCCAAATTATGGCTTCCGTACTCTGCAATGACTGATTGTGGACCATTTCCTCTTTCATCACTCTCCATAACAACAGAGTGGGAAGGAACTTGTCTAACAGACTCAGAAACGTATGCGTGTCTCCTGTCCTCAGAAGCCATAGCAACCCAATAAGCAGCAGTGTGGTGTGTTCTTCCTGGCAGTAATGCAGCCCTACCATGAGCATGCCTGAAGCCAAGACAATTGGGGCAGAAGGGGAGCATCATCAAGCAATAAACGAATCACAATATGCATGAATAGTTCACAAAGCTGGATAACTCTCACAAATTCAAAGGCATCACACAATCTTTACCAAGAACCTCAACCTGGTCTTGTTTGAGGGGGATTATTATTTTCAACCGAACTACGAGAATATCACTACTACTAGAATAAATCAATAAATTATTAGTATCTTATGTAAATTGTATTTAAAGGTCATGGATTGTTTGGGGTATTTACATGTCTAGTGGCGAGTAAAGAGATAATCCAGAGGTAGAGAAACAATATTGACACACAAGGATAATATGCACCGTTGAGCTGGCAATGACTATTACCGAAGCCCAGTTGCCAATATCATGCAAGAAAATTTTATAGTTTATATATGGAAAGTAGATATTTGAGATAGTGAAGGCGACTCCCGAAACGGTCACTTTCATCCTGATATAAATCTATAAGTAGAGATTTTGGCAGTTCAATATTGCCAAGACATTCAAGTTGTCAAAATACTTCTGATGAAGGAAGACAATAGAATTACCTGTCACGTGCTTGCTGGTAAAACAGAGTTGGGTGCTCAGGATCTGTTGGAATATAAGGATCGATACCCATTGGGGCCAGAGGCAGGACATGATCTGATTGTGTGTATGGGTGTGCTCTTAGGGCATGAGGTGCATACATGAAAGGACTAATAGTGAGACTTTGCTGGCCATGTTGGCTATCAGAAACTAATGAAAGAGGAGCATGCTGCAGTTTAGCTGAATGTTGATCATATGAAGAAAGTCCAATATTTGGCAGGATGTTAGAAACTACATGGGGTTGTAATGGTAATGGAGTAAACATCGCTACCAGGTTATTTACCTAAAACACCAGTACCTAAATAATCAGCCAACATCAAAAGATATTAAATGTGTGTCCACAAAAAGTTTTTAGATATCTTACTTGTTCATTACTCAATTCTTGTCTAAATTTACGACCTCCACGATAGTTATCTATTATAGCATGCTTGAAGACACTCTCGGGCAGAGGTAAGCAGTCCTTAAAAATATCAAATTTCACCTACAAGTTGCATCGATCATCGGTTTAAAATTATTTTTGCATGAAAAAAAAAAAAAAGTGAACACTAAGATTGTAAATGGCCACAACACTAAAGTCAATGTAATCCCCGATATAAAATTGATGGACTAATATAGTGCAGAAGTTAGACTTTGAGCCTTAAGTTCCTCATAGTTTGACTATCATATAGCCCGTGAAGAAGCAACATGATAATAGAGGGTTCAATCAGATTGGTGCAATAATGGCAATAGTATGCAACTCAAAACGAAATGAAGTCAAAAAAGGTAATGCACGCAGTCCAACCACGAAATGCAGTAGCATTCATCATTGGACATAGATAGTATTGAACATCAAGGCAGGTGCATCTTAATGGGAATGAAGAGAAATGTTTGACCTCCCATGTTAAGTCTCGTGAATACTGTATTGTAATCAACTTTTGGAAACTTATTCATCACAAGGCAAATACAGTGGTTTATATATGTTCTGCATCCAAAATAATTTTGTACTTTAAGTTCAATTCCTCATAATTCCAAAAGTTTTTTTAGTTTCAACTTTATGCATGGAAAAATAATGTTGTACTTAAGTTCAATTCCTTCAGAGGTGAAGAAGTGGTGGACATTTTCAAACCATAAAATTAGAATTGCAATGCTATTACAGAGGTTTTCATATGAACACTGGTAAAGCGATAAAGGTTCTACCTGAAAATGAAAAAAATACAAAGAAAAAGTTCAAAAAGGGCAATATCTTGCTTGAAATAAAACCAGAGATATTGGTGTACAAGAATTACCTGTGCAGGGAATTTCCCTCCAAAAGCAGATGGCTCGATTCCTATCTCTCCCTGAGTAGATGAGGTATAAACACCATAGAGAAGTTTTAAGTCAAAGTCAAACAAAAAAAGTTTTGTTTGCAGTTTGATTTTTTTTACCACATCCAGTCGACCTGCAGGTAACCCAAATACCCTATATTTGTAGCAATCAAGTTTAGTCTTCCCATTGCACATGAATATATACCCTGAAAAAGGATCTGTCCAGACCATTATCTTTTTTTGCTGAGTATGAACTTCAGGAAGGAATCTTGCTCTTCCACTTTTGATCGTAAAAATACCAATATTAAGCAATGGTTGGATAGAAATGAGAATCTGAGAGAAACAACAAAGCCTTACTATGCATACAATTCTGGTTCTTTAACTCTTCTATTTCAGGCCTTCTGCTGCTTATACTCTCCTCACGGCATTTTTCTGGAGGAAATTTCGAGGAAAAAAATATCTCGACTAAAAATCATATAGGAAAGACATCAATATTACTAAGAAAAATAAGATGAGAAAATAGAACACTTTAACAAATCCCTGGAATAAAGTAGAAAAATCCAGAATTTGACAGTACGACTCTCCCTATCCATGCAAAATGAATCGAGTGTAGTTTCAAGGTTCAGAGATTTTTCTAATATAAAAATCTGATGGACTCGTAAGCAGGAAATCCTCATCATGATGCCACATTCAACCATAAGATGTCAGGAAATGAAGATCAACAGGATACACTTATCTCGTGCGACAAAATAATTTGTAAGATCTTACTACAATAAGTCCATATACTATTATCATGAACACACATGGTTTTCCTCTGATACTACAAAATTCAACAAAATAATTTGTAAGATCTAACTACAATATAACCATATGCTTTTATCATGAACACACATGTACTGTGAATGCAGTAACACTTGGTTTTCTTCTGATGATATAAAGTTCAATGGTTCTAGGTTTCTAGCTGGGACTGCATAAGCTCATTACCTGTATATTGTTCATCATTCATATGTGTAATATAGAGCTTTGTCATATGTAATTTAATTAACATTTACATTTTGATTCTTTCAGAAAAGAAAATAGAAAGACAGTAAAATAGAAGAATAAGGTAAGTTCATAAATACAGCCATACACATGAACTAATCATTTGAATGGCTAATTATACTTTCACAGCATGAACTGACAATGAACATATGGATTAGCTGCATAATTCGTCATTTCACAATTCCCAACATAGTGCAACAAGAATAAAGAATGTTAAGAAAAATAATTTCACAATTTTCCATAAAATCAATTATATATTCAGACATCTTTCCATCGTATCAAGTTATCAAACATATGCAGTTTTACAAAGTTGAATATAAATCTGAAAGAAAAACCCTAATCGTACAAACAATGACTAGAGAACGAAAAGTTAAATAGTAAAAAATTCTTCAGTAAAAATCAAAACCAAAAGTGCAGACATTAATCGATAAATTGCAATTTATGCACCAAATAATTGATTAATTGCCAATCAGTGAGTGAAACACTTACACTGCTAGAGAGTGAGATGGAGATGTGTAAAGGTTTGATGATGAAATATTGAAATGAGTAGAAGTTGGCACCACCCTTTCTCTATAATTTTGATAAAAGGATAAATTAGAAATACCCGGAAATAACTAATTACAAAAAAAACATCGTCACCTTTATCTTTTTATATTGACATTGTCACGTATTAGGTATTATAGAAATTTCTCGATTTGTCTAATTCTTATAATTAACTCATTGTCCCTTAAATATTTTAATTTATTTTTGAGTGTTATTTGTAATATCTCATAAATGTTAAAGCTTGGGTAATAATTGTTATATCTTATAAATTATAAAAATGATAATTATATATTTACTATTAAAATAATTGATAAAATTTATAATTACCCTTGAGTTTTGATAAATATTGCAAAAAAAAAATATACTTACATATTTATTAACAATCTAAATTGTATGACAATAAATTAAATAGAAATTTAATAATAATGTTTTATAAATCTGAACAAATTGTTTATACATATAGTTAAATGAATTTATTTTCTAAATTAGTAAATCTAATAAATTATATATATATATATATATATATATATATATATATATATATATTATAAATCAAATATTCCAATTTGATAAAGGTTTATATTGTATAATAAATTCATATTTATTAATGCAATAAAAATATTTTTTATTTCATTAATGAAAATATAATTTATATTAATAGATATTATTAGTATATATAAATTAAATTAATAATAAATATGTAAAAAATGTAATATTTATTGAAATTTATTGGCATTTGTAAATTATATCAATTATGTTGGTAGTAAATATATGATTATAATTTTTATAATTTACAATTCTAATAATTAGCACCCAAAAATTTTATAAAATATTATAAACAATACAAATAACTCCAAAGAGCAAAATTAAAATATTTTAGGGACAAATAGTTAATTGTAAGAAGATGACAAACCTGAAAAGAGTTTTTGTAATTAGGCATTACTTCATGGGATATTTGTATTTTACCCTAATTAAAATCACTGACTACAGTAAACCTATCTTTCCCATTGTATAAGTTGGACTATTGCGCAAAAAATTAAATTAATGCAATCTTATTTTTTATAATATAAATACGCAATAATTAATAAATCATAAATAGGAATGTGCTCCCTCCGTCCTTTTATTTTGCTCATGATTTCTCTTTTGGAATGTCTCAAAATAAAACTCAGTTTTCTAAAATAGATTTATTTTTTCCAAAAGTACCCTGCAACATAAAGTAATTATTTGGCACCATTAATAATCTACCACAACTTTTTTAGGGCAAAAGTGTAAAAATGCCTAAAATACTTACTTTTTCAACTATTTCTTAAAGCTTCGCGCCGAGACCCAAAGGAGAAAAAAAAAAAGGACGGATGGAATAATATACAATTAATTGAGAATTCCATGTTTTTAGTAAAATGAGTGTTTTGCATCTACTTCGTTGTGTCACATGAGTGATGCTTCAAACGAAATTTACTTGATATCAACTTGAGAAAAAAAATTGAGTTTGATTTGTTATAAACATCAAGCAACTTCGAATAATAATTTTCATTTGATCATTTTGAAGTATGGTTCGACCCCATAAGTAAAGAAAGTGATATTATTGTTCAAAATTTTCTAGCATTATATAACAATTCAAGCGTAAAAAAGTATGTAATAGTCAAAGTTCGCTTTAATTTGCATTTTGTTTATTTTTAAATATTTGTTTTTCATCTGTGCATAGCCCGGAGAATACGCTAGCTTATTCAATTTTATGGCACAAATTATGATTAACTTTTTAATTGTTTCTTTTTTTTTTTTGTGTGTGAGTATGGATTTACTCATATGCTTTAAGAGTAATTTTAAAAAACACTTATTTTATTAAATAATATGAAAATTCAATGACATGATGGAGTAATATTGGTTTTTTTTTTTTTAAGTAAGTTGTGCATAGCACATGTTTATGCTAGTAATATATATGTAAAAAAGTCAAATTATTCGAGTTTGATTCGTGTTCGACTCAGTTAATCGTTTAAACAATCAAATCGAACTCGAACATAATTTCAAACTTTATATATAATTAAATTCAAACTTGAACATGAGTTATCCAATAGTGTTCGAGTGAATAAAAGTTCAAATTCTTCACCCAAGGTCGACCTCAAGGGCCTAATTATAATCAAACATTGTGGACGTGTCATGAAAAAAAAGGTTCTATGAACAATTTTTTATTGCTTTTTATAAATAAGATCTAAGTAATGTTAATATTTGTTTTTCTAATTCATGTATAAAATGATTGTGCACTTAATTTCGATTTTGACACAGTCTCAATTATATTTTCATTAATAGTAATAAAGGAAATTTCTTTCAATATAGATAACCTACAATTAAATTGAACAAGCAATTACTATTTAAATACTATTTTGTCTTTTTGCTTCTAAATCATTAAGTTATTTAATGATTGGTATGATGACGTTTTAACCTTTTTTCAGACGGAAAAATCATTTAAAAAATGATATGGTTCTCAAAAGTCCAGCTTGATATTGAAAATTTTAAAACCGCATTAATTTGTATGATACAAACTTTAAAAAAAACCGTAAAATCTTATCATGTACACCCATAATAAATGTTAATCAATTTATTTGCTATTTGAAGTATGAACCATACCAGCTCCTTACATTTTAATCTATAGTTTTTTTTTTTATTTTTTTATTTTTTATGGATCAAATCCATCAAATGTCTAATTTATTCGAAAGTCACACTTAATTAAACGAGGCTTTGAATGAATAAGTAAAAAATATCAATCATGATAAATTAAAACCAAATGCTTGAAATAAGCGATTAAATTTCATAGAAAGACAAATGACGTGTTTGAGAGAGTTGTAGAGGTTTGTGAAATATTTTCGATTTGCGTAATGTTGTTTGTTTAAGTTTTAGAATAACCATCTGGAAATGTTGTCGGTGTCTGTTTTTTTTTTTTTTTTTTTTTATGTCAAGTCACGTTTGTTATATGAGATAAATTGGGAAAATTGCTTTTTTGGTACCATAGGATAGGCTGACTTGCACTTTTGGTACCATTGGATATGAAAATGCAAATTTGGTACCATATGATAGGTTTTCATTGCAATTTTGGTACCAAGCCCAATTTTTCTAAAAAGTTAATGACAATTTACCCCCTACTAAATGCATAATGTTCAATTTAACCCCTCGTGGTTTAAAAAAGAGCATTTTACCCCTTGAAATTTTGTAAAAATTTCACATTGCCTCCATGATATTTTTATCGGCGGCACTTAATCCACTTTTATTATGATAATGTGATTTTTTACCCGTTGTGTTATGATAAATGTGGCAATTTATCCCTCTATGTTAAATAAAATAGTTTGCATGCATACTCTCAATTTTGGCAAGTGAGTTACAATCTCCGGCTGAAGGGGGTAAATTGCTTCATTAAAATTTTATAGGGGGTAAATTGATTTTTTTCAAATTATAGAGGGATAATTTGAACATTATGCATTTCATAGGGGGTAAATTGCCATTAACTTAGTAGAAAAATTTGGTTTGGTACCAAAATTGCAATGAAAACATATCCTATGGTACCAAATTTGCATTTTCGTATCCAATGGCACCAAAAGTGCAAGTCAACCTATCATATGGTACCAAAAAAGCAATTTTCCCGAGATAAATTGTATAACATATACATATTTAGAGTATATGTAGATTTTTTTTAGAGATAAATAAATTCTTATTTTTTTTATTTTTGAAAGAGTAGAAAAATAAGAGAAAATCAATTCACTTTAGAAAGTAAAAAACATGTTTGTCTCACTCTTCCCAAACACAAAATAATTTTGGAAAATGCGAGACAAACAAACCCAAATATAATCACATTTAAATTATATTGTTAAGTGAAAATTAAGTTATGAAAAAAAGGAATATGAACTAAATTCTTAATTTATATCATGTTAAATATACGAAAAAAATTATTAATTTTAATAACATAAATAATAAAATTAAAATTTGAATTTAAATCTTTAACAAATCTAATTAGTCTAAATTCATGTTTGATACATGCACTTGAGCTTTAATTAGTTAAAAAATGCAATCTATTAAATAATATTAAAATTTAATCTAAATTAGAATCTCATTGACTAAAAATCGATAGCATATTTCCAACACAAACAAGGAAAATTCTTATCCAAGTCTGGCTTGGCCAAACCCATCCAACCACCAAGCAAGTGTATTGCACTTGTCTTGTGATTGGTCACTCTCCTGGGAGTTACATCAAATCCCAAAGCAAGTGTACACTTGCCATGTAGTTGCTTTGGGTTCGACCAAACCCGATTTGGGTAAGAATTTCCCGTCAAATAAAGTCAAACAAATTCATTCAATTGCTTGTTTGACTCTCCAAAATTATCTCGTGTTTGGAGAAAAGAAAACCAAAAAAACATATAATCTATTTTATGAAAAAAACTTTAATTTTTTCAAACTACTATCAAAAAAGCAAAAAAAACTTTTTTTTATCTATAAAAAAACTTATATAAACTTCTCTTCGTTCGATATAAAGTAACTCATTTATTAATGTTATACAATTTATCACATAGATTTAAATATAATTTGACATAAAATCTTATAAATGTTATATTTACCACCTAACTCTTCCAAAAAAATATACAACTACTTTATTTTCTAATTCATGATTTAAAAATTTAAATATCAATATTACACAAATCAAATTTATTTTCCCAAACTACTCTGCAGACACGAAACATACAGACTGAATTACATCTGGTTTCCAGCTGTTATAAATTAAATAAAACCCAACCTCACACACCCACCAATTCAATTCACCGAACAGAAGAAACAAAATTGAAAACATTTCAAAACTCTTTTCAGCTTCCCTCCCTTCTTCCTCCTCAAAACCCACGCCCAACACACCACACCTTACCTTTTTTTCTCTTTTTCCGTTTCTGTGTCCCCTTTCATTTCATCTGAAGAGCTACTGATTGCAATGGTAGCACTCGCACCCGAGAATAGCTCTGGGTATCTGTTGCGGAGGACAAGTGCCCGCTTAAATCAGGCACAGACCACCACCACCACCACCACCACCACACCATCCGGGTCAAGCAAAACGGGTCGGGCTAATGAGGCATGTAAGCTTGACGACGACTCGCCCACGCGCAATGGGCTGGCTCAGATTCACGTTGCCTGCTCTAAGAAGAGGGTCGCTTCCGGGTCAAGCGAAACGGGTCGGGCTAACGAGGCATGTAAGCTTGACGACGACTCGCCCACGCGCAATGGGCTGGTTCAGATTCACGTCGCCTGCACTAAGAAGAGGGCCTCTTCCAGGTCAAGCGAAACTGGTCGGGAGAAAAAGGCATGCAAGCTCGATCAGTCGCCCAAGCCCAACGGAGCCGCCCAGATCTTCGTCCCTAACGACGTCGCAGCAGCTTCTGGAACCAATGTTCATGCTTTGGTGACTGAGACACTCCGAACATTTAATAAACACTACCTACATTTCATTCAGGTGCGACTATGTTTGTAGTGGGTGAAATAGTATGTTTGTTTTTCTTCATTTCTATTCCATGGAATCTTTTACTATGTTTAAATAGTTCAAATTATTGATGTTGTTTTTTTTTTTGTGTAGGAAGAAGAGAAGAGATGTGCAGGTCAAGAAGCTGAGAATAACACTAACTCTAAGGTTCGTGGAACTAAGAAAAAAACTAAATCCAAGGTTCGCATATTTCCTGTTTCCAACCTCTTTCTGTGAGGGTTTCTTTAAGTACCAACACTGGGTTATTTTAATTTTATAGGCAAATTCATTTACTATTATTATGTTAGACAGCAGTCGTAACTTACGAGTTTAATATGTGCAGAAAAAGGGAACTTCTGAGGATCATGCTAAAAGGTCTTCAAAGCGACCTGATCTGAAGGCGATTACAGAGGCATGTCCATTTTTTACACCATAACATGTTAATAATCTTCTTTGATGATGACTAATGTTGGGAATTGTTTAGTTTATGGGCTTAAAGATGATATTCAATTTTTGGACTAAATTAGGAGTTTGTGCCTTTTTATCAACAATTAATGTTTGCTTATTGCTGTATTTGTAGTCTTAATCCCTTGTTTTTTGGAACAGTTGGTAGTAATCTGAACAAGTTTTAATTTAAAAAGTTTGAAAAGCAATTTCTCATGTAGGACTGTCAATCGGGTCTTGTGAGCCGGGCTTTAAATAGCTGGAACTCAAATATTGTCGAGCTTCATGCTTAAACTCGGCTCATAAATTTTCTAATTTCTATGTCTCAAACTCGGCCCATGTAATTTTTCGGGTGCCGGGTCTGAATTGGGCTTATATCAGGTTTGTTAATATAGGCAAAAATAGCTTGACATATAAAATATTTAGATTACCGAAACACATATGAATAGATTACCTTTACTTAATACAAATATATATCATTAAATAATATTTTAACTTAAAGATTGAGTTATTTGCCCACATTTTTTAAGATGAGTTTGATACATTCGAACATGCAGTAGAGTTTTAAAGTCTCAAGACTCCAATTTATTTACCTTTTGTGTTAACTTTTATCTTTTCTCTCTTTTTTTTTTTAAATTCCTTGATTAAACTTTTTTCCTTTGGGTTTTGACCTTCAGTACTTAATTGATATACTAACATATATGTGAGTTGACATTATAACATTTTGTAAAGTTTACTTGTAACAGTAATTAGTAACTACAGCTACAATACAAATAATTAATCATAATATTAAAACTATTATATATTCGGGCTGAGCCGTGTTAGGCTCAAGCTCAGCTCATAAATTGATCGGGTTTAATATAATGGCTGCTCAAACTCGACTTGGCTCACAAATATCCGGATTCGAGCCAATTTTAATCGGATCGAGCCATCGGGCTTCGGGTAGGCCTGGCTCAATTAACAGTCATGTACAGTGACAATTTAAGAAAATGAAGTTTCTTCATAGAAAGCATGAAGCACTTGGTATGCTTTGGGAAATTTTACACAATTTCTTCAGTCTATTTGGTTTGCAAGTGTAAATCATGATCAAAGCTCTGTAATTTCTTCGCAAATGCAACATCACTCAACCCTCATCTAATATATCCATTCTTTAACATATATATACTGATTTAACTCAAGTATAGTATGTTCAGAATTAAGGACAGTAATACTATAAGTATGGGTAAATGATGGTTATGCCATATATTCCGAGCTAGAACTCCTTTTACATGGTCTGACCAAGTATTACAGGATGCCGTGTGTTACAAGCTATAGTGCTAATTTCGTGCTAGCCTATCCGTATACATTACTGTCTTGAAGTGCATGTCCTGACATTAAAAGTCCTTACTATTTATGAGTGTACTGGTGTGCTAGGTGAACCCTCCACACTAGAGTATTTCTTGGCCCAGGGCCAAAGCCTTGCTACAGGCCCAAGTTATGCTCAGAGTGGTCGTGATCGAAAATCTGTTCTTGAGACGTACTAGATCTTTTGCTCGGAATTTGCCATCGGAATCAATCTCGAGCTGAGGGCTATTTCCTATCTTGGAGTATATGAAATATCCCTCATCATATACTCGTAAATGTTCCAAGTCAAAACTAAATCATACAGTGGTGTCCCGATCTTGATGTTATTGTTATCCTTTGTTGATAAGATATAACTATAACTTCATAACCCTTTCTTTTCCTTAATGTATTGGCAGATGATAAAGGCCAAAACAACGTTATACCCCGAGAAGAGAATTGGCCACATTCCAGGTTGGTAGCTATGTGAAGTGAATTTGTATCTTTTAAGTTCTCTGCTTTTTAAACTTGGGTTTCAAAACATATGTGAGGCTGTTTTTCCTTAACGAGATTACAATCCTTTTGATAAGAGAAATGTTGATTAACATGTGGTACTTAATTCTGCAAATGTCTCTTCTGATTGGGAATATGCCCAGTCATCCTATTTAAACTGCCATGCATTGTTCTCTTTAAGATTTCATATATAAGAATTCAAGCCTACAGTAACCTTGGTAAGAGACTTCATCTATTAGAAGTCAGTGAAGGGACTCTTAATCTCAATATCTTTCCTTAATCTTACACTTTTGGAAGACAATAGCAGCCACAAAGCCCTTCTCTATTTTATTTATATTGAGCACACTGAGGAGGCTTCCCCCACTCTTCTTTCTTAGGGACTTAGACATTCTCTGCATTTTATTATTACGTATTTTAATAGCAGGATTGTTTTTTGGTTTCCCAAGGGTTTAATACCTTTCTAGGCGCTTCGAGCATATAATAATAGCAGGATTATTTAACTATGTTTTATTCTTATCATTATGCTTCATGACATTATCTCTTGACTTAGAATTATAAAGCAAAATGTATAGAAAAGTTTTGCATGCCATGGAAAAGCCCTAATTAATAAAATTAAAAGCGTGGTCGTGGTGTGAGCTTCTTAGCTTTATGTTCTCTTGACATTTTTGGTTTTTCCTGAATATACTAACATTGTGTAACTGGATAGGATATAATAGTTTTATTATATAAATTTTGATGATGGCAGGTATTGATGTTGGTCATCAATTTTTTTCACGAGCTGAGATGGTCGTGGTAGGATTTCACCATCACTGGCTGAATGGCATAAATTTTATTGGGGAAACGAAATCAAAGAAAGCATTGGTAATTTTTTTATGTTCACTTATTAGTATTTTCATGTTGGATTCATCTTGAAAGATGACACTCTCTTAGAATAATGGAATCTCTTGCAAGGTCATTGATCATTAATAATGTTGGTGTCTTCCACCCACATTTACTCAATGGAATTAATTTAATTTGGCAAACTGCCATGAGATCTACCTAGGGCCCCCAGCTTGGAGGGGCCTCAAAATTTATATTTGGGTCCCTTAGGAATATTAAAAAATTAAATATTTATAGTTTTATTAATTTTATAAGCACAACATATATATTGTCTCACTTGGTTAGACTTTCTCTTCATAACTTCAAGGTCTAGTGTTCAAATTCCAATAATCACTATTTATTCATATATTTTGATTGTTCTATATGTTCTTTAACTTTTTTTCCCCTTATTAGTTGTTTATCTTTTTTCTTTCCCTTTCGTAGTAATTATTCTTTTAATCTCTTTCATTTCTTAATGATTTTTTTGTCATAATTTTTCTTTACAAGTACTTTTAAAAATATTATTTCTTAATAATTATAAAAAGAATATGGGTTTTTTCTTTATAATACAAATTTTCTGCTTATTACTTTCTTTACTTAGTACATAGCAAAAGAGAATATTGCCCCCAATAAAGTCGGTCTAGCTCCATCACTGTTTATGTATGTATGTGTATTTTTTTTGTTTTATAGTGTAACTTCTTCTATATGTGATGATATATAATTAATAGAGTTAAGAATATAAACTACTGAAATAGAGTCGAGCAATAAATTATAATATCTGTAAAAGAATGAAATAGAGCCAAGGATGTATATATACATTTGTAAAATTTTCTTCAACTGAAATAATATTTTTTCATAAAAGGAAAAATTATAAAACCACAATTGAATCTTTTAAAAATTGCGTGGATTTGTTATTTAATTATATTTCTAAAACATAATAAGTTATTATTTAATTAGTATTTTTGCATTTAAAAGATAAATTGATTATATCTTTTTTATAACGAAGGGGCCCCCAATTTGGAATTCGCTTAGGGTCCCCGTGTGTCTAGGGTCGGCCCTCGTTGAAAGGGGACATTCCTCCTAGAAAATGATTCAATGTTTTGCTAGGCCATTGACCATGTGTGGATGTTTATACTCAAGCAATTTCTAAGTATCTTATAATTTAGTTGATGGGCATTTTCCGACCAATATATGTTTTTTTTTATGCTATTCTTGAGACTATCTAATAATTGATTTTTTCTTGATTTATTCAGTTTTGAAGTGCTATTTGCTCATTTGTTTTTTTGGGTATTTTCCTAAATCTTGATGCTAAGTACAACTAATACTTGCCCTCTCTCTGACACACTTACATACTCAAACAAAGATATCCTTATAACGGTTTGAAAGTTTTGAAGGTTCACATGCACTATCCTTGCTTGAAGTCTTGCAGTTCAATTTAGGGCAGATTAAAAATAGAGCCCAAGGCTTCTCAATGCATCTTTTTATCTTGTTTCCTCTTTGATTTCTTGCAGGGCTTGAATGGCTACAAATTTCCTATTACTGTATCCATCGTCTTGTCTGGCCAATATGAAGATGACCTCGACAATTGTGAAGAAATTGTTTACACTGGCCAAGGTGGGAACAATTTGCTGGGTAACAAACGCCAAATCAAGGATCAGGTGATGAGTCGGGGCAATTTAGGCCTAAAGGTATATTTTACTTATATGTCTTATGGTTATTTGTCTATCTTATGGTTACCGTCAATATTTTTGGCATACTAATCTTTCAATGGGCGAAATTTAAGTCTGCTTGTGATACTATTGGTTCAATTCATCTTATTTTCTAAATTTCTTTAACAATTGGTGACTCTAATCCTCTTTTAACGCTGTGTTTGTATAATTCTTACATATGCGTTTTTCGTTATAGGTAGTTGGGTTACAGTCTTTCAGAAGAAACCGTGTTTGATGTAATTTGCTCATTATTACTTTTGTTTGGTTATTCCTTTAGGAACACAATATTGTGTTTTTTTACTACCCAATTTGCCTGTTTTTTTGTAATTTGTCTGGTCACATAAACCTGAGATAATGGCGCGCTGTTCACTATAGCCCATCAACATAGCGTCGCTGTGCCCTGCTTTTCAGTTAGTGCCATTGCGCACTAAGCGAGGCTGACACATTTAGCGCGGTTTTTGACCTGCCTACGAAAAGAAGAAACAAAAAACGTTTTTAAAAAGAAATGTTCAGCCTTCCAGGTTTGTTTTACTTGACCTAATTTTTTTTTCAAAGTTAAAAAAAAAAGCAGCCAAGTTAAAAAAACCTTCGCCTTCCTTGCGTCTCTTCCCCCTCCTCTGCGCCTCCACACCACCTCTACATTCGGGCGACCTCCTTCAACCGTCCGGAATGATTGATGGAGAGTCTAGTGACGATGAGCTTGATGATTGATGTTGCTTAGTTTTTAGAGTTTCTATATCATACTTTTGGGTTAACTAATCGTTATAAATTTCAAGTACTTTAGTTAGTTATTTGCTTGTATTTGGAGTCTTTGCTATTGTTTTTGGGTATTTAGGACTTATTTTAGAATTAATGAACTAATATATTTTGGTTTTATTGTTTTTATATATCTTAGACTCTTAGTTGAAATTTATAATTTTCATTCAGAAAAATATATAAAATGTGCTTCATTTTCAAAAAAGCCCGTGTTATGGGCTATAGCCCCGAAAGCCTTTGCATGTAGCTGCGCTATATGCCTCTGACTACTATAGTTTACATCTGGTGATTTGCAAAAATATCTTCGTCTAATTTAAGTTCATCATTTTGATAAACTATCAAGATGAATCTATGCTCATTAGAGTAATGTGGATACAAATGCTGATAGAGACACATTATTGATGGCGTGATCCTATGTTAAGTGTTGCTCTAGGTGCAATTTAGTGTTCACACTAGCTATGTTGTTACATGGAGTGAGACAGTCACGTTTTTGCATTGGCCAATTCATAGGATTTATGCGGTTGTTGAACCTAACTGTTATGTGCCTGAATCTCATTTTTTTACTTATCCAATAAAAAGATTTATTGTTTTATTAAGTAATAAATCGACATGAGTGAATATTTCACGCATAAACTCATACCTAACAGCATAGATTGTTATCATTGTTACTTTTCTATGAGATTTGATAATTAATTTGAAGGTGGATAAGTGTTTTAGATTGGTTTTTTTTATTGTTTGAGTAAATGGGCAATGATGAGAGGTTGAGCTCATGAACTCAGTTGTATAATTATGTGACATTGAGAAGCGTTTTGTAGAAGAAAATATTAGTGGAGATTAATGCAAATCCAAATGCTTACCCGAAATCCTTCCCGATTTCGGTTGTACCATAACATGTATCTGGACATGGTTGGAGATATAAATTTCACCTGGCCCAAATCTTGATCCAAAATTCGACCCGAATACAATTATCTAATTGATACGAATGTGGTCACACATTTTGAATCTGATTATTCAAGGATCAAAATAAATTTTAAAACAAATAAGCTTGGGTATGGATTTGGGCAAATACAATTTGAATCAGACCCATTGACAGCCCTAGATCGATCCGTATCTTTTATTCCCTTGTAGAGAATTTTGCTTGCATGGATTTTTTAAGAATATATTTACATGCTTTCAAAATGCAAATCGTAGAACTTGTCTTTTATCACTGATGTCAATTGCTTTATATCATTGTTTTGGATTTTAATTTATGCTTTCAAGATTGCACTTTGGAGTATTTTGCTGTACTACCTCTACACGAGCACGTTTAGTCAAAATCTTTAGCTAATTACAGTACGGTCATTTTACTGCAGAATTGCATAGATCACTCTATTCCTGTAAGAGTTATTAGGGGACGTAAATGCAAAAACAGCTACGTGGGGAAGGTGTATACTTATGATGGCTTGTATACGGTAATTATATTTTGTCAATTAATGCATATATATTGCTGACAAGTGTAAGCAATTTTTGATGCATACTCCTTTGTTTTGTAGGTTGTTAAATACTGGGCTGAAAAGGGTGTATCTGGCTTCACAGTCTATAAATTTCGACTGAAGCGACTCGAGGGACAACCACCTTTGACAAATGACGAACAGGTACTTTTTGCCTGCTTAAATTCAAAATGTGTCGAGCAATATATTACAAAATTGATGGAACCATTTTTCGCATGGCTATCTTTCCCCTCTTTTAAAGCTGATACTTTGAGAGTTGGGAAGGCCATAATTTTGTTTAACTTAGACATTGGAGTAACTTGATATATATAGACTTTGTGAGTCACATCCCATCCATGAAATTATGCAGTTTATACTGGGTTATGCATTTTCTTGTGTGCAATTACATGGTGGAGTTATTATACTATTATGCAAGTGTGAATGGTCTAGAGCATATTCAATTAAATGTTTCATTATACCGTTCTCAACTTCTCATAATTATAGTTTAATATCAGATATATTTGTCATTCTTTGTGTTCTAAACACAGGTTCTGTTTACTCGAGGCCGTATTCCCAAATCAGTCTCAGAAATACGAGGGTATGGCTATCATATATTACAATCTGTTATCATCTATCTTACTCCATGTTTCTTTCTTTAAAAAATAATTGTTTTCCTTTAAGTAAAGGTTGGTATGTGAAGATATCTCTGGTGGCTTAGAGGATATTCCCATCCCTGTTACTAATTTGGTTGACGATTCACCCATAGCACCAGCAGCGGGTGAGTTGAAATATGTAATCTGGCTGTTAGAAGTTGTATGTGATGAAATTTCTACTCTACTTTTTTTGTGATTTAAAATTTGCTACTGCATCAATTTCTTTATATAAAAAATTTAATCATTCCACATTTTTTAAACTCATGTTGATGAAATTTAGGTTTTACCTATATCAAGGACATGAAATATAGCAAGAATATAAATGTTCCTAAAACTGCTCCTAGCGGATGCAACTGTCGAGGAGAGACATGTTCGGATCCAAGAAGTTGTGCTTGTGCTAAACTCAATGGAGGTGATTTCCCATATGTGCAACGAGATGGTGGAAGGTACCAACTCTATCTAGAATGTGATTATGTGAAATCTTTGAATAAAGTGCTTTTGAGTTTGTTTTTATTCATTTCACTCTGTAAAATGTTAGTTTCAGAAATTAATTTCAGTTTTCTCGTGTTTTGGTTTATACATGACTGGGTGCGTAAAATTTATTTTAATGAAAATTTTATTAATTTCGATGGTCAGACTAGTTGAACCAAAGGCGGTTGTTTTTGAATGTGGTCCAACTTGTGGATGTGGGCCTAAATGTGTCAATAAGACCTCTCAGACAGGAACAAAATTTCGTCTGGAGGTTCGTATGCTCTATGATATTTTCCAATGCACTGTTGCAAATCCAAAATATGTATTTTCTTCTCAAATGAAGTAATCTACTTGTAACTTTCTATTTATGTTGATATTTACAGATATTTAGGACCCCAAAAAAGGGGTGGGGTGTCAGATCTTGGGACTATATACCTTCTGGGGCTCCTATATGTGAATACATTGGTCATGTTAAGAGAACTGATGATTTAGACCCTGCTGCTGACAACAGTTATGTTTTCGACATAGACTGCTTGCAGACTATGAAGGGACTCGATGGAAGAGAGGTATATGTTGCAATTACTCATTTGGCAACGATGCTATATTCTTTTTCATTATTGTTCTTTCTTTAGTCTCACCGAAGTTTGGTATTTATGTATCATGGACGTTAAATAGATAAGAGCCTAGGTAAATAATAGGGTAGATAATACAAACATTCGTTATGGTCAAATTACAGTGAGACCGTCATGTTTAAAAATCACATGAACCAACTCAGAGACATTACAACCCTACCATTACAAAAACTTCAACAGTTTAGTTGAATGTACTTAATAACATAGGTTTAGCTAATAGTACATGAATACCCTTGTTTACAATCTTATAGATTGTTACTCCCTCATACTGAAATTACTTACTAGACACTATTGCATGAGAACTTAATTGAATCTCGTTAATTTTCAAGAGAATTTTCAGTCACAATGTTGTATCAAAAATCTGATCAAGGGTATTTTTGAAAATTCAAGTTAACTTTTTTGAACTGGCGTCAGCAGTGCTAATCAGAATTTGAAATAATAGAGTTGTAAATTTCTGAAATTCAATTATACTTGAAGGATGATTTGTTTACGAAGTTTCCAAACATAATAGAGTGCTGCTGTCATCTACACATAGTTCTTAATATTGCTCCTGTAGCATTTTCTTATTAACTTGTTGATTTACTGTACAGAGTCGACTGAGAGATGTGCATTTGCCGTCTCACTTACAAAAGACTGGTGAAGAGGTATCAGAAAGTGTTCCATTCTGCATTGATGCTGCAAATACTGGTAATTTTGCTAGGTTCATAAATCACAGCTGCCAACCAAATCTATTCGTCCAGTGCTTGCTGAGCAATCATCATGATATGAGGCTGGCAAGGGTGATACTATTTGCAGCTGATAATATACCACCACTCAAGGTTAGTCTTTTCTTGCATCTCATGTTCTATTTTCTATTTATTTGGTTGTCTTGGTTTAACATTTTTGTTTGTTTGTTTGTTTGTTTGTATAGGAGCTTACTTATGACTATGGGTACGCACTTGATAGTGTGATTGGTCCTGACGGAAACATACAACAAGTTCCTTGTTTTTGTGGTGCAGAAGGTTGTAGAAAAAGGCTATATTAGGGGAGGGTATATGGACTATGGTGCTGTGACTGTACATGATGGGGATACTGCTTTTGTTGATTCAAATAGTCCGTTTTGCTGATTCGATTATATATATGGATTACAATGGGAGATGAAGCTGCTAAATGCTCGTGTCCTTGATGTATTACATCACTGTCTTTTGATTCCAACTAGAACTGAATATGATCCTTAAGATTAATACATGAGGTTTTGACCCTTTAATTTCGTGTTGTTATATCATGGCTCATGCAGTCTATGAAAATGGATACGCTACTGTCTATGTGTGTGTTAATCATGCGGTACTATATTATAGATGGTTGTTTGTATTGATAAAATAGTGAGCAATAATTGCTTGACAAATAGTAACTAGAAATGAGTTTTTTATAGTAAGTATGCCCACACATAGGAAAATTAGTAATGTGCTTTCTTATATTAATAAACTTAGGGTAAGTTTGATTTAGTTCTTTAGGGAGTTTAAGATAGTGATCGAGTTTGGTTTGATTTTACACGATCTGAATTCAAATGAGTTAATTTTTTTTTTTTTTTTTATGTGTTAAATATAGTTGAAGTTGGGTAGCTCAATGGGAACTTTTTTGTTTTTATTATGTTAATTAGTTTATTGAGTAGAGTTTGTACCATGGCTCAAAAGCTGTTTATAGTTCAAGCTTGTTTGACATAAATAGATAACTAATTTCGCATTTGAATCTAAACGTACTACACTTACAATCTTCAAAATTTTCAAAATTGACACATTTGATCGTAATATTTACAACAACAAAAAAGAGTATGCATTTGATCTTAATTTCAACTTACTTACTCATGTGTTAAATATAATTAATAAAAATGACTAGAATAAATAATTTCTTGTCAAAGTTCAATCTCACATTGATTGTGGAAGAATTATTTAAGTGGTTTATAAAAACTTGACATATTTCTATTGGTAAAGAAAAACTTAAACATTTTGGACTAGTTACCTAAATCAACAATCTTGAAAATATCAAAATTGGATTAAGGTCTTTACAAATTAGCCCAAATAAAATAGCCTATACACCAACTTGACTAAATTTACAAAATTTATAATAAATAATTTAATATGAAAATAGAATTTTGTACATTGCCAATTGTTTTAAAAAAAAAAATTGATCCCACATTGCAACTGGACATAATTTATCATTTGTAAACGCGAAAAATGAAAAAAAAAAAGGCAAGTGTAATCAATTGTTGCTTTGCACCGAAGTGAAGAAAAAAAAAAGAAAAGTGAGAGAGAGTTAATATATACGGATGTTTGTTTTTGAGTTGCAAAGTCACGACTAGTGGAGTCTCCATCCTTTCCTTAATTTATAATTTCAATGGAAGTGAAGAAGAAGCTCATTATCTTCCTAATTAGTATCGCTGCAATATTCGCCGGAATATGCTTCTCCTCAGTCGAGTCCACCTACATAGCATACAACACCACCTCGGGAATTGCGCCTAGCAAAATCAACGTCCATTTGGTACCTCACTCCCACGACGACGTCGGATGGCTCAAGACCGTCGATCAGTACTACGTCGGAGCCAACAACTCCATTCGTGTGCGTATTAATTAATTAATTAATTAATTCGTCCATTACTTTCTTCTAAACTAATAATTAATTAATCAGTTTTTCTTCGAATTGGCTCAGGGGGCGTGCGTCCAGAACGTCTTAGACTCTGTAATCTCGGCTTTGTTGGATGATAAGAATCGCAAGTTCATCTATGTTGAAATGGCAAGTTCATTTACTTTTTTCCCCATTATATATATACATCTTAAATTATGACATACTTCCATCTAAGCTTGTTTGTTGTTTACTCAGGCATTCTTCCAGAGATGGTGGAAACAGCAGAGTGACACTCTCAAGGCTAAAGTCAGAGAGCTCGTTAACTCTGGTCAACTTGAATTCATGTATGCATTTCTTAATTGTTGAAGAATTTGGTACTTTTTTTTTCCATGTGTGAAATTGTGAATCACTCATGCCCTTTTTTTACTATATGGCTTCTGATACTGATTCAGAAATGGGGGTATGTGCATGCATGACGAAGCAACCCCTCACTACATTGATTTGATTGATCAGACGAGTTTGGGTCACCGTTTCATCCTTGATGAGTTTGGAAAGAAGCCGAGAGTTGGTTGGCAGATTGATCCATTTGGACATTCTGCTGTTCAGGCTTATTTGCTCGGTGCAGAGGTACCTGTTATGCAAGATTCCTTCATATTTGTACCTCCTTTGAAACTTAAGTGACAATGAAGGCCATGTTTAGATCAAAGGATTTACTGTTTCGCACTTTAATCACTTCACAACACCATCGATACAAAAAAGTTGCTCTAGTTATCTTTCACAAAACTTCTGATTCCATATTGCTGTACTATAATGCTGCAGCTGGGTTTTGATTCACTCTTTTTTGCTCGAATTGATTACCAAGACAGAGCTAAGAGGAAAGATGACAAGACTCTTGAGGTTATTTGGCAGGGTTCAAGGTCTCTCAGTTCCTCATCTCAGGTTTATTTTCTATTATTTAGTATCTACCTGTCTCACTAGATCATTTTACTAATAGCCAAGACTTCTTCTCCCGTCGTTCAATCATGCTCTCATTACCTTGTACTGAACTTATTGTTCTACTTCAAATGTGAAAATGTTGAAAGAGAATTGTGCTGACTTTCTCCATAATGAGTTCTCTGCAGATATTCACCGGAATATTTCCCATTCATTATGATCCTCCTGAAGGATTCACGTTTGAGATAAATGACGTATCTGCTCCCATTCAGGTTATGTTATGCTAAGAAAGCACTGCTATCTTGAATTATGTGTTCTGCACATATTATAAACGCGGAAGGGTGAATGCAGGATGATCCACTCCTATTTGACTATAACGTGCAAGAGCGAGTGAATGATTTTGTTGCTGCTGCTGTAGCACAGGTACAATTATATATATATATATATATATATATATATATATATACACATATATACATATATGTGTGTGTCCATTTGAAAGAAACAAATTTTGGTGGTGATGAAAATGTGAAGATTGGATAGTGGGAGGTCAATGATTCAACTAAGTCCTTTCAGAAATAAATAAATAAATATATATATATATATATATATATATATATATATATGTACATATATACATATATATGTGTGTCCATTTGAAAGAAACAAATTTTGGTGGTGATGAAAATGTGAAGATTGGATAGTGAGAGGTCAATGATTCAACTAAGTCCTTTCAGAAATAAATATATATGAAAAACATAGGCGATGCATCATTTTACTTATATCCTTATTTTTGTTGGTATTCATGTACCCGTTACTCTTCAGGCGAATGTCACCAGGACAAATCATCTAATGTGGACTATGGGAACTGATTTTCGCTACCAATATGCAGTTTCATGGTTTAGACAGATGGACAAGTTCATTCATTATGTCAATATGGTGCTCATTGTCACTACCCTTTTTACTTTTATATCTAAGTTCTGATGTATACAAATGGGTCTGAGTTTTACTCTCTACATTCTTGTTCCATCTCTCTTTATTTCGCTGTCAGGATGGGCGTGTGAATGCTCTATATTCGACACCATCCATCTACACGGATGCAAAACATGCAGCACACATGAAATGGCCTCTAAAAACTGGTGACTTTTTCCCGTGAGTGTGTTTTCCACGAGTGAAATATTTCAGTTCACCTCTAAAAAGTCAGAGTAACTTTTTGCATGAACAGTTTACTACTTTTCCTAGGTATGCAGATCATGAGAATGCATACTGGACTGGGTACTTTACCAGTAGGCCATCCCTGAAAGGATATGTGAGATCGATGAGTGGTTACTATTTAGTAAGATCTTCTATCCCTTTTCACTTATTTGATCGTGGGTTATCTATCACACCTTTCATCCATACTAATTTATTTCGTTGCAATTCAGGCAGCAAGGCAACTGGAGTTCTTTAAAGGAAGGGACAGTTCTGGACCAAGTACGGATGCACTAGCTGATGCTTTGGCTATAGCTCAACATCATGATGCAGTTAGTGGGACAGAAAGGCAGCATGTGGCTGCTGATTATACAATGCGACTTTTCATTGGTTATAAAGAGGTACCCTCAGTTTAGGTTGGAAAATACTCGAAACACCTTGGGATCTTTTCTTATTTATCACATTGTTTTTTCCTTTGAATGTAAAACTGGAAGCTTGATTATTTACTTCAGAAATTTTCAGGCTGAGAATGTGGTTGCATCTTCATTGGCCGTGTTAACTGGCTCAAGATTGAATTCCGTGTACAAAGATGCAGTCCCCGAGTTTCAGCAGGCAATAATGCTTCTCCACTTTGCATTGAGTTCTCTAGTTATTAGATTACATTTCCACTTGCCATGAACAATAAAACACATCAGATTTATTGCTTCATTGCATTGAGCTTTAGGGGAAATATGCACACCCCTCGAAAAATTGTGAAGAAGTATGCAGTGTTCAAGTATTCAATTGATTGCAGTCATTTTTTGATATTGAGTAGGAATATCTACTATTTGTTTAATTTTTTTACTCTCGTGTTAGTGTCCTCTGCTCAACATAAGTTATTGCCCTCCATCAGAAGCTAATCTCACTGATGAGAAAAACTTGGTAAGAATCATTATTGTTTTTATTAACTATAAAGTAAATTCACTGCATAGGATCTTCCCATATTTCTGGACATTACGTTCTGGTGGTATCGCCTAATGTTTCCCCCCATACATTTTAGGTCATTATTGTGTACAATCCTCTAGCATGGAAAAGAGAGGAGGTCATACGCATTCCTGTGAGTACTCCGACTTTATTCGATCAGCTTGGAGCACCTGTAGGCATTGATAACTGCCATCTTTTTTAAAGAACAATAATTTGTATTTTTGAGAAAATTAACTCCTGCCAATTGTGGTATAAGGCGAGTGCAAATTGCTTATATTTTCAATATGAATATATTTTTTGTTGTCTGACGATTATTGTACTTCCAAAATCAAATAATGCTAATGAAACTGTGAGTTGTAAGCTTTCCGGTTATTGAATTGATGGATTTGTGAGGATACATATAGGCATTCCATTTCCTATGCTCTATCATTAAGTGAACTATTGGTGGTTGAAGCAATTATTTTTTATTTGATTGCGGAGCAGCTATTTTCATATAATTCATTAGAACACCATTTTCATTCTTAAAAGTAAGCAGTTAGCCTTAATTTCCGACGAATACAGTCTTTTTCTTTTTTCTTCTTCTTTTCACATTTTTATGTAAAAGATATGACAACAAAACTGTTGTAAGGTTGTCTTGTTGATAGATGATGCTAAATCAATAGTATTAAGATTTTCAGATATAAGTTTTTTTCCAAAAAGCATGTGATATCTCGTGCCCAAGCTTGCTTACATAGTTACACCTCTAGCAGTAGCTCTGGTGATTTACTCTCCCTGTTGGGTACTTGATTTAACTGGTTATATTTTGTAGGTTTCTTCTGGGAATGTAGTTGTTCTAGATTCTGCTGGAAGACAGATTGAATCTCAGCTCCTTCCTGTTTCCAACGTAACTTTGCTCTCAAAAAGTTATCATGTGAAAGCATACTTGGGTATATCAGCGAGTAGCTTGGCGAGATATTGGCTTGCTTTTTCAGCATCTGTACCACCCCTTGGTTTCAGCACTTATGCAGTCTCGATTGCTAAATCATCAGGTTAGTGATGTTATGTTCATTAAGGTTAAAAGTTATTTGATTGACCGTTAGACAAATGATTTTGTAATGCTCCTTAACACTATTTCCATCAGAATCTAGGTCAGTAGTCTCAACACTGTATTCCCCAAAACAAAGTACCAGTGAAACATTTGAAGTTGGTCCAGGAAATCTAAAGCTACTTTACTCTACGGATGAAGGAAAGTTCACACGTTATTCAAATAGAAGAAACTTGGTAAATAATTCTGCTAAGCTTTCAGATTTGATTGTTCACAATTTTCTTAACCCAAAAAACGTATATTATTATTGCTGGATATTTTCCTCAATACAAGACATGCATGCATAATTCTTTATCATTCTTCTTGATTCTTATCTTGAAATAAAACAAATGTAACCTGTGCAACATGCTACAGAACTGATAATATTTTCTTGCTTTTCTTGTGCACATAATGCTGATGGATTCGTTTCTGCTTTACCTGTGAAGGTCACAGCACTTGCGGAACAATCATACAGTTATTACTCTGGTTATAATGGTACTGATCGAGTTTTCCAGGTACATATATATTTTTGAAAAACTGTTTCTTGTTTTTTTTTTATTACTTTGCCCTTTGGTTGATTGCAGAGTTTGAGTTAATATATTTACCTTTTCTTGATATGATCAATGATTATGTGGTATTATTGCTTTTTAAGGCGTCTGGGGCTTATGTTTTCCGCCCAAATGGTACATTCCCAATTAAACCTGAAAACCACGTAAGTCTCTTGCTTATTGTGCTTGTTCCACTCATTCAAATGGCTAATAACTACTAAATTGTCTTCTAAGTTCGGAATAATTCGAACGAGGTTAGGCCATTAAGTAAAATGGATTGATCTTTTATTTCTAGGTTCCTTTGACTGTTCTTCGTGGTCCATTATTAGATGAAGTGCACCAGCAGGTCAATACATGGCTACATCAGGTGCCTTCCTTCTTCTGCACTTCAAATCTAATTTAGGGGAAATTCTAATCCAGACCCGGTTCGGCCGAACCCATCGAACAACAAGCCAAATGTACTTGTAAATGTCTTGGTCCCTCTCCTATGAATATTATCCAATCATAAAGCAAGTGTGCTGCACTTGGCATATAAATGTTTTGGTACAGCCGAACCCAGTCCGGACTAGAATTACCCCTAACTTATAGTGATATCAAGATTAGTTTTTCTCTGTAATAGATGAATGTATGAGTTGACTTTGACCTCTCTGAGTCAGCAGATTGATTCAGTGTTGGATTTGATTCCCTTCATTTCTGGTAGCTAATACCAAGTTTATGCAGGTCACTAGGGTCTATAAGGGTAAAGAACATACTGAAGTTGAGTTTACTGTAAGTTTACGTTTAATGTGCCTTGTAGAATGCTCAGTTACCTAATTTGATGCTTTAACATTGACAGAAACTTGTTCCTTTCATCATTTTTTTTTCAAATTTCAGATTGGGCCTATACCTGTGGATGATGGTTTTGGGAAGGAAGTAATAGCTCAAATTAGCACAGCTTTGAATACAAATAAGACATTTTATACAGACTCCAATGGGCGCGATTTCATCAAAAGGGTATTATTTCAGCTTCCATTTTACTTTATCTGTGTAAATTTGCCAGATCTGTTAAAATTTGTTTATTACAGATCCGAGACTATAGAGCTGATTGGAACCTGGAAGTACACCAACCAATTGCTGGCAATTATTATCCCGTAGGTTACATGAAGCTTGCACAATAGTTCAGCTGTTAGCTGCTTTATTATGATATTCAGCTTCTAAATACCTCTGCAATGACCCAGCAATGGTATGTCAAGTGCCTGGATCTATTGGAGTGCTAAAATGGAATTTTTTTTTTTATCTCTTCTTTGTAGATTAATCTTGGAATTTATGTGGAGGATGAAACTACCGAAGTTTCAGTGTTGGTAGACCGCGCTGTAGGTGGATCAAGCTTGGTGGATGGCCAACTAGAGCTAATGCTTCATAGGTTGACTTTTTTATCTTCTTCGATCCAATATTCAATTGGTCATTTTGTTATCTGTTATTTTCTGTGTTAACGATACAGTCTTAATTATTTTATTGTTTTGTATATATAGGAGGCTGCTCAATGATGATTCCAGAGGCGTTGGTGAGGTACTAAATGAAGAAGTTTGTATTAGTGACGATTGCAAGGGTTTGACGGTAATTATATTATTCGAACAATATTCAGCAATATGCCTTCTTCCAGTTCTTTCTAAATTCAATAATTTAAATTCAGGTTCAAGGAAAATTTTACCTCAGAATTGATCCTCGAGGAGAAGGTGCAAAATGGCGACGTAGATTTGGACAGGAGGTTTATTCTCCACTTCTTCTTGCATTTTCTGAAGAGGTGAGTGAATTGATTTTTAGTCGTAACTTAGAATCGTAATCCAGCAATGGCTGATTAGTTAAGTTATTGGTGTAGAAGGGAAATAACTGGATGAGTTCCCATATTACTACATTTTCAGCTATAGATCCATCATACAGTTTACCAAACAACATTGCAGTTATTACCCTTCAGGTATTGTTCTAGCAACTTTATAAATTCAGTCCTCTTGATATATCTTGATCTGCAAAGCTTTACTTGACTAAGCTTTTTCTTCATGATGCAGGAACTTCCAAGTGGCAAAGTTCTTCTACGACTGGCTCACTTATACGAGGTTTTAAATTTTTATTTTCGTGTTACTCTTCTTCTCAATGTTTCTTCTTCTTCTCTCTCTTCTTTTTGCTGGGGAATCTTTTCGGGATAATTACCTACCGTTAACTGAAATTGCAGTAACACCAGCCTCTCCTAATTAAATTTAGTCCTACCAATAACCATTAGGGTCTCAGAGGCGATGTCATCACAAAATTAAATGAGATGCTCATTTTACCTTTGGTCACTGATAAATTTGACATTGATCAATTCAGTTAAACTCAGGTGTCTGTGGAGACAATTATTCGATTTTTTCTTTTTTATTATCTTTTAATTGATAACATGTTTTTTGATTTATCTGTATAAAGACTGGTGAGGATAAAGATTATTCGGTGGTGTCTAGCGTAGAACTGAAGAAGCTCTTCCCGAAGAAAAAGGTAACTTAATTGAATTGCATCTTTGTTGCGAGATCCATTGGCTTAAAGACCTTATCCATGGTGCTTGATAACAGATCACTAAGGTGACAGAGATGAGTTTGTCTGGGAACCAAGAAAGAGCCGAGATGGAGAAGAATAGGCTAGATTGGGAAGTAGAAGAAGAAGAAGCCAAAGTAGTAGTTAGAGGAGGACCCATTGATCCTTTGAAGCTTGTTGTTGAACTTGCTCCTATGGAGATTCGGACTTTCCTTATTGACTTGAGCTACTTACAACTCTTTGCTTCTTGAAAGAGGAGAAAATAATGTTCATGTCAATAGTCACTACTTGTAAACTAAAAACCTTTACTTTATGACTTAGCATTATTCAACTTTCCTGAGAAGAGCCCCCATAAATTTTAATCATATATCCCAACCCCACTATTGATGCATTAATATTTCATGCATCAACAACAATGATAAAGTAGTATTACACTCGTTCATTAATAAAAATTTGGGTAAATTACGAATACCTCTGAGGTAAGGTTCTATGAAATTTTTTCACACCTATTGAGTATCATGAAAATTCTCGTGTGGTTTGTCACCATCTTACAATTAATTCTTTATCTTTTAAAAGTTTTGACTTTGTTCCTAGCAAATTATTAGTAATGTTTGTAATATCTTAAAAAAAAATTAAAAAAACTTGGGTTTTAATTGTAATATCTCATAAATTATAAAATTAATAGTTATATATTTACCACACAAAAATTGATAAATGGTACAATTGTCCAGAAGTTTCAAAAAATATTGTTTTTCAACATATTTAATAACAATTTAATTTTTATAATAAATAAATAAATAAGAAATTTATTTACACATTTAATTGAAAAAATTATTTCTTATGCTTATAATAATAATTTAATAAATTTTACTATTGTAAACATAAAAAGTAAATAAAAAAGTATATTAGATTTTTTAAATTTTCTTATTATTTTTTAAATATTAAATTTATTAATACAATATAAAGTAATTAATTTAATTGAATTTGTAGATACATTTCTTTTATTTATAAAATATTGTTAATGAATTTTTGTTCAATTTATTATAAAAATATAATTGTTAATAAATATGTAAAATTAAGTTTTTTAAGTATTTTTTTGAAACTTATGTGAAATATATAATTTTTTCAATTTGTTGGTGATAAATAAAATTATCAAATTTGTAATTTATGAGATATCACAATTAGCACTCAGATTTTAATTATTTTTTAATGTATTACAAATATTATAAATAACCCATAGGGGTAAAGTTAAAATTTTCCAGTAGTAAGGGTTTAAATGTAAGATAATGATAAATCTCAGGAGTGTTTTCATAATTACTAATACGTGAAGAGGGTTTTTTCGTATTATGTATTATCTTGGGATATTCATAATTTACCCAAAACATTTATTAATGAACGAGCGTAATTAAGATATATCCATAGATTAAACTCAAATTTCATTAAATAAATTTTAATTTAATACTGTAATGAGTCAAAGACCCAGTAGTAGAGCAGTGAAGCAGATCTCGCCTTTTCAAACGTAATAATCACTACGACGTAATGCGATGCGAGGTTTGAGGAAGGCGTCGAGCAGGACACCCACTCTCCTTCATCTTCTCTGCGCTGCCGCCATTTTCTCTCTTTTTGTTTTCGCTATTCAGTCATATTTCTTTGCCGGTACGAAAAATGTTCTCGTTGTTTTTGTTGTCCCAATCCCAATGATTAGCGATTATTACTTACTTTACTACTGATAACGCTGACCCTGAATTCTTCTAGGAAACAATCGTATCAGCAGCAAAATTAACAGACTCGATGTTCAGATTTTATCCGATTTTCAGTCCACTATTCAACAGTGCGTGGTTAGTAAATTTCCTTCGCTTATGATTTTCCCTTGTTTATTCTTATTTGAACTCCACATTCATCATTTAAGATGCCGATTTGAGCTATTACACCTTTGAGATCATTTTTATGTGTTTTCACTCAACCACGATGCAATTTGTCGTGCTCTTTCGTTGGAAAATTCTGCTCTTTTATTCATCGATGTGATGTATTTAGCTGTTTTCTTATCTCTTTTTAAGAATACTGATTTATCATTAGTTTTAAAATTTTCCTGTAGGCAAACAGAGGTCTTGGGCTCTCTGCTCACATAATAGATCATTGCAATTTGATTCTCAAGTTCCCCGAAGGGACGAATAGCACCTGGGTTTGTCTCTTAGTTGCTAATCCAATCTATTATTCTGTGAGGTGTCTATAGAGCTTCCATATCATTCATAGCTCCATATCTATTTGCAGTACAATGCGCAGTTTAAAATATTTGAGCCTTTGGAGTACAAGTATGATGTTTGTGAAGCCATACTGTTGTGGGAACAGGTTAGTTCATTATTGGAGTGTTTAATGTATCTAGCTTGTGTGCTTCTCTGTGTATTAAGTAAGCAGAAATTCTATGAAATGCAGTATCGTAATATGACTACAGTGTTGACAAGAGAGTATCTCAATGCACGTCCAGATGGGTGGCTAGATTATGCTCCTAAGAGGATAGCACAGTTGTAAGTTGAAAGCCTCATCTTTGCCGTGATTGATTACTTGCTGAAATCATATTTTATTTTCTGAGCTAATTTTCTTAGAAATCTTTAAATTTCTGATTTTTTTTGTTGGTCTTTTCTGTTTTGCTTATCATAGAGGAACAGACAAATGCTACAATAGGACTCTTTGCGAGGAAAATCTTAATGTGCTTTTACCAGCAAAGCCACCTTTCCATCCTCGCCAATTTCGAACTTGTGCTGTTGCTGGAAATTCAGGAGATCTCTTAAAGACAGAATTTGGAAAAGAAATTGATAGTCATGATGCAGTTATACGAGATAATGAGGCCCCTGTTAACGAGGCAAATAAGTATATCTATTGAAGCTTATTTTTTCTTAGATGTTCTCGTGATATATGACCCTTCCTTTCTTTGGTTGATTTGTTAGTGTGTCTCTTCGTGCCCATGTCCATTCCGAGTTTGGTTGATTTGTATTGTGTCTATTAGTCTATCTCTTCTTTTACGTGGGGTAGGAGTGAAATGATCACAAATTGTTACAGAATCATTGTGCCTGAAATGTCATTTAGGATTCTCCCCGTGATCTTGGTGCTGGACTATATCAAATTTCTGTGGCATGAATGAATTTCTGCAATCTTAGGCTTGACTATATTATTCTATCTAGTTGTACCAAAAAAAAAAAAAATATTATTCTATCTAGAGAAATGAATGAACTAATTGTTTATCATCATATTTGATACCTTTGTTTACTTTATAATTGAGATTTGATTTTTATTCTTGGTTTCTGGATTAGGATTTTTAATGATCTGTGCCGTTTTTTCTTCTTGATATACAGAGATATGCCAAGTATGTTGGTCTGAAGAGAGATTTTCGTCTCGTAGTTAGGGGTGCTGCTCGTAACATGATTCCAATCCTCAAAGGTTCAGGTATGAAATTGAAGATGCTAAGAACTTTACTGTGTTGAGCTTCATAGTTTATGTTCCTTTTGTTTTTTGGAGAAGTTTCGTAGTTTATGTTAGCGAAAGCACTCAGCGCATCTTTGATTATAACATTCTAATTTTCAAAAGGATAATATAGTCTTCTCATAAAGACGAAAACAAAGATCCTCAAAGTCAATATGCAAAGGAATCCAGCTACATCAGTGTCATAATGTAATAATGATCTGACTTTGATTCTAGTTTTATTTTCTTGCAGATGACGAAGTGCTTATCATCAAAAGTGTCACTCATAGAGATTTCAACGCAATGATAAAGGTGATATTATGTGGATGATGAAGCTGGTTTATCTGTTGAAGTGTCTGAAAGTAGGCAAATCATGTGTAAATAATAAGTGGATTGTTCTGGTCTTGTTGAATTATGAGAGTAACTATGATTTTTAAAGCTTATGGCGTGGATATCTTATAGTAGGTTCATTTTATATTCACTTGAATATCAATTTATTTTTATTCTCATACTAATAATGCAGAGGATCCCAAATCCGGTATATCTCTTTCAAGGTATTGTACTCCGCAGAGGTGCCAAGGGAACTGGAATGAAATCAATAGAACTTGCTCTTTCCATGTGTGACATTGTTGACATATACGGTTTCACTGTTGATCCTGGATATACAGAATGGTTAGTTCAGTTTTTCTCTCCTATTCTTTGATTTACTTGTCTTAATTTTTGGAATCCTAATTGAAATTTTTTCCAATGAACCAGGACTCGGTATTTCTCAACTCCTAGGAAAGGACACAATCCGCTTCAAGGAAGAGCATACTACCAGCTTCTAGAATGCCTTGGTGTCAGTATTTTCTTTTTTCCTTCTCCATAGCAGTATCTTTGTCTGGATACTTAGTGGGAAATCAATGCAATGTGCCAGGTTATTAGGATCCATTCACCCATGAGAGCTGAAAGGAAGCAAGACTGGTCAGATGTACCAAGTCGAGAAACAATAAGCAGAGCTCACTCAGCTGCTGTACGTTTGAGAAAGAGTGAAGCTGCCCAAGAGAGTGATAATTTGGGGCAATTTAGAAACTGTAAAGTTTGGGGGCATTCTGGTCCTTACGGTACGGGACCTACATCTGGATCTTCAGATATGAGTGAGCTTAGGAGGAATTCAAATTACAGCAAATGGGAAACTATGCCTTTCAACAAACTGAGGAAAGAAGCACAGGATCATTTCAATCAAATGGAGGGTGTTTCATTGTACAAAGTCGATGGCAATAAATTGGATGATCTAGTTTGTGTGAAGCATTCCTCCAAATCTGAAGATTAATGTGAATGTAGAGTTACTACTCACTTGCCTATTTGCGAACAAATCCAATCGCTAACCTTTTCTCAAAATACCTTGTGTTGTTTTAGATAGATCAGATTCTATTATAATATATTATATTTGTGTAATTTTTCAGAAAATTAGAGTCAAATGATGTACAATATCAATTTTTTATTTCATACCTCACGGCAGTCTTAAAGAAGCACTTGTGATTTTAAGTTTGGACATCCATTTATAATGGTTTTGATTGTTTGATTGCAAAGGTCACGAAATTAGAAGACCTTTAGAACAATGTAACATTGATGATGAAATTGAGTAATTCCCAATTATAAGTTTTAATGAAAGAGAGCAATTTCCAATTTTACCCGATATAGCGAACTCCTGATTGAACCTTCTCTTGATGTTGTGTTTCACATGCTAGGTGGGTGTTCACATAATTTTCAGATGTGTTTTGAAAGTGATTAAATCTTGAATCTGATTAATTTCATATATAGAATGAATATTAGGTCTAAGACATTGGGAAACAAAAATGATTATGATGAAAGGGACTATAGCAATGTATTGACCATGAGGATTTCATTTTGTATATGATCAAAGTTGGTGGAAAATTGATTTATCAATCTACTTTGAATATTACCAAAACCGTTTATATCATTAAAATCCATAACAAAAATACTAGTATAAATTTTTAGAGAGATTTGCATGAAAAACAAAATTGGCAAGAAGTACAAATTTCTTTCTCCATGGGCAGTAGTTTACTTCTGGCCATTTTTCTTCTTGTTGAGAAGATCATCTGGAACGACCTTGAGAAGTTTACGCAGTTTGGATTTAGCAATCTTCTTAAGCGTTTTCGGATTCGTAATCTTCTGGAGCTTAGTTCCAGATCTTAAAGTATTCTCCTGCTTCTTCTTCTCCCTCTCCTCGCGTTGTTTCCTCTTCTCCTGCTTGTTCTTCCGTATCTCCTCTTTCAGCTCCTCTTTCCTCTCCCTGTAAGCCTTCTTTATCTCCTTCTCCCTCACCCGTTGCTCCACCGTCGTCCCCTTCCTGACCTGCACCGTCGAAGCTCTCCGCGTACGGACATCCTTCCACTTTCTTCCGGATACTTTTCCGGCGATCACCCCGTCGTACGTAGGCTTACCGAAAGACGGCTTGTCGGGGTTGGAATCGGACGAAACTGCGTGGCGCTTAGATGGTGGCGGATTGACGGCGTCGACGTCCATTGATTCATCATCGACTCCGGCCTCCGAAAAAGAAGGATTAAGGAACTGAAGCTTCTCGGCTTCTTGTTCGGATCTCTTGCGCTTGAAGGTTTTTCCGCCGAAGCCCTCATCCAGGCACCGGAAATCGATCGTGCACGCCATTATTGTTGTTTATTTTTATTCTAGGGACGAGGTTCTCATTTTCTCTTAGTTCTATAGTCAGTGTAACTGTCTAGGGTTAAAAAAATCTAAGGTAACCTTCTAAGGAAATTTGATTAAGATGGCTGATCGGGCTAGTAATCCGGGGCCCAATATCTTGATGGGCCTATACCTTATTCTACCAGTTTCACTTTATTGAGCTTCAGTCAAGCAGCCCGACTCCCACTAGGGGAGTACATTTTTTTCCTTTTGTTTTTTAATCACTAGAGGAGTACTTACGGATAATGATAGTAAAACTCCTCCAATAAATTCTTCTTTGTTTTTTATTGAAGACCGACTCCAGTAAATTTAAGCAATTTAAAATCTTGTATCGTCAACAATAACATAATTGATTCACAATAATCATACACATCTAAAGCCTCTCAGAGTTGAAACAGTAGTACACACTCATTTCTTAATCCAATTGAAAAGAAATGTTTATTTTCTTTGTGATTGTAAAATAATTGTCTTCTTTTTCAAAGAAAAATATTACTCTCCAGTCTCCACTATCGAATTAAAATTCCCATCTCCTAAAACTGAGAATTGAGATGATATAAAAATGCTTTATTTCTAGAATGGCAATCTAAATTTCAAGTTACATTATCAACTAATTTTTTAGGCAATTGTACAGAAAACGAAAAATTATTAATAGACATTTGCCTAAAATTTTATGCCTTTAAATTAAGAGAAGCAAGCTAGATAGAGTTTATACAACTTTCAATGATCTAACGTCGGACTCAATAAAATTCGAAACGAAAAAGGGGTGTTCACGTTTTGCTAATTAACATTCTACCATTGAAGAAGGCAATCCATAAATTGTAGAAAATTACATCTCTTACTTGCTCATGGCTCTCTTACCCAGCAGCAAGCAAGATTATAATGTATTACAAAAAATTGCATTGAACACTAGATTCAAAACTTTTTAACTGTGCTACAACAATCAAAGTCTATCTAAATAAAAGGGGAAATAAAGGAAATTGCATTTCAGCTTCGAGTTAAAAATGATCCTTCATACTGAACCATTTCCAGATTTAGGTTCTCCAGATACTAACTGGGAAAGGTCAGTCTCAAAGAAGGCAAAATGAAGAGCCCTAACGCATTGTTCTGCTTCACTGTCGTTTACTATCAATGAAATGTTTACTTTTGAAGCACCTTGAGATATCATTTGAACATTTACTCGATTCGTCCGAAGTACATGGAAAGCCTTTTCTAGTATCAGTGAAGATCTCTGAACATTTCCAATCAGAGAGATTATGGATCTATGTTGAAGAAGATTTACAACTGCTATTTTTTCAAGTTCTTCCACTACATGATCCAGTTCCTGCGCAGGAAGGAAACAAGATGCAACGTTTAAAAACCTTATTGAGGAAATATTTTTAGGCTATATGCTAAAACGCGTAATTATAGAAATCATACGCTTGCCTGCTGGATAAGTTCTCTGCTCCATAGCTTGGAAGGGTCCAACGTCAAGGATATACTCACTTCACTAGTGGCAACAACATCCACAGATATGCCTAAATCCTCGAAGGTTGAGAAAACCTGAATATTGGAAACAAATATGAAATGATTTGCATTAGAAATTGGAAAAATTGCACTTTTATTCCTATATGACAGGACCATCAGTACTTTAAGTTACACACTTGACAATATTGCATCTTGGGTACCAAATTTTTAAATGTTTTGCACTTCATGTGTGGGACCAAAAGTGCAAAACATTTTATAAAGTTGGCGCCAAAATTTAAAATTTATAAAGTATGGGACTAAAAGTGCTGAGGGTTCAATGGTGTGAGACTTAAAATGCATTTTGCCCATGAGATATAGATCAAGGTGCATGAGACTGCTAACAGCTAGTGGGTATGTCTGATTATTTTGTGGGCTCACCTTAGCAAGAAAGCCAAATTGCCCAAGCATTCGGGTGCTAGCGATATCCAACATCGTAACATTACGTTTCAAGACAATGCTAGTTAGTACAGCCTGGAAATGGAAAGTTGAAATATAAGTTTTTTAACATTTCTTATAACCAATTTTAGTGTTGTTAATATGAAAATGTAACTAACGTCACTCATGTCTCTAGTTCGAGTAATAAGGGTTCCCGGAGCTTTCGAATTGTAAGAGTTCTTCACTCGCACAGGAATGTCACCCTCCCTAGCAGGTCTCATTGACTGTGGATGAAGGACCTTTAGAAAGAAGAATTTTGTAAGTACAAAATAATCAAGCAAGAGATCCATACTTGTTAAATGACTCATACACACTACCAAGTCTTGCTCGTTGCAATTCCAAGAAGATTACTTGAGTTATGCAAAACATGGAACATATATCTGAAGAGTTAGTTGAACAAATAGCATCATTCCAGCTTGTAAAAAGGTAATTTTTTTAATATAAATGATACCTGAGCACCAAAGTAAGCAAGCTCAGCTGCCTCATCAAATGTTAGATATGGCACCGGCTCTGCGCGCGGGTATATATTAGGATCACAGGTCAAAACACCGTCCACATCTTTCCACACCTGTAAAGGATAGAACAGTCGAATTATATTATCGATAGTGACATTACATGAATGCATTCTACAAATTTGACTAAATGTCTAATAACATGCAGTGCTTCTGCATTTTGAATTAAAGATGTTTCTGTGGAGTTCTTCATTCATGCAGCAAAAGAAAGACAAACATTACAAGTGGACTAAATGCAAATGGACACATTGATCCAGACTACATGTATATATATATATATATATATACACACACACACAGAGTGAGTATATCGTAAATGCTTGAGCTTGTGGGAGTTGAACACTATAAGTTTGCATTAATGGATAAATAGGGCATGTACAGTAAGTCTACAGAGAGTTGATCACGGCTGACCTGAATTTCCCTCAACCCCAATGCTTTGCCAATTGTTGTGGCAGTCAAATCACTACCACCCCTTCCCAATGTAGTCACCGCACAACTTTTCCAACCCTGCAATACAATGCCACTAGGCCAAGATATCATCATATTCAGATGATTTATGTAAGATAGGAACAGATTAATAAATAAAAAATGATAAAGGGAACAACCTTCCCAAGGAAGCCAGTGACAATAGGAATTGCAGGATCACTAATCCAATCTCCATGTAATCTTTTAGCAACTGCTGGATACGTTGCTTCCAAAATATCAGCATTTGTGAAATCATCAGTAGTTATGAAACCTATCTCGAAGGCATCATACTGCACAAAAGATAAAAAAGTTGCAGTGATGCCATAATATGTTTATGCTTAAAGGTCTCTAGCTAATAGCAGGGAGCACAAGTGTAAGAACCATATTATATGCTTTCTCAAAAAAAGATTATTCAAACAACAGAAATCCTCGCTTTTGGTTATGTTACATATAGATGTAACAACACTAGTCAGAAAGCAACCCACCTTAACAGAAAGTTGATGAAATCAGTTCACTTGCATATATAAAGACAATAGGACCTTTTGGGCTTTGAAATAGCAACGAGCCACTTTTTTTGGTTTAATTCAAGAACAAAGTTAACCTCAGGATATACCTTTTATTTCAGTTGTTAACCACCACAAATATTCCTACTCTATTTAATTGGTAATCCCATTTAATATGCTATTAGAAAGTTGAATAGCCACGTGACCCCAAAACTAAGATGGTGCAAAAGAAAAAGAAAAAGAACATACTTGACGAGCTTTTACACCAATGTTATTCAAATAAGCAGCAAAAATCCTAGTAGACATGCATTCCCCGAAAGAGACAAGGTAGTCCTTTGTCCTCGGAGTCATCTCTTTCATCATAGCAATGCCATTCAGAAGTTGTTCCAACTCAAAGAGGTGCTCTGCAAAATGTTACCCAATCATAAGTAGTAGTTATCGAACAAAAGACTTTATTAGCTTCAGAGGGATGACAGGACTTGGGCTAAAGTGATCCTGTGCCAAGGCTAAATCAAACAGCTGGACTGAAGTCATATGAATGATATTTTACACTTAATAAGAATTAGTTAGGAGTGTAGTAGTGAAATTAAGAAAAACTGCAAATGCACATGCACACCAGAAAAGATGCTTAAATGATTAACCGTAATAAAGAAAATATAAACTTGTGGTTTCAATCAGCTTCCTTTCCAGAGACTATATGATCTATAAACCACATTTTAGTGTACAGAAAAACTCACTTGAAATTATAGATCTTTCAACTCCAAGCTCGTCTGCAGTCCTGAATATAGCAAGGCATATATCTTTCAAAAAACATCCTCATGAATATATTTAGAGGAAATTGTAAGCATATAACAGTTACCCCAAATGCAAATCTTTGATGAAGGCCAATTCTTCAAGGTCAGACACATTTGAAACACCACAACTGACAGCCTTTTCTCCAGCCTGGTTTACAAGGCAACAATTTAATCTCAACATCTTCTCAGGAAAGACTAGTTATCGCAAGATGAATCAGATAAACATAGTAAGAAATCAAAGTAAAAGAAGTACCGTTAAGAGCTTGTTGGTAGTTTTTCCCATAGCAGAAAGAACAATGACAGGCCTCTCTTCTGGAAAGCTGAGAATAAGGTCAGCTATTTCTCTCATTCTGTCTGCAGAGGCAACAGATGAACCACCAAATTTCATCACACATGTCAACTCATTGGCATCTTGATCTGACTCTTGGACTTCAGTTTCATGCCTTTCAAGTACATCAATCTTTCCAGCCTCACAACTGAGGCGAAGGGCTAGCGTTCCACTAGAGCTACTCGGTGATGTGGGTGGACGATAAATTAAAGGCATGGAAACCGCAAAATGTAGACGGTGCTGCCTCCAAATAGGTTGAAAGAAAGAGGCACTCCTTGAGAAAGAACAATGTGGAGTTTTGACTCCACATGAGTGCAATGTGGTTGCCATGGCAATTAATTCAAACAAATGATGTTTTAATAAAGAGATTAATGGATCTCCAGAAATTTCGACAAATAAATGTTAGATCAGATTCTTCCGTCAGCTGAGGAAGCTGAGTGTGCAACTCTCTCTTTGAACCGGTACAATAAGAAAGTGAGGAAACAACCTGCAAATTCCATCAAAACTTCATGAGAAATGAAACACAAGTTCGTATCCAACCGCTGCATGAACTTAAGCAACGCTCGGCAAACAATAAAAAAACTTGCAATAGTCAATCATTTCCAGGGCCGGCCAGATATATATATATATATATATGTGTGTGTGTGTGTGTGTGTGTGTGTGTGTGTGTGTGTGTGTTGAAAATTCAAGTATCGAGAATATAGTTAAATAACATATGTAAGCTAACAAATATAATTTTTTACTTGTCAGAATCAGTAAATAGGTAGAATATGAAAGTTAAATATTTCTGCTCACACTACTATCTTAGGTAGGGCTGTGCAAATTGTAAAACCGAACCGTACCAAATTTCATTATACAGGCTGATTCGGTATTTAGAAATCACAGTACTGTTTGCCAAATAGAAAATTTTGGTTTGGTTAAAAACAGAAAAGTTATTGAATCAAAAATAATTTGTCTTGAATACATATGTAAATAATAATATGCTTCCTACCACTCTAACCACTAACCATCCAATGAACTTGAATAGAAATTATAAAGATCACATTAGACCCCCTAGCCTCATTCCCCTCCAAAAATTACTTTAGCATCATTCAAGTTTTGGGTTTTAAATGCAATTAGAACCCAATTAATTAAGAGAAAATCAGAAAAAGAATAAAATTGGGCATTTAGAATTTGGACTGTACCTCTGTAAATTAAAAATCTGGGCCGAGAGAGAGATGGTGGAGGCGCGATGGGGTAGGTGGTGCGATGGTGCGGCGGCGCGGTGGGATTTTGAATTGAAGAAGAAGAAGATTTGGGTTTTGCTCTAGGGCACCGTCGAAGAAGTGAAAGATTGGAAATTTGGAACGTGTCTTTACTTGTACGAATTGGGATTTTAAAAAAAAAAAGTAAATCGTGATATTCGTCGCTTAAATTTTTTTTTTTTAGCAAATTTGTTCATCTTATCAATATGTATCATATTAGTCCCTCTTAAATACAAAATATATCACTTAAATTCAAAAATATTTTAAAGTGGATGGAAGTTGATGTATTTTGTATTTAAACTGGACAAATGTGTTACACTATATTAATAAGGGACGAATTTACTACAAAAAAATTTAAGAAGGAAGAATGTGTTATAAGAAGGATAAATGTGATACATTACATTGATAAGAGAAACCAATCTACTATCAAAAAAATTAAGATGGACGAAAATATAAAATTTGACCCATAAGGAAAACCAAAAATACTATTCACTCAAAAAAAATTGGATATATCGGTTGAATTATGTAAGGTAAATCTACCGTTAATATCGAAAATCAAAATTTATAATGGTTCGGTAACGAAGCTCACTCCGTATACTAAACTGTTTGTCATGGGTCAAAATTTTCATTTTTTTTTTGAAGTATTCGTTTATTAATTAATTGAAATGAAAATAAGATACAATTTTAAAACTATTTATTTATTTTGAGAATCTTTTATTTTTTTAATTTAGTAATTTTTTTTAATAATTTTTCTTAATATTTAAAAAAAAATTCAATATATAAATAATCGAAACGAAATTTTGATTCATGCTACTTGCTACATATATACATGAGTTGCTGATTTAGGAATCAAAATTTAAAAAGATTATACTTATTAATTCAATATAGTGAATAAGTATTAATATTAAGGTGGAGGTGGTGAGTGAGAAACAAGTAAGAGCGGTTCTCTTCAATAAATTAAAACATTATTTTAGGTTATACCATTACCAATTTACCAATATATAGTATTAGTATCTTTGCATTTCTAAAAAAAAAGTGTATATATATATTTTTTATTGATGTTACAAAGAAAGAACATGATAAAAAAACTACATGCTATCTTCTAGCAGCTGTGGTAAAATATCAAGGGGGATAAAATCTCAAACAATGTTGTTCTAAAAAAAAAAAAATATCTCAAACAATGTTTCCCTCACGTAAATCATGGCCCAATTTGGCAAGGACGTCCGTACAATTGTTTCACTTTCTTTCGTGTGAATGATCTTGCTCTACCATTGCTTTCCCAAAAGTCGTCGGCAGTCTTCAATGTTATTAAAACCGGACCGGACCGGCCGGTCCGACCGGTTCGACCGCGAACCGGAGGCCTGTCCGGTCCGGTCAACCCTACAAAACCAATTAGATAAAAAACCAGTTGTAGCCGGGTTGAACCGGTCCAAAACCGGCGAACCGGCGAACCGGTGAACCGGTTTGGACCGCGGTTCAATCTTAAAAAAAAAAAAAAAAATTTAAAAAATTGACTTAGGGCTTACGGGAAGGAAGTAGGAAACAGAACAAAAAAATACCAATTCCAATTGAAAGAGAAGAGCGGCGCGGACCTCAGATTTGGTAAGAACTTTCAATTTTTCTTCAATTTTTGTTTGTAATTACCTAATTAGAGATCTCCTCCAACATATATGTATCTACTTTTATAAATTTCTCTTCAAATTTTTAATTTTTCACCTCTATAGCCATATATATATATATATATATATATATATATATATATATATAGCCGCGTAGAATGAGGGGCAGCAGGAAGGGGGATCTATTTTTATATAGTTATTACTTATTTCTAGGGGTGAGCCCGGTCCGGTTTACCGACCAGACCGAACCGGAACCGAATTTTCGGTCCGGACCGTTTACCGGACCGAAATTTCGGTCCGGTAAACGGTTCTCGCCCCAGAACCGACCTAGGTAGTCATTCGGTTTTCGGTAAAACCGGTCGGTTTACCGAACCGAACCGGTTTTACCGAATATTTTTTTTTAATTTTTTTTTTAAATTTTCAGTACCCATTACCCAAAAACCGAACCCAATTAATCAATTACCATACCCAAAAACCAAACCCAATTAGTCAATTACCAATTATCATACCCAAAAACCAATTGGGTTTATCTTCATTCTCCTATTCTCTTTTTCTCTCAAAATTCAAAAACCCTAACCTTCCTTTTCCTTCCCATCCACCGCCGCCCACCAACTGCCGCCCGTAAGAACCTCCGCTGCCGTCCGGCCGCCGCCATCCTCACAGCCATCCGCCGCCGCCGCCATCCTCAAGCTTTCTCCAGGAATGTTTTTAGTAAATTTCGTAGCTACTAATTTTAATTAAAAAAAATGGTTTGATTTGTTCCTGTAAAATCTTTGAAACAGTTTGATTGTTCGGATTTAGTAGATTTTGAAATTTTGAGTTATGTTTTAGACTAAGTTTGGGTAACATATATAGAAAAGTAATTGCAAATCTGAGCGTGAAAAAGGGAATAAAATAATTCACCAGTAGAAAGATGTGTAATGGGGGAAACAGTTCTAACTTCTAAGCCCTAACTTTGTGCAAAAAGGGAGGAAAAAGATAAAAAGAAAAAAAATCGGTTTTTTTGGACCGAACCGGAACCGAACCGGACCGTTCGGTTTTTTACCGAACCGAACCGAAATTTTCGGTTCGGCAAACGGTCCGCGGTCTGAAAGGTACCGAACCGAAAAAAAACCGAAGTTCGATCCGGTTCGGTTCGGTTTTTACCGAACGCTCAGCCCTACTTATTTCTAGATCTTCCATTATTTTAGAGAGTATGTACATTATGAATTTATATATATATATGGCAGTAGATCTTGCCAAATCAGAATTCGAATATGGCAGTACATTATGAACTTATTTCTAGATCTTGCCAAATCAGAATTCGAAGTTGATCATTAATTCTCAAGTCTTAGTTCGTTTTCAATTGGAATTTAACCCGGATTCATTGAATCTCTAATTATATATATATATGGCAGTAGATATATATATATGCGCTATAAGATGTTAATTTATTTGGCAGTAGATATATATGGCAGTAGATTCATTCAAATTTAGTTAGATAGATAAGTTATTCTTTTTTGGCTTTAAGATGTTAATTTTTTCTATATTTAGACTTTACCCATCCCAAAAAAAAAGCAAAAAATTACTTAATTTGATTCATTTAAGTGTTTTGTCATGTTAGCAAGCATTAGTTAATTTATTTTTGTGATAAAGTTAGCATAATTATGTTATGAGCATTAAACCAATGTTAGTTAGGTAGGAGTAATACAAATGTGTTATAAATGTATGTTTCGAGCACTACTAATTTGATACATGAAAATGTAGGATATGGACGCAACTTCTACCACTCCATCTACAGATTCTCAACCAACTGAACACTCGTCTGGTGGTTTTTCTCAAAATCCTCGTCGAAAGGATGACAAGACTTGGAGGTATTGTCAAGAGGTGACATCGGCGACGGGGAGGGCTCGGGCACTTCAATGTATGTTTTGTCAGCAAATAATTAATGGTGGGGGAATCAATCGCGTGAAGCAACATCTTGCTGGCATAACAGGTAATGTAAAATCTTGAATGTGGGGGAATCAATGTGTTTTGAGATCATGATTGGATGTTTGATCATTTATTTTGAACTTATGTTGTTTTAATTCGACTACTCTTTTATTTAGGATCTATGTATGATTTTACTTCCGTTGAAGTTTAAACTTGTTATGTTGTAAGTTATAACTCTTATGCTTTTATTTTCAATTTTAATTATGCATTGGACAAAATTTATTCAATGACTAAGTGTTCATTTCTGTCTATTATTTTATGTTGAAATATGTTATATATAATAAATTATTAAAAATTAATAATATATCATTATGACGTCATCCGGTCCGACCAGCGGTTCGACCGGTCCGACCGGTAAAACCAGTGGCCAGTTGGCTCACCGGTTCAGTGTCCAGTCCGGTTCTGAAAACATTGGCAGTCTTCGATAAAATAACCCAAGGGGTGAGTATCTACATTAGCATCTCGTATGAAATGTATTACGACCTTCGAATTCACCTCTAATTCAATATGTGACATGCGCCGCCATCTGTGTTGAGTTTGTGCCAACCCCTCCTTGGTTTGATCCACTTCACGTTGTCTATTAGTATTTTTGCAAATTCGCGAGTGTCGCCTATGTAATAGTTATATTCGAAAATTCTGACAAATAAAACATTAATGAGTAATGAGTTTACGACCTTCCGGCTAAAGACCACTTTTTACATACATTGTACGTAAGAGTACTATTTTTTAATTACTATCCAATAATAACAAAATGATTAAAAATCTTAATCAAGATATAATATATGCAATTTGAGTACTTTGAGTTTCATCGAACCATTTTTTTTTGTTGGATAAGTTCATCAAAACCAATTTGCGTTAAAGTTATTTATTCCAAAACATAATACTAATACGAAACATATGCGCATTCACGATTAATTTTAGAGTCTTTAGAAGATTCTGGCAAATTGTGGCATTGGGATTTAGGCATTTAGCCATTATATATATGGGCTTTGTAAGGCCATCTCCAACCCGTAGGCCGTAGGGTATTTACAGTCCTGGGGTGTCAATCTCCACCCGGGGAATCTGCACCCCCCTGAACATCATCTCCAACCGGCAAGGCTATCTCCTCTAATTAATTAAAAAAAAAGCCTTTCCCACTCTCACCTATATTATCTATAATAAAAATAATAATAATAATCATAATAATAATAATAATAATAATAATAATAATAATAATAATAATAATAATAATAATAATTTTAAAAATAAGTAATATTAATTTAAATATGAAAATGCATACTAATTAATTTTAGAGACAATGACATTGACATTAATGCTATATTAGAGTTTAAATAAAATTAAAATATTTCAAATCAAATTTTAAATGTGGCTAAATAAATTATTGTTTCATAGACAAATATATATAATTTTAAAATTAATAATGGATAAGAATTTTTTTATACTATAATTTTTTTTTAATTTTACTTTCATGTTGCAATTTTTATATCTAATAATGTTACATCTTTAATTTAAATTAAATTGTTATTAAACCTACAACAATTTTTATAATTAAATGTAACTTTTATTTTTAGTTAATTAAAATAAATAAGGTATTGTTAAAATTTGTAGTTAATTTTTAAAATATTTTTAACTATTTTTATTATTAATTTATTTATTAATATTAATTTTAAAATTTAATAAAAAAAATAAAAAAAATCCATCCGGTGGCGCCAAGTGGCGCCACCTGATGGCATGTCTGCTGGGACGCGCTCCCAGCAACTAGGGTGTGGGCTATGCACCTGGGCGGTCCAAATGGACCGCCCTTTCTCCTCTCCAACCCGGGAGGATGGGCTTAGGCCCATCTCCACCCACCCTCCTCCCGGGTTGGAGATGGCCTAATGGACTTTTTTTATATTGCTTACAAGGAGGGTAGGCAATGCAGTAACACCTTAGGGCAAACCGAATGCTGGGGCGGAAGGAAAGTTCCGGAGCTTTCCTGTCCTCACCTTCTGCCTATTTAAATTTAGTTATGGGACTTTTAGCTCCATTTAATTTTAATTTAATTTTTTCTCATTCTCAACATTATAATAATTCTATAATAATAATAATACTCATTGCAATTTACTAAATTTAATGTTGGTGATTTAATGTGACAAATAATTAGCAAAAATATATTTACAAAAATATTATAAATAAATTATCTATATATAAATTAATTTGAATTTGAAATTCTTTACTAAGTGTTTAAATTATATCTTCAATTAAATTAAAAAATTATATTGTTCAAATATATAACCACCTATATTATAATTAAACGATTTAGTTTTAATTGCCATTTCTAAAAGAAAATAAAAAACGCCAAAAAAAAATATGAACAATTAAAGTTGAAAAAAAAATTGAACAAATAATTATATCTCAAAACACATAAATATACTACATTATTAATAATAATACAATTTAAAAAATAAAAACAAAAAAAATTAAATCAGAGGATGCCAAGTGGCGCCCCTGATTGCTGCCTGGGCACACCCGTCGATGCGTACTGACGCGCATGCCGGGGTAGCTGGGGAGTTCCAGCCAGCTTCACAACTACCCCCACTGCCCACTCCAAAGGCTACCCTCTGAGATAGCCACTATCCGTCATGTTACCATTCGTCATGTTAGGAGATTTTTAGGGACAATTTTTATGCAAAAGTGCCCCTAAAAGAGATTTAACATGATGGATAATGGCTACCCAGACATAAATATTCCCACTCCAAACCCCTCCCCCCATTAATCTCTACTATCCCGTCAAGTGCCCCTAAAAGAGATCTGACATGATAGATAATGGCTACCCAGACATAAATATTCCCACTCCAAACCCCTCCTCCCATTAATCTCTACTATCCCGTCCCGTCCCCCCCCCATTGGGTTTGCAAAGATCTATATTGTAAACCCCATAATAATTAATCTAATGGAGTACAAAATATTATACTTTAGGCTATATAAGTCATGGGAGACTTGAGGGTCCAATTGCCAATTGGAGCCAATGCGAACCACCTAGCTTTTAAGCATGTAATATGTAATATATTATACATACTACACTATTAAAGAATAATATGTAACAAATAAGTGATTGAGCGAACTCATATTCGAATTTTTGATGCATCTTAAAAGAGTTTAACTCATGTCTATTTTTTTTTAAAAAGAAATTAAGAATAATACGTAGATCATAAGAATATCATATTACACAGAAACTAGATTGACAAATAAAAAGATCCAACAATACTTTCCGTCTTCGATTACTTTAATACAATATTTGTTCTTGAATTCTAGTGAGTAAAGCTATAAAAAAATCATAAGAATATCATATTACACAGAAACTAGATTGACAAATAAAAAGATCCAACAATACTTTCCGTCTTCGATTACTTTAATACAATATTTGTTCTTGAATTCTAGTGAGTAAAGCTATAAAAAAATACATGTTTATCGTATTAAATGATAAAATATAGCTTCAACGTTGGTAGATTTTTTTAATTATTACTTACTAAAAAAATGTAGTCTAATGGATGCGTGAAATGAATCTTATTTTGCCTTTTATTACTTGGTGTACTCTTGTTTGTTCTTAGCCTGTTCAAATATTCGAGTTCTTTTTTTTTTTTATAATTAAACTTCAATAATATACTAAAAACCTAGATTGAACGGATACGGATACGGATACGACGATACGAATACGGCGATATGAATTTTTAAAATTTAGAGGATTCGATATGACAAAAATACGCATATAAAATAAAAGTTTGAAAAATTAACAAAAACACTTTGTGCGTATCCAAGACGTATCCAAAACCTACATGATACTCCAAAAAACGTACTAGTACCCGTATCAGAATTACTTTTTATTTAATTTAATTAGAATACTCCAGATGGCGTACTGTACTCGTATCCGCATCCTCAGAATGCTGAATACTGCACGGATCATTTTTCGGAGTATCCGTGCAACCTAGCTAAAAACTAAAAGCCACTGTAATTACAATTACAACTGAAAGGAGTAAAAAACCAAGAGTTAAGTTAGCAAATAGATCAAGCCAAGTTCTGGGAGAAAAAAAAACAAAAAAGAATGAAAAACAAAGGAAGAAAATATTTGAGCTATTAGAATTATGTTTGTTGGGGCATTTGATTGAATATGTTCTCTGAGTATTGAGCACCAATGTACCATTGTACATCCCTATGCTTGTAGGGGAATATACTTTCAATCGCACCAGAGTCCTCACAGAAACTTCACTCCCAAAGTACCCACTCCAATACTTATTCACACATATGCCTCCTTTGACATCCAATTTTCTTATTTTGTACTTTATGAGGGAAGAAAAATATATTTTTTAATAATTTAGCTCAAACTTCAAATTATTTCTAGTATTTGCTATATAAAAGCTAATTTCCAACTCGATGCAGCTATTACATTACTAGATTAGGTATTGAGTTTCATTTCTATTGGTGTGAGTATTTTCCTAATTTATCATTATTGGTATCTCATTTTTTAAATATATGGAGAAAAAAAAAGGAAAAAATGGTTTTTATTTCAATTAAAGAAAAATGGGGAATTTTTTCCCAATATAGTCTTTTACACAAAAGTATTTCCTAATATGACTCAATCTGAAAAGTATTTCCCTAAATGTACCTTCTAAGTAAAATCGATGTTGCCAACATCGATTTTAGGATAAAATTGCAACAACCAATATCGATTATCAATCATATTAGATAATTAAAAAAAAAAAATTAGTAAAAATTGATATTGCCAATATCGATTCTTATTAATTATATTAATTAGCGACTAATTAATTCAGGGAAAGAATCGATATTGGCAATATCGATTTTTCAAAAGAATCGCTATTAGCAATAGCGATTATGTGCCCTAATTTTATTCCCACCCCGAACCGCGCTTCATTTCTTTCATTCACACCACATAGTAATTCATTTCTTTCATTCACACCACATAGCAAAAGAAATCCTCCCTCACCGCCCAATTGACGAATTTTTGTAACAATTATTAATGGAGACTTTGTGATAATTGCTGAAAGAGGAGAAAATCACGTGCTTTTTTGTTTTTCTTGAGTGAAATGGCTGTAATGAAATTCTTTGTCCAGAAGGATTTTTAACTTAGGGCACATAATCGCTATTGCTAATAGCGATTCTTCCGAGCGATTTTTTCCCTGGATTAATTAGTGATTAATCAGTGGCTAATTAATATAATTAATAAGAATCGATGTTACTAATATCGATTTTTATTGAATTTAATTTTTTTAATTATCAAAGATAACTGACAAATCGATATTAACTGTCCCGATTTTACCTTTAAATTGATGTTGCCAACAGTAATTTTACCTAAAAGTTTCATTTAGGAATATACTTTTCCGTTTGAGTAATATTGGAAAATATAAAAGCTATTTAGTGCCGATTTCATTATTAATTATTTTAATTCTGCATTTGCCTCCCCCTATAATAACGCAGTGTTCTTTCCCCAATAACGTCTCTACATTTCACATTCTGCCGTTGTTGGAAAAGAAGAGCAAGAGAAATTTTTCAGGGAGGAGCCGCCCCCCTGCCTGATTCGTTCCTGCTCTCTTTTCCATTCCAGTTGTCATCATATATAAAAGCCATGACTCCCTCCTCCGAACTCCAGTCTCTTATCCCCAGCTACCTATACTCCACTTCTTTCACCTCCAAAACCCTTTCACTCGATAGAATGAGCGCCGGAAATTCTAACCCTAGCTTCACTTCTTCGCCTTCGGCCTCCTCAAACAAGAGCAGTTTCGTGATTCCGTCTCCGAGCGAGCCAGGCAAGATCGAGATGTTCTCTCCTCAATACTATGCTGCCTGTACTGTTGGTGGTATACTAAGCTGCGGTCTCACGCACATGACTGTCACTCCTCTCGATCTCGTTAAATGCAACATGCAGGTCCAGATCTGTTTATTTCTCTATGTTTTCTCTTGTTGAACTCATTTTTCATCAGTTCCGCCAGCAATTGTTGTATTTGTATGGATATAGAATCTTATTTTTATCTGATTTGATTAGTGATCTGGTGAAATGAACTCATGCATAAATTAGATCTCTGATTGAATTATTTTCTGTGTGTTCTGTATTTAAGTAGAGATAGGAAATTATAGTTTATGTACACTATATATGAATGAAGTGATATTCGTTGCTGAAACTGAATGATTTATGTATTGTAATATGGTCTGTCTTGTGATTGAATTTATTTTCCCTGTGTTTCGTATTTTGTGTTTCGTATTTAGCATATAGATAGGACTTTATCATTTATGTACACTATATAAGAATAAAGTGATATTCGTTGCTGAAACTGAATGATTATTGTGTTGGAATATTGCATTATTTTCCTTGTGTTTCGTATTAATCATATAAATAGGAATACATCATTTCTGTACACGATGATATGAATGAAGTGATATTTATTGCTATAATTGAATGGTTTATGTGTTAGAATCTGGTTTGTCTTTGTAGCTTGTACTAGATTCAACCGAGTTCTGGTACTAGTGAATAACTGGTTTAAATTTTCCAAGTCTACTAAAAAACAATGGAAATGTGTTCTCGATAGGTCTGATATGATGTATTTAAAACTTTTTTGATAGTGAAAGATTGGGCCATCTACTGAAGCTTTCTTCTCTATTTTTTCAGATTGATCCTGCAAAGTACAAGAGCATCTCATCAGGTTTCGGAGTGTTACTTAAGGAGCAGGGAGTCAAGGGTTTCTTCAGGGGATGGGTACCAACCCTACTTGGTTACAGTGCTCAGGGCGCCTGCAAGTTTGGGTTCTACGAGTTCTTCAAGAAGTACTATTCCGACCTTGCCGGACCAGAAAATGCCGCTAAATACAAGACTCTGATATATCTTGCTGGTTCTGCATCTGCTGAGGTGATTGCAGACATTGCTCTTTGTCCTTTTGAAGCTGTCAAGGTTCGTGTACAGACTCAGCCTGGTTTTGCTAGAGGGCTATCTGATGGACTTCCCAAGTTTGTAAGATCTGAAGGGGCTCTTGGGTATGTCAAATAAGTTATACTCTAATTTCGCAGGTTATTGCATGAAAGCAAAACTTTGTGGGACTCATTATCTCCATGTTTGCAGGTTGTACAAGGGCCTGGTACCTCTTTGGGGTCGTCAAATTCCATGTAAGTTTAAGCACTCATCCTTTGTTCTTTTCTTGTTGCTTGCGTTGTTTTACTCTTACATTGATCACCACAATATCATGTCAGGGTAACATATTTTTTCCTGAAGGACTTGTTGCATGATTAAGAAAATAGCATAAATTTTGTTCTTATTCTTCAGAAGATAAAATGCTACATGTGGTAGTAACTAGTCATACTTGTGATATCTAGTATTTGAGCAGTCTCTAAAATTTTGTTATGCAGGCTGTTAATTCTTTAGGCTTGGGCTTGTCTCATTTTTTTATTTGTGAATGTTTAATCTTTTGGTCTATTTTTTTAAGCTCCTCTAGTCTATTTTTGTGCCCCGCCAGTTTTTCTCGTGATGGATGGAGGATGTTGATTCCAAAATCCAATCATATATTCATCACACCTGTTAGAAATTTGTTTATGCTCTGAAATCTTATACCCAGTGTAGCAATAACTTAGGTGTGGTTATATTTGCAGATACAATGATGAAGTTTGCATCTTTTGAGACTATCGTCGAGCTCATTTACAAGCATGCTATCCCCGCACCAAAAAGCGAATGCAGCAAGCCTCTGCAGCTTGGTGTCAGTTTTGCTGGTGGATATATAGCCGGTGTTCTATGTGCTATTGTATCTCATCCTGCTGACAACCTCGTCTCCTTCCTCAACAATGCCAAGGGTGCTACTGTTGGCGATGTAAGTTTTGTGCTCTTATTATGTTTTTCTGACCTAACATAAGTGTTGCCATTTTGGATATTTTCATTCTCATGTTATGTTACTCCTGTTTTATCTCAATAGGCTGTAAAGAAAATTGGGCTGTTGGGTCTATTTACTCGTGGACTTCCTCTTCGTATTGTCATGATTGGAACTCTCACTGGAGCCCAATGGGGTATCTATGATGCTTTCAAAGTTTCGGTCGGCCTGTAAGTTGCCTTTCACTTATTTGTTTTGACCAATATGACTTTGCATCTCTCGACTTCCTTCATTGTTTCATGTCACTTTGGTTTATTTTTTCTAAAATCTGACTTGGGGTAACCTGTGTTTGTAATCACAGGCCAACAACTGGCGGTGTTGCTCCTGTGCCGGTTGACTCTGAGCTTGCAAAGGCGTAAGTCAATTTCGGAATGCAAAATTTGATGTTGTTAGTAAACCTCTCCAACGGGGCAATAAACTTAGGATAGCTGATGTCTTGCTAGCATCTTAGCAAATGGAGAGTATTCTTTCCTTGAAACTGTAACAATTTTTGAGATTGCTAAATCTAATTTCGTGGAGCTATAAATTCTCCACATACTTCGAATCATTGTGAAATTTTGGTTAGAAATAGGAAGTGTTTCAATGTTAGGATTGTGAAAGTGCCTACAGACCAGAAATAATGGGCAGATTTGAAGGATTAAACTTAGAAATCGTGTTTCCTTTTTTTTTTTTTTTGAAATTTGTGTGTAATATGAAGATTCACTATTATCAACATTGGGATAAGAGGCGAACTCACATTTTTTTAAGTCTCACTTGATCTTTCAGTACTTTTGGTCTCATACTTTAAAATTTTGAGCTTTTAGTCTTGCATTTTATAAAATTGCACTTTTGATTTTATATAATATGGAATGTCTGAACTTTTCACGTTTGTTTCCATATTAAATGGAGAGGAGGTAATGGGATCAAAGTTACGAATAATTTCAAAACTTGGGACCAAAATGTGGAAAGCCTTGTAGGATTTAAAGATAGAAATTTAGTGCTCTAAAACGCGAGATGTTCGGACTAGGTATGCAAAACATTTCAAACTTTTTGGATCAAAAGCTTAATGTTATGAAGAACTTTGAAAATAACTTTTCCCATTGCAGAAGTTTAGTGCTCTCGGACAATCTTGTCTGTTATAGGCACAAAACAAGCAAATCTAAGAAACATTATATAGTGCTTGTTAATATAAAATGCAATGCATAACACTGGCAAATTATATATTAAAGCAAGTTCTTACATACAGTAAAAGGCGAAATCTTAACATAGAGCAAAAGATGGACCTTTCTTTCTAGTCTAGGCCTAAAAGTACATAACACACGGAGGGCAACTGTATGACCAAGTTTAAGTCTAGTCCTTGCTTCTCTTTATTACATTACATCTATATATATATATATGCAACATTATACATACCCCAATCCCAAAAGTGCCCTCCAATCCCGAAAACAAAACAAAAGTGCCCTCCAAACCCGAAAACTAAACGCAAAACTAATATTACATATATATAGCTTATTAATTCAAAGGAGTCCATCTGAAAAAGACAAGTCTGATTCCATTCTTGGGAAGTTGATTATATCACCTTGATACTCGAGAGGAGAATCATCCAAGTAGTTTGTGTCGTATGCAAAAAACGTTTCCATCTCAGGGAGTTCAGGGAGTTCAGGGAAATCCATATCCGTCTCTGGATTTGCTGGTTCATTTATAACCAGATCTTTGTCGTTACGTGCTGGTGCTACTGGTTCTTCAAATTCATCTTCTTTGATCGCTTCAATGACCTGATAGATGATATTGAAGACCAAAATTAATGACCTTACGATCATTAACAAGAATGTACTTGAGATTCAATCCCTTAATCCAAATAAAGCCCAAATATAATTAATAACGAAAGATCCCTAAATTCATAGGTATAAAAAATGGCATTTTCTTACATATTTTCCATCTTCGAAATTCTGGTACACGAGAATGTAATCACCAGCTACCAAGTCATGTGCATTCACAAAATCCCCTGTTGAGGTTTATAATAGGTTGTATTATTATACTTAAAATAAAGAAAAAGAGACGAGATATATTAGGGAGATTTTACCAGTAGACTCAAGCACGTACATCCTACTGCTATTATTTGGCCAGAATCTATAAACATATACGAATTAGTTTGTAAAATAAAATAACACATTCATATAATTATAACCATCAGAAATAAATTTGAGAGGCAAAAATAGCTAGTTGTATGACGTATAATGGAAATCGTGTAACCAAATCAACCTGTATTTGAACGGCCATTCGTGATTGCCATTCATATCATGCATGCAGATCTGAATACCTTCCTTGGTATCGAGCATAGGAAGATAAGCCTCAGCATCTCTCTAAAAATTAAGCAGCTCGATTAGACACAAGTTAGGTTCTTGTAATTTGGCCTAGATAATATGATGATATATTGATTATAACTTGAGGAAAAAAATAAATAAGTCGGATGCAATAAATGAGATTACATATTTACAAGGGGGTAAAATGTCTATTATGCAATATCACAGGGAGTTAAAGTGTCAATTTATGCATATCACGAGGGGTAAAGTGAGATGAATGTGTTGTCAAGTGTAAGGTTAAATTGGTAATTTTTTACATGAAAATGAAGTAGAGTGTGTGTGCAACACCTCCACTAGCAAGGTGGTAAATTGCTCATTATTTCATTTCAAGGGGAGGTAAATTGCCTATTTTCAGATCACGGGGGATAAATTGTCCATTATACATATTACATGGAGTTAACTGGCCAAAACCCATGCAATAAATGATAGTATTTCAAGTTTTGAAATTTAGATGCAAACCTTTGGAAGGACCATTCTCCGGAGGCAGCTTACATCGCTGTTCTGAAGCTGCTTCTTGAAAAGATATGTAAGCTTTGAAAGATCAACTCCCTAGAAAAATAAATAAAAACGTAAGGAGTATGTATGATCATAATTCATAAATAGAAGTTGATTTTAACAACCAAGAGATCTCAATGGAATTTTTCATAAACATCCCCTAGCTGACTCATAATGGCCTCCTGTACATGTAATTTCTTGATCATTTAATATTACTCCATATGCACCAGATTTGCAATAGGAAAAATGATGTACAATTATTTATTAGTTGATTAATTAATCGGTAGTTACTCTTTAATTTTTCTTTTTTGGATTTACAAAAGCAGCCAAAAAGAAGATAACTCCAACCTGCACCGCATGGACTTATATGACATGTGGTTAAAAGAAGACACCAAATATTAGTAAAACATGAGCTCATCTTACGTACGCTCAACTCCCAAATTTCAAAAGTTATAGCCAAATTAAAACATCTTGTTTAGTAAAAACGATGTTGAAGTACTAAAAATTGCAAAATATGTTGTTGCAGATTTTGAATGGAAAAACTATTCAAAAATCGTAGATGGATTGTGCAGATCAAAATTGAAACATATGATTATACTATACTAAAAATTTGTTACATATATAGAAACAAAATAAATCAGGGAAGTTGGGCAGAGAAATACAACTAAATGAAGAATTGCTAAAAAAAAGGTTCCAATTTGTTTTCAATTAGAAAAAATACCAGGTAGTAAAATGAAAGAAAGGAATAGCAAAAGAGAGAGAGAGGGACTAGGGAGGAGTATTTACACGTGCGGGAGGAGGAGTAGCAGGCACTTGGGCGGCAGGAAGAGCGAGGGAGTCAAGGCTAGCCCGCCGGGACCTAGGCATTCTGGGCCCTCTCTGAACGTTAAAGCCCGGCCCAGAAAAAAGATCAGGCCGATTAGTGTTTCGGCGACCACGTCCACGGCCGCGGCCTCCGCCGGTACTTCTCCTTCGAGCATTGTCCCCTCTCACCGCTACATTGCCGTTACTGGCCCTTATCAGTGCCACATTTCTGTTTCTGTCCATTTCTTTCTTCTTCTTCTTCTTTTTCTAAAGTTGCAGAACAGGGGAATTTCAGTAATTCTTTGGTGGGTGGGTTTGGGGGGGGGGGGGGGGGGGGGGAGAGGAAAATATGATATGGGTAAATGAGTGTGTGTTTGCAGTGGTAGTGGGGGGCTCTTTTTATAGTGAGGAGAAATGGGATTAATGGATCTAAAATTGGCAAGAAATTGGACTTGGAGGTGATCAGAGTATCTGATCTGTATGACATTTGTGCAAATGTCATTCATGGTGGTCGTGGTTTAAATCTTTTTATTTTTTTTATTTTTATGAAGTAAAACCCGGTTGCATTGTAACTTTGTGTGGGAGTGAGAGTAAATAAAAAACAATATACTGAAATGGTAGCTAGAGAGAATGCATTGAAGGGGGGTGGGTTTTGTGGAGTGACGAATGAGAAAATTGAGTATTTGTGAGGTGGTGGAAGAGAAGGAGGTACAGGTGTTGAAAAAGCTCTGAAGAAATCAATACATACATACAATATATATATATATATATATAAATCTGTATATATATACGTATTTCCTTTTTTACTACTACTATGGGTCATTCTTTTTTTTTTATCAGGTTTCTTCACCTTCCATCGCTTCAACCACCAATTTTTAATTTCTTCTGTTTTTTTCTCACCATTCCTTGAATCATATTTAAGATGCTGGTATTTTCAAGCAGGGTTTTGTAGCCGCTGTTTTCCGCCATGCAACAACCACACCTGGTTGCTCGCCACCTCCCCTCCACGCGCCCATATTCTTACATCACTAATATTTATTTCTTTTACTATTATTTTTATTACTACTACCTTCATTCATCCATCACTACCTATGTCACTTTAGTGACGTCCTCCGTTCATTTCGGTTCAATTCGTTTCGGTTTGGTTCGGATCAGTATTACCTATTTTATTTTCACTAAATTTTAAAACCAGTGATGCAAATCGAAGAGTTTTTTCCATGCGACTAATGACACCTCGAATCTCCTGAATTTTCATTTTCTTCATTATTAAAACAAACGTGCTTTGTGTTCAATTAAGTCAACAATATGATGGGTAATTAAAAAGTAATGGAAAAGTTAATTAAATTCTTGTCAAAACCGAGTTTGATCGAACTAAAAATATTCTTATATCATTCAAGAGTTATATATACTTTTTTTTTTATATTTAATAACACTCCTAAAAAATAATGACTAATAACAAAACATATATGCAATATAATTGCTTTTCATTAAATTACTAGACAATTTTTTTCCCCAAAATGATAATCATGCAATATTTGACAGAACATTCTTGACTAAATAAGGTCTAGGAGCTTTTCTTAGACCTCGTGGTTAAAAAGTATACTGCATCATCATTGTGAAAGCACTAAGTCATCACAATTAATGATGTGGTGCAGTTTCAACCACAATGTCTAATTAAGAATTTTCAGATTTAATAACTCCAAGTAAGTAATATAAGTAGACATTATTATTGTGGGTACTAGTCTATTCCACTAAATCCTATCATAATTTGTCAATTACAAAAAAAGTTGATTCTCTTTATTAACTGCAATATATAGTTATTATATAAAATTATATGAATTAATTATTTTGATGATTCTCATTTCATACCGAGTAAATTCAGAAATTTGAAAGTAAACACTGGATGCATTTAGTTAAATTTTAATGTACAAACTTTCTTTTAAAGAGTACCGTAGACATTTTTAACCTTGCCAATCATTTGTACGTTTCTATCCAAAATATTTTAAGGAATGTTCATTCTTTTGACTACTTAATATAAGTGTATATTTTTGTCAATGATGAAAAATACGAGCAATTTATTTTCAATTAGAAATAAGTTAAACAACAAATGGTATGTATTTATAAATGAGTATACAAATGATTCTTGATTTTGTGTTGTTTTAGAAGAAACAATCTTGTTTCATAGGATAATAATTACAAATGTCGATATCATATTTCTCAGACAAAAGTCAATTGCATTTCATATATTTCTTTTGATATCTTGGTGAGCGATCTTTTTATTTATTATAAATATAAAATTATAAGTATATAGTTTTGTACAAACTTTTCGAGAGAATTTCACTTTTCATACCATAATTCAACCTACTTTAGGGATTTGATACCACAACTTTTTCTATCTACACATTTGATACCATAACTCAAATCAACTCGACACATTTGATACTTCCGTCAAATTGGAAACGGAATTGTCACGTGATTGTCACGTGGCCGTTAAAACTTTGCACATTTGATACCATAACTTATGTTGGCTGATAATTTTACCCCATAACATTTCAGGTTACCAAAAAAGCCCCACATTCAAAAAAAATTATCAGTCAACATAAATAATGGTATCAAATGTGTAAAGTTCTAAATTGGTCAGCACGTGGTCTTATTCGAGTCAATTTGGAAATTTGGCAACAATGTGGACTAAAATCGTCACTAAATTTGGAGATGGGGGGCTTTTTTGGTAACCTGAAATGTTATGGGGTAAAATTATCAGTCAACATAAGTTATGGTATCAAATGTGCAACATTTTAACTGCCACGTGACAATCACGTGATAATTCCGTTTTCAATTTGACGGAAGTATCAAATGTGTCGAGTTGATTTGAGTTATGGTATCAAATGTGTCGGTAGAAAAAGTTGTGGTATCAAATCCCTAAAGTAGGTTGAATTATGGTATGAAAAGTAAAATTCTCTCCAAACTTTTCTTTTGATTTATACTTTGCATATTTGGGATTTATGTACAAAACTTTCGACATGATAAAAACTCACTATTACTTATTATGCTTTATGTATTTTTCTTAGGCTCATGCAATTAAGCACATCTTATTTAAAGTAACATTTATTTAATAGTTTCTATTATCAAACTAATTAGATTTACTAAAATATAAAAATCATATATGTATATATATTGAGTGAGTAATTTCACCAAGAAAAAAGAAAGATTAAATTTTTATCCTCAAACACGGTTACATAGATGTGTTGCAATAAAGTGTTACATATAATGTTGCTTCAATTGTGTTGGCACATATTACATTAAAGTTACCATTAACAAATTTAACATCTCTACTTTTATAAAAGTATGAATATTTCTTAACATTTTTGTGCAGATAAAATACCTTTATTTAAATTATAAAGTGATATTTCATTCAGTGATAAATATATAAAAGTAATTGAAGAGTTATAGTTATACATGAAGTCTTATTATGCTTATCTCCTACATAAACTCCTAAAATTTGTGAATTCTCTCTTACATTAATTTTTGTAATTTTAATCTTCTTCTCTTATATTAGATCAAAACAAACCATAAAAATACTATTATTTTAAATAACCCATACAATATATATAAAATTACTACTATATTTTAGCATCAATATTTATCCCAGTAAGAAAAATGTAAATTTCTCTTTAAAAAATGTTAATTTAAAGATTTAGTACAACATAAGTCATAAACATTCAAAATATAAAATTTTAAAATGAAATTCTCTGTCATTATATTACAAAAAAATTGATAATTGAATCGCATCGTACTATGAAAGAGTACAATACTTATGACTTATATATATAGCTAATTGCATAATTTATTTTGGCAAGAATAGAAAAATATAAAGAAGATTCATTAATACCAGCATAACCTCGAATTTTATGGAATTACTTTTGTGAAAAACGAGTGAAATTGGTTGAAAATTGTGAAATCAATAAAGAAAAATCTATAGAAATCGTTGAAAACATGTGGAATAGATGAATATTCGAGTGAATTTGTGAACATTGGCGAATTGTTGGTTAAAATTTAGGGAAATTGATAATAAAAGAGCCACTTACTCGATAAATACATGTGAAATTCGTGAAACGACTACATCAGTTAAATCGGTGAAAAAAATGAATGAAGTCGGTGCAAACGTGTCAAATAAATAAAAGTTCAGGTTAAATAAATTAGTGAAAAGAACATGTGAAATAAGTGAAAAATGTGCAAACTAGGTGAAAACGGGTTAATTTGATAAAAATGTGTGATATTAGTAGTAAAAAAAGAGTTTAACTGACAAAATAAGGTGAACCCAGTAGAATAATGGTTTAAAATGGAAAAAATAAAAGGACAAAATCGTAAAATAAATTATAACCTATAAAAGAAAGAGTAAAACAATACAAAAAATTAAACTAGTAAATATGAATAAAATCGGCTAAAACAGGTTAAACGGGTGAAAATGAATTAAATAGGTGAAAAATGGGTTAATTTGCTTTATTTGATGACATAATAAAATTAATTTATTCTAATTTACAAAAAAAATACCCCATAAAATTAACTAGATACATACAACGTAGGTGTCATTTCCTAGTAAATAGAAAAGTTTAAATCATCCATTATCTACTAAGCAAGATTTATTACTAAGTACACATGCTTTCAGTATTGTATGTTGTGATCAGGTGTTAAGCTTCCACAACATGTTTATGGTTAGAATTCAACATTTATAAATTCACTATAAACTAACTACAAACAAGACTTTGGATTAATTCATGTGGAATTTATGTCACACTAAAGACCAAGACACTTATATTTATTAACTTATTTACTTCGTTAGCATGTCGTGACGTACCGTTGTAGGATCTAATGACTTGAACATTCAAACAACAGTCTAAATAAAGTATTCTATAACAAGTAATCAAAAATAATCATTGATGCTCATATTACGTCAGATGACTTCCAAATGTCATTCATGTATGTCTCTATTGCTCTTACTGCACCGGACAATACCGATACGTAATAATTACATGAAACAACTTCAACATGAACTATGTAGCCCAATTCGTCCAACTTTTCTATAACTGTGAACAATGACTGGTAAAAAACACGTTTTTTTTTTTTTATCATCATAAGTCGTCATCAAATATCATATCTCATCTTTATGTTCCTAGCAAGAGAACAAACAAATCAATCATAACTATGATTTAATAAATTATTGCGGCCTTCTATCACACTCAAATACCAAATCCATTTCAGACTTAACTAGTTTAGTTCATTAGTATGTCACAATTATTAACTGACATTTTGTTGCATACTATTATAGTTGATGACTTCACGACAGCAAAAAAAGAAAAGCCTTGCATCATTTTGTGTGAAATATATCCGTAATAAATCTATTGTTATTTTAATCACGACATATGACGCTACCATACGTCATGTTTGTATGTTTATGTTGCTCCAACTACAACGGTACACTAAGGTGCGACAGTTATTTTAAACAACTTCAAGACAAATATGCATAACCAACTTTCATATGTTTGAATCAAGGTCTAGTACAAGTTACATTATTGCGCATCGTCATCAAAGTAACACGACAAAAAAAATGTTTGAATACTTTCTTCTCAATAAAACGCATAAAGACTTGTCTCTTTAATATCATCGCTACCAAATGACGTGTATATATCCCTCTTGCTCCTACGATATTTACTTTTTTGGCACACGATAGTTATCATAAATGACTTCGACACAAACAAAAAGTCCAATATTGTTCTTTTGATAAAACGACATCACAATCATCCTCAAAATACGCTAATTTTATCATCAAATGGCATATCTTACGTCACGTTTCTAACAAATGAATAAAAATGCAACCTTACATTACTTTCAAACTTGGCAGGTAAATTAACAAGACACTTATATTTATTAAATTGTTTACTTCGTTAGCATGTCGTGACGTATCATTGTAGGATCTAATGACTTGAACGTTCAAACAAAAATCTAAATAAATTATTCTATAACAAGTAATAAAAAATAATCATTGATGCTCATACTACGTCAGATAACTTTCAAATGTCATGCATGTATGTCTCTATTGCTCTAACTGCATTGGAACATACCGATAAGTAATAATTACAATTACATGAAACAACTTCAACATGAACTATGTAGCCCAATTCGTCCAACTTTTCTGTAACTTTGAAAAATGACTTGTAAAAAGCACGTCTGTTTTTTTCTTTTTTTTTAATCATCATAAGTCGCCATCAAATATCATATCTCATCTTCATGTTCCTCGCAAGAGAACTTGTAACTATGATTTAGTAAATTATTGTGGCCTTCTATCACACTCAAATACCAACTCCATTTTTAGACTTAACTAGTTTAGTTCATTAGTATGTCACAATTATTAACTGACATTTTGTTGCATACTATTAGAGTTGATGACTTCACGATAGCAAAAAAAAAAAGCCTTGCATCATTCTGTGTGAAATATCTCCGTAATAAATCTACTGTTATTTTAATCACGTCATATGACGCTACCATACGTCATGTTTGTATGTTTATGTTGCTCCAACTACAACAGTACACACTAAGGTGCGACAGTTATTTTAAACAACTTCAAGACAAATATGCATAACCTACTTTCATATGTTTGAATTAAGGTCTAGTACAAATTACATTATTGCGCATCGCCATCAATTATTCTACATTATTATTGTACATCATCATCAAAGTAACACGACAAAATAAAAATGTTTGAATACATTCTTTTCAATAAAACGCATAAAGATCCATCTCTTTAATATCGTCACTACCAAATGACGTGTGTATTTTTGGCACACGATAGTTATCATAAATGACTTCGACACAAACAAAAAGTCCAATATTGTTCTTTTGATAGAACGACATCACAATCTACCTCAAAGTACGCTATTTTCATCATCATGTATTAATCGTCAAATGACATATATTTCGTCATGTTTCTAAATTCTAACAAGAGAATGTAAAAATGCAACCTTACATTACTTGCAAACTTGGCAGGTAAATTAATAGGACACTGTATTAATCCTTCCCCAAAAGCAATTAATCTTATTATTAATCGATAAAAAAAAACTACCTACACGTTCTCTAACGTCAAATAGTATCCGCAATATTGTAATCTAGTTAGGTTTTTTAATTAATTATAAATTAATCCGTCAGCTACGCAACTTTAATGACGTTCTCAACTCAATCTATTTTTCAATAGATTGTCAAACTAGTGAAAACTAATTGAGGTGGGTAGAAATGTTTATTTAATGTGAATAATGTCACCTCGTATCTCCAGAATTTCTTTTCTTAAATAATAAAATAAACATATTTTGTTCGATTAAGTCAATAATCTAGGAGATAAAAAGTAATTGAAATTTTGCCAAAATTATTTGTTGTCGAATTCAAATGATTCATATGGCAATGACAATAATGTACATTGTATTGTGATTAGATAATACTCATAGAAGACTGAGTAATAAGAAGACATGTGCAATACACGATGTCTTGTGGTTTGATCTATTTTGTCAAGCCATATTTGGGAAAAATGCAATATAATGTAAGTGTTATGTGAAACCTGCACAAAACTTCCACGATAACAAAAAAAAAAAAAGAATTAATATCATAAGCCTATTAAATGGTCTTGTACTAACTTAAATTTAAAAGGAATATGAACAACTTAGTACAAAAGTAAAAGCATCTAGTTAAGTTGCATGAGATGGAATATTGTCCTTTACAGATGATCAACCAATCGAGCATGCCATTTGCTAAAAAAGAACAACCGTCCAGTTAAGTTACAAGAGATGGAGTTTGAAGTCTTAACAAGAAGAGAATCAACATTTGTTTGGTTGATTCACTCGTCAAAGTCTAAGCACATGTCAAGAGCCAACAACATAGTTACTTAGGAAGCTTAGTCATCCTAACAACTTATAAGTTTGTCAAGCATATGAAAAAGAAGCTCTATGAAATGTCTCAACAACAGAAAACTCTCAATAGTTGGGTACTCTCAACAGATTTGAAGTATCCAAGAATTAAGAAGGACACCATCATATCAGTAGATTGATAAGAGCATACTACTAGGGTAAGTTGTATGGACAATGGACAAAATAAATGTAGCATTAAAATATCAAGGCAAATGGTATCAAAGTCTAATCATTAGACTTTAAATAAATAAAAAAAACCCTATGATAAGTATCATCGCATTTATTGCAAAAGTATAATTGATAAGTAAAGTCAAGCTATAGGGGTCATATGTAAAACAGGCGCCGAACTTCATAATACATTTTATGTAGGGGGTCGTTTTGATTTGACGAGGTTATCTGAGGGTAAATAAGGATTTGTCTTCTACAGTGGACATCTTTCTACCCAGTATAAATACAAGCATTGAAGTATTTGAAGATGACCAAACATACAACTTACAAGAGCAAATATTTCCAGCTATCTTTGTTCAAAGCTAAAAATAGTTAAAAGCACAAACACTTTCCAAACCTTTGTGTGTACAACTTAGTGTTGTGATATGAATTCTTCTTTGTGATTCATACTTCATTGTGGTTTTCACCAGGTTCTTTGTGATATGTGTCTGAGACATGCATTGTGATTTGGTCTGTTTAGATTCTACTTTGTGAGGCTTGCTTGTGACTGATTTCATGATTAAGGTCCAAGCTACTGTTTTCCTTCTGATCTCCATGATAGGTCAACTAAAAATAATTCGACCCGCCTCAAAAGGGATTAAACCCTTGAGAAACCAAATAAAAAAAAAAAACAATTTGGTAGTTGCCATTTTTTTCTCACTAACACTTGAAATTGTTAAACCTTAAATCCTATATATATTTTTGAAAATTTATAACCCCCATTAATGTTCGACGTGAAAATGATTGAGGACTGAATTATATTTCCCAAATTTTGTGAACAAAGCCTTAGAAGAAAAGTACAAAGAGGATGATCAGGCTGAAATATGCAATCTTGAAACACTTTTTTACCAACCAGAACTTGGCAGTGTATTCCAATTTCAAATGACCGTAATGACAACCCTGGTGCGTGAAGTTAAATTTTTCCAAGGTTAAGTGAGAGACTGAGGAAATTGTTCTTATTTAATTTGAGACTGAGGAAATTGTATCGGTTTAAATTGTATCCGAAAAGTGACAACTAAAGAGTTGTCACTAAATTATATTGTCATTAGTTTGTCACTAATTGTCAATAGTGACAACTTAAGTTCCATTCACTTGTCACTAATAACCATTAGTGACAACTTAAAAATATATTTTGTCACTATTGTTATTGTGATAAAACTAATATTTTTGTCACTAAATATATGCAAAAAATGACAATTTCAATAATGTCACTTAATATTTTGTCACTAAAATCCATTTTTCTTGTAGTGAATATAATATTTAATAATATAATATCTTTAATTTTTAAATGAATTTCCTAAATTACCTCTAGATATATGTAAAAGTACAAGAAAGTTTTGTTCAGATATTCAAAAGTACAAGGGAGTTTTGTGCAAACATTCAAAAGTATAAGGAAGTTTTAAATTGCGCAAACATTTAAAAGTACAAGGGAGTTTTTACGCCAAAAAAAAATATTATTATTGTTAGATTTAATAACATGATTAGAATTTAAAATAGTATTTTTTTATCAAATATCACCCGAACAACCAACCATTTTGTTAGTCATTGTTGTTTTTCATTAATTATGTATAATCGTTGTTGATTTTCTTATTATTATGAATACCTTAAAATAGTATTATTGTGTACCTAATAATAATAGTAATGATTATTATCAATATTATTATTATTATTATTATGTGATTATAATTTAAAATAGTTTCTTTTATCAGATAATATCGAAACAACCAACAATTGCGATAGTCCTTGTTGTTTTTCGGTAATTATATTTAGTCGTTGTTGATTTTCTTATTATTATGAATGCCTTGAAATATTACTATTATGTACCTAATAATAATAATAAAAATAATAATAATTATTATTATTATTAAGTGAGAGTGGGGAACATTGTGATGTTGAATTAAATGGATATTAATTGTTCTTCGGTTGGAGATAAATTTATAGGTGGATCGAAATGGGGTTAAGAGGGCAAGGGCAAGTGGGCAAGAGAGTGGTCAAAAAGGCATGAAGACAAGAGGGGGATGGCTTTGGTTACAACATTTCACTTAACCTTGGAAAACTTATATAACATGCATTATTTGATAAATAAGAACACCTAAAATCATATAGGAGCACATTCTCAAATTAAAGCGATACAATTTCCTCAGTCTCTCACTTAACCTTGGAAAAATTTAACTTCACGCACCAGGGTTGTCATTACGGACATTTGAAATTGGAATGTGCTCCTATATGATTTTAGGTGTTCTTATTTATCAAATAATGCATGTTATATAAGTTTTCCAAGGTTAAGTGAAATGTTGTAACCAAAGCCATGCCCCTCTTGTCTTCATGCCTTTTCGACCACTCTCTTGCCCACTTGCCCTTGCCCTCTTAACCCCATTTCGATCCACCTATAAATTTATCTCCAACCGAAGAACAATTAATATCCATTTAATTCAACATCACAATGTTCCCCACTCTCACTTAATAATAATAATAATAATTATTATTATTATTATTATTATTATTAGGTACATAATAGTAATATTTCAAGGCATTCATAATAATAAGAAAATCAACAACGACTAAATATAATTACCGAAAAACAACAAGGACTATCGCAATTGTTGGTTGTTTCGATATTATCTGATAAAAGAAACTATTTTAAATTATAATCACATAATAATAATAATAATATTGATAATAATCATTATTATTATTATTAGGTACACAATAATACTATTTTAAGGTATTCATAATAATAAGAAAATCAACAACGATTATACATAATTAACGAAAACAACAATGACTAACAAAATGGTTGGTTGTTCGGGTGATATTTGATAAAGAATACTATTTTAAATTCTAATCATGTTATTAAATCTAACAATAATAATATTTTTTTTTGGCGTAAAAACTCCCTTGTACTTTTAAATGTTTGCGCAAATTAAAACTTCCTTATACTTTTGAATGTTTGCACAAAACTCCCTTGTACTTTTGAATATCTGAACAAAACTTTCTTGTACTTTTACATATATATAGAGGTAATTTAGGAAATTCATTTAAAAATTAAAGATATTATATTCACTACAAGAAAAATGGATTTTAGTGACAAAATATTAAGTGACATTATTGAAATTGTCATTTTTTGCATATATTTAGTGACAAAAATATTAGTTTTATCACAATAACAATAGTGACAAAATATATTTTTAAGTTGTCACTAATGGTTATTAGTGACAAGTGAATGGAACTTAAGTTGTCACTATTGACAATTAGTGACAACCTAATGACAATATAATTTAGTGACAACTCTTTAGTTGTCACTTTTCGGATATCACTAAATGTCAATAGTGACATTTTTTTAAGGGTGGGATCGGTACGGGTTTTTCGGGTTTCGGGAACGGGATTACGGGATTCGGGATTCCAATTTTACTTCCCGAAACCCGTCCCGGCTTACTTGCTTCCCGATAATTCGGGTTCCCGAAATATTTCGGAAATTCGGGAAATGGGTTCGGGAAATCCCATTTTTACTTTAGTCAACATGTTTTTCTCCAATAATTCCAAACTACATATTAATTTGATTCTAATACTAGAGTAGTAGTCATCAAACAAATCAAGAACTTAAATTTTATGACTTTGTATTTCTGTCCATCTATTATAAAAAGAAAAAAAAACATGAACTTTCAAACACTTTGCCCTGTAATGTATCCCTGAACAGTCGAAACATATTAATTATTAAACAATCAACACGCCAACAATTTAAAAGAAACATCATCAATCATCACAAAACAACATACTAAAATCCAATCGTCTTGACATCCATCACAATTCACAAATTACACAAGTTTCATAATTAATTCAAAGGGTTGCCCCAAAATAAAGTCTAGACATATATATACGGGTTCCCGTTCGGGAAGGGACTACTACCCGATTCCCGTACCGATTTTTATTTTTTGGGAATCGGGATTTCCCGAAACCTGCAAAACCCGGAATTTCTGCTCCCATTTGGTAAAAACCCGTTCGGTATGAGACGGGTTCCCGAAATCACGTACCAAATTCTCAGCCCTACATGATTTTTTTCACATTTCTTATCACTAGTGTGTCTATATATATCATTTTAATGATAATATTTAAGTTCTTGTCATATTGTCATTTACTATTTTGTCACTAAATTTAAATTTTTTGTAGTGATTAATTATCGTATAATTATTATATTAATTATATTATTAACATATAATGTACTATGAGGCCATCTCCTATGTATCCCTCAGCCCAAGTCCAGCTTCTCCGCACTCAATCCAGCTTCCCCTCAGAATCCAAGTCCAGCTTCCCCTTTCATTTTCATAAGTCATCTAAAATGTATCAATCTATCAATTCTATTTAATTAAAATTCTCAATTCCCCCACTCTCACTTAATAATAATAATAATAATAATAAAAATTAACTCGTATGTGAAATAAATAAATAATTAATAACAATAAGATATAATTTAAGATTGACAATAATAATAACAATAACAACCAATATTTTTTTTAAAAAAAAAAAACACAACAATACAATAATTAAATAGTTGACAACCAATAATTTTTTTAAATTACATAATAATACAACAATTAGATACTTGATTGACATGATTTGAAAATTATAAAAATAATTTAATATTGACATTAAATTTTTCAACATAATAGTTACATTAAATTTGATTTTATTAAATAAAAGTTACATTTTTATACTAAAATTAACCTTTTAAAAATAGTACACAAATTAAATAAAATTAATGTTAAATAAGAATTATATTTTATTTAATAAGGTATTTTAAAGAATTTTTTTTTAAAATTAAAAGGATTTTTATTTAAAAAAGAAAAATAAATTAAAAAAACAAATTGGGCTCGCCAGCCCAGCGCATGAATGACTCAGGAGCGGTTGGCACAGCTTCAAGGTGTGGTAAGGCAATTATCCTTTTTTTCCCCTCTATACATTTTTCTTCACTATTTTTCCCTCTAAATCCAAAAACCCCCAAATCCACCTTCCCCTCTTTACATAGAGATGCCCTAAGTACTTGATCGTCAAGCCATGACCGTCTTCTTGCCTTCTCCACCGCCCACCTCCCACGTTTTCCTTTTCCCCCGTCCTATTTTTTCTGTCTCCAACCAAAACTGGCAGACAACCTGCTCCCTTGCCCCGTTGCCCACTGGTTGGAGATGGCTTAAGTATCGATGCATAAAAAATATATTAAGCTAAAATTGTAGGAAATATTAGAATATAGTAAGTCAATGAAATACTATGGTCATATAGTAGAGATTTTTTATATTGTATTGAAAATTGTTGTTATATTATTGGTTATTAAAATGTTATTAAAAATATATGGATGAAACATATACCAATATTGTTGAGACAACAAGTTACCGCTTTTTTATATTTGTTATTTTTTATATTAAAAGTTGTTATGAGACGATAACTTTTCTTTTGGACTAAGTTAGGTTAATTGTCATTGAATCCGATTTGCTCCAATATTCATAAATTAAACTATTTTGGCAAATCTGCCAACTCGAAAATGGACAAGTCAATGACTCAAAAATAGATTTAACACCCCGCTGCATTGATGAAGGCCCTTTGGCGTCAATATTAATAACCGTCGTTTTTTCATAATCCTAGTCGATATCTAAAAAAAAATCTAGATCCATGGAGAACATGAAAAGAGTCGACGAGGAAAGGGCATTCCCCAAAAAACGCAAATCTGATATGCCAATTTCCAACGATGAAATCCTAGAAGAGAAGAAAGAGATTGGGAAAGAGGATAACTCTTATGTCAATAAGAAACAAAAACTCGAAATATCCATGGAGGATAAAAAAAATGAAACATCTTCTTTGACCATTGATGATAAAATAATGGCATCAAAAGAATCCAAAATCATGCATGTTGTTGTCGACGAACAAGGCGATGTAGACCTTAAAGTTGGTGAAGGTGAAAATGAAGACAAGCATTCGATGGTTGACAGTTTTGTCGCTATTGAGCGCAAATTGACTATTGAGGAGAAAGGAAAGGCGATAATAGTAGACGAGTCTGAAGATGATTACTATGATGATGAATCCACAAGTGATGATGAATCCACAAGTGATGATGAATCCACAAGTAATGATGAATCCACAAGTGATGCTTCTGACTCAGAGTTTTCTGATGGACTTGACAGTGATACCGATACTAATTAAAATGCTTTTTAGGTATATTTAAAATTCGATGTGAAATTTCGCTATGATTCAAAGAATATGTCGGATAAGCTAGTTTGAATACATTTATGTTATTTTCAATTAGTGGTTATTTTCATGGTATTGTGCCCTATATTGCTTTGTATTTTGTTTACGTTCACATCTAATTTCAAGATTGGTCTCTCTATTTTTTGTTTATGCACTTAATTTCAGTCTGAGTTGTAAATTGATTATTATTATCATGTACTGCATTAGATTAAGATGGTGTTTGCAAAAACTTCTTTGCAAGCTCAAGTTGGTGCTTCTGCTTAAATTTGGTAAAAGTAGCTTTTAAGCAAAAGTAGGGGTGTTTGTAAATGAGAAAATAAGCAGCGTATAATTTTAAAAATCAGCACTTTAGATGTTTGCTAGAAATTTTGGGAGTAGCTTATTATTTGGTGTTTTATTGAAAATGACAAAGTTGCCCTTGTATAGCTTAAACCTACAATAACATCAATTGTTTTAAGCAGAATTATCATAATTTTCTTGTTAAAAAAAACTTGAATCCTCACCTCCCCACCACACATACATTTTGATTATCATAAAGATTTGGGCAGTTGATTATAATGTTATTGTATAGGCATAAAGCTTAGAACATAATATGATTTGGACATGTAAAATATACTTCGTAATATATTTTGATGTCTTTAGATAAATAGAAGCCAACAATTGCTAAATAAAAGTTGAAGAAAACATTATCCCTTTTTGAATAGTCATATAATGATGAAACCATTAAATAATCATTCATCTCATTAAACTGATTGATTAGTATAATTATTTTTTTCTTTCTAAATTTTTCAAAAAAGATGTGTTGCTGACATAAACACAAATGTTTATTCCGACAAGAATATTCATACAATTTTTATTAAACGTTTTTTTTCAAACATTTTCAAGCACCAAGTTGATCGGTTCAAAGAATAAAAATTCTTAATTATTAATTAAATTATAAATAAGTCACAACTATTAATAATAGACATCAAATTGAAAATTCCAAACATTATAAATTTTAGATTTTACCAATTGAACATAAAAAATAAAAAATAAAAAATAAAACTCATGAAAAATCTATTTTAATATTGGAGACAAATACATACCTTTAAAACTCAAAGTTCCCTTTTTTGTGAAACTGCATAGGGCAAAATTGAATTTTGGAAAAAGGAAGAGGTCAAAATTGTGAAGTGCAACTTCGAATTAATTGCAAAACTGCCACCGCTTAAAAAAAGTACATTCTGACCTGCTTCTAGATTGTGGCATCTAATTGCCTTTTTTTAGAGAATCAAAAGCAGAAAACAAGTTTTCAAACACCATAAAATTGCTTATGGACCCAGAAAAGCTGAAAAGTTATTTTGAGAAGAAGTTGCAAACACCACCTAAATATCAAAATTACTGTCGATTTGTTGGGAGCCATATAGTGGTTATAATTGAAGTCTAGAGAATATAGTAGGAAGTGCTATGGATAAAGCCTAAGAACTAATATTTTGATTAGTTTGGTTTATTTTACTGGAAGGATTTATCTAATCATATATCATGTTTGTGTAATCTTTAAAAGTATAGATTTGTGGATATGTAGATTTATAGCATGAGATTTAAGCCACATCATTTTGTATCCACAATTAAGCTGCAAGCAATGTCTACGAAAGTAGATTTGACGTAGAACCCAAAAGCCCCGTCGATTATTGGTTCGAGTGATCAATAATGACGCCATCATGATGTCATAGTTATAGTATTTTCAAAAGAAATTGCATTGCATGTAATAGTAGGACATATAATAAAATTGTAAGAGAACAAGTTTAGCCAATTTCTTTGTTATTAATTTAAAGATGTGCATTAGTTTAGGAGTGGAAAACGAGAGAAGTTGAACTACTTCATATTATTATATGATAATCTAAAACTCAAAAAGGTACACAAAAAATAGATTTTTATTGATTATTTATTTTTGCATAATTTGTTGTGATGAGTTTCGTAATTATCATTAGATTTTGTTGATTTTTCATACTTGAACTTTTTATCTACTGATTTGCAATATGAATCTCTATTAAATTGTACATCAAATCTGCTATTTAGGGACGCTAATTTTAGCAACGGTCAAATTTTCGTCACCAAACAAGTCATTAGTAGACGGATATTTGTATTTGTCCTGAAATAATTCTCTAATCCTAAAAATCGTCCCAATTTGGTGATATGTTATTATTCAATGTAAATTCTACATTTTCAGAAAGAATATTCCGTCCCCAATCCTTCTTTGTCATGCAGTTTTTATTGCTGGATCGTTAGTTGACCAAGTCGACTATATTTATACATATATTCGCTTCATGTACTTAATCGGATCAAATTCAAATTGTTATTTTTTTTTTTTTGATGGTGTATATATTAATCTTATCTAAATTCAAATGAGTTAGGACGACGCTGACGGGAGGACATTTCTCGTTTCTTTCAGGCCCACGGGAATTGGATCTTAATATAAAAGAGAGTCGTCCCAATACTTACGAGAATTTCGGCCCAATACATATGAAGACTTGCAGTCCAGTATTATAAACCTGCCCAATTTCTACTCAAATTCTGTTTTTCTCTCAAATTTCATATTTCATATTATGAACCAAAGAAAATAATTGTTCTAGTTTCAGATTGATTGAGGGAGAAATACTTCAATGGTCTATAAAAATTTGGTTTAATCCATTTGTCAACATAGAGTTCAATAATGTTGATATGACCAGGAGTTTATTTGGATTTTTACATGTAATCCTGTTCAACAAGTGTTTATACTATCTATATAAAAAGGATAATTGATATATGTATATAAATCTATTCTTTTGTATGTATGTAGTTCTTTTTCTGTTGCAGTAATGATCTAACATATTACCTTGTCAAATTGAGTTCAAGGTTCTAATTGAATATACTCGTTAGTCATTTTGGTTGTCCTAAATATACTCTTTTAGTCCATCATTTATCTTTCTTGCTTTCTGTCACAAAATTTTAAGTAAGAATTAACTAAAATTTTAAAGTTTTAGATACTTTTATATTTATACACTTACAAATAGTGGTTGATAGTAAATTGTGTTATATCATTACTTTATTATGTGAATGGTAGTTTTATGAAAATAATTCTATTTTTTTTTAGATAAAAGTTTTAAATTGGGATAGCCCAAACGAAAATCTGAATAGTAATTATGCGACAGAGTGTTCTTTATGCAATGTCCATGGGCTGGGCTCTATATTGACTTGGGCTATTAGGAGTACAACAAAATTGAGCCTTTGCCTAATTATTGGCCTCAAAATGGTGGCCCAGGAAATTTACAAATCCTGTGTGATAGTAGCGAAACAGGCCTGTTGTGAGTACAACAAAGTACAAACGGAAGGAATAAATCACCACCCCACAAAAAGAAAGGAAAAAAATTAAAAGGAGTTGGCTCGTCTGCAACAAAAATTTTTTGGTTTCACCCCGATTTGTGATTATATAACACGACGACTGACCACTTAAAAAAATAGTTATATAATAAATATATTTATTCTAATAAAATCAGATCGATTTGGACACACCACCACCACCACCTTTGAGATAAAATTATAAAAAGCATTTATATTTATATATGAATTGTGTGCAGTGTTCCAAATTAAATATGTACGTGGGTGGGTTAACATAATTAAGTTGGAACGTACTTGGTTCACATGGCTGCAAATGATGTGAAGATTGTAGAGGAGGCATATGAAGATGGCCTCAATCATTAATTAAAACATACATCACCTTTTCTTTTTTTTTTTCTTTTTTTTTTTTGGGGGGGGATGCCTTTCTTTCTCAATAACTCAATAATGAATGTATACTATACTATACTATTAGTAAATCATATGCAAATGGAATTTTATTAATTTAATGTTTCTTTTGGCCTAACCTCAATTTTGGTCCAATCTATGCTACAACTTTACTCTGTTTCAATTTGTGCTGCTCCCTCCAATTAGCTTCCATTCTTGGCTAATTAGTAGTATATTCTATTATGATTGATGATTTTTTGTTCATGCCAGACAAGTTTTGCTAGCCCACAAACCTCCCACTTCCTCTCATTTTAAGTATATATATTAGTATATCTTATGTCCTTAAAAAGTCATTATAGTATGCTCGTGTAAACTTTTTTTTTTTTTAAACTGTCTATATATATCGTGTAATTAAATGCATCCATGAATTACCAATATTATCAATAAAAATTATTTCGTCCGTTTCATATTAATTGATACATTTTTTTGTTTTCACACAAATTAAGAAATCTCACAATTATGTACTTTTTATGGTAAAATATCTCAAATACCCTTTATAATGATGACTACTTTTTAATTTTTCATAAGTGGGTGGTGATCATTAAGTTTTTCAATTTAAATGTGATAAATGGGCAAAATTAGACAAAAAAAAAAGAGTTTTAAAAATCCAAACATACCAATTATTATAAAAAAAAATTGACAAATATGTAAATTAATATGAAACCGAGTGGAGTATATGATATATGTACTTTAGTACATTAATTTGGTACACTTTCTCAAGCCAACCAAGATTATCAATTTTTATGAGCCCTTCATGTCAAACGAGTTGACAAAGTAATCACCATCGTATTTCTACACACTATAGTAACAATTAAGTAGGCAATCTAATTACCCAGAAAAATAAAAAATAAAAAAGGCACCAGTCTTCAGGATGGCATTAATAATTTACTACCCTAATATTTTTATTTCACTCTAGTTTGATCCAAAATTATAAATAAGGATCTAATAAAATCGATTTTATTGGAATTTCAATAGTTAATGTGGAATATTCCACCTAGCTTCAAGTCTCGTTCACTAACTCGACATACACGATGAAGCATTTTCAAAAATATTAGACATCTGTGTCCATCAAGTTATAATACTTTGTAATCAATGGATTTAATCAGATGAAACGAAACCGAATCAAAATCAAAGAAGAAAGACCTTTAATATCCAGGTCGAATTAAATGTGAATTGAAGACTTCACATTGTTGCTCTAGAACATGAGCTTGATCATATGTAATAATGGGTAAATAGTATTTGCATAGTGGACAATAATATAAATCCTATTATATCAACGACACCACATTTATATATCTGGCATTTAAAGCGAGCGATCTGAGATTTTGTCAAAATGCATCTTTCTTTATGAAATTTCCTAATCATTTAAAATCTCATCATTATTTTAAGCAAGAAAAGGAGTGAACACCATTTTTTCTCCACAAAAACGAAACCCCAAAAAATCACTGACACACAAAATAATTATCTTCGAAATTAGAAAAAGCAAAATATGGAAAAGAGAAGAACATAATACACGCGCCTTAAGCGAAGCGTCAATTATCTGAAGGGGTGCTGGCCCCACATGGACATGGGTGTGTTTTTCTTTACAAACCGCGAGTGTCAAACAAACAACCTTATCAACAAACTGGCAATTTCGTAAATTCAAGAAGAAATAATGTCAATTCCTTTTCTTGGCACATCGAAACAAGAGATAACGACACATGCATGTTAGCTCATCAACGGTCCAGGTTCGCCCACACACTTTCCACAAGCACGGTGCCTACCGTCAGATCTCGTTAACCAACCCTGGTTATAATATTAGTAGTATTTCCATTAAAAATCAGTAGTACCCTGAGTTTAATAATGGTAACCTTAGTCAAACTTTAACCATGCCTAGTTAGTGTATAGTGACTCTTCTTTCTCTCTCTTTCTCTTTCTCATTCTCTGATAATGAGATGAGTGTGTTTCAGCTTTATAGCTTTAACATGAGTGAATGAGTGAGATACTAATATTCATTTATTCATTCATGCATACACATATACATATACATATACATACAAAGAGAGATTTTTACTTTACAACTCTCTTCTTTCTCCCTCTATGAGTGATATGTATTCCTCATCTTATCTTGTTTCCAAAAGAAAGAAAATGATTGTTTCTTTTGCGGTGTTCGGCGAAAAATGACAACTTTGTCGAAGTTTTTATCAGATCTGTGAATTTCAATTCGATCTGTTGTTGTAGATTTTAGTCTGTTATCAAGTATTTTCTTCAATCATCACATTTTCATCTTTGGATGATGATAATGATAATAACTGAGCTCAGGATTACCTTTCATTAACTTATTATCCAATCAGTCCTTTCATTTTTGCTCTTATTTTGGCGTCTGTTTTTTCCAGATCTAATCTGAGAATCAAGGTGTTCTATTTCCTGCTTTATTTTCAACATAAATTCTCCAGATCTGTTTAAGTTACCTAACCAACACAACAAGTAATACTCTTCTTTTCCTTTTTTGCTTCAAAATCTGAAGCTCTTTTGGGGGTTATCTTACCACTGAAGAGTTAGGATTTTTCTTGTAATTAATTATTGTTGATAAAAAATAAAAACCTGTTTAATTCGAGTCAGGTGAGATGTGTTTGTTTCAATGTATGATGAATTACTTCCCGGAGGAAGTGCTAGACCACGTCTTCGATTTCCTGTCATCACATCGTGACCGAAATGCAGTGTCTTTAGTATGCAAGTCATGGTATTCTGTGGAAAGATTTAGCCGTGAGAAGGTTTTCATAGGCAACTGCTACGCCGTGAACCCTGAGCGTGTATTAGCTAGGTTTCCGAGGATTAGGTCGTTGACTCTCAAAGGGAAGCCACATTTTGCTGATTTCAATTTGGTTCCTCATGATTGGGGAGGACATGTGTACCCTTGGATCGAAGCTATGGCGAAGAATGGAATAAATCTGGAGGAGCTGAGGTTAAAGAGGATGGTGGTTTCTGATGAGAGTCTTGAGCTGTTGGCAAAGTCTTTTCCCAATTTCAAGTCTTTGGTTTTGGTCAGCTGTGAAGGGTTCACAACTGATGGCCTTGCTGCCATTGCATCCAATTGCAGGTAATTCGTTGTTGATTTCCTTCTTCCTTGCTTCATTTAGTGATGTTCTTTGATGTAGGATTTGGCTATTATTATGTCTTTCTACATTTGGATAGAGCTTTGTTCCCATCTCGAGCTCTTTACTGGGTCTAGTACTGAATCTAGTGGCTAAATCGGTTAAAAATGTTTAATTTGTATCAAAGAAATAAGGCCTATTTGTTGTCTTTTAATTTGTATCATAGAAGCACCTGGATATTGACTAATCAATTCATTTCTGAAAGTTGCTAAACTAAATGTCATCCAACCATAGTAGTTATCTTGCTCATTAGCTGTGGATTGTATCAAATAAAATACTTTGTACCTAGAGAATGAGCCCACTATGTACATTTTTTCCCTACCAATTACAGGATTTTGGATAATTTATGTGCCTGATTGGGGAAGTTGTGTTGGCTAAAGTGGGTTTTCTCTAGTCCGAGCTTCGAGTACCAGTTGTTGGTTTGAGAGCTGTTTTGGTTCCTCGAGTGTTCTGTTTAATTGACTGTTCACCTTTCCCAACAGGTATCTTAGGGAGCTGGACTTGCAGGAAAATGATGTCGATGATCGTAAAGGCCAGTGGCTAAGCTGTTTTCCTGAAAGCTGCACCTCTCTTGTCTCCTTAAATTTTGCATGCCTCAAAGGAGAAGTCAATGTGGCAGCTCTTGAGAGACTAGTCGCAAGATGTCGTAACCTTAGAAGTCTGCGACTGAACCACGCGGTTCCGTTAGATTCTCTTCAAAAGATATTGGTGCAAGCACCTCAGTTGACCGATCTCGGGACTGGTTCTTACGTCCACGAACCCGATTCAGAGACTTACATAAAATTGAAAAATGCTATACAAAAGTGTACATCAATTAGAAGCTTGTCAGGATTCCTGGATGTCAATGTTCAATGTCTACCTGCTATCTACCCAATTTGCACAAATTTGACGTCTTTAAATCTAAGCTATGCTCCAGGAATCTACAGCAATGAGCTGATGAAGCTAATCTCACACTGCATGAAAATAGAGCGTCTTTGGGTTGGACATGATTCTTAATAATTTTTCCCTTTGCTTTTTCTTCAATTATTTTCGTTGTTTCTTGTATTAACTTAGATTGGAATTGGATTATGCAGATATTAGATACCATTGGAGATGCAGGGCTCGGTGTTGTTGCCTCCACATGTAAAGAACTACAAGAATTAAGAGTCTTCCCGTCTGACTTGTATGGTGTGGGTAATGCAGCTGTAACTGAAGAAGGATTAGTTGCTATATCAGCTGGATGCCCCAAGCTTAATTCAATCCTTTATTTTTGTCAGCAAATGACCAATGCTGCCCTCATTACTGTGGCTAAAAACTGCCCAAATTTTATTCGTTTCCGATTATGTACTCTCAACCCAATCATACCTGATGCAGTGACCAACTTACCCCTCGATGAGGGTTTCGGGGCAATTGTCAAATCGTGCAAGGGACTGAAACGTTTATCTGTCTCGGGCCTTTTAACCGATCAAGTTTTCCTTTATATAGGAATGTACGCAGAGCATCTAGAAATGCTTTCAATTGCCTTTGCTGGCGATAGTGACAAAGGAATGCTTTATGTGTTAAATGGGTGCAAGAAACTGAAGAAACTTGAGATTAGAGATAGCCCTTTTGGTAATGTGGCACTTCTTGCGGACATAGGGAAGTATGAGACAATGCGATCCCTTTGGATGTCGTCTTGTGAAGTGACCTATGGAGCATGCAAGAGTCTAGCAGAGAAGATGCCGAGACTTAATGTGGAAATTATCAATGAAGGTGATCAAATTGAAGTGAGCCCCAATGATAGACAAAGAGTTGAAAAGATGTATCTTTACCGGACACTGGTTGGGCCACGGAGAGATGCACCGGATTATGTTTGGACATTATAGATGCAGCAGCTTTGAGTGCGCATATTGATAGTCCTAAGTGTATCAAGTACTTGTTTATTTAGTTTAGATGAACTATTTATGGATTTTTAGGTTCTTTGGTGGTTATTGTTATGTTAAGTTTAGTTTATTAATTGAACTTCCATGTTGTATAATGGTTTTTGTTAATATTGACGACTTTGTCATGGTCAGAGCTATCAATAATAGTTGCATAATTATCTCTCATACGGTATTTAAATTTGGTGAGTGCCTTGAAACGATATTGCCCTTGATAAGAAGCATAAAATTAGTATGTATCTATTAAATACGGAAGTATTGATTCCCCAACTTGATACGCTAAGGTTGTATGATTGCTAATTTCTGAAGGGTTTATGTACACGTCTCTCTCTCTTCTTAGCTACCAATTATTATTGGAAAACTGCTACATATAATCAATTCAATTATTTTTTTGACGTTACACTTTCATCAAGTATTTAACCTTTAGCTATCAAATTTTTTTTTTCTTTTCGATAATCCAGGTGCCAAGCTTACACTAGACTAATCATGAACCTTCAGAATTCTTGTCCTAGAATTCTGAAGGATGTAAATCACAGGATGTGCCTCCACCCAGCATCGGGATCCAACCATATTGATGTATACTCTGGGCAACAAATGTGTCTTGACCACAAATAACCCTTAGTCAGACTCATGAAAATGCTTTCATCCAGGTTCCAAATGAGATTCGAACCCCCATCCTTGCCGCTTGAGTAAGCCTTATGAATTGTTGGTCGGCCAGTTGGAGATATGCCCCGAGGGCGAGCTACCAATTATTATTGGTACTACATTGAATCAATAATTATCTATAATATACGTTCCTCAAATATTTGTGAATATGCACTCTTTTTGTAATAGTTGATAGTTGCAGCGTATTAACATGTGATCGATCAAATGAGATGAATTAGTTATTATAAAGTAACAAACTCAAGTTCGAATTCCTTTTGAAAAAGTTTTCCACTTAATGAACCGATGTGCCTCAAATAGATGCAGTATATATTTTTCCCCAAGCTTAAAAATATAATATAAGCACCATTCTTTTGACGGGCCCATACTAAAATCAAATAGTATTTCACTTGTTTAGTGCACAGATTCGGGTCTGCTCATCATCTCTGTTAAACTAAACAATTATCCAAAAATCCAGTAAGCAAAAGGATATAATAGCATCTGGAATTTATGCATTGAAATATCAATTAGAAAATGCAAAGCAAACCTTAAATTGTTGCAAAATTTGAAAAGCTTAAATAATAAAATCTTATATTGTGTCTGTCTCTCCAAATTAAATATAGAAAATTAATTTTCAAGTGATGACATTAAAAGGCTCTCATTAATAGACAGATACTACAGGAAAAATTCCTTAATTCATCCTCTGAGCAGTTTCCTTAGCAAGAACTCTTTCTTTAGCCTTTGTCTTGGCCTGTGACTTTGATCCCATTACACCACCTCCCCACTTCTTCCTGGTCTCGTCGTATTTGTCATTGAAATTGGCCTACAAAAATACCACAAAAACGAGATACATAAAAAAACCACAATTAATTTAAGGCACCATTAAACTAGGAACACATAGAGATGATGCAATATGGGGTTTGTATAAGATGAAATTATACCTTGATAGCCTCCAAGATCTTGCTGAAGTCCAACTTGTCTTCATTCTTTACAGAAGTCAAGCATAAAACTGAGGCGGTCTTCTTATGGACAATCTGCAAGTAGCATGCACATATATGGACATTACATTAGAGTTGAAACTATAACGACAAAAAATTGAAAAAAAAAAACTGTAGGATGAAGGGCACTTACAGTTCCCAACCTAGCCTTTCCCTTCACAATACAGTAAGGAATCTCCATTTTCCTGCAGAGTGCAGGGAGCCACACAACCAACTCAATTGGATCAACATCATGTGCAATGACCACGAGTTGAGCTTTGTTCTGCAAAAGGAAGATTCATTGCAGTTACTACAAACTGATTATCATACTAGCAGCAAATAACGCACCAATAATGTAAAAAATGAAGATGTCAAACCTGTTCGATGAGATAAGTCACGTGATTGAGACCATACTTGACGACAATGGGCTTCTTGAACTCGGGAGTTTTTCCTTCAGCCTCAGCCTGAGCTCTTTTCAAGAGACGTTCCTTCTTTTGGGCTTTGTCTTCAGGCCTATATTTAAGAAGCATCTTGAAGAGGCTGGTAGCTGCATGGTTACAAGGAACATCATTAAGTTTCCCATATCATATCGCTAGTAAAAGTGAACCAAGTCAATATAACTCAAAATTCCTGTGCATCATGGATTGAAACATAATGGCCCTTGGAGAGCCTTCTCAGACTACTATACTAGCAGATTATTAGCTTTTCATTTTATAGCCAGAAATTCACAACTTGGTCCAAAAAAATACATGCAGCCCTGATGTATAGCATCTAGAAAATTAAGCTACTAGAGCTACCTAATAACATCTACATTATACATCCCACTTCATACTATACACATTAATGACAGTTCCACTTAATTGAAATTCCTATATCATAAAAATGTTATAAAAACAAGGAAAATTCCAGCTTCTTAGAGATTGTAAGCTGTAACATGTGATTGTCCATAGATCAACTACAAAGCGGAGTAGCAGGTAAGCACCATAAGAACTGAGATTCACCACATTAATCAACGGGTATAGAGATAAAAAAAAATAGCAAAAACATTTTAAAACAACCTAAAAAAGCAGCTTTAGAAATACATGATTTCACGAAGCAATTAAGTTCCAAGAGGAATTTGAAATCATATTTGAAAAATTATGCTCCAAAAGATAGAAATATAGTGACCTAAGTTCTTGTCTAGGGTCTTGGAGAACTGGTGAATTGGGGGCGGCACCTTCAAACGCTGCTTGAGGATCATCTTCTTCCTCTGAATTCTCACAACTTGTGGCCATTTCACGAAACGGTGAAGATCCTTCTTCGGCGGCAGCGCACCTCCGATTCCAAATTGCTTGGGCCTTTTCTCGAACAACGGATTCACCACTTTATCCGTTTTCTTCTTTGAAGCCGCCGGCAACTTTGCGCCCTTCTTTGGTGCCTGAAAGTGAAAAGGTAATTAAAATACAACATTCTGATGTGACGGAGTTAGAAGAAGAAAGAGGGGAAAAAACTACCAACCATTTCTCTGTTTGCTGTGAGGATTTGAGAGAAACCCTAAACCTCTTAATTGAAAGAGCTTCGGCCAGTCTCATCTCATCGAAATTGGGCCAAATTCTATATAAAATGGTGGGCAGAGGCCTACTTGAAACGAAGCCCACTATTTACTTGTGGACTCTGCTGCTGTGGAATCTTATATCAGATCTCTTAATAAAGCCCACTATTTATTTTATAATGTAAAATAAATAAAATAAGTTTAGGTCAGGATCATTACAAATTCAAAATGAAAATAGGTATAGCAACCAGATAAAGCTGAAAGAAGAGTATTATTCATTGATCATCGAAAAATATATACCTAAGATATCTTGCTTTTTAATGCAAAACCTTGTATTCACAATTTTCATAAGTGAAAAGTGCATTTCCAGTAATCCAGTTTGAACATGTAGAATTGAAAAGAGTTGTAAACAATAAAAAAGGATAATGGTAATTGAATAATAAAGTCTATGCGGAATTTAATTAGTTCATGTATACCAAAAAAGAAAGGTGATGGACTGCCAATTTGAAATCAAACGAAACTGATGTTGAATTGGGTACTTGGGATATATTATGTAGGACTTAAAAATCAAATTAGTATAAAACTATCAAACTAAGTTGTAATAAAAGCTTTTGAATCGTAAGTTCAAACTCTAATGATATGCTAAAATAAAACTTAAACCAATATTATCTATATTTAATAAAACAGTGTATTGTTGTATCGTTTGTGAATGGCAAAGGCCTTCCACACATCTTGTTGCAGGAATTAAACACGAAATATTTTCTTGCACTTGCCATTACCATATGATGTGACATTATAAAGCAAGAGAGAGAGTGAGTAGTTTTATTGAAGTGGGTATATGTGAATTAAGTTCGGGAAGACGAAAGAGAACAAAGAGAAGAGTGGTGATAATTGATTTTCAATGTCATCATATGAAACAAACAAACAAACAAACAAGATGGAAGAAAATCAACTCTTTACAATCTCTAATAATATATATGCCACTTCTGATGACATGGACATGGAGAACATAATACTCACAAAATAGAATCACTTAACACACAGTTCTGTTACTTATCATGAAATGAGGAGTAAAAGAAGAGTAATAATAAATTAACAATGCATCATCATCCCGTCCGGCACCACTTGATGAACACTCAAAAGCAGCAGCATTCTTCTAATATACAGCAGCAACACAGGGCAGCCAAACTGCACATGAAAAACAAATTCATCACCTTCTTCAATAAACACACCCATGGAAAAAACAAACCATAATATTCTTGAGGCAAAAAGCCCATCACATCATTGAGTTAACTATGTAGAATTATCAATTTGCAACAATGGAGCCTTAGCTAAATCAAGTCACTTGAAAAAAGTAAGGTTCTTGAAACTATCCCACAACCATCCCATAGCCCTATATAACTAGTAGTATTATCTAGACAAAAAAAACTCGAGGAATTGTAGTTTGGAATCACAAGAATATAATCAAAACTTATAAGTACTCTCATTGATTCTCCCCTTTCACCTCAAGATTATGAAATGTTACTCTTTCTTAGTTACACAAGTTATCTTTGTAGTTTGTTGGCCTAAATCAAAATTTGTTTCATATCTAACATAGCTTAATCTTAATATGTTCAGTTCATTGTCAGATAAGTATAGCAAAGAAAACAACTCTTGGATAAGACTGAAAATCAAACTAACCTACTCGACTCGAGCTCGTTTAATAAAAGCTCGTTTGAGCTCGGTTCGTCACACTAATCAAACAAGCATGAACATCATTTTTCGTTCGTTAACTTTGAAGCTCGACTCGATAAGCTAAAAATTGATAAAATACATGTAAATTATCAAGCTACTCGATACTCAGCTTGAACTCGTTCGATAAAAACTCATTTGAGCTCGGCTCGTTTAACAATCAAACCAACCTCAAACACAAAATTTTAAGCTCGATAAAATTCAAACCAAGCTTGAACAATGTGTCGTTCGATACTACTCGCCTCAATTACACCCTACTCTTGGATAAATCATAATTTGAAGTTGATCTCAAAAGATTATTAAGAAATAATTACTTCCCAAAATTAGTTAAAACTCAAAGAACAGCTAGCCCACTTCTAAACTGTATGCCACACAACAAGAGCAAAGAAAGCCATATTGTCCGCGATTGCAACATATTAGAAGAGTTGACTTTTATTTGTATAAATAGACATACATTATTAATACATGAAAAATAAAAAATGGTTGGAAATTGCATAAAAGAAACTAGTAGTACATATATTATAAGTATTAATGAACATACCAGCCTCGAAAAAAGGAGGTACAACCCGAATCACCGTCGTAGTGGTGATGATCACAATGGTGGTAAACCTGAGGAGGAGGTGGCGGTGGGGGAGGATACTGATTGAAATATCCTTGATACCCACCTTGTGCTGGTGGTGGTGGATATGGATACCCCGACGGCGGTGGTGGAGCATATGGGTACCCCTCGTACGGTGGTTGAGGTGGTGCCGACGCCGGTGGAGGATATACCGACCCATACCCTGATCGGACAATACAAATCACACACAAAATACAAATTCAACAAAAAATAAAATTAATAAAACGAAGATAATATAAAGGGGGGGAAACTGACCTGGAGGAGGATAATTTTCCTGGGGGATTCTTTGATAACTCATTTTTTATACCACTCCTTGTCTTCTTCTCCTGGAAATTTGAAGAAGAAAGAAGAAGATTAATGTTTTTTTTTTTTTGACTGAATGTAAATTCGATTCTGCGGATTGGTTGACAATATTATGAATGACCAATGAATGGAATTAAACAAATAATATTATTATTACAGTCTATGGGCCTAACCCAATTACAATGGTTCTGTACAAAGCCATACTTTCATGTCTGGGCCTGCCTATCTTTTTCTATTCTAGACCCTCTCTTAAAGGCAACATCATAAAGGGCTATCAAATTTGGACCATTAATTAGATTTTCGCCTAATTTATTAGGATGTTCTGTACATTCAAAAAAAAATAAAAAATGGGTTGGATTTGACCCGAGTATACTTCGCCCCGAATACGCATCTGAATTCGGTTCGAGTCTGTTCGACTCTAGGTTGCACGGATACTTCGAAAATGGTTCCGTGCAGTATCCAGTACTCCCGAGGATACGGATACGCGTCCGATACGCGTACAGTATGCCATCTGGAGTATCCTAATTAAATTAAATAAAAAATAATTCGGATACGGGTACAATACGTTTTTTTGGAGTACCCTGCAGGTTTTGGACACGTTTTGGATACGCATGGGGTGTTTTTGTTAGTTTTTCAAAGTTATGGGTAAAAAATTAATAAATTAAAAGTTAAAAAAAAAACGTGTATTTTGAATGGTCTTGGATACGGGTGTCCGTCCTCGTGATGTTTAGTTGAAAATTTCAAATCAATTCGGGTTTTTATCTAACTTTTTCAATTTTTGATATAACTTTTGTGTATTTTGAATGGTCTTGGATAATTTTAGTGTATAACTTTTATGTTATGTTGTCCAACCCGAAATTAAACTAGTAGACAATATATATTTTAAATATGATCTATTTCACCAACAGGTGATTGGTCTAGTGGAAGGGACTAGTCACTACAAAGTAGCGGACTCAGGTTCGAATCCCTGTTGGGAGAGGTTCCCACATTATGTGTCCGACGCGCCTCGAAAGGGATTAAACCCTTGGGAAACCAAAAAAAAAAAATATGATCTATTTCTTTTATGGTATAGTAGAAGGATCAAATTAGTTATGTTGTTATGCATAATATAAAGTTATTTTATTTTATATGCGTAAATTTGCCCTATCGAATCCTATAAATTTTGAAAATTTGTATCGCCGTATTTGTATCGTATTATAACGTATCGCCGTATCCGTATCCGTGCAATCTAGGTTCGACTTCTTCAGAACTTGAATCAGCTCCGAGTTCGCTGAATATTCGGAATCCGAATTAAATATCCGGATTAGTTTGCACCTTTTTTCTTTTTCATTGGTTACTTAGATCCTACACTAGTGGATTTAACCCATTGGAGTTGGATGAATGCCACATGGGCATGAAAAGATAAAAAATTATCTTTACATGCTCATGTGACATTCATCCAACACTCGGGTGGATTAAATCCATCGAGGTAGGTACTAATTTTCCCATAACACTAAAGTCTGTAGTCTGTAGACTCTGTACGCATATTTTTCCCTCTACTTTATCAAATTCTCATGATTTATGGTATTTTTTTCAAAAATTATTTTGTTATTAGTGGAATCGTAATAAGAAATATTCAAGATTGACTGGTGGTTGGAATACAATATATTAAAACTTAAGAGAATACAACATATTCTCTTTAGAGAAACAAAATGAATCAAGCAAAAATGAGAACGAAAGAGAGAAAATGGAGGAACAGAAAAACAAACAATAGAGAATCAGAGAGATTTGGGGGAAGGACATGGCGGCCGCTTTAGGTTTTCCTTTGCTTTTTTATTTTGGAATAATTATCCTTTGCTTTTCCTTAGTGAGTAAATATTGGATAAAATTTTAATTTATTAAAGAGTATGAAGGCCAAAAGAAAAGCCCAGATTTATGAGTTATAATGGGCAATCCATTTTTTTTTCAAATTTAGATTCTTATAATAAGTACTTTTATAGTTTTATGTAGTTTGTAAAGATGAATTAATTTTTTCTATTTTAAAGTTGTTATAAAAATGGAAATTAAGAGCATAACTTGAGTTGAATTATTATAATTTAAATATAATATTATTGTATAAAAGGTACTTTAAATTTCAAGGAACGCTGGGCCTGTTTGTTTGGCGTTTCTCAAAAAAAATTTGTGTTTGGGAAATGCCAAACAAACATGTTTTCTATTTTCTGAAATAAAATTTTCATCTCTCAATTTTCTCAAACTACTCTCTCAAAACCCAAACAAACAACTATTTTCTTATTTCTAAACAAAACATATACAAACTCTACTATGATTTGACATAAAGTAATATATATCTTAAACAATTTATCTCACAACAAACATGATTTGACATAAAGTCTTATACATCTTACACCTACAACCTAACTTTTCCAAAAAACAACCTACACATACTTTATTTCTCAAACCACTCTCTCAAAACTCAAACAAACAACATTACGTAAATTGAAATTATTTCACAAACCTCCACTACTCTCCCAAATTACTTTCCCATTCCCAAACACCAAACAAACAAGCCCGAAGATTTTGGTAAAACGAAATTTCTATTAAAAGCTCAAGCACTCTACAAAACTCAAGTTCGATTATATAAATGGATCCAAATTTAGATATAGAGTAACTTGATCCAAATTCAATCCGCACAGCCCACCATTTGTTTTTTTTTTTTCGAGGGGAACAGCCCAGCCCACCAATTGTTGAATTGTTCATCTTTTACACGAGGCTTTGATTATAGTTTTCCTTTTTGGTACTTCTAGAAGAGGAATGGGATTAGATTATTATTGATCACACTTAATAAAGAAGATTATCGAACCCAAAAGCAATTGAAAAGGTGGTCCTCCCCAGATATCAACACGGCTAAGCAATCTCAACTCTTTGTTTATATAATATTAATATATGATTCAATTCAAAGTTCATCTCATTTTAGAAGAGACTATATTTTCATTCATTTAAATTAAAACTCCGAGTGGAAAGTTCAAACTAACAAACCTATATAAAACCTCTTCACAAATCACATTCCTTTACCAAAAGCTTACACCAAATAAATCATATACTGTTTATTACACATCAAGAAGATTTCAAATCCATCCTTTTTCCCCAAAGCAAATAATCATGAACACCAACCCCCAGGAATCTGAATTTACCAAATACCCCGACCCCTCATCCGTAAACCCACCTCCCGTGGTCCACAGCCAGGGGCCATCATCCTCCACCGTGCCTCCACCTCCAGCCCACAACGAAAATGCCGAGAAATGGGGGACCCACGTGATGGGCACACCCGCCGTGCCTACTTGCCACCCGAACAACCAAAAGGCCGCCTTGTGGGGTGTAGCTGATCAAAAGGACTACCAAAATCACCACCAGCCTTATGTCCAATACACCCCAATCGAAAGATCAAGCAACAGTCCCTTCGACTCTGTTCTCCAGAAATTTAACTCGTGGAGCGCCAAGGCCGAGTCCACTGCCCATAACATCTGGCACAACCGTATGTATATAAAAAAATCTTAATTCTTAAATACCACCAATATTATTCTTACCTTCGTTTCATGGTCCGAGTTACTTAGATGTATCTTTTCTTTCCTTTTGCTTTCAGTTAAGACAGGATCATCTGTGTCCGGAGCTGCTTGGGGGAAAGTGAATCTGACGGCAAAAACAATTACTGGTGGCGGGTTCGAGGCCCTTTACAAACAGACCTTCGCCACTTACCCAAACGAGATACTAAAAAAGACATTTGCTTGTTACTTATCTACATCAACTGGCCCAGTTGCCGGAACTCTTTACCTTTCCAACGTCCATGTTGCTTTTTGCAGTGATCGGCCATTATCCTTCACAGCGCCCTCTGGCCAGGAAACCTGGAGCTATTACAAGGTTAGATTATTTAATAGTAATAAAATCGTTAAACTAGTCGTAAAATGTGGTTTTAATTAACTAATTAATTGTAAACTGGTGCAGATTTTGATACCATTGGCTAAGATTGGGAGCATTAATCCAGTGATCATGAGAGATGATCAGATGGAGAGGTATATACAGTTGGTCTCGATCGACGGCCATGATTTCTGGTTCATGGGTTTCGTTAATTATGAGAAAGCGTCTCATCATCTCTTTGAAGGTGTTTCAACTTCTGCCTCAGCTGGAATTCCGACGGCGCAACCATTTTCTGCAGGGCAGCAGCAGAGCCATGAGTCCTATTCATCAGCCCAACATTGAGCTTCAAAGATTACAACGAACTATATGTTTCAGATTGCATTTCTTTCATTGGATCCCGTTTCTTTCATTTGTATTATTCCTGGTTCAGTTTGTTTTAGTTTATTTTAGCTTTCATAATAATGGTAGCCACAGATTCTCTCTTTTGTCACACTTTGGATAGTTCTACGTATTCGGATTTTCGGATTTCGATTCATTTTTTTTAGTTGGGCACAGGTTTGAATATTGATGGATTTAAGCCCACCAGACCCTCGAGCTTTGGTTGGTTTCAAATACAAATTTGATCCGCTAATATCTCCGATTCTCCATTGAATTTGAACTAAATCCTCTCTAGTCCTAAATCTGGAAAAGTGTCTTATCGACCCCACATAAACACTTGTTGATGCAAAACAAATGAGAGTAAAGTGGATTAAATCATATTTTGCTGGTTAGGAATGAAACATCCCAACTGAATGTTTGACACCAAATTACAATGAATCACTTACCACCGTCGTACTATGGAATTATTTCGCATCATACTCATGAAATCAGTCAGCAGATTCAATAGCGATGGATTCCACGAAATTTCACCAACATATTCACAACTTAAACCCATTCTTTTTATATGACATGCACACAATCAAGGCGGCAGGTTGTTAAATGAAAAATGCATTGTTTAAATAAAGCATAAACCAAAGACAAACAATTTATGGAATGATTCTTAGATCCAAAAGTGGCTGGTAACACTATCAAGCTATCTCATGTCTAATGTCCATTGTTCATCTCTCTACGCGGTGTAAATTGTAAGAACAAAACAGTAACCTATTTGTCTTGTGTCAACAAAGTAGGGGATCAAGATAACGTTAAGGGTCACCGAGGATTAGCGCTTCTTCTTGCTTCCCTTTGCACCACTGGATTTTGATGGAGTTGCAACCAGGTAAACAAACAGCACCACCATAGATATCACTGAAACAAGAGATCCATATTTTGCCAATAGTCTCTGCAGAAATAAAAGTTTTAGAACTCTTAAAACAGACATTAAGATTAAACTATAGAATATAAGAGACTTGTGTTCAAGAGAATAAGCTATTATACACAATTTATCAAACAAATTAACCATATTGACAAGTGTAATTTTGCTCTCGGCTCAAGTCATTATGGGAATCCTCCCTCTGACAAAAATATAAAAAATAATAAGGTAAAATAAAAGAGAGAAACATACTTCTTTCTTACAAGACCGTTCTCACCTTCCTGTCAATAAACAGATTGAGAAGACTGTTTATCCTTCTATTATTACGGTAAATACTTCATTCATTCAGAAGCAATGTAAATTCTCTCGTTTACATTGTCAATAATATTTTTACGCCTCATCACATATTTCACCAACAACCATCCATGACACAAGACTATGGCCAGTTGTTTCACAGCCTCACATTCTCTCACCTTTAGACTGACTAAAATGCCAAAATGGCATTACTAATTCTTAAGATTAGACTTAAAAAGGAGTTGCTTTCTGTTCCTCTCTAAGCACTGTATCAATTACATTTTTCTTTCCTTTTTACTTAAAAAACTAAATGGATAGCTCAGAGACAATTTGATTCAATACAGTGTCAGAATCAAAGATTGAAAATAAATATGGGCCATACCTTAGCCTGAACGACGTTGGATGCGGCCATGAAACAATTCCATTCCCATGAAAAAAAAGGGGGAGGCTGTTATTTAACAAATAACTGGAAGGCAGAAAAGAACAATGTGACAATTTTATTCAAAGATTACCCAATCAAACTTCTTCTCAGGAGGCCTATCTGCTAGAATATCCAGAGGGAAGATTGGAGTTGAGAATGCCTCCTATAAATAATATACTGACTTTAAGGAACAATATTTACAAAATATATTTAAGATAGCAAAGAAGTAACAAACATGCAAATGACAAACCTGCAAGGCAGATTTTGTGGGGATACGGAATGTAATAACTGCTGGTGCGCCATAAAAAACGGTTCTAGTCTTTGCTTCCAACTCGAAGGAATGTGATAGAAGAGCCCCACTGAAATTATCCAGTTTAGGAGAAGACAGCATATGTCTTAAGTAACAGAATTATATGAATAATGACTTACGCATCAAGCCTTTCCCATGACAGTGTAGTGTTACCACTGATAACTTCAAATATATCTTTCGACCAGCTATCATCATTAAGTGTTACATCATAGGCAGTCCTGGACATGCAGAAGCATAAGGCATCAAGAACACAATTCTATGATAAAAATCAGAAAGACAGAACAAAATTTTGAAAATTAAACCTCGAGCAATAAAAAGTATCACTACTTAATTACAGGACATGTTAGTGTTCTGTATGCGAGTGAAATCTGATAAACAAAATTATAGCATTTCCAGAAGGGCTACATTCAGGAATTTAGAAATTTCTTGTAACATATTTGTTCCAAAGACACTTGACAAGAACAATACAGATAAAACCTATATGTTCAAGACAGAGACAACTTAGAAAATTGTGGAGGACCAGTGAGTTCATAAGTTCATCGATCATAAGCCTTGTTTGTGTTCTGTGGATTGATTCATTTCTGGTGCAAACACTTAAATTGATCTCCAGCATGATCATAAGCGTTTCACCAAATGCAAAGTAACTGCTGGTGTGAGCAATCTCTATACTAATTAAAGTAAATATAGGAGTATATCTTAGGGCAGACGTCAACCTCTATTTTTTCTTATTCAAGGAGCAGATTAAATAATACAAACGTTATATAATCCAACATAACAATCCATTCCTCTAATGCATTTAATAAATTGCCATAATTACCTCCATTAAACTCACCAAAAAGGAAATATCATAAATCACAATTACACATGTCCATCAATTTTACCATACATAAGAACATAGGAAAGAGCAGATCTAAGTATCATAAAAGAGGACAAAAAACAGGATATTAGTGAATGTAGCTCACGCGGATCCATGATTGTAGACATCAATTGAGACGGATACACGTTCGGAGCTGGATTTGAGCCTAGTGAGTGAGGCCTTCTTATGAGCCACGATAAACGGGCCTTCCGAGCTGGAACTTGTTGATTGGACGAATAACATAGCTGCTAGAATACAGATCGCAGGCCCGATAATCCATTTCGCCATTGTTGAATAATCAAAGGTAGCTACAGTGAAGGGAATCCGGACCAGAGAGTGAATAGTTGAAGAGATTAGGGTATGTTTTTATCGTAATTTATGAAAACTATCAGTGGCAAATGTGTCAACTAAAACATGTCCCGGATGACAAATGGCACAGATACAGTACAAATTAAGTTGATCTTCCTTCACATTCCTATTTGAAGTTTACTTTAAAATTTCTTTATCAAATTAATTGTCACACACACACTTACAAGTTTCATGAAAGTTGGGTCCATTTTTCCCCCCCCAGTTTGAGCCTTTTTTACATGGATTTTTAATGGAAAAATTGCATTTTTGGTACCATAGGATAGGCTGATTTGCACTTTTGGTATCATTGGATACGAAAATGCAAATTTGGTACCATACGATATGTTTCCATTGCAATTTTGGTACCAAACCCAATTTTTCTACAAATTTAATGGCAATTTACCCCCTATGAAATGTATAATGTTCAATTTATCCTTCTATAATTTGAAAAAAATCAATTTACCCCTTGTAAAATTTTAATGAAGCAATTTACCCCCTTCAGCCGGAGATTGTAACTCACTTGCCGAAATTGAGAGTATGCATGCAAACTATTTTATTTAACATAGGGGGATAAATTGCCACATTTATCATAACACAAGGGGTAAAAAATCACATTATCATAATAAAAATGGATTAAGTGCCGCCTATGAAATTATCAGGGATGCGATGTGAATTTTTTACAAAATTTTAAGGGGTAAAATGCTCTTTTTTAAACCATAAGGGGTTAAATTGAACATTATGCATTTAGTAGGGGTAAATTATCATTAACTTTGTAGAAAAATTGGGTTTGGTACCAAAATTGCAATGAAAACCTATCATATAATACCAAATTCGTATTTTCATATCCAATGGTACAAAAAAAGCAATTTTCCCGATTTTTAATTCATAAGCTTTTTTGGAACAGACTAGTCAGATAAATTTTTTTTTTTTTATTAATGAATTTATTTTTACTTATTAAAGCATAACCTTCCTCGAAATTTTAGCTTTGAAGTAGGACTTCGAATTACTGCAACTGGTTCTTTGGTAGAATAAGAAAGCTGGTTGTAAATATTTTAATTCATTTTCATTACTTTTGCTATTTTAAGTTCAATAATGGTTCAATAATTACCGGAATGGGACAGGCCTGAACCCAGAGTCGTCTTGCAGTTCTACACTTGTAGGTAATTGGGGCTGCCCATAACTTGAACTCTTGAAGTCCACTATACTTGGATCCATTTTAGGTATCTTTGCTGAACTCTAAAGTCCCTCTACTTCATCTTCTGACAAAATAGTGAAATACTAGTACGTAATAAATATGGAGCTTCAGGATTGAACTAGCGGATCATGGACTGGCTCGGACCAACCTGACCCAACATCACCTAAGGGCTTGTTCGGTTTCAGTGATAAGGCCTGATTGATAATTTAATCAGGCATAGTTTAATGTTCGGTTCACACAATTAATTTTAAGGTTATTAGGGATGAGTGGGCCCCCATGACTAAATTATCTTGTTGGGTGGGGCTGTTTGGGTTGGGAGTGAAAAGATTAAAACCCCTTGTATATTAAGAAACTGCCCTGACCTGCTGTATTAACTTTATTGCAAAAATTTCTTTATATTTTATAAAATATTGCATGGATTTCCTTACTCGTTCAAAACCATGAGATGTGTCCCTCACGTACGTCAAAAATTTGGCTTAATTGGAAATAGAGATACTATAAAACTCGCTTGTGTTCTGAAAAAAACAAGAATAAATAGGACAGTCCTAGATATCTGGGGGCCCTAGGTGAGTCGTTAATTCTAAAATTGGAGCCTTATATTATATATAAAAAAAATATACTCAATTTTTTTTAAATACAATAATATTAATATTAATTAAATATTGATATTTTTTTTCTAACATATTACTTTCTAGTTAAATAACTAAATGACAAATCATTTAATCTTTTTGATAGAATTAATCGTGAATATACTTTTATAATCAGGGCCGGCTTTAGCCCTAGACAATTTAGGCAATTGCCTAGGGCCTCAGCCTCCATGGGTCCCAATTTCTTGCTGCCCATATTAATATATACTACCCAATACATATATGGGCCATATATATTTATTCATATTTCTTTTTAAAACATTATCCAAAATCTGTATTAAAATAATTATAGCCCAACCTCCAAAGGGCCATATCCCCTATTAACCATATTCACTAAATACCCGTATAGACATATATGTACTGATTTACATTCATTAAAAAAAAATTTGCCAACACGAATTCCAAAGGTCATTGTTTTAACTTAATATTCCTCTTCCTTAAATAACTTTTTTTTCTCTCTTTCTAGAAAATCATATATTTTTTCTCTTTAAAATTTGTTTTTTCACTCATCCATTCATTTCTTTCTTTCTCTCATGCAAGGCTATAACAATTATTCATCAAACAAAATTATGATTTCAATTTTCATTCAGAATTTGGACATTTGAAATTATGATTTCAATTTTAATTTCAAATTTAGACACTTCTCGTACGTATTTTAAGATATGTAAAAAATAATAATCAGTTTTATTAGTTGGATTTTTTAACTGATTTTTTTTTTTTCTAAATAAAGAAAAAATTATTGGAATCAATGTATTATTTTGTGCATATTTTATTTTTTAAGAAGATTTAATTTTTCACGATGAGAAAGAACATGACAAAGTTGTACTATGAATAAGATTTATCTGATAAATTTCACATATAATTTTAATTTTACTATAAACATATCACTAAGAAAAATAAAGGGGCTTTCTTTTACTATTTTGATATGGAAGGAGTAAAAATAAGTTTTATATATAATATAAACTTTTATTTTTTGATATAGGGCTCGATTTTATATTTCGCCTAGGGCCCCGAAACATGTAGAGTCGGCCTTGTTTATAATTAATAAGTTTAAAAACATTCATCGGAGGGAAAATAAATTTTACAAGTATATGCACTAAATATAATTCCATAACAAGTGTATGTAAGTAAGTTTAATTTTACTTAGCAAGATCAAAATAAGAATCGTTAAAAAAGAAAAAATATTAAAAGATTATGAAAGAAGAAAAAAGTGGAAGAATTATTAAAAAGGAAAACAAAGATAAAAAGAACATAGAAAAATTAAAATATAAGAGAGGAGTGGCTAATGGGTTTGAAACCTATACCTCACATTCATGACGGAGATTTAAACAAAGTAAGCTAAGAGACGTGATTATAAAAACACTACATAATTTTTGTTTTTTTTTTTAGGGGGCGAGTATATATATAAATTTTTGAGGTCCCAAGTGTTGGCCCAAATTGCTTAGTACATGGGTCGGCACGCATTGTGCTTAAAATTCACTTGTGTTTTATGAATTATGCACTTAACCCCTATGTATTTATTGTATTGCTTAAAATCTCATTGCACTTTACAAAATCTTGCACGGAATCCAGTCCCCTTTATTAACTGTAATGCATGAAATTCATTTTCTATGTATATATGAAGGATAAAAAAGAATATCAAAATTGATTAGTTTACTACGAAAGAGAGATTGTGCAACATTTTGTAAAACATAGATATCTTAAAACCCATGTGAATTTATATTTTTTACTCTTTGGATTATGGGTTAAGACTTAAGAAGGAGTTTTGGTCGGGCTAAAAGTGGACAAAATAATAATAAAATAGTTATTAAAGACTTTCTAGGTTACGTTGTAAATCGGGACGGGTATACATATATTCGTCCAATCTTAATATTTCAAATGAGTGGTTAGATGGGTCTTGACTCTTGACCTATTGGTTATTCCTAAACTGGCCTGACCCTAGTCAATCCTATTTTTCTATTATTGATGGGTTGGATTGGGTTGGGTTTTATAAATATTCACACGAACTACAAATTGGTTCAAAGCGGACCAAGTAAAAACACACATATTTAGTTAAAATAGTTAATATTTACTGACTTAATTTTAGGTCAAAAATATTATTATATTTTTATCTCCTAAATTCATGAAGAGCTTAATTACATTATACAATTATTAATATATTAATTACTTTAAAGAAAATCTTAAATGTGGTGATTTTTTTCTTAATTATTTGAATATTAGAATAATATTTACTTATAACCTCTTTTTTTTTTTTTAAATTTTAAATTAGTAAAATACAAAACATAGTAGACGTAAAGCGGCTCAACCCGGCTCAACTCATTTCCAATCTGATCTAGTTTTGACCCATTTTTTAACCGTCCCATTTTAATCACCTGAATCCGGTCCAACCCATCCGTTTGCCACCCTTAGTTCAAACATTATTTCCCTCAATCTCAACAACATCCCCACTCAATGATGAAAATTAAGTTACGTTTTTCTTTCAAAACTTATGAAAGTTTTAATCACATATTATGTCTTAGAAACATCTAAATCTTAAAATAAAATAAATTATTTATTGAATTCATGAAAACTTATAGTATATTATCTTTAATTTACTTTTTTTTTTCTCTCTCGAAATTATTTATATACAATATTCATATATCATTAATCTCAACCTAATTTTACTTTACCTATATATTAATATTTACGTAGCTAGGTTGTCAATAACAAGGAGATTCCATGCTTGGAACAACTTTAAATTGTTTTAAATTGTAAACAATTAATTAATGTGAACTGAACTCTATATATTAACGCTTCTATCTGTGAAGTACTTATCTCTAAACTTGTTCGACAATATATTGGTGGACGTCAGGGCCAGCTAACTAATTAAGACATGTAACAATATTCTAACAAAATGCTGTTGTCTAATGTTATTAATTATTAAAAGGGTACAAGAAAAAACAGTAACGGGTGCAATCTCATGGCTGAAAAAGATTGCAATCTTAAGAATACTATAGTTTAATTAAAAAAGATTAGGGTGGATTCAGCACATTTCAATTTCAGGGCTCAGATTGCACTACGGAATAAATTAAGGAAGATTAGGGGATGCAAAACACCAAAAATGCCCATGCGATACTTCTAGATGCACTTCTCCTGAGAAAGATTATTAGAGAGATTTACGGATCAGACCTGCAGATTCACACTAAAACAAAATTTTGAACTGGAAAAAAACAAAAAGATTTTTATTTTTATTTTTATTTTGGAAAATAGTGCGGCCACTTGAGATTATGAAACACCGGCATAAAATTTAAATAATGTGTACTTGTACTGTACACAGCTATACAGATCAGATTACAGAGCATAATCCTTGAATAGGGTTCGAGTTTGTCGCGTATATTTTAACCTTTCCTAAAATAGTAAAGCCCATACCAAACCATGGACCCTTAGGGCCTGTTTGTTTAGTGTTTCGGAAAGTAGTTTGGGAGAATAGTGGAGGTTTGTGAATTAATCTCGATCTGCGTAATGTTGTTTGTTTGAGTTTTGAGAGAGTGGTTTGAGAAATAAAGTAGTTGTAGGTTTTTTTTGGAAGAGTTAGTTTGTAGTTGTAAGATGTGTAAGACTTTATGTCAAATCATGTTTGTTGTGAGATAAATTGTGTAGGAAATATGTTATTTTATGTCAAATTAGAGTAGAGTTTGTATAAGTTTTGTTTAGAGATAAGAAAATTGTTGTTTGTTTGGATTTTGATAAAGTAGTTTGAGAAAATTGAGAGATGAAAAATTTATTTCAAAAAATAAAAAACATGTTTATTTGTCATTTTCCAAACACAAAATTTTTTTGGGAAACGCCAATCAAACAGACCCTTAGCGTTTGAATAAAAAATATCATCTACTTTGCTATTTAATAATTTAAATGATAATTATTTCAATACATCATCATTATTCAAAATTATCTAATAATACATCATCATTACATAAAGAATCAATTCAATACTATCAAACTACAAAGAGAATTAACATTAATAATAAAATTAGAGAAAAATCTACATTAATGAGAATTAAATTCATACTAATAACAAATGAACCTATATCCTGAAACCTCACTCTTACCACTAGTCTACAACCTATGTGCATAGTTAATTTGTTTTCTTTTGCACCCGCCATGTGACATTTTTAGATCCATGAGCTTCCGCACACCAATGCTTTCTCTTTCAAAATCTTGAAAAAGTATAATTTAAATTAATTGATGTGTATCTAAATCATTATTTCATTAATTATACTATCCAGTACTCTTCTTGAGTCTTTCCCATCCATAAGATCCACTGCAATCCTGATCTCACTTCATGTGTTTTTATTAATTGATAATAATATATAAACCGTATGCATAAACACACACTTACAGTACAAATGCAGGATATTTTTCTATTATGTTAAACCTGCAAGAAACTATCTTATAAAATTTTTATTATGTCAAACTTTCTTGTACTTTCAAAACCCTGCAAAAAATATTCAATTTATAAAAAATATGTCATTTTGGATCGAAAATTTTGAATAAATATTTTAAAAAATCGTTTACGTAAAGTTGTAGGGACCAACTTGAAGTATTTTAAAAATAATTTCTTCAAATATTTAGATCTAATATGACCTATTTTTTTAAATAATACATAAAGTGGGTCTTTTTCTTAATTTTCTCTTTGAATGTGGGGAAATTGAAATATATTTTTGGATTTCAGTTCTCTACTATAAAGTAACATAATCCATTGTATTAATGATCTTATATTGAAATATATTTTTGCATTTTCATGGATCTGTCTAAGGGTCATTTGTGGTGAAGACCTCTTTGTGCGCAAAGTGTATCCCGAGGCTTGGTGGAGGCACATCCTGCGATTTACATCCTTCAAGGTTCTAGGGCAAAGATTCTGATGGCCCATTAGTATAGTGTAAGCTTGGACACCTGGATTATAAAAAAAAAAAAATTATTGTGCTCATAATAAACCTATATAGATTTCAATTTCATCACCCACACCAAATTAACGCAACGGGTAATGGAGAACATAAACAAAGTAGGAAGAAAATCAATAAGAACAATTTCACGGTTGATACCTAAGATAATAAACCCTAGAAGGGAATTTAAATATTCAACGTAGTAAAAACTCTAACAAAATACATCTTGACCATTGATTAAAGTCTAATCTTGCCCATCTATAAAATACTCCTAAATAAAAGATAAAAACCAAAAAATGCCCTACCATGCGAATCGTATAAGGGGTCGTTTGACATGACCTAATAGGGGGTATTATGTCATATTATGGGTTAATGCAATGTTTGGTGCCATTGCTCTAATACCGGATCAAATAGATATTAAGACTAGATTATAATCCACCCAATACACCCATGCCTGGGTGGATTAATTAATCCGGGTGAATATGAACTAGATGAAATGTCACTTATAACCTCAAATTTACATATTTTATTTTTACATATCATTAAATATCATAAATTCTTCTCAAATATCTGAAAATGGAAACGCATTCAACATAAATAACTCACAAATTAAAATCTATATCAATTTACAATTAACATGGAGGCATTCAAACTAAAATATTGAACAAATATTGATCAACTCATACCCTTATACATATTAAAGAAATGAGTTCGATGAATTGATATATCTTAACTAACTTAATTTGTTTAATTAAGTAGTGAAAATATATTAATATATGTCTAAACTCATAACTCTACTAACATATTACGGTAAATTGTTTTAGTGGCCTTCAATCTAATCCACATTAATCTCATATAACCTACCAAACGGTCCCTAAGATTAATACTTAGATTGCATAAAATGTACCCCGTGTATTATTCCTATTTTGTCAGATCATAACCCTATTTTATTAGTAAAAATCTCAGGGTTTAACAAGACAAAAGCATCTACCCTCTTTGAGGTCGCATTGTGTTTTGCTCGCTATAAGAGCGAGTATTAATTCTTTGTAGAGGAAGGGGCAAATATATCCCCTATAATTTATTTATTCTGAATAAATTGTAAAATCCCCAATTATTCACTAAAAATAATTGATAAAAATCACGATGTGGCTCACTCTTAATTTTTGAATGGATATAACGATCTAATAAAATAGTAACACTGTAGTTTGTTGCCAATAAAATATTCACACGAGATTTTTTCGCTAATAAAAATAACACGAAGTTTTTTTTGCTAGTTAGAAATAACACGGGCAGGGGGAGGGGGGTGTTTTTGCATTTTACTTCTAAATGAGTTAGTAGAAACCAGTCCATGCCAATTTTAATTTATTAATCGAAGTTTACCATTTATCATTATTTTAAACACAGTTATTCCAGCAACAAGATGAAAGCATTTATTCGATTTTATTTGAGCCCAAGATGCTTTTCTCGGCATCTATATATATTTTCTGATCTCGTTGCTTATATATACACTTGGCTTTGGCTTCTAATCTTTCAATCATCTATATATATATATGTTACAATAACTTAGTAGAAATATTTTGTGGCCAAGCCAATGTGTTTACTTTGAAGTTTGAAATATTAGAAAAGTAATTAAGTAATGGGGTGCACATCTTCTGTATATGCAATTGGTACAAAGAAGAAGAAGAACAATATCACAGAAGTCTCCGTCTTCGTACCCTCTCTGCGCATTCCTATCCATTCAGATCATCTGCATAAAACACTCAGATGTTTAATCCCCTGCTCCAAGGACAACCTTGCTCATAGAATCAGCTCACTCAGAAATCAAATTGTTTTACTTGCACAACACACTACCAGTACTAATGGTACGTAATTTTATTTTAATTATAATTATTACTTTATATAATTTCTCCTCCTTTTACTTAATCACCCAATCTTTTTTATCCTAAAATTTTATTTAACTAGCAGAGTCAGGTGGTATTAGTGAAATACAAAATGCTTTGGAAGAATACTTACCTCTTCTGCTTGGCCTTACTATCAAAGGTTTAATTTGTATTTAATTAATTCTCGATCTCTGCTGCATTTTCTTCAAATATATACATATACTTATACTTAAATGTGTGTTGACTTGTTAACTAAACAGAGCACGGGTGTCATGATTCAGTGGAGTTCAAATGGAAAGAATTGGAAACTAATGGGAAACAGGTGAGCAATTAATTAAATTACAAAGGGGATGTTATATATGTAGCTACTCTCTTTTAACATTTATTAAAATGAAATTGTTTTGATTTTGAGCAGGAAATCTGTGTGTCAAACTCCTGGTTCGAACTCCTGTCTGTTTTACATACAATGTCTATGTTAACGTTAACCGAAGCAAATCTAAAGTTAATCCCCAAAGGCAATAGTTTGTCTGAAAGGCTTGTATCTCCAGGTTATTTAATTTCTTTTTAACTGTAGAAATTTTCTTCATAAGAATTTCACACCTTTACTTGACTTTGAAAATTATTTATTTATTTATTTATTTTTTTTGTTTTTCAGATTGCATGAGGGATGCCATTGATCTATTCTTAAAAGCAGCTGGATACTTAAATTTCTGTGTCCATGATGTTCTTCCTCGACTACCGCATGATATAAAGTATGCAAATTTATTTAGATCATTAAAAATTCATTTTTCTCTAAGCAAGCAATATTAATTACTTATCAAATATCGAACTCGTCTAAAAGATAAACATTTAAGTATTTATATATACATTTTACTCAAGTTTAATTAACATGTGTAATATAAAATTGAGTATCTAATTTGAAATGAACTTCAGGAAAAAGTTGCCTGCGGATATGCAGGAGAGTGCACTAGAAGCAACTACAAATCAAGCTCTAGCACAGGGGACAGGCCTTCAGCTTGGATTAGCATTACAAAGCAAAAAAGCGACTTTATCAGTGAAGAGGAGACTATCATGTGAACAACTTAGCTTTTTGGCAAAAGCGCATTGCTGCTTAAAGGAAGTTAAAAACATTGGCGCTACTGGAAAGAAGCAATTGTTGTTTCTTAAATGGAAATACATAGAAGCAAAAGCCGCAGCTTATTACTATCATGGTCTCATTCTTGATAAAGTTGCTGAGCCATCTTCTCGTGTTAGTGCTATGTGTTGTTTCCTCGCTGCACAAGAATTGCTGGTCAAGAGTAAAAAAGCGTGTTTAGCCTTTTGCCTTGCACATCCAATCACAAGGTTGGTTATATATATATAATTAATGTGACTGAAAATGCAATTTTACCTTGAAAATATCCCTCCATATTTCTCTTATAATGGTGTTAATTAATTTTTTTTTTTTTTATTTCTTGTAATAGGGCTCCTCCACCATGGGGTGCTATGAAGCAGTTACACGAGAAGATTCAAGAAGTCGTATCCAAGAAAACCCAGAATCATGGCTACATTATAGACCAAGAGAAATTGTAAAAATCTTTTTTCTCTCTAATCTTTATGTTTTTCTTTCTTTTTTTTTTTTTTTCTAATATACTCATGGTGTGAATTTTGTTACTTAATTTTAATGCAGGAAGATGCAAATTTTGCCCGATCTTCCAAAATTCGAATTTTCATTGCAACCTGATGATTATGAATTGCCTGATTTGGATCCTGCATGGATTAATTGTGAAAAGTTGGAAATTACTGGTAAGGGATTATTTAAAGAAGACGAGTGTGACCTAAAAACTCAAAAATGAGATGTTGTATAATTAGCTTTTCTGCTTACGGTTATCAATGTAATTTCACATAAGAGAAGAAAGCAACCAGCATTTTGATTCCCGTGTCTTATTACCTAAATGTGATTAATCATACAAATTGTTTTCATTTATCGATTACTTCTTCTATTAAAGATGACGAATTTGGTCTACCTGTTAGCATAATTGCTTTTAGAACAATTGATTCTTGTATAAGCTCAAGATTACTATCCATAATATACTTTAACTATCAGAGTACAAAATACTATTTCCTCCGTCTCAGTTATTTTTATTCTTGGTATAGTTGACCAGTCAACTTACTAAATTTATAAAAATTTCAATAAAAAATTTATTTAATATATTTTATTAATAAGTTATGACACCATATATATTTATATTTAAAAGGTTTAATACTCCACAAATATGAATAATTTAACATGATAAGTCACTTAAAAGATTAAAAAGTTTGAACATATACTGTATATAGCAAATGGAGCAAAATAAATGGGACGGAAAGAATATAATAAAGTAAAATTAATAAAAAGAATTAACTAATCTAGGTATTTTTTTTTCTCATGAATGAATAAAATAGTAAACTGTATATTAACTCTTTCAAGTTATTTACACTCATGTTATAATTGGATTTCTGCAAATGTTTTGAAATGGGACGGATTTCAATCCGGATATGATTCGAATTCACGACGATTTATTAGGATAATTATCTGATTAGTGATCCGATGGATCTAATCCAATTAAGAAGATCCGTAATCTGAATTATATGGAGCGAATAAGATCTAAGATCATGATCCGACCAGTTACAGATCCTTATCCGATATATATTATTATATGTTGTTTATATACTATGTATTTAAATCAAAATCAAAATAAAACTATATTTGTTCCACTAAAATATTTTACTATTTTAAAAATAATCTTTAAAAAAATGCATGAAAGATATTGGACTGACCTGATAACTAATTGGAATAACAAAATATTAATTTATGTTGTTTAATAAGAAAAATAAAAACCATAACCATTCATCCTTAAATTTTTGTCATATATTCTATCTCTCAATATTGAGTTTTTTTTCTTCTTTGTCCCAGTTTTTTTTTTTTATTTATAATTTTGATTATTCATTTGTTCTAATTTTTACCGTTTATATTTGCCCATCATATTCCATCTTCTACAATTTTCAGACCATAGTTTCGATGAAATAAGTAATACGGAGTATGTTATATTTTTTGATTCATGATGGTGGAATCTGCAAGTGATTTGGAGGAAAAAAAATTATTGTAAATTATGCTAAACGGGTCCGAATAATTTATCATGATTCGGATCCGATTGCTAATATTGAAGATCCAAGCGGATTCAGATTTCATATGAGATTTTATTAGCAAAAATTACAGGTATGCTATATTTTATTAGTAAAAGAAACTCTCTCAAGTCAAAATACATATTTTGCAGGAAGAATAACAATTATACTTTATATCCTGCTAAAAAAACACGAAAACACATCTATTTACCTAAAAAGTTGACAAAAATCTATCTTCAAAATTTGAAAATTAGCAACAAATTCTTTGTTTACTTGAAAAATTGACAATAACCTCCCTATTAATTATGTATGAGATTTTTGCTAATAAAAAAAAATACATGAGAATTTTTAATAAAGATAAAACATGTGGAATTTTGCCAACTAGACGAAGCAGCATTTAGCTCCCTAATTTGACTATTTGATTTAGGAACTTATTTATCAACATTAACAACAGATTAGGTTTGGTGTCAATTAAAGATAAGTAGATAACACGGAAGTTTACTTGGAGAAAAAGAAAACAAAGAACAAATCCATATTATTTTTCTGCTCTTTTTTTTTTCCGTAACTAGAAAATGAAATGCATAGTACGTACAGAACTTCATAAATATCAAAGTGAAAGATTTGGCACGCTTATATGAGAGTAATCTATTTATATATTGCTAATTGATTTGAATTCGAACCCCATTAAATTAATTAATTGGGCAGCGACTTGAGCTTGTATGCAGATATCACTGTGAGCAGAAGCAGAAAGATAACAGCCAAGAAAGATAATACAATCGATACCAAAATCTTGTCGCAGAACTTTTGAACCCGATTGCATATCGCAATCCAACCCGTTTTCTGCTGTCCGAACCGACCCACGTACCCGATAGCCATTGCAGCTGAGGCTCCTGATAGTAACAGAAGCATATTCACCTGCCAATATCAATTCTCAGAATCTTTTCCTCAAATTAAATTGCAACCAGTCAAAATTACATTGAATAAGGTCAGCAACAAGTACCAATTATTAATTAATATAGCTGTCTGTCGATAAGAAAAGAAAAACCACATTGAAAAAAGTATCTTTGTTATTTGCAAAATACCTCCCCCCCTATGTTTGTTCTAGTTGAAAAAATTCACCTACATATTATATTTATTTGAAGATAACCCCTCGTGTTAAAATTTAGCTAAATACCTCCTAATAATAAGTATTTATAGTTAAATGAAATATAATATGCAATTATTATTTTTAAATAATAAATTTATTTCAATATTAATAGGGCACTTCCATGTTAAAAGAAAAAGATAAAATTATATTCAAACTTTGTTAAAATATAAGAAATATGCAATGATATTACAATATGGACATTTATAGGTCATCTTACAATACTTTAAAGGGATCTCAATATTACATTATTATAAAGATATGGGGAGATATGCCAATTAATAATACTCCCAAAGTTACTTACACCATTTGACACGAAGTTTTGGATATAGGTACTCCTTTCTTTTATTTTAGATTGTGGCTTTATAGAATTTTTCTTGTTCCAAATTATTTGTGATTTCAATGCAACATTAATTACCTATTTTTCAACTTTACTCATATTTATTAATCTTAATTTTATCAACTCATTGTTTGTTTCTCTCTCTATTATCATTACTAACTAATTGAAGGAGAGAGAATAAGAAAGCATTAATTGAGAGAGAAGGATATTTTAGGTATACCTCCTATTTTTTCCTAAAATTTATACTAATTATTATAGTCTTTAATATATGTGCAATTAAAATTTTAGATATTTTAGAAGGGACAATTAAAATGAAATGAAGAGAGTAATACAAATGAAAATTTTAGATATTTTCGTATGAATATATATAGTCAAAAGTAGTCAATGAAGGATAATGCATTTGTACCATATGATAATGTGTTAAATAATTAATTTATGTGAAATGATAACTTTGGAAAAATAATCTTCATTTAAGACAAGAAAGTCTTATTTCGGAACATCCTAGAACAAAAATAAGGGCAAAATGTTTACCATGCAAGGAGTATAAGTGTATTAAGATGTATTTAAATGGCAATTAAAAATATAAAGGTATTAATTTTGCAATAACCTATGTACTATGTACTTCTTTACCAGGGGCGGACCGCTTAAGGGGCTGGGGGGGGCGGTCGCCCCCCCAAGAAAATCTGGAATAAATATTTTTATAGATGTATTTGTCATATATGTTCAAATGGAGTTAGTAGTGGAGTGGTTGTTTAACTACATTTGTAACCAGGAGGCCATGGTTCGAATCTCCTAAGCATCATTTGTTATTCCTTTTTAGTTATAAACTATCTTTCTTTCTTCCAGACTATTATTATGAGCATATGGATCAATTCATAAACATTATATTTTTCTTCCAGATTATTATGAATAACTATCGGTCAAGTTACAAATATTTTTCTTCCAGATTATTATGAATATATGGCATGTGTAATAACATTATTGTAAATATTTTTATGTTAATAATTTATTAGTGTCTTTGTTATAATCATTATATTTATGATAAAAATATTTGATTTTATAAAATGCACTACAGTTAAAAAAAAAAAGTGTTCTAGTATTAATTTCGATACTTTTTATAGCACTTTTTTTTTTTACAGCATTGGATTTATGTTGTAAAAAATTTATGTATTTTAAGATTACTCAATATCTTGAATCATTTGTAGGGCTGAAAATCAAACCAAGCTACTCGATACTCGACTCGAGCTCGTTCGATAAAAGCTCGTTTGAGCTCGGTTCGTCACACTAATCAAACAAGCTTGAACATCTTTTTTCGTTCGATAACTTTTGAAGCTCGGCTCGAGCTCGACTCGATAAGCTAAAAATTGAAAAATTACATGTAAAATATCAAGCTACTCGATACTCGGCTCGAGCTCGTTCGATAAAAGCTCGTTTGAGCTCGGCTCGATTGAAAATCAAACCAAGCTCAAACACAAAATTTCAAGCTCGATAAAAATCAAACCAAGCTTGAACAGTGTGTCGTTCGATACTACTCGGCTCGATTACAGCCCTAATCATTTGTTGAATAAAACTATTTCAAAAAAAATTACTAGTATATTTTTTTCACCTTTTATTAGATAAATATACAAAATTACTTATTTTCCATTAAGTTGTTATTTATCTCAATAATAGAAAATATCAAATTTGCTATTAAAAAATCTCGCCCCCCCAACCAAAAGCCTCTAGGTCCGCCCCTGTTCTTTACTGTCTTTGAACAATATCTTTTTAAAAACCAAACTTGTAAGTTATAACAGGATAAAAAATCCCTAATGTTCTTTTTATAAAAGATCAAGATCAAAGCTTGAAATGAGAACACCAATAAAAAAAAAAAAGAGTATTAAAGATTACCAAATCATGCAAGAGCAAATAAAAATAATTCTTGGGATTTGATTTAGGACGATTCAGCACGATAGCAAGAACCACCGACTGTAAACAGAGGCCACAAACCACAAAATTCACAACAACATTGAATCTGCAAGGAAAAAATAAGAGAAAATCAGACTTGTAAGATAAATGAAGAATTATTAAATTATATACATGTACCTGAAAGAAGCAGAGTAGTTATAACGAGCATCCATAGCAATCCCAAAAACAGAGATGGACTGGTCGCTTGTGATCATAGTAATAGCCCCGGCTAGCGTAAATGCAATTACGAGAATTCTGAGGGTCATTTGTGCAATATAAAGAAAAGCTTTGATGGAACTTTGGGTGTGCATTGTTGCTGGCACTTGTAGTACAGTAAAGCCAAAGGAGGTAGTACTCTGTTTCTGCATCTCGGGATCCATTAATTATTAGAGTATATAAAACGGTGCGTTTTGTAAAGGAAGGTGTTAAATTGATGAGAACTGAGTAAAATGGTACCGTGGAGACTGAAGAGAATGAGTTGAGCGTGTGGTGTGGTGTGGTGTTGTATCCCATATTTATTTAAAAGTGGTTACAGTGATAGGTATCCCAATTTAACAAAGTGGGCCATCAGTTTTTTGATTAATTGTAAGAAAAAGGGCAAAGAAAATGTTAGGGCTTGTTTGTTTGGCGTTTCCAAAAAAAATTTCGTGTTTGGAAAATGCCTAACAAATTTCTATTTTCTGAAATAAATTTTTATCTCTCAATTTTCTCAAACTACTTTCTAAAACCCAAACAAACAACAATTTATTTATCTGTAAACAAAACATATACAAATTCTACTCTGATTTGATATAAAATAACCTATCTCTTACACAATTTATCTCATAACAAATCTGATTTGACATAAAGTCTAATACATCTTACACCTACAACCTAACTCTTCCAAAAAGACATATACCTACTTTATTTTTCAAACCACTCTCTCAAAATTCAAACAAATAAAATTACGCAAATCGAGATTATTTCACAAATTCCCATTACTCTCTCAAACTACTTTCCCAAATACCAAACAAACAGATCCCTAGTACGTGGAATTTCTTGTAAAAAAATAAAAAAGTATGTGAAATTTCTTAAAAAGCATGGCTTTCTAAAATGAGACTAGATCGAATTTAATTATACTAGATCTTATCCCTTAAAAAGAGTTAATACAAAATCTGAATTAATTTTTTTTTTAGCATTGGATATTTGAAAATATTAGACTTCATATCTTTTGGTCAATCAAACATCCACATATTTGAGAGTTATTGAGACTAAATGTCCCACATTGGTTGAAAACAATAGTTAAGTCCCCCTTATAAGGATTTGGGCAATCCTCACCTTACAAGCTAGCTTTTGAGATTGAGTTAGGTCCAATCCAAGTAATTGGACTTAGCCCAATCCATGTGGTGAATTCTAATAAGAGTTGTATTGAGGGTGGTTGAAAGAAGATCGGGTGGCTTTTGCGCTTCTAGAAAATTATCATACTTTCTCCAAATATCTAAATGATTGAGTCTTAAAATATTCCGATTCAATTTAATTTGATCCCTATAGTTTGAAAAGGTGGAGATAATTACATGTTGATACTTTAAGAAATTATACATTAACTCCTAAATCCTAATAGTTTATTCAAACCCGAGTCCAATTTGAAGTTACAATTGAGTCCTATAACTTTTGGTTTAACTCAATTTAATCCCTAATATTTTTAATATTTGATGTACTTATTGTCCTATGCTTATTATTATAATAAAATTAATTATTAAAATTAACTATATTGATCACAAAAATGTAAATATTTTTAAAATAATTAAACATATATACTGAAAAAAAAAATTAACGTTGATCCGGCCAAAAAGTTAATTTGAATTATTTGGCTACATCAACCATTAATTTTTAATGAGTAGATGTTTGAACATGGTTCTATGAATATCAAGAATATTGTTTCATATGATATTTGTAAAAAAAGGGTACGCCTAGATGGTTTTGGGTGTGAGCGGGTTTGAATAGTTGGGGGCGGATTTTGTGGTGAAATGTGTGTAAAATTAATAATGTATAGTGTAATAAAAATAGGAGAATTAAAAATAATATAGAATAGGACACATGTTGTTAAGATAAGAGGATGACTATCTCACTTGCTTTTCATTTATAAAAATCTCATTTTGGACAATCCTTAAAAAATAGAGAAGTATACTTCATTAAAAGGAAAAAATAATAAAGGTGGAGGCACATCCTGCGATTTACATCCTTCAGGGTTCTAGGGCAAGAGTTCTGAGGGTCCAGGATTAATTTAGTGTAAGCTTGTATACCTGTGTTATAAAAAAAAAAAAAAAAAATGAACAAAACTAGAAATTTCGAAACTGTAGTAACTTTTACAGTTGTTCAAGGATAAAATATATTTTTATGAAAACAAATTTATAAAGAAAATACTAATTTGGCATGCCTAAGAAATGTTTTTGTGTTTTTTGTTCTAATCTAAAGAGAAAACATAATTACTGTGAAAGAGATAGACCCATACTTTTGCTTTGACATTTACAGTACTACTAAAAAATCTTTTTAGAAATAAAATATGAAATTATAATGATAAAACTATTATTCGTATAGGCAAAATCACACTAATCGTCTTTCAAGTTTGAACATTTTTACGCTTATGTTCCTCATGTCAAAAAATTTACATTTACATCTCTCCTACACAATATATATATTAAACTGACTATACTTTTTGGCAATTTTTCAGTTACGTTAGAAGACTTTTATGAGGAGTAATTCGATCCAATATGCAACATGTTAGTTTGATGGTTTTGAGTATAGGTAAGTGTAATTCTAAAGATTTAGAACAAAATTATCCTCCTAAAAGTCATCTGATCAAATGATGTATGGGGTCAACTGAGTGGAAAAAATGCCACAAATATGGTTAGTATATATATAATAAATATTGTGTAAAAAGAATATTTGTAATATTCATTAAACATAATTAATTTTTCTCTCTTAATATTTCAAATCTACATCATCTTAAGGGTCAGGGCTTAGAGACGAGTTTATACTGTCACTCGATAATTTTATTACTATTTTTTCTTGTAGTGATTGGACATAGTAAGGTCAGCTTAGAAATGAGTCTCGTAAATCATACATAAATTAATGTTTACTGCATGCAAATCTTCTGTGTTTAACACACTTATAATAATATCTTACATTTATAATTATTAAGGGCATTCTTCTTTTTCGGAAGAAATCTATGACAAAGACTTTTTCCACTTTAATTAGGAAAAAATGAGAAAGTTATAAGGTCTTAGTCCTAAATTCCTAATCGCTTGAATTAATTTAAATCAATTTACAATACGTGAAAGCTTTTAATATACTTAATTGATAGAATATTTCTATATTTGATATGGTCTCATTCATGCTGACAATTGTTATTGCAATAACTTGGAGAGTTTTCGTATTATATAGTCTTAACAAATAATGTAAGTTTCATCAATTACCTAAACTTGTGATTTCTTATATAATTAATTATGACTTTAGAAACATCTAGTTGATATATGCGTTATAATAAGAAAACCTATTCCAGAGCCATGAGGTACGAATCTAGCTTGTAGAAGATCGCACGTAACCATCAACATTATCAAATTAAAATAATGTACAATAATGTTTATTCGTAATCTCCACTTTTTGTATCAAATTATAGACATATATCACACCTTTAATACTCCGTTTAAACTCGTCACAGTATGATTTGGCAATTTATAAATTACACGTTTTCCAATTTATAAACTCGTCACATGATTTGACAGGCTCACTGTGTAGACAAAAGTCCAGGAAAAAGAAGGTTGGTAAACGAGTGAAATGTAAGCGTATATATCCCTATATATATTTTGTCTAATTAGCAAATATCTTCTTGTACATATTATTTTTATTAGTAAAAATTCTTATGTGTCGTTTTTCTATCATATAAAAAAAAAAAGAAATTATAATTCCAGTCAGAGTATATATGATGCGGGGTAAATTTTTGGATGCGGTATGCTTTGCCGCATGTTTACGGGTATCATATCATGTGTTTGCTCTAATGAATAACGTAAAATCATTAATGTTTGTGGTATTGTGAAAGTAGCAGAATGGGTTAATGGAAATTTATCCCACTTAATTTTTCATAATGTTCACACTACCTCCTTTCAAATTGTAAGCTTTCATAAAAAATTGAATTGACAATAATACTCCCTTTTATGTGGACCATTTTACCACAATATATTTAACGCTCATTTATATATTTGAGCGAGTGAGATACACTCTTCAACTCAGGAAGTTAAATTGTTCCTTCAAGAAATCACAGGGGAATAAATTACCTTTTTTTTAATTACACGAGGATAGATTGAGTATTATGATAATCACAGAGGGTTAAATTATTATTAACATATTACAGGTTAAATTATTATTAACATATTACAGAATACCTCACTGGTTTCACTACATAGAATTTTTATAGTGAAATATATAATGGGGAAATCACTAAAAAATGTGATTTTCTACGGGAAAAAATCTAAACCATACAAAAAAATTTGACATATTTTCTGATGGACAGATCCATTAGAAATGACAGTTTTGTTACACATGTTATGTATGGTTCTCCCAAAAAAAGTCATAATAAGCAATCTTCATTACTATAATATCTATTTTTTTTTTTGGGTAAATTAATTAATTACATTACAGGAGTATTATTCAAATAATTTAGTATGAGTTGATTTCCCTACCGTTGTCCCAAGTAAGACACCTCAGAAAAATACTCAAAAATAAATCATTTTCTCATTATGTGTTCTTCTTATGTTAAAGAGAATTTTTAACATTATGTATAGCACGCGGTTATGCTAATATCATTTGGAACTTGGATGAAAGCATTTCTATGGGTCTATCTAAGGGTCATTTGTGGTGAAGATCCCTTTGTGCGCAGAGTGTACAGCAGTATGGTGGGAACCCGGGACTTGGTGGAGGCACATCCTGCGATTTACATCCTTCAGGGTTCTAGGGCAAGGGTTCTGAGGGTCCAGGATTAGTCAAGTGTAAGCTTGTACACCTGGGTTATAAAAAAAAAAATAATAATAATGGAGTATGATTATATGTGAATAGTACGTATTTAATTAGGATTATATGATTATATTATTCAAATCATTTAGAGCCCATTTGGATGGATGGATTTGGATTGAGTGGATTTGAAATCCCTTGTCAAATCCATCATGCTATTTGGATGCAAAATTAAATCCATTCATTTGAAATTCTGGATTTTAGTCCAATGGATTTCAAGCCAATTTTAAGTGAATTTGAAATTCCTCCTAAAACTAGTCATTTGAAATCCACTTTAAAACAAACCACATTGTATACTTTTAAAAATTACAATTTGATCCCAGATTTTTAAAAAACCTAGAATTGCAATTCAGTCCATAATTTTTGAAAAATTAAAATTTGCAATTCGGCTACTATTTTCGAAAATTCGAATTGCACTTTTGGTCCCTCAATTTTCGGAAATTGCAATTTTGATCCCATATTTTCGAAAAACCCAGAATGACAATTCAGTCCAGACCATGATTTTCAGGAATCGAATTTGCACCTTTGGTCCCTCAATATTTGGATATTGCAATTTTGACCCTAGATCTTTGAAAAATCAATAATTGCAATTCAGTCCAGTATTTTAAGAAAATAAAAAGTTTCAATTCGGCCCCTGATTTTCAGAAATTCAAATTTGCACTTTTGGTCCCTCAATTTTTTAAAATTACAATTTGACCCCAAATTTTTGAAAAACATAGAATTGCTATTCAGTTAATTTCGGAAGATTAAATTTTCAATTCGGCCCCTGATTTTCAGAAAATCAAAATTTTCACTTTTGGTCCCTTAATTTTCAAAAATTACAGTTTGACCCCATATTTTCAAAAAAATCAGAACTGCAATTCAGTCCATAATTTTCAGAATATTAAAATTTTCAATTCGGCACCTGATTTTCAAAAATCCAAATTTGCACTTTTGGTCCCTTAATTTTCAAAAATTGCCATTTGACCCCAGATTTTCGAAAAACCCAAAGTTCCAATTCAGTCTAGAATTTTCAAAAAATTAATATTTTAAATTCGGCCCCAGATTTTCTGAAATCCGAATTTGCACTTTTGATCCCTCAATTTTCAAAAATTATAATTTTGCCCCAAATCGATTTATGCGATTTTATCCCAAAATCAACAACATGAATTAACTCATGGAGCAAATTATAAGGCACGATTGAGAATTTCAAATAAGACAAATGCTATATACCAAACAATGAATTTTAAATGAATGGATTTAAAATGAATGGATTTAAAATCCTTTGTAAAAAAATTTATCCAAACAAGAGATTGCAAATGAATGAATTTCAAATCCATCCATTCAAATGGCCCTTAGTGATTATTATGATTTAAAATTCGATCAATTTCCATACCGTTGTGACATCTCAGAATAACAGTACATAAATAAAATTCGAATAAAATATACTATCCATGGCCTTCACCACCGGCACCGGAGTCGCCTTCTCCGTCAGCCGTTTCTCCTTGCCAGTCCCCAGCCACGTCACAACTCCGACCAATACGAAATTTCGGTGGTTATACTCGAAGTCAACCGTCTCACCTGTTTTTGCTGCAGTGGGGAGCAGACAATCATTATCAATCGCTCATACAGAAAGTGGTTCGGAGAACGGCGTCGTCCTGAAGGACTCACCATCAGGTACTCTACAAAATTTTGAGCCGGAGGATGGACGGTTGAGATTGAAGGATTACTTTGAGCAATCTGGACAGTTGATTTCTAGATCGGACGGCGGACCTCCGCGGTGGTTCTCGCCGTTGGAGTGCGGCTCCAGGTTAAAAGACTCTCCCCTATTGCTCTATTTGCCTGGTAATAATTCATTATTTCATTGCGTTTTTTTTTCGGTTACTCTTTTATTCTTTTTTTCGCTGGAGTAGAGTACAATTCAAATTCAATTGCTGATGCCGTTTAGATGGAAATTGATGTATGCATGTTAATTAATTTATTTACTACTGTCCTGAAAAAAATATCAAAGTGCAGTATGTTGAGCTGCTCTGTTGTCTAATAAATTTGTGCTACTTTGGTTCAATTTCTTGAATTCTTGTTCAAGTTTTATAATTTGGTTTATATTGCAATATGGGAGTCATATTCAGCCAACCAACACCAATTTGACTTAAATTTGAAAATGCTACCAATATCTCTTTCTCTTTCTCTTTGTTCTTCGTATTCTTAATTGAAATTCAGGTTCAACCATTTCCGATTTAGAAATTGAAATGTAAACCTTTGCTATTGTTTCAAATTCTGTAGTTGCATTTTGCAGCATTTAAATTTATCCCAATTTTTGTAGGGATTGACGGCGTTGGACTTGGACTTATATTGCATCATGAGAGATTAGGCAAGTAAGTTATCCATGACTTTAAATTCTATAGTATTAAAACCAAATCATATGCAATTGTTATTATTTGATTTCACTTATTTAATTTCAATTTTTTTAGGATGTTTGATATATGGTGCCTGCACATTCCCATCACAGACAGAACATCATTCACAGGTTCCCTTTCTATGCCTCCCCATCACCTTGTACATACCAATGGAGGTACATGGGAAAAGTATTTATTTTTATATTTTGATTTCTCAGACTTAGTGAAGCTGGTTGAAAGCACAGTCAAGTTTGAATATTCGCGTGCACCAAATAGCCCAATATATTTGGTCGGAGAATCTTTGGGGGCATGCCTAGCACTAGCTGTTGCTGCTCGTAATCCAGACATTGATCTTATATTAATCTTGGCTAATCCAGGTAATTTTTTTTCCTTTGTTTGAATGTATAAATTCAGGCACTAATGTGTTTCATTTTGTTGTTTAACTCTTTAATCACTTGTTGGCAGCTACATCTTTCAAGAAATCTATGTTACTACAACATAGTCTATTACCTTTGTCAATTATGATTCCTGAGCAGCTTCGATTCAGATGGCCTTATGTGCTGAGTTTATTATCAGGTTTTCTTTTCTTCTCTTCTATTTACATAAGTATGTGGAAGAATATGTTTCCTTTCCATTGGAATCTAAGTTACAAGGTTTTGAAAATTCTCATTGGTCGACGGTTTGTGAGTTATATTCTCACGTAAGTGGTATTGTTCTGCCTTTTCTAGAAAGATACAAAAGAAAATACATATTTACTCAAACAATTTTGGATACCTCAATATTTTTAGTCCCATTCTTTCAAAAATGGAACTTTTGGTCTCAAGTTCTTTCAATTTGGTTTTGTACATCTTGTCCTTCCACAGTCTTTCTATTCAATTTAGGACCAAAAGTTCAAAATAAAGACATTCCTACTGGACCAAAACAATCGCATTATGGGGCTATAAGTGCAAAAATGGGTTGGAGGGGAGGGGGAGGAGAGGACTAAATGTGCAATATTATTGAAAATAATTGGACCAAAAAGAGCGGGATTAAAAATGTCGAGTTTCAAGTACTGTGGGACTACAAATGCAATTTTGCCTGAGATAAATAATCTTTGCTTTTATGATGAGATATGAATTTCTTTTCATATGAAATAGGTCTTATGTTTATTGTAATCTAAGGTATATCACTATATCCTATCAAACCATTATATGTAACTTTTGTTAATTAGGTGGTTCTTCGAAGATGGTAGCATCAACCATGGGGAAAGGTCTACCTTTGCAACAAGTGATTGGGGAGTTATCCCAGAATTCATTAGCAATGTCATCATATCTTTCAGTAAGACTCATATATCGAAAAAGAGAAAATCACACCTTTTCCAATGAACTTGCTGTCAAGTTGTATTTTCCCCCCAAATCTTTTTGTTGTCCACCCTAAACTTGCATTAATGTTGCACTTTCCTCCATGAGCCTCTTTTCCGGCCAAAGTAGGTCACGTGACAGGGACATGCCAATGTATATGTATTTTCTTCATCTAAAATTAGGATAAAAAATGAAACACTGAAGTTCGTGAGAAAAATGCAACGAGAGTGTAAATTTAGGGGGGGAAATGCAACTCAGTTATAAGTTCAGGGTCAAAGTGTGATTTTCTGGTTGAAAGCATTATTTTGATTCTTGTATTAATATGTTTTTCTCCTTGTTCCTTCAAATGTCAATTATCAACTAAAAATCCAGGACATCAGCTTGCCATACTAGTTTTATTTTTTCCTTACAAATAGCAACTTAAACCCTCGTTTGAAGAATGTAATGCAAAACTTGTAAGATTAACCTAAGCATGAAAGTATAGTGTATGCTTGAATTTATACCTATCTCCCACTTTATAACGTCTAACTAATATTTTTATCTATTTTATATATTTTTAGATTTTGTATATAAGTTTTATTTTTCCATATTATACAGCATTTTGAAAATTCCATGTTTTCTGCCCTTTGAATTATATTTAGCCCCCTAAAATTGTATCCAAGTTTCACTTTCCCCCCTTGAACTTACACCCTTGTTGCACTTTCCCCCCTGATTCTCCATGTCGAAAATACACTACACATTGTCATATGACCTACTTTTGCCCGGGAAAGTGGTCGGAAGAGAATTTCAGGGGAGAAAGTGCAACACTAATGTAAGTTCAGGGTGGACAACACAAAAATCTTAAGTTCAGGGGGTAAAGTGCAACTTGACTGTAAGCTCAGGGGAGAAAATGCTTCTTCCTCCTGATATAAATAAATAAATGATGAACAATGATCATCAAGTACCTCAGTTCAAATTTTCTTAAAAAAAAAAAAAGAAAAATGCCTCAGTTAAAAAACACTCCTTTTCTTGCCTGTCATAAGTGTGTAAGACTATATACTTCCCTTTAATGTTTCAAATTTTATCAAACTTAGAATTCAAGTTGCATTTACTTTAATTTTACTATCAAATTACAGAGTTTTACATAAACCATATTCAAGAATATAATTATTGAAGCACAGGTCGTGTCTGATTTATTCAGTACGGAAACGCTTAAGTGGAAGCTCGATCTTCTCAAATCAGCAGCAGCATTTGCCAATTCACGACTTCATGCGGTCAAAGCTCAAACACTGATTCTGTCCAGGTTTAATTTGACTCTAAAAATATTAGCTATATTAGTTATTTTCAATGAATATTACAATATTTTATATACTCTAGTTTTTAGTTCATACATGGTCCTTTATAGTAGCAATTTTATAATCCTGTTTTCTTTGGTTATGTGAATTTCCTATATTTGATTGTACTAATATTTTGGTTATTAATTTGTAGTGGACAAGATCAGTTACTTCCAAGTAAAGAAGAAGGTGAAAGACTTCATAAGTTGTTGCCAAAATGTGATATCCGTACTTTTGATGATAGTGGTCATGCCCTCTTCTTGGTAGGTCGATGCTCCTTCATACTCATAGTGCAACCTATATATATATATCATCACATTATACCTCTGATATTTGCTACCTCGAATTTACATGCAGGAAGATGGTATCAATTTGGTATCAATTTTAACCGCTACCAGTATCTACCGGCGTGGAAGATCACACAACTATGTCTTAGATTACTTCCCACCAACCCCTTCTGAGTTTCAGAGAATCTATGATCCACACAGGTTATTTTTCTATGGGACCAAAAGTGAACAAAACTAGACATGCAAAAAAGAAAAAAGTTTGGGTCCAAAAATGTTATTTTGGAAGCTTGGGACTAAAATGCTGAGTCCCCAGTCGTCTGGGACTGTGAACGTATATTTCACGTTCTATAACGTTCAACTCAACTTATTGAAGTTCTAATATATTTATCATTAGATTTCTCTTTGATCAATCTCCATGTGTATGATTTTAATTGTGTCATTGCCTAACTAATTATACTTTGTCGTATTAATCAGATGGGTTGAGGCTGTCACAAACCCCGTGTTCCTATCAACTCTTGAGACTGGAAAGATTGTGAGAAGTTTAGCCGGGATTCCTTCTGAAGGACCGGTATTATATGTCGGTTACCATATGATGCTTGGCTTGGAACTAACCCCTATGGTGTCCCGTATTTGGACAGAAAGGAAGATTCTTTTACGAGGACTAGCACATCCTTTGATATTTACTAAGTTGAAAGAAGGAATGTTACCTAGTTTATCAGCTTATGATACTTATAGGAGTATGGGAGCAGTTCCAGTATCAGCAGCAAATTTCTTTAGACTTTTTTCTTCCAAGTCTCATGTCCTTCTTTATCCTGGAGGAGCGAGGGAAGCTCTTCATAGAAAGGTATCTTATAATTAATTTATCCACAATTCAATTTGGTAGTTGTGATCGATAAACACTCTTATGTTTGGTGCATGTGTGATATAACAGACACGGACTTTTTGTCTCATAATATTTGTTATATTTCTCATTCTCTCATCTCTTGTACCAAACATCTTCATAATATTTTGATCCACTTTTATATAGGGCGAGGAATACAAGTTATTCTGGCCAGAACAGTCGGAGTTTGTTAGGATGGCAGCGAGATTTGGAGCCAAAATCGTTCCTTTTGGTTCTGTTGGGGAAGATGATATTGGTCAAGTAAGTGTCAATCTCATAGCTTTTAATTAAGCTACTGATTGGTTATACTTTTTTCCTTAAAATTACTAAGTAAGTTATGTTACTGAAGATAATTTTCTGATATAAATGTAACTTTATAACCTTTCAATCAGCTACTCCTTGATTACAATGATTTAAGAAAGATTCCATATTTCAAGGCTGGTATAGAAGAGTTAACGAATGAAGCTGTGAAGTTGAGGTACTTTTATAATCTTCAACTCTTTTTTAATGAACTCTACATAACTTTCTAAGATTGGCTAAATATCAATGTTTATTATTAACTACATGACCACAGGACTGATGCTATTGGAGAAGTTGCAAACCAAGACTTTCACCTTCCGATAGTTTTACCAAAAATTCCAGGCCGTTTTTATTACTACTTTGGGAAACCGATTGAAACAGAAGGTATATATATGTATGTTGCTTTAGTCCTCAAAATTTAATACAAGAAAAGAGAGACAATCTTGAATATACAATGTTTGGCGTATCATTTTATTCAATCAAGTTTTGGTTATATATATATATATATATATATATATATATATATATATATATATATATATATATATATATATATATATATATATGTTGCGATGCAGGAAGGAAGCAGGAACTGAGAAGCAGAGAAAAGGCTCATGAATTATATGTAGAAGTGAAATCTGAGGTTGAAAAATGTCTTGAATATTTGAAAGAGAAGAGAGAAACTGATCCATGTCGGAACATATTTGCGCGCTTGACTTACCAGGCAACGCATGGATTTGATTCCGAGGTTCCAACATTCGACATATAACTTCCATATTTGTTTTTATAGCAATTTAAACTACTATTCTTTGGGTGAGCATTTGAGCATTTAGATAGGTGAAGTTATGTTACATTCAAACATTAAACCACATGTACTTTCATCATGTAACACAGTACCATGAATTTAGATCATTGAATGGATTTGCCGGATAATTAGAATTTAAAGCAAAAAAGAATGTGAAAATCAGATTCATGTATATAGGCTAAATTGCATGTCTAGTCCACAAATTTGAATCTTCGACACTTATGTCCGTGCTTTAAAGAATTGCACTTTTAGAATATTTCGTATTAGTTGGTCCTATCGCCTCGATTTTCATCATTGTTTGAACTCGACTTTATGATTTGAATCATAGGATTGTGTCAGTTTTACAATATTTCGCCCTATATTGAGTTCAGAAGATGCAATAGAGTATAAAATATATTTAGAACCAAACATGAAATATTGTTGAATGAGACCATAGGTGCTAAAGTGCCATTACACTTGAACAATGATCATCAAACACCATACGAATTAGAAGACCGAATAATCAAGATTGTTATTTATTTTGTCTATCTTTTGATAAGATTACTACTTCGATTAATCCAAATTTAATATTTAATGTCCAGTAGACAACGTAATATGATTCTTATAGAAACAATTAGAATTCAAGTCATTATGTACGGTACAGAACGATGATTTTATAGATCAATTTTCTCTTCTAAACTGAGATGTAAGAGCATCACTAGTGGTGTACCCATATGGGAGCCCAAATTAGTTTAGGTCCAAAATTTGCAAAAAATACCTCACAGTGGAGGACCTAAAGGGAAGTGCAAAATGCACCCAGAACCCATTTACTTCCAATTGAACCCAAATTTGAGCCCTCAAAATTGCTGAACCCATTTTCAACATTCAATCATAAATTGACACGTATACGATGTGGGAAAGAAATCTGATAAGAAATTTCAACAAAAAAATCTTATCTGAATCTCAGTATCTAATCATAAATTGACACGCATATAAAAATATTATCACAAAATTTTTCATAATATAATATCAAATTTCGATTCAAATGGATAAAAAAACATATCAAAGATAGAATAATGATTACATAAAATATAAATCCGCACTTGAAAAAAATAATGAAGACACCACCAATGAGTTAATTGTCTACAATTAATAATTATTAAAAAATTACAAATATTTTGAATTTTATTTATTTTTTCTTTAGTCCAAAATTAATTTTGATTGTATTTTCAAATAGACTTTAATTTTAAGTTAGTGAAATAAATTTAATATAAATTGATGGGTTCACACTTTTGATGTCTATTGCTGCAGAAAAAAACTTTTTCAGAGAGTGCAAAACACTGTAGCATGGTGCATATGAAGAATTTGGGCCCAATATTTGGGTACACCACTGGTGATGCTCTAACAGAGTAGTTCCTCCTGGTGCATTTTCTACTTATCTCATTTATTATCTATACTAATACTAATACTTATACTTATACTTACTATATAATACTATAAGTGTGAATATTTTAACTTTTTTTCTTTTTTTGTGAAGACAAAAATGCCCTTATTCAACTTGTAAAGTATAATAAAAAATATAATCAAACATTATTATTACTAATATTATATTATATTATTACTACTAATACTAAAAGTGTGAATATTTTAAGTTTTTTTCTTTTTTTGTGAAGACAAAAATGCCCTTATTCAACTTGTAAAGTATAATAAAAAATATAATCAAACATGAATTTTCCTTAAATTTTCTCATCAAAAATTTGGTAGGAAAATATTTTAAGAAAATTTGTAACTTCATTTTCTCCTAACCAAGCACCATGAATATGGAAGAAAAACAAAACTAAATTCAAATTAAACTATATTGACTCTAATAAATAAGAAATTAACTCTTACATCACTTTTATAAATTTCATTATTGTTCTCTTATAACACATAAAAATAAAAATAAAAGCACTATTATATTGAATAGTTGCTAAATTATATATGTAAAATTATTATAATGTAATATCAAAATGTTGTTATGTGCAAAATATTATTTGTATCATTTAAAGATTTAGCACAATATGACACTCCTTAAAATAATTTATATTCTCTTAAATATCATAAAACATGTTCAAGTAGAATCGCATCTTACCTATAAATGAACAAAAATGTTGAGAAACATTACTTCAAATTTTCATGGAAATCTTTTCGACAAAAACGTGTGAATTAAGTGAAAAAACGGATATGAGAATTGGTGAAACCGTTCAAATAAATTTGATGTAATTGATGAAAATATGTGAAATCGATCTGGATGAAATTTATGAACGGTGAAGTAGGTGAATAAAAGAGGCAAATCAGTAATAAAAAGTGTCAGTAAAATCGATAAATACATGTGAAATCGATGAAAATTCGGGTGATATTTGTGAAAACATGGGAAACAAATCGGTGAAATCAGTGAAAAACGGGTGAAATATATGAAGAATGGGTTAAATCATTAAATAAATGTTAAAGTCTGTGAAATCAATGAAAATTCAAGTGAAATCAGTGAAATATAAGTTAAACTGATAAAAATAAATAAAAGGAAAAAAGTTTAACTAGCAAAACAGTGTGAACTAAATCATTAGAATTTTTTTGTCTTTTTTGTCTGAATATGAAAAAACAAAAGATATTGATGAAAAATAGGAAAAACAATGTACAATAGGGTATAATTGATAAAAAAAAAACGAGTAAATCAGTAAAACAATATAAAACCATTAAAAAATATCAATGAAAATTGAATTAAACTAATTAGTATAATAAGAGAAATGGCTTAGATCGATAAAGAAATATCTTTCAAATGATAAGGTAAGTGAAATAATTTGAGATATACTTAAAAGTAATTGAAGATGTATAATTATTTGAGTTGAAAATTCGATAAATTCATGTGAAATCGATGAAAATTCAAGTGAAATTAGCGACAAAAATGGATGATATCGATGAAACGATGAAATTTCGTAAAAAATGATGAAATAGGTGAAAAATGGGTAAAATCGGTGAAAAAAGGCTAAAGTCGGCGAAAACATGTGAAAATTGGTTAAACTGGTAAAAATGAGTGAAATCAATATAACAAAAAAAATTCAACCAGCAACCAGCAAGAACAAAATCAAACCAAGAGATAAATGGTTTAAACAAAAAAAAAAAAAACTAAAGAAATCGACAAAAATCCCATGATGAAGTTAATAAATTGAATAGCAGTCATTAATATGTGGTATTTTATGATATAATGAAGTTAAATTTACTCTGTTTTACAACAAAATACCACTGAAATTAAATAGACATGTACAACGTATGTAATGGTAAGTGAAATCATAAATACATTTGAAATCGATAAAAAAATTTGGGTAAAATTTGTGAAAAATGGATGAAAACAGGTAAAATCGATTAAAATAAAGATAAAGTTGGTGAAAATATTTGAAATCAATGAAAATTAATTCTAATGGAATTTCTAAGAAAAATGATGAATTCAGTAAAATTTGGTAAAACCGGTGAAAAAAAGGGTAAAATTGGTTAAAAAACGTAAAGTTGGTAAGAACATATTTAATCAATGAAAAATTCTGGTGAATAACATGTGAAATTAGTGAAAACACATGAAAAATAGGTAAAAATGGATTAAAATGATAAAAATGAGTGAAATCAGTTAAAGAAATGGTACTATAACTGGTGAAATCGGTAGAAAAATGGTTTACACTAAATAAGAAATACAAAAGAAATGGACTAAAAATGAGAAAACAATGAAAAATATTATAAGCTGTAAAAAAAAAGGGATAAATCGCTAAAAAAAATAAACCGGTAAATTATTTTAAAGAAACGGATAAAATCAGTCAAAAAAGCTTGAAGTCGGCGGAACATGTTTAATCGATGAAAAATTTAGGTGAATAACATGTGAAATAGGTGAAAACGAGTTAAACTTTAACCGACAAAAACAAGGTGAAATCAGAAGAAAATGGTTTAAATTGGAAAAAAAGATCGACGAAAAAGGGAAAACAATGAAAATATTATAATCGATAAAAAACGGAAAAATCGAAAAAAAAAAACAGTGAAAACATATGAATCGATGAAACTTCGGGTGAAAATGGTAAACACTTGTGAAGTTTGTGAAAAAACCGGTGAAACTAGTAAGAAAAAATGATCGTGAAATCAATGAAAGTTCAAGTGAAATTTTTGAAGAAACGGATGAAACATGTGACATCGGTGAATAACGGATAAACTTGACATGAAAACTACTATAATGTAATTAACTAAAAAAGTTCTTATGATCTTATTTGAACCAATTTTATAAGACGTAATGAATAAATTAGTCATCATTTTATATTTATTATAACAATTCAAAGTCATCATTTTTTTATAAATTAATAATAATTTATAATAATAAATTTCATAAAAAATAAATTGACCAATATATGATATTCTATGAAATAAAAATAGCTAATTTTACTCTAATTTATGAAAAATACTCATGAAATTAAAACTAGACACGTACAACGTACGTGCACCTTTCTAGTACTCCTATAATTATATTTATTGCACTCAAAATATATTTTTTTTTTGCCTCTCAAAAAAAAAAAAAAATTTGTTTTTGTTTGTTGAAATAATATTTTCAATACAAAATTAATCAATAAAAACATATTTACAGCCAACAACGTCAAAAAATTAAATGTATTTTTATCATTTTATCTATTTGAAAAAAATTAGTAAAACTAGAACGTAAACATTTAATCACTACTTTTGTATTTTCTTGAAACACACAAGATAATTTAACATAAACATTTTATATACTTTTGCATTTTTCCAAAACACAAAAGATAATATACTACACATCCTTTTTATAACATAGAACCCCGAATTTTACTTTCGCCTAGGCCCAAAATATCTAGGACACATCTACATCTTTGAACCTAATTTACGTTTCATTCCCCGTGACCCTATATTATTTATGTACCTTAGGATGCATACTTGATACAAATAAAAAATATTCTCCAGTCTCACTTAATTGAAGATCAAGAAAAGTTACTTTTTGTACCCTTCTACCAAAATAAAAGAAGTAGAAGCTTTTTTCTCTTATTCTTTTTCTTTTTCCTTCAGTCGACAGGACTTTCAGAGGACGGGGTTCACTTCCAAAATGATGTGAGGAGACGTCTCCAAAGAGAATTTTGATTCACAAAGTGAATATCGAATCAATAGTTGGAAAGAACTCATACAATTCACCAAATTCACAAGATTATTTTTTTCAATCAAAGAGGAAGCCTACACACCCTGATATGTTGTAATTCTGAGATTAATTGCAGGTCAAAAAAAGTTCAATATATACATATTGTTCCAAATAAAGTATGAGAAGCTTGAAATTTTTAACAGTGTTCCTTTTAAACTGGCAGAACTATCCATCACTAGGATTTTCAAATCCCAATCGGCTATAGCTACAACAGGCCAAGAGTTATAAATAGGAACTTTATTGATTTTAGTGTTCTAGCTCTTCTTTTTATTGTCACACATTATTTACAGGTTGAAAATAGAGCCAACAAGATTAAGTGGCTGAATATGCAAATACATACAAGGTGAGCAACATACTCTTTAGGGAAGGATGTCGAATCAGCTGCTGATATCAAAGTATTTCGGGTCTTCAGGAAAGTGGTATTCAACATTCAACTGAAATAAAAAGAGAAAAACATGTTAACTGTAAAGCTTGATATTCCTTGAGGAGCTCTATTTTTATGTCAATAAGAACTGGGAGAAGCATAAGGACTACTAGTATAACATAACTTAAAACTGGAAAATTGCATAGGATTTGAACACTCAGCACTTTCAGCACTTCTACAAGAATTTGTAGTCTCAATTTTTTACAATATTTTGCACATTTTGTCCTATCGCCTCCTTCCATCCAATTTGGGACCATAAGTGCAAAATTGAGATAATCCTTGGACCAAAAGTGTCATACAAAGACTGTTATGGCACCAAAAGTGTCAAACAAGGCCACCAAAAATGCAAAATATTTTTAAAAATTTTACAGCTTATGGGACCCCCAGAAGTGTTGAGGGTCCAATTCTTTGATACTAAAAATACAAATCTTCCTGTATAAAAAAGAATAAGTCAAATATATTTGTCTAGTTAGAGTGTTGAAGATTATGAATATGCATGCTAAATAGAGATCAACTCTTTATTTTCAGAAACTGAGCCATACCTTTCCCTCATCAGCATCTGAATGACGTTGAGGAAACACAACTTTTAAATCACTGTGCAAATAAAATCTTCGTTCATCTTGATGTTCCATTCTATTTCCCTCCAGAGACAATAAAGGATCTGATCGCTTGACTGACCTCGAACATTTTCTGGAGAAAGGACAAATGAAACGCAGGTGAAGTGCATAACGAAGAGCACCAATAGCAGTTGCATTTCCATTGACCATCGAACAAGCATGCTCAAACTTTCTCTCAAACTTGTGCCAACCATCCACCTCGTTATTCTGGCATGAATTACACCCTAAAACTTTTGTTCCAATGTCTGAGACTATAGAAGCCTTGTCTTCGTTTTTCATATTCAGTTTTTTCTGCTCCTCTTTTCCAGATGTAGCATTTAAGGTTGAGGAAGTAAGGAAGGCCTTCTGCCGCAGGAACGTCTGTTTTAAATAGAAGTATAGAACACAATTTATTATCACCAAGGGAAATCAGTAGCATAGTCTAAATGGTATGTTTATTAGGAAAATTATTGAAATGACAAATGTGGCCCCAAATGTAAATAGAGTCCTCTTGTTCATGTAATAACTAATAACTACAATGACGCTTCAACCCTAGAATGACACCCAAATATAAAAAAAATACTTCTTCAACTCGTTAATTATGTTCTCTTATCATCAACTTTCTCTTGTTGGTTTTGTTTTCCATATCCTAAATTCTTTTAGTCCATAAAACTTTAACGCTGAAATTTAAGTAATATGATATTTCAATATTTTCAACCAATATACAAAATAAAGCTGGCTGTGCCATTTGAGTCATGAAAAGTATATTTCATTTGTCATAGCTTCTCCAAAGAAGAGGTGAAAAGATCTGAAAACTCAAATTTAATTCCTGCTAAAATGTACTAGAGCTGTGAGGAGAGTGGAGGATTAATATGAGAAACAATAATAAATTTAAACAGAAAGAATCTAGAGTGATACATGATATATTTCAGCGACAAAAGGGCTCAATAATGACAGTGTAAATTATTGAAAGTTAAAAGTGGGAACAAAAGAAATTGACTAAATATCCTTGAAGCTGAGTCACTGATGCTCCTTTGATAATACAGAACAAGTAGAGCATACACATGGAGATTTTTCAAAAGCTACTGAAAACCAATATTCCTGTATGTAGCTTAAAGAGAAGTTGATTTGGTAAACGGTAAACCTCACCTTAGTACCAGCTGGCATGTCACTTAAGTCGTAATTACAGAAGTAGGTGTGTATAGGTGTCTTCTCAGGGTTGCTCAGGACCTGTAAACCATGCTTTCCTTTTTAGCAATAATTTTTTAATTATAATTAACAGTAATATTTCAAATCATCTAATTCACCCATTGACTAAAATCATATAGTATTAATTAGTTTCCAAACCAAAACAAGCACTGAGGAAGTTTTGGCAATGGAAGGTACATAAAGATCAACGTCATATTGAAAGTTTCCACTTCTTGAGAACCCAAGGGAGTGATTCATCCAACCCAGTCAAACCATCCACAGGTTGGGGTGCATGAAAATAGACGAAGGTTATGAAAGAAGAGTGTGACTTCGACTCGGGAGCTAAACCACGCATTTAGAGAGTCCATACTCTATAAGCTTGCTTCAAGCACACACTTCATATACTTCAAAACATAAAGTGGACTTTGCATTATACCCATTTTCATTTGGTAAATATGTCACAGTCTTCACTTTGATCCAGATTTGATGAAAATATTTTATATGGAGATCCCACCTCGAGAAACTATAACTATGACCTTGAAATGAAATTTTTATCAAGCTATGGAAAAGAAAGTAACTATAAGGATTCCACTTCTAAGATTGGTTTTTATTTTACTGAAGAATAAAATGAGACTGTAATATCATTGGAGAAGGCAAGAATAATTCCAAAATGTGTAAAGCAGATATCAATGTGAAAGTACAGCAGAAATCCAGAATGGAAGTCCCCCAAAATTTTGCAGTTCAAGTCTGAAATGAGTATATTCAAGTAGCTCAAGAATGATATACATAGTGTTCGGAAAAAAAAATTGTGGGATGGCAATATGTGTATTTAAAAGGTGTAAGGAGAAATACATAGAAGTTCTAACAAAAGATATAACTATAAAAGTCAGATTGATGGAAGTAACCCAAATAATATAAAAATTCACATATATCCCAGAATTCCTCACTGTATCCAATTTTTCTGAATATATCTAGTAATTTTTCACTGGTCTCTGTGTAATCACATCATTATTTCAAAAGGTGCACACAGTCGCCCTTGTTATAAGTTGAACTATGACTATGAACTTTGGATTGCAGCATGAAAGTTTGAAAAGCTAAGTAAGACAGGTGTCTTGAGATGATTTCCTTATCGATAGACAAGAGTGCTTCGACATCAAAGGTCCAGCAAGAATCTGAGATATTAAGAGGAGATGGAACTTTTGATGCAAGCAGTAATTGCCCAGCTCAACAATGAATTGCAAACACAATATAAGAAGATAGATATAGATGGAGACATAAAATAGCTATATAGATATGGTGGCAATGAAAAGAGAAGTAGTTTACCAATTGGATGCGCCCTTTCACAGGAATGCGCAGACGGCTTTTTCCACTTTGTGAGTCTTCATTGCCAAGGATTTTTTTGGGATTTTCATGGCAACAGTTGCTTGATTGTGAATTCCCAGCTAGATCAATAGATGCATAGTATAATAAATAGCTGTCCCCGTCAACACTGGTTACCGCAAATGGAAGTTTCTGCGACTTTGGAGAAAAATTTCCCCCTGTGATACTTAGCGCAGCAAGAAAACCATCTATTCTCTGTTCAGTTCAAAGCATAGGACTTAAATATTATATCATCAAAGTATTTAGAAAACTCATAAGCACTTCCTCTGGTAGTCCAACAAAAAGAAAAACAAGAAATCAAACAAAATTAAGTAATCAAAGAACTAACCTGACTAAGATTTCCAAATGAAAGCCGACCAGACAGCAGAGATTCCTCAAACGACCCAACCAATGACTTCCTAACAGATAATCCCCTCAAATTTCTACCTAATTTCCTGTAATGGGGTCCAGTTTTAGTTTCTGAAGATGAAGTTTGAGTATCTGTACTAAGAGTATCTATATCTTCACATGATGTTCTTGCTATTCTGAATTCCTCTTCTTCGGAGGAAAAGATCAACCCTGCCACACTCTCGTCAAGAGAACGTGCCTCTTTATTATTATTCCTTCCCCTGCCTGCAGCTTTTATTTTTTCATTAAATCTTGGCCCAAGAGGAGACAAAGAGAGTGGGGATGTGGGTATTGATGTAACTCCCGACTGAAATCCTACTTCCCTTGATTCGCAAAAAGGATAGATTCCAGGTGAAGGTGGATACAAGAATGGGTGTAGTTCCGTGTCCTCTAATATAGGTCCATCTGTGAAAATCATTGAAGAGGTCCTGTATTTATTCAAATCCTCATTTTTCTCTGAGCAATTAGTCACAGACCATAGTGGCACTTGGTTGCCAACATTTGCCTTCTTGTTATCTTGTGCTGAAGAAATACCACGTCTATCTTCTCTAAAATGAGAACTATGAGGAAAACATTTGCAGCCAATATCTAAAGAATCGCCATTGAATTGCTCAGGTAGAAGCATTTTATTCAACGGAGATAACATTCTCTTCCTCATAAGGGATCCACTGGGCTCAGCTTCTTTCAGTTGGATATTGGCAGAAGCAGCATGAAGATAACTAGGTGCACCCAAAAATCCATCTGAACAAACATCTTTCTTATCATATTTGAAACCAACAATCCTAGAAATGGGAGAGTGAATATGCTGTCGGGTCACAGGAGTTGATGAGTCAACCCTATCTTCAAAATTAGGTGAAGCATCCAAAAATCTTTCTCCATCAGGAGACATTGAGAGCACCAAGGAAGTTTTCCGCTGAAAATCTCCCTGAGAATGTATTTGGCTCATGGCTTCTACAGGCATCCCATCTAAATCACATGTGCTGACACGACCAAGTTGTCGCGCATTGTGATAATATGTGCTTTGAGATCGAGCTCCCCTGTCAGAAATTTCACTAGATGAAACTTGAGGAAATCCCATTTTTATCGAGTAAACGAGTTAAAAAGAGGTCTCAATCATACAACAACTTATCCTTATGCATACACCTCAATCCAATAACCATTGTTCAAAAAACTTCTCAATATTCCCTAGAAAAATGCTTATTTCAATAACCAAAACTCATTTCACTAGAGACTGCTGAGCACCACAATGCTGACTAATTAAATACACTAGTCAAACAGCATGATTCGTGGCTAGCTTCTCATAAGATCATTGCAAGTACCTGAAACAAAAAGAGCTGATTTAACTTCAAATATCATCAAAATATATCAAATGACTGCTTACATACCAAGCATAATCATCAATCCCAGCGTAGCAAAATTAAGGCCATGTTTGGATGGATTCGGTATTTTGGTAGCTTGTTTTAGTGAGTCTATTAGAGACTAAAATTGGTATAAAGACAATGTAAAAGACACATGGTAAGTAGTGAGCTGGCGATAAACTCTAAGATACAAAATACAAATGAAAATAGTATCTTCGCATCCAACACTTACTCAAAAGAATAAAAGTTAAATAATTAAAATCAGAATCAATACAGTAAATCACTTCACGGATCTGTGAATCGAAGCACTCATTAGAATAGGCAATGATTGTAAGAACGATAATTCATCAACAAAACAAGTAATGAAATGAAGATAAGTTCAGCGAACAAAGAATCAGTTAAATTGAAAAGGAAAGAGAGACGCACCGATTGCAATGCTTCTGTCAGGTAAGTTGACGTTGAATTGAACTGAGTATCTGATAAAAATGAGCATGGGGATGGGGTTTTTATAACCATTGAAATGGAATTTGTGATTGTACGGTTCTGCAAATACGCCCATTATCACGCCCCCATCCCCCTCCTTTTTTTCCTATTTTATTCGTAATTAATAAAAATTAATGGATTTGGGATTTACTTTTCTATACTGTAACCCAATCCTTTCCTATGTATTCGTTTTTCAACCTTAATTGGGATGAATTAGAAAAAATCCCGGACAACAGAAAATACAGGTTAGTTTGGATAACAGTAGATATTAATGGAATGTTTGACTCACTTTGAGATAATGTTTTATACTAATTTTAGTATCAATCTACATAAGTGTTTGCTAAATTTTCAAATTAGTGATATTTGGTAGTAGTTTTAGAATCTATGGACGAAAATAACGAACTCATTGCTGCATATGATAAATTAAGACCTGGGCAATGATGTGGAACTTATGACTCCTGCAAAGTTGACACGTTAACATAAAAAATACTTTCTTATGCTGCAACACGGCAGTACACTAATGTTCAGCTCGTCGACAACTGGTTTAGTAAAATCCATTTAACTACAAATAAAAAATAGTACTCATTAAATTTACCATTAACTCATTATTCCTTTTTAGGAGTGTTACACCGTCCAAACCAATTAGTACATTTTCAAATACTCATATAGTATATGAATATTGGGTTCGATGAAACTCATTAATTAATTAAAGAATACTTATGTTATCGTTATCCCTCTTCCCCTCAAAACTTGAGGTCGAGCAAAAAAAATATCCAAGCCTCTTCAGAGAACAAATTGACCTAATAACGTGAAACAAGCTTTAGGCAATTCTCAATGGGTACCGGCCCAGATAAGACGTGTGCACTTGGGTAGTTTCCATCCACGGCCATGCAAATATTTACAAACTTTTCATCGATAGAGAGATACTTCCGGAGAATTGATCTGAAACTTGGTAGAATATTTTCCTTCTTTTTTTTTTTTTTATTAGAGGAGTTTACGAATTATAAAGTTCTCAGCATTTTTTATGCAAAAGAATCAAATGTACAAGCCACAAATTAGTATGGATCATCCAAATGTTGTTGATGGATGTGAAGCCATTTTACTTGCTTGCTAAAATGGTCTGGCAGCCTCTTCCATCATCTTCTTCACTCTCATCAGCTTCTCTATCTCCTTCAGAACCTGTTCAACACAAAGGCAATTCTTAAAAAAAATAAAAATTATTGGCTCCAACTACATTTTCAAAATATCCACTCTTTCTCCAATGTCAGCCTTTGTTTCACCTCCACACATAAGTCTTCCGTAGTCACTACGTCCAGTTCTTCATAACCCAATTGAGCAGCTACTTCTACCACAAACAAGTGAGAGAACATTAGTCGAATATAAATGGACAATACTTAGACGAGGAGAAAAAAACAACTCATGGACTCTCACTTTGTAGTGAAATGGTTACATCAGCTGTAGAGTATCCGCTTCTTGCACTATCATACAATGTAGTCAGTTGAGCCAGAATCTGTAATAAAATATTTGTGGAAATTAGTCGTGAAATGACAAACGTGGTTTTTATGATATTGACATTTCTCATGATTGATATAATTCACTGGACCTCAGAAGAAGATCTGCATTTTGAAGTATCAGAAGCAGAAAGTTGGATTTTATCTTCCATTATATCTCTGGCCACCAAGTCTAAAGGCACATCAATCCAGATTGCAATCCCATGTCTCAATAATGACCTAAAAATGACATACACAATTGGTAATCATATGCAGGCAGCATATAATGCATATTTTTGTGACGAATTACAGCAACAAACATTATGTACAGTACATACAGATTTGTTGCACTTTTAACTGCGCCATTCCCAGCACAAACAACCAGCCGACCCATTGATGACAACTGCTTCAATACTTCAGTCTGTAATTGATTCCAAAAGTTATTTAATCAGCCACAAAATTATCTATAATTAGTGGAAGAAGAATACTCAAAGTCACCTCTGATGCAAGATATGCCTCTTCATCACTCTCTATGTATGACAGGGCACTAGTTTTTCCTCCAGCGGCTTCCTCCACCAGACTATCACTGTAGTGAGGAACCATTCTTGTTGAAGTCAACTTAACAGAATTCAAAACAACTACTACTAATTTGGAACTAAATGCCAGAATAGATAGATACCTATCAAAATAATAGTATCGTAATGCATCTGCAAGTAGTCTCCCCAAGCTTGACTTATAGGAGCTGTGTATCCCTTTAGCAAAAGAAATCATGAGATGTGGAAGATAGATAAATTAAGTCTAAAATACATGCCAAATTGAGAAGATGGGTTATCAAAGTTTTTCAGAAAATGCTCTCACCAACAAGGAATATAGAAGTTCCCTTTAAATCAGAGGATATCACCGAAGCCCTCTTCTGAAGATAACTGAACAGTATAAATTAGTTCTTGAAATCTGGATGAAGTAGTTGGAAATTTCAATTCACATGAAATCGAAGACTCACTTTGATTTCTAAAGGATCAACTTCAACAACTTCTGTTGCCACTGAATCTAAACAAAAAGGAAACATGAATGTTTAGATGTTTATTATCACTGTTTTTTACTGGCCTCTTTTATGGATGCCGGTATATAGAAGTCAATGCACAGAACAATTGCTTAACGCTAGAGATTTCATAGCTACATAATACTTCAAAAACAACCAAGTTAAGCCTAAAATGCAAAACACCATTTTTCACTTGTTAATTTGTACAAGTTCTGATTTGTAAGCTAGATAAAACACACAGAACGATATTAAACTGCCAGTACAATATAATTAGGTCTATAGATAGTCAAACAAAGCTGTAAACAATTAAACATTCAAATTAACCTAGCGTAAAGGATAATCATACCTCATTTATGTGTATTTGTTAGAGATTAGTGAGAGAGTCTTTACCTGAAGTGCTGTTCTCGAGGATAGCGCGAGTATTAGTGGCAGAAACAAATCTACTGCCAAATGAAATTTTAGGTTTTACGGACATAATCGAATTAGGGGAAACTCTCGAACGAAGTTGACATGAAATCGGAGATAATTGATAACGGGGAGATGGAAGCCTTGCGATGGAGCTGCAACTGCTACTTGCTTGGATTATCTCCATATTGGCCACAGCTATTTTCTTTTTCTTTTTCTTTTTGTTTAATACTCCATAATTTTACTTAAATGCATTGCATGCACTATCCTTTTACAACTTGTGTGTATATTGGGCTTCTATTTTGGGCTCCTCAACTGAGTCTGTTAATATACTTATGGCCAGCTCATAAGTCAATTGGGATTAGATTAAGGTTTAAGGTTCAAGGGCTACAAGAGAAACTAAAAATAAAAGTATTAAAGTCTAGTTGGGGCAAAATCCCCACCAACAATTTGTTAATGCTTAAATTTCTATATAAAGTATATATTCAAACTAATTCTTACGTTTTCTCAATTATAGTCTTTAATATAAAATACATCATTACAGTTGAATTATGTTAGCTTGGATGTTGATTGTCATGTAAGGTTCATTGTGTTTAGGGTAAATTATGAATACCCCGATCAAGTAAGGTCTAATTACAAAAATATCTTTCACATATTGGGTTTTATAAAACCCCCCCTCAGATATGTCACCTTCTTACAATTAATCCCTTTGTCCCTAAAATATTCCAATTTTGCCCTTCGAAGTTATTTGTAATGTTTATAATATGTAATAAATTTTAAAACTTGGGTGTTAATTGTTATATCTTGTAAATTATAAAAATAATAATCATATATATACCACCAAAATAATTAATATAATTTATAATTGTCCATAAATTTCAATAAATATTTTAATATATAATAATACAATATAAACTTTAATAAATTAAGATATCTTATTTATAATACAATATAATTTTATTAAATTTACTATTTATAAAATAAATTCATTTAACTAATGTGTAAACAATTTGTTCATGTTTATAAAATATATTATTAAAATTCTATTTAATTTAATATTTTACAATTTAAATTGCTAATAAATATATAAATACCTTTTTTTCAGTATCTATTAAAACTTATGGAAAATTATAAATTTTATCAATTATTTTGGTAGTAACTATATAATTATTTATTTTCTAATTTATAAAATATAATAATTAGTACCCAAGGTTTAACATTTATAAAACATTACAAACAATATAAATAACTTCCAAGGGCAAAATTGAAACATTTTATGAACGATAGGTTAATTGTAAGAAGGTGACAAATCCGATGATGATTTTTGTAATACTCAATACGTGAGGGAGATTTTTGTAATTAGGCCTTCGTAATTTACCCTTATGTTTAACTAACAAACATAGATGATCAACATTCTACAAACTTAAATAACAAAAACTAACAAGCTAATCTGACCTTAACCAACTCATGTCTAACCCGACATAGATTGACCGGACCCATTTGGGAAATTGCCAACAACAAACTTCCAGCGATCTAACAAAATGGGTCTCAACAGGAAAGGGACATGGCCACCTTCAAAATGGTAAACAATAAACAAAGAACTTCTCGTAACAATTCAAACGTGATGGCTACTACTATTTCACTAATAGATCAATACCAAATTGTATTCACCAACCTTGCCAGCAAAATTAAAGTGAATGAGCCTTGCAAATTTGACTTCAATCAATGCCACATTCTTTTAATTAGATTATCCATTATTTAATTTACCAACAATGTGTTGCCGGTACACCCTAGACACCATTAACTTCAGATGAGTTATTGAAAAGAAACATCGCCAGATTAGAAGGGGGCTTTGATTTGAAGATACCGAAAAAAGGAGGGGAAACCTCGAAATTATATTAACAGTATTAAAATAATGTTCATCTCTTGAAGTTGCAATGCTACACAGCACTTGTAACTCTATTTCCAAAACATTAAAATTATGTTTGTTATCTCTCTTCAAACCCCAAATGACAAGTATAAGAGGCAACAAACAAGACCACAATATTGGCAAAATTATGACATATTAAACTCTACATGTAGTCACAGAAATCGATTGAGCAGGCCAAAAGGATTAAAACTTCAATGCAATACATAGAAGAAGATAATTTATTATATTTACAGAATTTTTCTCAGCAAGAAGCTGGCAAAATGTACACAGGCCCCCAAAACCAAAAGAATGTAAACACTCTTTGGACAAATGCAAGAGTATTCAACTTCCACCTGCATCCACTGAAGTTCAGATTTTGATCCAGATGATAAAATCTTTTTGAACCAATATTAAATAAATACTCCATCTCTTTCAAATGTAAATTTGGTAAGAACTTTGTTGATATATGCTAGCAAAATTTAAAGTGGTGCATTGTATAATGTATATGTTAGTCAGCTCCATACACCCACAGTATCACAAATTTAGACGTCCTCCCCCTTCTTCCGAATAGGAACAAAGAATAAGAAGGATTTAAAATCAAAACAAAACATTAATGCAAAAGCCAAACTGGTGAAATATGTAAGCAAAACTATCTTCATGATATTCTGCTTTGCTCTTGCCTGGGGTGTAATGATGAGTATAAAATATCGTGCTTAAAGAGCTGTTTCAGAAATTCACTTATTAAAAATAAAAATAATAGAAAGAGTGACTGCATTCTCTCATAAGAATTGTTTTACCCCAGCTCATGCTTGATCAGTCTTCTGCACACAAGGGCATTTGATATTTTACATGACAAAGAAGACTCTTCAATTCTTTGATATCCTATATCACCTTTCATTCAAAATATAAATTTCACTTCTTGCATGATACCGTTAACTCATCCTCTTAAACTCTCAACAATCTTACAGATCTGGCAAAACTCCAGACTTCCCTAACCGCTTGTTGTGTGCAGACTACGTCATTTTAAATTTCATACAGAATCATTGTGAATTGTCGGAGAAAGAGCATGAACATGCGTACGATTCCCTATGTGCCCTTATGGATTTTCTGACTACATCAAGGTATACGAGTTGTATGGTATCTTGATACATCACTTGACATAAAAACCAATCAAATGAATATACTATAAATGCAGACGTGCTGAGTGCTATCATAAAAACATTCATTAACCTCTTATCCGTCCAGAGTTTGGTGACTTCATGTTTGACAGAGATATAGGCGTCAACGGCGGAGAAGCAACTTCACCCGTGTTGTGCACAATTGGGGAAGACCCCAATAGCTTGCCTGAATTGTAAGCCATTGCTCTTTGACTACTGGATGGTATGGAGAAACTTCTAGAAACAGTTAATTGTGGTAGTGGAAGAGGAGATCCTCCTTTTGATGACCGTAAAGGATTCCTACTTGTTGGTGATGCTTCTCGATTTCTATTGAATAAAGGGGCAGAGTGCCCAATAGCCCCCATAGAGCGCATTGGCTTCGGATTAAAAGAATCAGGTGGCCTAGGGAGCTCATGGAGCTCACTTATTTTGGGTGAAGATACAGGCAACTGTGGTATTTCAGTAGAGCTAATTGGGCCACTGGTAGGTAATACTGGCTTGTTTGAAGATGGTTTGCTTGTTATTGGACCAGAAAAAGCTTGCCTTTTGATTTTACGAGTATCAAATCCAGTCTGTGTATCAATTTGTGGGAATGAGGATCCCTCAGTCAAAGGGCGGGGTAGTGGGAAAAAGTGTTTATCACTGATGGTCTCTTCAAGTGCTATTTCAGCTTTCGAAGAACTTTGCACAGAGACATGGTCATCAATGATCTTTTTTTGTTTTTCAATGTCCAGTGGAGATGAGTGCCATAAATTTTTGGAGCTCCCAATAGGTAATAGAGTACTTGAACTACTTGTTATCGAACCCTTTGCATCAGCTGGAGTAGGAAGCACATGAGTACTGAGTTTCTGTACAGCTGTCCGCATTTCTCGAATTCTTTCAGCAGGATCAAACTTCTCTGCATAGATTGGAGCAGAATAGCTGCTCACTCGACGTTGTTGACTAAGTACTTGCTCCCCTTGGTTTTTGCCTATGTTTATCTGAAACTCAACATCTTTTATCTTTGATGTTTGTGTACTTGGAGCACCTGCTTGATCCAGCTGCAAATTGAATGAACTGAAGGTAAGCTCAAATGAAGAACACAGATATCCAGGCCACAGCTAAGTGAAGATACGAATAGCCAAAATGACAAAATTAAGTATTTTAATTTGATCATGGATGCATATACAGTAACACCTATCACCAATAACAATACCAATACCAATACCAATGTAAGCAACTCTGAAGAATTAAGAAAGAGTATGGATTCATTTTTATGCAGTTATGAACACACAACAATATTCAACAACTTTTCTTTTTTTTTGTGCATAGAATGAAAGAGGGGGGGGGGGGGTGTTTGTTAAAATATTGCTCTAGTCAATATAGCTACAAACTACAAGAAACCAACTGAAACCCAGAAGGTCAAAAAAGTACAAGTTTCACTGAGAGATTAAGAGCCATAATGGGAAGTTTTAGATTAAGAAAAAAAAAAGGAAATACTCAATCATGCTATATGAGATATCAAAACTTAAGATACGAACAGAAATAGGCATAAAAGAAATAAGAAGAAAACTAATAAAAATAAGATAAATTGGCATAACAAATCTACTTCATTGTAAGACAATGGGATTAAAAGAAATAAACGCTTCATAATAAATAACTCAAGCTACTAATAAAATTAGAATCACTAGTCCAACTACAAAACTTTGCACCATAACTACATAAAAAACCATAGCACAACTAGCAGACAAACTCACCTCCATTGAGCTCCTCAATGTGTTAGCATTGTCTAGCTCCGGATTGTTTCGTCTATAGTCAAAACTTAGTTCTCCTTCATAGTTATTCTCCAAACTGTTCCCTTCATCATCACCGTCTTCGCCATCATTCAATTCGCTAAGGGCATAATCAATGTGTTGCTTTTCTGCAACATTTTTTATATGTGGTTCAACCGCTTCAAGAGATTGAAGTCCTTTCCGGAAGAAGTTTAACTGCTCCCAGAAAATAAGTGAAATCCATGAAAACTTGAAATAGGATATGCAGATGGTTATCAAACGTTGGGATATGAAATTACTATAAAACCTGTGCTGCATGGTGACGAGCTGCTTGTGTTAATAGACTCCGGCATTGCCCTTGTTTCAGTGATTCTACGCGGAACACGCAGAGTCTTGCAGCTTCATCATATTCTTCACAAACAGCCTGCAATTGCTGTGAGGTAAAAGTATCCCCTTTTCCATGTCTTGACTTTCCTTTTTCTTTTAATTGTCCCACCATGTACTCAAACATCTCTCTGAAATTATCCACGAAATCAATAGAATGTAAGACGAGAAGAAATCCAGTTTAAAAATACAAAAATAGCTCATACCTTTTCTCGTCACATTGCAATTTCATCTCCTGCTCAAGTGAAAAATTAATAGATCATCGTCAAAATCAATTTACTCGAAGGCACTGCTAAATCCACGAATTATAATACAGCATGCAGTAACTAAATCACCCTCTATTGCAGTTCCATATCCATCATATAATTGAGATAATAACATAAAAACAAGTTTACAGTATCAATTGCTAGCCCAGACTTACAAAAGGGCCAGAAGAATTTTATATGCCAGAGCAAACAGAAAGAAAAAGAAAAAGGAAAAAAGATAACTTCAATGATTTTATCATCCATCATTCAAAAATCAATATTTTACCCTTCAGTCCAACTTTACTCATGCCGAATCCTGTCATGAATATTATAGTGATACAGCTAAAATAATCTCTGTGAATTTCACTTTAAGAAGTCCTACCAGAGCAAATCAATAAAAATTTTAGATAAATTAATTGTATGGGCAATTGTGTTAATACTCAATAATCATATTACCAGGAGATTTAAGTCCAGCTTCAAATGACTGATGAAGTCACTAATCAGGGAAAAACACTGCTGGTCAAATAAAAGTGAAATTATGCACATTGATGAAGTCACTAATCATATTACCAGGAGATTTAAGCCAAGCTTCAAATGATTGATGAAGTCACTAATCAGGGAAGCACATTGCTGGTCAAATTTAAGTGAAAATGTGAAATTTTGCATAGTCTTGCATAACAAGTCATACTATCAAATGAAAACCTTGTACTCTATCCTGTAGGAGCACATGGGTCGTGCATAACCAAAAACTAGAAGGAAAAAAACATTCACCATCACAGAAAAATCTTAGCATAAAAGGTTTGAGGTTCAGATACAGATTCACAAAATAGAACAAAAACACTGGTATATGAAATTCACACCTCCACTTTCCGTAGCTCACTTAGAAGAGACTCTGATGGGTTTGTAATTGTCATGATAATATGGGACCGCTGAAATGCAAACAGTAGTGATTTATGATCAGTTTATTTAGTGTATATGGAAAAACGAGATTGGTATGAAATAAACACTAACATAGCTATCAAGAGTTCAAGCTGTACTCTTCCCAGCAGTGATTTATGATTTATGATCAGTTTATTTAGTGTATATGGAAAAACGAGATTGGTATGAAATAAACACTAACATAGCTATCAACTAGCTTCTGGAGTTCAAGCTGTACTCTTCCCAGCAGAGATAATGCTCCACCTGCAGTCACAGAAAACTCCATGGCTGTTAAGTGTGCTTCCCAAACATATCATAATGAAGGCAACTACATACAGTTACACGCATATATTAAAAGTTTGTTTCCTTAATATGTTTGTTCGGTTAAATATTAGTAACTTCCAGAACTTTTCCAAAATTTTGGGAAACATCTGGAAAAAAATAAAATGTAATCAATAAATATGCTGAAGCATAAACTACTTGGTTGCATGCAAATCAAGCATATGTACTAAAGCTTGTATACTATTAAATGAAAGAAGAAAAGCAGAATGATGAAGCAATAAATGCAGATGCAGTGGATCTCAATAAGCTAATAAATATAGAGCTAGCCAAGCTCGACATGTGTTTCACTAGACTGAAGCTCGTTGATACACAATATTGATCTTGTAGAGGTTTAAGGATTCTTGCCGAGGTTTAAGGATTCTTGCCGAGGTTTCTCAGAAAAGCAAGTCGAGCATTACCATGTTGTTCAGTTACTACCTTGAAATGATCAGATAGGAAATAATATTTTTTAATCAAAATCAATTGTTCAAAAAGAACCTATTGACTAGACACAAGATAATTACTCTACCATACTCCTGCCTGATACTCCATCAACACTAACTGATCAATTAAGTTTGCGAAAACATCAATCTTCACTATTCTAGGTACAGTAAAACTCTGCTCTCTTGACGAGTTTCCCTATAAGCTATTGGGTTGATTGAGAAATTCTAGTTTGGAAAAAGTCAAATGAGCAACAATTATTTAGTTTTGAGCTTCATTGGCCCCATCTTCAATTATAATTATAATTTTTTAATACTGATTAACTCCAAGCTGCAAGTATTTCAGCTCTCTTCACAGTTCCATGTCTGAGTTATATTATGCGGAATACTGTCTGACAAAATTCTGATCCAGACTTAAATTTCAAATAATACTGATAATATGGAAAACGTAACTTTGGACCCACAAACCCTCAAAATTGATGGTAGAAAAATATTCAACCCCACTGATCCATGAGAAAAATCATTTTATTGGCATTCGGCAAAATCAATTCCTAAATAGTATAAATCTAGGATGGCTTCACTTTCTTGATATATTGGAGAAATTTTTAAGAAGCATAAATGCAACAATATGATTTCAAATTGCTTCCAAAAGAAGAACTAAAAGTAACTTCTAGAAGCAGAAGAAACTGTCTCAGTTACCAGTTTCTCCATCGTCATGCATTGAAGTTTTCTCCAGTAGGCAATTCCCCATCTCCAGCAATGACTCGGAAAACTCTGGAGAAAAATTCAAGTTGGTAAAACACTTGAAAGAAAAACATGTTCCTCCACAATAAGAGTTCAACATTTCAGAATTTAACTTCAGCTATTACATCACATTAAACAAGTACCATAAGCACTATTTGCTGTTGCAGCAGCGGCAGAGAGTAAGCTATCGTAGCATGTTCTCATGTCTTTCATATCCTACAAACAAATGCAGCACACAAAGTATAGTCAAAAATCTTTTTCTTTTTTTGAAATGTAAACCATTGCCACAAAGCAATACCATATTCTTCATAAGTTTGCTATTAGGGTATCACATAATTAGGACCCAGGAATAAACAAATTAGTTGGGATTTATGTTTTTGCACTTCATATTTCTTTACGTTTACAATTTTAACATACTGAAATTCGGCATGAAATTACTATTTGTCGAAGAAATTCATACAAATCCAACACAACTTAAGCATTTATGCATCATGTTTTAGCAAAAATTTACCCAAGAAACTTAATTTAAAAATAAAAATTGAGATGGCTGTTGAACTAACGCACAACATTTAAAAGAAATCAAAACTAAATTAAATTAGATCCACCTTTGCTGCTTGAGTTAAGCCATCTATATGCACCGAAATATGGTGATCCCAATTTTCCTTGTGCTCGTTCTTATTCAGCGCGAATTTTCTCAGCTTTCCCAAAGGCGATTTCATCTTCAAACTATCAACTAAACTCAAAACCTACAAGAAATTCTGAAGAATAAAATTCAGTATAGCGGAGAAGGAAAATTTCTGACGTTATGCGCCGAATTTCATAAAGCAAACTCAGCTGCGTTATAGTGACTGGCCTCTTATTGTATCCAACCTATTTCCTGTTGCGTTTGGTCAGACTGAAATCTCCTCTCCTATTTCCTTCTCTCCAATCTTGTCCAGTGTGAACTGTAGTCGCTTCACAGAAACAAAACTGCTCATTGACGGATTTACTTTTGCCGATAGTTCAATTTTTCAAGCATTCAACCGCGTATAAGAAGCGTTATTTGTATGATGGAACTGTTGCTATTGGTCCGGTAGTGGGAAAAGAAGGGTTCCAATATGATGAGCAATTGACTAATTTACCCTTGTGAAGTGTGTCACATGACCTAGAATCATTTGGCAGGATTTTCCTTTTCTTAATAATTTTGTTGGTTATATAGTTGAACATTTCCTATTTTTCATTTTCTCTTTTATCTTCTGCTAATTATTTATTACTTTCTGGGTTTTTTGCACTTTGCACCCCCAAAACATGGAAAATAGGCACTTTGCACCCTCAAAATATGAAAAATGTAGCACTTTACACCCTCTTTTATTTTCAAGCAAAAATTCAAGGGCAAAATAGGTAATTCAATAGTATTGGCACTTTGCACCCTCAAAACTTGAGAATTTCGCACTTTGTACCCCTAAAATTTAGAATTAGCACTTAACACCCTCTAATTAGGAACAAATAATCAACTTCCACCCCCGGAACACAATAAATGGGCAATTTGCACCCCAGAATACAAAATTAATACTTAACACCCTCAAATAAAAAAAATTAAAACCCCTCATTTTTTTCGTCAAAGTTGACTATTGGAATAAAAAAAATCAAAAGGAAAAATAGATAATTCATTTTGTTTTCCTTAAATTTTGCAAAATACAATTATAAATACTCGAAGACTCATTTCTCTCTCCATATTTCTTTTCAACAATATAACCATAAATAATTAAATAAAGTACAAGTAAACTTCTCGAAGATTCTCGAAGACTCATTTTCTACTTCAAAATATCAAAGAACCATAAATTATTGCGTATTTTGCCTTAAATTTTTTTCACCTTAATGGTCATCTTTGCCGGAAAAAACGAGGGGTTTGAGTTTTTTTTAAAGTTGAGGATGTAAAGTGTTAATTTTGTGTTTTGTTGTGCAAAGTGTTCATTTATTGTGTTTCGGGGGTGCAAGTTGTTGATTGTTCTTAATTAGGAGTGTTAAGTGCTAATATTATTTTGGGGGTGCAAAGTGCCAAAGATTTACAATAGAATTACATATTTTGCCCTTGAGTTTTTGCTTGAAAATAAAAGAGGGTGCAAAGTGCTGCATTTTTCATATTTCGAGGGTGCAAAGTGCTAAATCTAAGTTTCGGGGGTCTAAAGTGCCTATTTTTCATGTTTCGGGGGTGTAAAGTGCAAAAGACCCTTACTTTCTCCTTCCCTAAATTTCATTCCATTTGCTATTAATCTTTGACTAGTTTATTATATTATATTTTACACATTTGTGAAGTTAAAAAAAAAAAAAAACCATATTACGATAGAATTATTGAAATAAACTGACTGTATTATTTATTACAACAATTAAAAAATTATTTAAGTTGACCATTAAAAGTAAAATAAAAAGTCGGAGTAATATTTTGGCATTATACTAAATATGATGAAGCTAATCGGCACCAACAAAAGAATGATTTTAGACAGAGTTTACCGATTTTAGCTATATTTGTTTGTATAAATAATATAAAATTTTGGAGTTTCCAACATCAAAATTAATTGTATTGTTCCAATTCGTGTGCATAGTAGAGCTGGTTTAGTAGGGTCTTATAAGGGGTATTAACCATAGAAATTGTGTTGATAATGAGTAATATGGCATTTGGTTGCACAATCAGAATTTAATTTCAGCAAATTATATTATTGCGATCTCGTATTATGAGTTAAATTATAATTCAAACAAAGAAGTTAATTTGAAAGATGTAATAGGCGAATCATTATTTATAACCTTGTTGTTTCAAGTGAAATTAATTATCATATTACCCTTTTTAATATTTCATTGAAAGAACTCGATATACAAACGAAATTTATTTAAAACCCAAATTATCACATTCATTCACTCGCAAAATCAAGGTCAAACAATTTAATGGTTCGTACTTTTTTCTTTAATAAAAAAGGTTAAATATAAATAAAAGTTACAAACTATTCATCCCTTCGAAATATTACAGGAGTAACATTTATTTTTGAAATCACTATGGAATTAACTTTGTACTTCAAAAGAACAAAAAATAACACTGAATATGTTTGAATGTTAACTTTAATCCTAAGATCAAATGTGAACTACTAATGGTATTGGGTCTAATGAAAATTGACAATAGGATTTCAATACCATATCATGCTTCACAAGGTTCCAAGTGTTGTTCCAAGTTCAAAATTGAGGAATGGATTTATGCCTTGTTAAAGCAAGACCCCTCCTTCTTTCCAGTTGTGGATCTCTCATTGGAATTTCTTAACTTTTGCTTTGTTGCAATTGACTTAGTTTGGAAAGCAAGGAATAATCTTCTACATAACTCCACTGCCCCTGATCTCATTTTGGTTACAAAAAGGTGCTGCAACACCTCTCTTGAGCATGCTACTGCCCAACATAGAAAGCTGATTTTTGCAAAAGAGCCTTGCATTAGCTCTGATTGGTCTCCTCCTCCTCCTGATTGGTATAAAATCAATGTCGACGCCGCGTTCCATGAAACTGGTTCTTCGCTATCTATCATCGTTCGGAACGCTGCTGGATCAATTGTTTTTGCATCAATCAAACAAGACACCTTCTCAGATGCTACTGCTGCCGAAACTTGTGCTTTAAAAGAAGCTATGCTCATTATCAATCAAGCTCGTTGCATGTTTTCTATTTTTGAAAGCGACTCAATCAATGCCATTCTCATGATTACCACTCCTACTCCTGTCTTCGAATGGTCAAGCAAAACGGACGCCCTCTTTGCTCGTCAAATCCTTGGTTTTTGGCCCAAATGGAAAATCAAGAAAGTCCCAAGACTCGGAAACAAGGCCGCCCATAACTTAGCAAAATGGGGAAAATCTTGTAATTGGAATGGTTGTGTTCCTCTTTCCCTCATTCCCCCCACTGTTTTTTGTGATTCTGGAAACCCGAAAACCATTGTAACTATCGACTTTGATCCGTTTTATTAATTAAGTTTTATTTTACCAAAAAAAAAAAAGTGTTATTGTCGTAATATGTCTGATGAAACTTGATTATAGTAATATTATTATCGAAATTGCCAAATTTATTAAATGAGGAAGAATTATTAAAAGGCCTACCAACTAAACAAATGTAATACTCATCTCGTCCTAATCTTATGTACATTTAATTTCATTTGATACTGACTTAGCTAGCCTCAATTTGAAAATAATTTGATTTCTTACAAACATAATAATTAATAACGTAAGATTGTTAAAATCATTGATTTCAAACGAAGAATTGTAAATTATAATAGTTATTCTATCATTTTCATCTTTTATTTAGATCGTCACGAAACAATACTAAATTTAAAAGGGAATCTTATATAAAATATTAATAGTGATGTATACCGATTTTTTTTTTAATCTTTCGACTTTTATCTCAAATATTTTGTGTCAAACAAAAAGAAATGGGAGAAGAATATTATTTTGGTGGGTGCTTATGGAGTTGTGGGAAAGAAAATAAAGAAAGAAATAGAAAATTATCAAATATTATAAAAAAGGAAAACGAAAGAGTCAAAAGTCAAAGTTTGCTGACAGAAGGAAATAGCATATGGGGCAAGTTCTATGAATTGATTGCGATCACGCCTAAAAATAGCCGACTTCCAGTTTGAAATTTGACCAAAACGACGGTGCTTCACGTTTTATCTTATTCTTAATTATTTATCCAATCCCTCTTTCTTATAGTCCACATTTTACACGTATTAGACCTTTTCCTTAATTAAATACTCATTATTTTTTTTCCCAAGGATTTAATTCCTTTCGAGCCGCGTCGGACACATATAGTGACAATCTTTCCCAACCGGAATTCGAACCCGAGTCCGCTACTTTGGAGTGACTAATCCATTCCACTAGACCAATCACATATTGGTAATTAAATACTCCTATTTTATAACAGGTTATGTGGATTAAATTTTTTATCTTGAAATAAGTTCTAACTAATTTATTATTATACACCCTTCATCCCATTTATTTTCCCATTTTACTATAGTATCTGGTCAAATTTTTTAATCTTTTAATTAACTTATAATATTAAGTTATTCACATTTATAGTGTATCAAATTTTTTAAATATTAATATATATGATATCATATGATATTATCAACTTATTAGTGAAATAAATTAATTAAGTTATTTATAATATTTTTTATAAATTTAGTCAAATTAACTGTACCAAGGGAGCAAAACAAATGACTTAAGAAGAAATATATTATAAGTTATCAAGATCAACACAAATCTTTCAAAAAACGTTGGTGTTGTCATGGTCAAATTTGCGAAGTTCCTTTTTTTTTCTATCTTATTTTCAATTATTCTTAGTAGTTAAGTAGTTGAGTATATTGCGTCGTCAAAGATTAGTACTCTCTAATTTTTATAAATTTAGTCAAATTAACTGTATCAAGGGAGCAAAATAAATGACTTAAGAAGAAATATATTATAAGTTATCAAGATCAACACAAATCTGTCAAAAAAACGTTGGTGTTGTCATGGTCAAATTTGTGAAGTTCCTTTTTTTTTTTTTTCTTTTCTCTATCTTATTTTCAATTATTCTTTTAGTATTTAAGTAGTTGAGTATATTGCGTCAAAGATTAGTACTCTCTAATTTTTCAAAGCTTAATGGTCAATGACTTGTTAATTGAATTACTCGTGTAGAATACACTTCCATTAGGTAGCTTTGTCTTATTCGCAAACATATATTGAACTATAACATTACAAATTTGTAATTCTCGAAATTACAGGATATGGTTCGTTAATCGTTATTGACTAATTCTCAAGTGCTTTTAAGCTTTGTTGTACTATGCTTAACCTGTTTAACACGTTATTACCCATCATCTTTATAGACTCCAGAAAAATGTCTCAAATTAAAATATATATGCAGCATACATTGGGAAGCTTTGGATTAAAAGAGAAAAAGGATAGGGCCTGTTTGTTTGGTGTTCGGAAAGTAGTTTGGGAGAGTAGTGGATATTTGTGAAATAATCTCGATTTGCGTAATGTTGTTTGTTTGAATTTTGAGAAAGTGATTTGAGATCGAAATAAAGTAGGCATAGATTTTTTTTTTAAAGAATGAGGTTGTAGGTATAAGATGTGTAAAACTTTATGTGTGAGATAAATTGTGTAAGAGATAGACTACTTTATGTCAAATCAGAGTAGAGTTTGTATATGCTTTATTTTTTTATTGAAAATTGTTGTTTATTTGGCATTTGATAGAGTAGTTTGAAAAAATTAAGAGATGAAAATTTTATTTGAGAAAGAAGAAAACATGTTTGTTTGGCATTTTCCAAACACAATTTTTTTTGAAAAACGCCAAACAAACAGGCCCATAATATGTGAAACGCATTTTTGAACTTTTATTTATTTATTTATTTAATTTTACAACCCAGGTGTCAAGCTTACGCTATACTAATCCTGGACCCTCAGAATCCTTGCCCTAGAACCCTGAATGATGTAAATCACATGATGTGCCTCCACCAAGCCTCGAGATCCACCATATTGATGTACACTCTGCGCACAAAGGGATCTTCACCACAAATGACCCTTAGATAGACCCATGAAAATGCTTCCATCCAAGTTCCAAATGGGATTCGAACCCCCACTCTTTTGCCATTGGAACAAGCCTTATGAATTGTTGGTCAACCAGTTGAAGATATGCCCTAGGTGCATTTTTTAACTTTTGTGCTAATTCAGATGACGTCCGCGGATAGTTTTGACTATATAGGTAGTAAAATCATTTTGTGTGTGTCACATTTGCATGAACATTCACGCTTATCTTTTGTGTTTCATTTCATGCCACATTCTTATGTAGGCATGTTAGTTACATAGCTAATAGATAATAATTTATATTGTAGTATTCCAAAAAATAATGACTTTCACTAAACCCTAAAAAAATATTACAAAAGATAATCATAAGCAAGATTAAACTTGTTAATTTTTACACCTTATGTTGAATATGAAATTTTATTCCATATAGAAAGTATTAACTTCCACTGCAGATCGATAGTAGAGGATAAATTAGATTTGGGTAAGAATTTTCTATCCCAAAAAAAATGGCTCGTTACTCTTATGGTTAACGGACTTATTGACCTTTGATTTTGTAACACCCTAACATCAAGTGGGTCAACCCATGAACATGTATATTATAAATTTTCATGCCAAACAATAAATATAGGTGACGATCTCATGTTATTCATTTGTTACTATATGATTTATATCATACTTGTTCCGCCCTTATTTTTCTATCATTTTACTTTAAGTGCAAAGTTTTAGTTAAAAGTTACCTCCTCTATTTTATAATAATTGACACATTTTTATTTTTCATACATATTAAGAATTTTCATCATCACATACTTTTTTTATGGTAAAATATCTCAAATACCATTTATAATAATGACTATATTTTAATTTTTTTTATTGGTGAGTGGTGACCATTGAATTTTCCAACTCCAATGAGAGAAAGGGGCAAAATTGAAAAAAAAAATGCTTTGAAAACTCAAATATACCAATTACCCAAACAATTTTTTTGTCAAATATGCCAATTATATGAAACGGAGGAATTGTTTGGAGCTACCTTCCTGGTAGTGCCTTCTGGACTCATTCAGCAACATGTGTTGATCTCTAATTAGTTCTAAATTAATATACTGAATATTGATGGTCCCCACTAGACACATGTTGCTCACTGAATCCAAAAGACACTACCAAGAAGGTAGATATAAACAATTCGGGAAGCGAAAAAATAAAGCTTTTGAATATTTTTACATATGTCCTTAAAATTATTTTTTACTAATAAACCGCCTCCAATGGCCAATCCACACCCCCTAATATTAAATACTCCTGTCCATATATATGATATTCCTAAGAGAAACTAAATTAGTTGGCCAAACTATTGCCTTGACATTGCATGTTGTATAACTTTTTTATCACTCTATGCAACAGAAACTTAGAAACAGAGCAAAAACTAGAGGGGGTGTAAACCATTTATAAATTATTTATACTTGGAGATGATTTAAACCAGTTTAGTATATAATTAAACATTAAAATCTTCATTAATAACAAAGTAAAGTAGTATTTTTTTTCCCAGTAACTTGAATGCTAATGTTGTTGGGAGTGTCACAAATATGAGATTGAACCTTGAATAAATTTCTGACAGCTGCTGCCGGCTTGTGAATAATTGGGAAAACCTTTTTCAACCTTCTTCCTCTTCTCTTTTTGCCACCTTTCTTAGATCCCTATATATACATATTTATCAATTTAAGTAAAAATTGATAAGCTACCATTTTCCAATTTAAACTATAAAAAATAGAAGTACTATTTGGATCATGCTTCTATATAGACCTCATTAGATATTGTCATAATGTTGTCCTCCTTCTGCATGTTATTTTCTTTCTCTTCACTTATTATCTCCTTGTTTCCTGCAAAAATGTTATTTTGTCCTCTTTGAATGATCGATGTGAGGATTTCAATTTGTTAAGAATCTGACATGTTCATACTAAAGTAAATGTATCCTATTTTATATGTACCTCTAGAACAACCTCATTTATTCATTATTCTAGAGTATAGAGGAAAATTTTAAGCCCATTTTGCTAAACATGTAGTAATGATTTCATACATTTTACCCAATTATACTAAAAAGTGGAGATGATGATAGATACTTTAGCATGTAATATATATATATATATATATATATATATATATATATATATATATATATGTGCTACTAATACAAAAGGGTGAATGATTTTTTTATTATAACACATACTCCCTCCATTTTTTTTATTTGTCTTTTTGGAGGATTGCACACGGTTAAAGAAATACAATAAATAACCATTTTTTTAAAGCAAAAAACTAAAATGCCCTTTTAATCAAATAATAATATCATTAATTAGCATTTGTTACAAGCATTAACAAGAAGGGTAATATTGATAGAAAATAATTAATTTGACAAACGATAAATAAAAGTAAACACATTTTTTGGCCAAAGCGACAAATTAAAAAAATGGAGGGAGTAAATACTAATAATTTGGTTGAGATAACTGACCATTCATAATGATGGGTGATTCGAGGAACTCCCTAAAGCTGGGTGATCCTATTAAGAATGAACCTGCAGTATCGGTAATTTTTCTCCCTTTTTCCGTTTCTTCTAATTCTGCAGGAATATCTAGGCTTGATTTTGACTCTCTCTCTCTATTTACATTTTTACCCCCAACAACATTAGCATCCAATTTATTCGTCGACGCTACAAGATTTCCTTGGGCCGATAATTCCTGAATATGTTGGTTTGATGCCGCCGTTTGAGGTTTATGCATGACATTAATTGGATCGTCGTGGTTCAAATTATCTCGGTCGGCTTTTATCTTCTTCTTCTTCTTCTTCCCGGTAATTGATAGGAAATGGCATCTGCCATTGTTTTTGGTGTTAAAAGAATTAATAAGAATACTAGCGGGTTGTAATATTAGATGAGTTGATTTATGTTTGGTGAGAGCCAGAGACGACAGAGGCAGAGGCAGAGGAGGTGGTGGAGGAAGAATGTTTTTATCCTCTTGGGGTTTAACCCTAGAAAAGGCACAACCCATCGGAGGAGGAACATCATTTGATAAATATTGCAATGTGTGTATATCATCAACATTATTTCTGTGTAAGAGAGAGAAAGAGAAATTAAACAACAAATAAAAGAGGAGAGATAGAGTCAAATACAAAATTATCGGATATGCGCTGCATGTTTTTGTATTATTAAATTAATTAATGGATATTATTATTTAAACTAATAGTTAGTGAGTATTAATTTAGATTTAGATAAAAAAAATTGAATTAACGTATCACTTGACACTTCTTAATAAAGTTTATATTCTATAGTTCAGGCCCAAGTGATCCGAACTACTCTACGGGCTTTGTACTAAGATTTTAGTTGGGCTGCAGATCAATAACTCGGAAATATCGATCGATCAAGATAGCCCACTAAAGTTCGAGCTATTTTACTTGGTCTTAGTAGAGCATGCATCATTTAAAGCCCACCCAACTGCAACGTCACACTAACTAGTGATAATTTAGCATAACCGTAACATGGACGAGACATATGATACAATAAAATGGGGCTCAAATCCTCTGTACCACAATTTGTGCACCACAAGTGTGTACCACAAATGAATAAGTGACACATGTATATATGATAATTATAATAATTATCATATATACATGTGTCACTTATTCATTTGTGGTACACACTTGTGGTGCACAAATTGTGGTACATAGGATCTATTGCCAATAAAATGGCGAGATTTATTTAAAATTGTTATGCAAGCAAACATAGGATGAGGATGAGATCTTAAAGGCAACTCGCATAATTAAATATTGAAGCTTAAATAAAATCTTAATCATTTACTGCACCACATGATTATGCATGTAGCGTTTGTACAAAATAATTTATGAAAAAAATACGTGTTCCAATGGGAAATTTAAAATTATACCTGAATATAAACATAATTTTTGCCAAAAGTGTATTACGTGTGACATTTTTTAAATTGTTTGTTTCAAAATTTTAGTCGTGTATGTTTATTTAATTTTTTGCAATGTTACGTTTTATATAAATTTCAAAGTGCTAGAGCATGTATTTGCAAATTACAACCACCCTGCTTGATGTGCGGCAGAAAGCTTTACTCAGATTTTCAAATTAGTATCATTAATGCAATTATAAGTCATTCAATTTTTGTTCCAAAAGTGTTCTGAGAATGTGGTTTTGCTTGCTTCCATCAAACGCAGCTATTTAATTAACAAACGAAGGAAAAAAAACGCAGCTATTTAGATGAAGCTAAAGGAATCCGTAAGTGGTTAGGGAGACAAAATATATAATTACAAACTATGAGGAAAGAAAAAAACATCGACCGCCCCCACACCCATGTTCGCCTCACATGATTAATTATGTTTGATTGCCCGCTTGAGAAGCGGAATTAATCAATGTTTGTGTTTGCACAATCAACAAGCAACCCTCTCCAAGAAATACATACTCTTATTTGGTGTTGAGATTAAATGTTATACATTGATTGAAAACAATTGTTAAGTTCATCTTATAAGGTTTTGGACAATCCTTACCTTATAAGTTAGCTTTTGAGGTTGAGTTATGCCCAAGCCATGTAAGTGAATTTAGCCCAACATATAGTAAATTCTAATATGGTATCAGATCCAGGTTAAACTGGGTCACCTCCTTCCATGATGGACTCCTCATTGTACGCATGTTGGGCTTTAATATCTACCCACACGCTTCGTCCAGATAACTTTATTAAAAAAGGGATATGCAATTTTGCAAAACACGGCGTGTGAACTAAATATGCAAATTAGCCCATAAAATTATCTACAATCTGATTGGAGAGACAACCTTAAAAAGAACAGATGATTGAAGTACGATAATGCAAACACCCTCAAATGAAATCATAATTAATTCAAAAACATCGTTGAACGCAAGCAAGACTGCGGTTCCAAGATTTAATGAATGCATAAACCCATTAGACAGACCAGTAAAAATTACTAGTAATTTGAAGATATTTTGAAACGAATTGGGTTTCAAGAATATCGCTTTGTTATGATAACTCATCTGATTTTTGTAAAAATTATGGAAATTTATTGCGGTGGTAATAATAACTGGACCTACTCTACTTTGACTAAAACTGAAGGCTGTAAATAAAATAGAGCAATTTACGCCACAATTTAATCCCATTTACATGCATTTACTAGTCTGAATTCAATTTACAGCTTATAGAGACACAGGAGCGATTGATTGATTCTAAAAAATGCAGCAGTTCAATTCTGCCTGTTTCTGCCACCACTTCTGCTTTTGCAATTTTACTGCATTTTTATTTCTTTTCCCATTAATGACACATTGACCGTCAATACTATATTCATTTCTTCTGATACTACTGTCAACGTGTCGGATTTATTCCGATTCAATTAATAAATATATGATTAAAACTTGAATTCCATTATCATGTGGCATTTCAAAAAATATTTGTGTATGTTTTCTACTTTTTTAAATAAATTTTTTATTTATCAATTTTCTCAATTTATTTTCTCAAAAGTCAAATAAATAACAATTTCAAACAAAATATATATAAACTCTATTCTGATTTGAGTAAAGTAACTTATTTCTTACATCATTTACCTCACATAACAAACATGATTTACATAAAGTCTTACACATCTTACACATACAACCTCTTCCAAACAAAACATACCTACTTTATTTCTCAAACTACTTTCCAAAATTCAAATAAACAATATTACGCAAATCGAGATTATTTCACAAACATCTACTACTCTCTCAAACTACTTTCCGAAACACCAAACAAACAGACTCCAATAGTTTCATGGAGTAGTACATCAACTTCAAATAGTAAGAATTTGTGGTCATCAACGAGGTCATAATCCGTTAGTAAGGCATTAATGTAAAGACTAAGTGATGTGTCATATTTTGTAGGTATGACTTGGCACGATTTCATTGGACCACGTGGCTAGGGAGAAAGTCAAATTTAGGTTTCTTATTCCTGAAGTCCCACTCTAGGGCTATCCAGATCGAAATGTGACCAACATAGGTGCCCATCTCTAGATTATCTTAGGTGATTTCCTCTTGTCTTCTCGTACCTGGGTAGAATAACGATTATTCTACAGGTAAGTTTCATCAGATAAATTTGCTGCAAAAACACTAGAAATAGGCACACATGAACCTTTGAGAGAACAAATCTCTTTTATATATCTTTTCAAAAACTCATAATCATCAATATTTAAAAATAATGAAGATTACAACTCCTTTTATAGGACTCTAACTCTAGGTAACTGAAATAAAATAAGACTCTTAAGGAAACTATTCACTTCTAGACACCTATAGAATGAAAGTAAATCACCAAAAAGTAAGGAAACTAAATAACTAAAAATAAAAAAACTAATTAATCAAAAAAAACTAATAAAAAAGATATTGTCTGGGATGCTTCTACATCAGTGTTCTAATCACAATTTTTACCAAAATTACTAAGAGATCTTGAGTTCAATTCTAACTAATATAGATTTTTTTTCTAGTTTTAATACTAGTCGTTTGATAGTTATATTTTTATGTAACGTGATTGTACTTGAATAGATTTCTGATTTGATAATATCGATGGAATACAATGTATTTTATACTTAAAAAAAAGTATTGTCACCATTACATATCAATTTATACTATATTGTTATTTATTATCTCATTTCCTATTTCAATTTTTGTCTATTAATTCTGATAAAAGACATTTGTTTTTTAATGCAATCCGATGAATATTTTATTGTGTTAAAATTTGATGTTTTTTTTATGTTGATGTTCAATGAGTAACTTAGAATTTTTTGGCATGTGAGTTGAGTTAAATAGTTCAATAACGTTGAGAAAATGCTCTGTAAAAAAGGGAGATTTGCTTTCTTCAGAAAGCGTGAAAGTCCAAAGCAAGTAAAAAGCAAAAGCTGGTGTAAATGAAATATAAAACCTAAACCTTCAAGTAAAAATTCATTGTTTAATACGAAATATTTATATTTTAGGAGGTATAAATATATATATAATATAAGTATAAAAGAACCTTTTTAAACTGGTAATTAAGTAATTGGATGTCCGCCTCTCGTAGCTCAATTGGCTGACATGAAGAATCTTTGACAATGTTTTAACATTATCTAACTCCTAAAATTTCTTAAAACCAACCTGTCTTGTTCTTTGAACCTAGCTTACAACATGAAACCCATTTCCAATAACAAATTACAAATTATAATATACTACTCCGTTATCAAGATTCTTTTTTTTTTTTTTTTTTTTCTTAGGAGAACTAATCATATCAAGAAATAATTAATTTCCCCTTTTGAAGCTGAATATATATCAAGATTTGAAATGAGCTAAAGTTAGTGATTCCCATGAAGAAGAAAAAAAATGTTTGGGGATATTAATATATCTTATTATGTTCTTTCCTTAGTTTTTTTTAAAAAAAAATTAAATGTTCTTTCCTTAGCCTTGTTAAAGATGCGAATGAATAAGCAATAAAACGACAAGTGGAGATGCCATAAAGTTATTAACCACCATCATCTTCTTCTACTTGTCCCAGTTCTCGTGGTCACACATTACACATAGTAGATGGATCTTCTTTTAAAATTTATTCCAATAACGTAACTCAAAGTAGCAACTTTGGAATAATTCTGTAAATACTGTATTATTTATGTTATTGCAAGTAAAGTTACAGAATAATTTTTTGAACTTGTTTATAGCAGTGCCAACAACATAAATAAATAGCAAAATGACTCCTAATTTAACAACTATATTTATTAATGTTAGGTCATAAAAATTATATTATCTTGATTGGTCTGGTGCATGAGACCAACCCCTCAGAAATAACAAATCCAAGTTCAAACAAATATAATATAATTATTCTATTATGTGTTAGTGTCCAAACGAGGCGTAGATCATTACACTTTACATTTTCATCCAATTTGTTTATCAATTAATCCACTAACGAGGTTGTAACCTAGTGGTAATTACTGACAAAGCTAAACTCTTGGTCATGGGTTCAATTTTCAATAGCATGAATTTTCCTCTAGTTTAATACTAGTGCTTGATATTGGTTTATTATTTGTAACTTGTTGTATTTGGACATTTATTGAAATGAATTTTGATGTAATGATTGATGAATAATGTATTTAAAAAATTGATCAATCAATGCTGTCAAAATACAGATAAAAGTTTGTAAAATATTTGGTAATCTCGTCTAATGTTTGCCACTAAAGGAGTACTAACTAAATATTGAAAGGTTTTGTCTTTTTTCATTGGATGCCCCTCCTATTCTTGTCTTTTTTTTCTTCTCAAAAATCAATTGCCTTTTTTTAATGAAGAAAAGCTTCAGATTCAGGCAATGATCAATACTTCTGCTTTTTCCCATTATATGATTGTTTTAGATGAGGAACTTATTCAACCTTCACATGTCAAATGAAAAAAAGGATTAAAAAGAATCTTCATATTTGGCCTCAGGACAAAAAGGTGAATACAGTCCTTATTATTCCCATAAAGTCTCATTTGTGAACATCTCATAATATAATAGCCACTTCTCCAAAAAAAAAGAAAAAAGCTAACAAAAAGAAACTGAAGAATTGCAGAGGAGAATTACTTGCAAAATTCTGATTTAGTAATGCAGTAGAATTGAAAAAAGATTACGTCAAAAGCTAAAATTAAGAGAGCTAATTGCCTCCTGATCTAAGTCATTACAAGAAATATCATCAGTAATCCCACTTGAACACAATGATGATGAATCTTGAGCAAATGAAAGTACCAATTCTTTTGTGTCTCCATTAATCCTCGAATTCTCATCATCAACCCCCTGCAAAATCCTAGGTTTCTTAGCAACCATCCCATGATGTTTTTTCCCTTTCCTTTTCCTTTGATACATGCGGCATACAACCCAATCTCCTACTTGCATCATTAGTTTCTACAAAGAACAACCAAAATGATCATAAATTTAATTAGTTTAAAAGTACACCAAAACTTCAATGTCTATATAGGTAAAAAAGTCGAAAACTTCTCCTAGAAATTCGTCACATAGTCAATTGTGATGATGTCATGTTTTCTAATTTTAGTGACCAGAAGGTCTATGTAATTCTAATTTTTTTGGTGAAAAAATCCAAACCTGAGTTAAGAATGGCGAGTTAAAAGAACCCACAAGGCAGAACTCATGCATAAACCACCGAGTTTTCAAACTTTTCCCTTTGTAAAAAACCAAAGACTTTTTCAACCCAATTATTAAATTAGTTCCAGGAGCTACAATTTGCTTGTCTTTTCCGGTACTTTTCCAGTACCCACTGCAGCATTTGTTCATAGCACTACTATTCCCCTTATTTTTGCTGAAAAAGTATCTCTTCTCCTTCAAATCACCTTAAATAAAAAAAAAAAAAAAAGAGTTCAAATTAAATCAATTAAACTGAAACCCAGTTTCAAAATTGAATGAAAAATCAAGAACTAACTAACCAGGTAAGTCCCATGGATTTGACTGGAAAACGTCGGATTCGGAAATGACATTAGCGGGTAATGGGAAAGAGTAGACCTTTCTCTTTAAGTAGTGAACTAACAGTTCTTCATCAGTTGGGTGAAATCTGAACCCAATTGGAAGTTTTGAAACTCCATTTTTGTCTTCAGAGTTTGGCTTCTCCATCTTTGGAAACAAACAAAAATTAATTTCAAGAAAAGAACCCTTTTCTCTTCTACCTCCCTATCAGTTAAACCCTTTTCTTTTCTTTCTAGCAATTTATGATGAAGCAAAGAGCATTCATATTGAAAAATGTGCTCTGCTATAGGTTTAATAGATCAGGAAAGTTTTGGGGGCGATAGGCCGCTATTGTATTGAAAGAATTCAATTGATGGGTTTTCTTTATTTATATAAGGAGAAATAGAAATTAAGTCCACGTTCGATTACTGTTCCCACTTTGACTTAATTTTTCCTTTTTGTTTATTTACCTGTTAAAAATCCAATTTTGACTAACGCGTGTGAGAAGATTCAATTACTGGGTTTTTCTTCAACCTTATTTTGATAACGTGGTCAATATTAGTGCTGCTTCTAGTAGAATTTGAACCCTTTTCCTTTTTTTTTTTTTTTTTTTCCTACTAACCACTCCCAATTTTCTTGGAAATTCATCTGAGTCTTCACTTTGAGCCTATATATATCCTTTGCCCTATTTATCTTAGAGAGGGAAATAAATTAAAAATTTATGATTGCCCTAGTAATTAAGCTCACTCTTTTATCTGTAGTCCAAAATTTTGAGAAACCCCACACCTATAAGTGCGTGCATGTCATTTGTTGGAAAAAAAAAATTAAATTGATTACTAGTTTGAATTACTAGTAGATTGTCGAGGCCTAGGGTCAAAGACCCAACATTTGGTTTTGTCATTTACTAGGTGAAACTGTGTTCTTGAAATGGACACTACCTCTGCTACAAAACCAAGGCCCGACCACTCTACTTATTACCACTTACAATTTTCTGCGCAATTAATGAATTTTAGACCCTCTTTGCATCCCATCCCAACTTTGATTTAAATAAATGTTTCAATTTTACAAATTGATTCATTCATTCAACTGTCTTTCTCTGCCATGACAAAAAAGTAGTAGAGTAGTAAGAGTTGGGTATGGTCAAACTTGTTTTGTGTTGGATTTAATTAGCATCATGTATTGTGCTTGAAATGTGTGATGAGGTTAGCAAAAGATGACCTTTCTTTTGTGATGGTAGAACAACTTTTGGGCCTTCAAAGTCATATTTTAATGATTATTACTTTGATGTCCAAAACGTAAAAGCCCACCGCTTTCCCAACGAATGATAATACCAAGAAGGAATACAAAATCCCACCAGAGAAGCCCAAACAAGTATTGGGTTTCAAATAAGAACTATGTGGACTTTGTTTGAATATATTCTAAGTGTGATATTTCTTGTAAAATTTAAAAGCTGACCCAAAATGAATGATGGGTTTTGAATTTTAGAATAAGTTAAATGCGAAGTATATCATGGCCGGGGTAGTATTTTGAGAAAAAAACATGTTTCAAATTGGGTGGTGGGTTTGCTGAAAATCATATAAAATAACAATGAAATGCATTACAGCCTTACAGGGTGGGTCTTTTCTCTAACCTCATTTTATTTCTTTTTTTTTTTTTTTATAACCCAGGTGTACAAGCTTACACTCGACTAATCCTGGACCCTCAGAACCCTTGCCCTAGAATCCTGAAGGATGTAAATCGCAGGATGTGCCTCCACCAAGCCCCGGGTTCCCACCATACTGCTGTACACTCTGCGCACAAACCTCATTTTATTTCTTTCTATAATCTTGTACGTTCCACGCAAATGACTCAATTAGGGCTTTTTTTGCAAAAACTTGTACGAAAGTAAATTGAGAGAACCACACTTTTTGCCCCTCTTTATTGGCAATGGCCGTCTTTTGCACATTTGTCTTTTTAACATTTTGCGTAGCTATAGCTAATGTATATTTTTTTTTTTATCAATGTAGGGTATCATCGATTAATTTTTTGACTATTACATGGTAGAGATTGCACGTGCATTTTCATCGCTTCACATAATATTAGACCTTTCAAATAATGTGCAAAAGTCAAATCATATAAGGAGGACAAAACTTGACCTTTAACCTTCTAAGAACTATTGCTTGATATTTATATTTTAGTTTAGGCAGGAAAAAGTAGAAATACCCAAAAACTAAAAGCGATGTAACAAATTCATTATGGATTCTAAAAACTAGAAACAATGCTAGATCTACTTTTAAAAAACAATTATAGATTTAAGTTTTAATGGTTACATCAAAGAAACGGAAAAGAAAAATAAGTATAATTTTGAAACAATTTGTTTTGAAATTCTCTAATTTTCTCAATTTAGTATGATTTTTTTCACAATTTTTCCTAATAAATTCTATACATTCTCAAAAGTTCACAAAAAATGAAATTTAATCTATCTATAGAAACAATGGGCCTGTTTGTTTGACGTTTCCCAAAAAAATTTCGTGTTTGGGAAATGCCAAACAATCATATTTTCTATTTTCTGAAATAAATTTTTCATTCTCAATTTTCTCAAACTACTCTCTCAAAACCCAAACAAACAACAATTTTATTATCTCTAACAAAACATATACAAACTCTATTATGATTTGACACAAAGTAATCTATCTCTTACACAATTTATCTTATAACAAACATGATTTGACATAAAGTCTTACACATCTTACACCTACAAACTAACTATTCCAAAAAAACCTATACCTACTTTATTACTCAAATCACTCTCTCAAAACTCAAACAAACAACATTACGCAAATCGAGATTATTTTACAAACATCCACCACTCTCTCAACTACTTTCCGAAACACCAAACAAACAGGCCGAATGCTTTTGTAAAATGTCATTGATCATTTCATTTTTTTCAGTTGGTATGGATCAATTAAATGTTAGAAAGTCTTTTAGAATATTTGATGGAGTATTTTCCTTGGAGTGACCCCCCAGATCATAAGACATTTCGAGTTATCAATAAAAACACAATGAAATTTTAATCCATGATTATAGAGTTTATTCCTTAAGTTGCGCACATTTAGTTTTGAGCTGTCGAAAGAAAAGCAGAAATGGAAATTGGTGGAAGCAGTTTGCATTTCTGCAATGAACCATAGAGAAAATCAAATTGTAACTGGTACAACATCTCCCCAAATGACCTTAATGGTGGTGGTTTCACAATGTGAAAAGAGTTTAAAAAAAGAAAAAGAAAAAGACCTATTTTATTTACAAAGAACCCCTAAACTCTACCTTAAAAAAATTAGAAGCCAAAGTATGAATGTAGATAAATCATTATTATTGTATTAATTCAGGAATCAACTTCAACAAGAATGCCAACTCCCTTTGAGAGAATTGTGGCCGTACTTGAATTTGTTGCTCTCCTTCCAATAAAATCTCTTCATTCTCCTCACGTGGCTTCACCATTTTCACTACAACCTCTGTTATTTCTTGAACCAAATCCGCTATAACTCCATCAATGCCCATCAAATGTTGCATATAAACAGCTTCAGCCACATTACTATAAACCAAAGTCAAACACAAATTAATCAAATCATGATTACTTTGATCTACCAAAAAAGGAAAGAAGAAAAATAAACTCACTTTAATTTGCCATAGGTTAAAAGGGATAGCTTCAATTCTTTGATTTTGTTCACTGCACTTGGATTTCTAAATATGCCCCGAACTTCGGAAACAATCCCTTGCAAACCACCCTCCAAACATAGCTTAATAGCTTCCTCCAAAGTATTCCTTCTTACATCATAGTATATCTCATTTCCTCCATTTGTAAGGAAATACACCTAGTTTGCAATAAATGTTTGAGGTATTAAAACACCAAGACTTAAATAAATGGAATAATGATATTATTGTCAAGAATTAATTAAAATTAGCTTACAGGGTATGTGCTCTGTAATTTCTTGACAAGCAAAGCGGCATCTGGTTGGAAAGTCGAAAATATAATCGGCCTTCCTTTAGCATAATCGGAAACAACTTGTAATATGGCTTGAAGTACATTTGTAAGAAATTCTTGTTCGTAAACAATATAATCATCGAATTTCAATTCGATATTGAATCCTAAAGAAGGGTTCACTTTCTGAAAAGCTTCTTGAAGTGTACACATTGAATCATCTGAATCAACAGACCAATTTACGATTTTGCCATCCTTTGTTTTCCTTAACAAAGGTTTCCCCATTGAACCAGATTCTTTCTGAGGGCCATAGCTGAGAAATTCTAATAGAGATAGATCTGTGACTCTCTTTTCATATATTGTTCCCTGGAAATTCATAATTCCAAAAAACCACATAAAAAATTCAAAATTTTTTTTTCCTGAAATTTTGTTACGAAAAATGGATTAAAGAACGGAAGATCTTACGTTGTCTTCAGCGGAGAAGATGAAGTTGTCGTGGAAAATGATGGGACATCCATCTTTCGTCACCTACAAAAATCAAAGTTGGGAATTTTTTTTTCACTTTCCTGTCTCAAGACTCTTGCTTCAAAAGTACAGGGTACTTTTCATTCAAGAGGAAGACTATTAAGATAGAGAATTTCATCCAAGGATGAAAAAAAAAAACGCAAAAATAAACTTATCAGTATCTTTACCAATTCAAGTAAATATATGAATTAAAATGATAATACGTGAATGCCTAATTTAAGCCAGGAACTATGTTTAAATTTTATCTTCCTTGAGTTTTTATCATTAAAGAAAAATTAACAGAGTTGATAAAAATATTGTCTTTTTTTTCCAGAAAAAAACAAGAGCGTGAGGTACGCGGCGATGAAACACCGTCCAACAAACAGTAAATAAGGAAAAGAAAATGGAAAAACAATTCAAGACCCATAAATAAACTTGGAATTGCATTAAAATAATACCTGAACGTCGAACTCAATGAAATCAAGTGGGTAATTTCCGGCAGAATTAAACGAAAGAATTGTGTTTTCCTTAATTGCCTTCATCCTCGAATCAGACGAATGCAACATATTCATCCCATTTCCCCTATGCCCAATCACCAAAAATTTCGGTGCCTTAAACGACGTCGACCTCCCAACTTCCACGCCTGTGGAAATTACACAAATATCCAAAACAACATTACAACTCAAAACGCAGAAATTTATTTAACATCAAACCCAAAAACCCAGAAACATTAAAAAATGATGAATTTTTTAAACTATACCTTTGGAGAAACGGGGAGAGTAATGAGAAAGAGATACATTTTCCGGAACTTGATCAAGATTGGGAACATCGGAAACATGAACCGCTTTCAAAGCCATCGTTGAGAAAAGAGGGCAGAAAGGGAATTGTTGAATTTGTTTGAGAGGAATGGGGGTTTGGCGGAAGGGTATTTATGGACCCTAGAACCGTGGGGAGAACCAGACGGAACGGAATGGGGATTTCCGCGTTGGGAATATTCGTTGCCGTAATATTTTTTATGCTTTTGGATATTCTTTCTCTTTTCTGATTTTTTTTCTTCCCATTTTCCTACTTGGACACAAGTCATCCCTCTAATATATCTCATTTATATATTATTAATATCTCATTTATAGGAATAATTAATTAATCAAAGTTACGTAGAAATGAATGTTATTGACGTTATATTTAATGTTGATTTGATTTCTTTGTGATAAAGTAAGAAAACTTCATGGTCAAAATTTTCAAGCAAGGTTAATAATACCTATTTTCTTTACATTACTAAATTCATTTACATGTATTAGTGTAAAACTTGTGTTTACTTATATAATTCCAATGTTAAATGGATAACATATTACATGCATTGAGCTTTTATATTTGATGTATCTTAAATTATGAAGAAATTAAGCTATTTTTGGCAAGAAATGTTTTTTTTACATAAAATTGTGATCTTGGCCCACTTGGCATATTTGAATTTTGAAAACATATTTCTAAAAACAATGAATCTATGACAATATAGTGAGATGGGGAAAATTCTTGTCAACGCCTCGCTTGGTCAAATCCATCCAACCACCAAGCAAGTGTATTGCACTTGCTTTGTGATTGGTCACTCTCCTGTGAGTTATAACCAATCTCAAAGCAAGTGTATTACACTTGCCATGTAGTTGATTTGGGTTCAGCCAAACCCGGTCTGAGTAAGAATTTCCCGTGAGATGGTAGTAGGGCTGGGTAAATGGGACCGGGTTTCGGGTACCCGTCCCGTCCCGATCGGGTTTTTCCCATTTGGGACGGGACAAAACGGGTATTTTTTCAGTTGGGACGGGACAAAACCCGGTCCCGAAAAATTGGGACGGGTTTCGGGTTTTGATCCCCACCCGATCGGGGAACCCGGTCCCGATTACGTAGTTTAATTAAAACATATATATAATCAAAATACCTAATCTAAATCTAAAATTCAACCATTCACATCTCATTCTACGTATTCTTCTTCTCTAAAATCCAAACATACAAGTAAATGTATCTAATCAAAATACTTAACTCCACCACAACTCAACTCCCGCCGTCCGCCACTGATCCGTTGCTCGCCGACGTTCAGTTTTTCAACATATATCATCTTTCAATTTTCAAACATCTCCAATAATTTTCTTTAATCAGATCTTGAGGTTTTGAGATCATTTCTAAGTCTACATGTTGTGCATAAGATGGTGAAATGGCATACCAATATTGACACATAAGATCCGAGGCGGTTTGAAAATTGCATTAAACTAAAAAAAAATAATAGTTTATCGGGACACCCGGTCCCGTCCCGAAATCCCGAAATTAAATCGGGTACCCGAAACTCTCGGGACCTTGGTTGATCTACCGGGTTTCGGGATTTGAATTTGAGATCCCAAAACCCGATATCCCGTCCCGAAATACCCGAATTCCCGAAAACCCGTCCCGATCCCACCCCTAGATGGTAGTCTTTTTTGTTTGTTTCTAGTAAAATGGTTTGAATTATACCTACACAAACTCCTTTTCTTGGATAAAATTCAAAAAGTCAACTCAAATCATTATCCACTAAAGTAAATGCAAGTCTCTTCTAGAATTTTGAGGCATATGCCTGGGAATATTTATTTGTAGGACATATATAATAGCATTTTTTATCTTCTTTGTAGGTAAATTTTTAGTAGATTTATCCCTTATCCAGGTAGTGTAAAACATTCGTTTATACTAACATTGATAAATGACGAATTTTCTACAAAAAATTTAAGAAGGATGAATGTGCAAAAATTTATCCATAAAAAAGACTAAAAATACTATTTACTCAATATAATTTCGAACAATTAATCATGTCTTCTAAAATATTTATTCGGGTCAATTTTTGCGAACATCTAGATACTTATTCCTTACATTAATATCAAAATGGTTTAATGTCACACAAATATATTTTCACTCAATGAAGGTCAATAATCCATACCAAATAAGCAACTGTGGGCCAAAATAAATATAAGTGCTATCCACATAAAGAGAAAACCAAAAAATTGAATAATAGAACAAATAAAAAGGAGTAGGTCAATAATTTAAGGAATATGGATAAGAACTGGTTGACTCAACATGATGTGTAGCCACGAAAGACTTGAAAAATACGAAACACGTACAAACATCATTCGTGTGCTTAAAACTGAAAATCAGCTCAACCGTTCGTCCCCTTTTTATGTTTGTATATATATAATATTTTTTTGGATAATTTTTATGTTTGTATATTTTAACTCATTGCCAGCTACCTATCACATATATATGACATTTTGTTTGTTCTTACATATCCTTTTTCATTTTAAGTGATTGGGATTTGGGAGTAGTATTTGAATTTATTTGATGCCTATCAACTTATTAACTTTGTTGATTTTAAATAAAATCATGCAATTAGTATGTAAGCGAGAATGTAGTTTACATTTAATTTAATACTTATATCTACTTTAAAATTGTATTTGAACGTAATTTTATTTTAAAAAGAATTGATCGAGTTGAACGGTTTTTGCCATTTTTAATATATGAGGTCAAAACTCAAATTGAACTTTTATAAACTATCAAGAGCAAATATTATTTAATTTTAAAGAGATGTATAGAGTTAAAACCTACTAATATATGGTATTATGTTTGAACATTAATTTGATTCCCATTTTTTATGTTCCAGATGTAATCTTATGAAGTAGGGAGAATAATTATCGTGGCCCAACTAATAAAAAGTGAATAGTTGAGTTCAAGGGTTATGGCCTCCAAATTAATTTTCAACTCAATGCAATTGCAAGCAATATATAGGTGTGATACATGTGGATCCACGATTTTCAGCCATATTTTATGTGACAAACTGGCTGGCATTGATTAGAAATTTGTAGATAATAACAATATTTTTTGTCGGTGGGACTAATGATTTGGAACCAAGCAAGGCATTCAATTTTTCCCGCGTCACCCACGTCCTAGATTAATTCTACTGCATGTTCAATTTATTAGTTGAATGTAGACCAACTTTAAATAAGTGTAATTTACCTACATGAGAAGATATTAGTATAAATAATAAGGCAATGTTTCAATGCATGTGTCTATAAAGAACATGCTCAAGTCATAACATTGTGAATTATGGGTATAATATTAATAGATTCAATTAGATGCACCTGATATAGCTAGATGTATTCTTTTTTCAGAGAAGCAATTAGCATATTATTATATAATAAATTTATTTGAATCTATTTAATTAGTATAAAAATATAAAAATAAATTAACTACATGTGTTATTAAATTAAATGAATACTCAAAAAGAAAAAAAAATTCCAAAACCTCTTGGTATTGGACCTACTTTTGTTGTATTTAGTTGTAATTTGGAAATTTGCATTTTCCCAAGGACCACAAAATGGCAGAATTATGTTACTCCATATTTATAAATTATAAATAACTACTGGACAAGAAAGATTAGATGACATAAATAATAAAAGGCTTTGAAATGGATATATTATCCAAGACTTTGAAAATGTTGAATTGGGCTTTTGTTTAGCTCCTCGGAGTTTGGAAGTAGCGGGAGATTAATAGTGGGCCATATATGTTCAGTTTGACCAGTGATAAATTTGCAACTAAATTTGATTGTTATAAATTATACTAGTATTTTACTATATGATAATAGATAATATATTTGAATATTTAAAAAGTAGAGTTTATTGTACAATGAATTTTTCATTTCACATTTTTTTTCTATGCTTTGATACTAAATTTCACATGTTTATTAATGATATTAATTAGACAACAATCCAGGTGGTAATTGAACCAAATGATAGTGACTTGCGAATATTAAAGGTGAAACTCAAGTTCGAATCATACTAAAAACACCATACTAGGATGTCATATGCACTCTTCGATCCAAGTTGTAAATACCAAGTATAGTGAATCCAAAAATAATAGTAATTAATTAAACAGTTCTCTTGCTTTCTAATTTCAAGTTACTATCTATTTTCTCATACACTTTTTATTTTTTTTAAATATATGTTTCCAACAAAAAATGAACTAAAAATTAAAATACTTGAAATTTGTTTAAACCCTACAACCTTCACATATTATTATTTTTTCGAGCCTTCACATGATTTAAATAAATGTTGTTTTGAGAAAATGATTTGTTGCTACTTGTACATATATTTTGATTAAGTATTACCCGCTATGCTTTGTCTAATTAGCAAAAACCTCCAGTTATTATATGTTTTAGTAAAATCTTACAAAAATACCTCTGTAAACTTTGTAATAATCCCTTTATTCACTTAAAAAATTGACACCAACTTCATATTGATGATCTATGGAGAAATTTAAATGGATTTTTTTCTAATTAAAAATAGAGACACGTGAAATGTCTACTAATAAATTTTTTTTTTTTTTTTTTCAGTCAAGCAAAACACATGGCATTTTACATTTTAAATCTTTTATATATTAACATGTTTCAATATCTCTTCAGTCCAATCTAAGAGTATTCAACAAGATATTAGAGAGCTCAAGGCCCGTTATAAAATTTAGGTTGGTTTCCTTTCCCTTTTACCGGGCAGCCCAAATTAACCAGATTTCTATCTATCGCTCCAAATTCCCATGGTTTACTACAACCCGTTGAAGAAAAAGGGGGATTTCAATCCTTTTTAAGTATTAGGGTTTTAGCAGAAAACTAAGCAAATACTCCTCCTTCCATCTCGATATGGATACATCAGGTCTCAACTCCGCTCAGTTGCAAAATTTCGTTGAGGTGATTATTTCTCACATTTTGCTAATTATCTTACATGTTTCTCTTTTTTTGTCTAAAATTTATAGAATCGATAGCTCCAAAAAGTCTAATTGAATTTACACGGTTCATGTTTTGGTAAAATCTTTAGCGATTATTCTGATAGTTTACACGGTTCTGCCTTTTTGATCCTTGTTCTATTTACATTTTGTCCTAGAAATTAATTGTATTAAATTAGTGGATATTCTATTAAATGGGGCGTCAGTCACACAAGGAAATATCCACAAGAAGATATTGCTCCTTTTGATCCTTGTTCTCTTTACAATTTACATGTACGTCGTTTGTTGAAGGAACTTGTATAAGATTTCCATATTTACCGGTTCTGTAATCTGAATATATATAGGAACAGAAGGCAGCAGCTGCTACTGCTCAAGTGCTTGCAAATATTACGAGTGTATGTTGGGACAAATGCATTACGGGTACACCCGGAGGCAAATTCAGTTCAAGTGAATCTAGTTGCCTTACCAACTGTGCCAGGCGTTATGCTGATATGGTCATGTCCATTAACAGTAGTATACGGCAGAATTGAACCAATGCAGGGCTAATTGGAGACTCTCTCCAGTTCATTTGCTCCGGCGTTAGGGTGAGCTATTCTACAATTATGAAATGTCTATCTTAAGTTGATGTGTATGGTTTGTAGATCATTTTATGCAATTGTCACTGACTCATTTCACATTCCAGGCTTGCAAATCTCAGTGTATGAATTGATTCGTTAATTTTTTCTTCCTTGCATCCCTTTTGACTCCAATTTCCTTTTACTACTTTTATTTATTTGCATAATTCATGAATTAGCCTTAGCTATAATAGAAATAATACTGCACGAACTGGGATTCTCAAACGACATTTGGTATCTTTCCGGACTTCTACTTTGACGGGAAGTCAATTATTTGTGTGTGAAGTTCCTACGAGTAATAACTAGTGATTGACTCGCACAATATAAACATAGTTGATCATATATTTTCCTTTTTATTTTTAATTTTTTTATATATGGCGATAGCATACGATGTCTTAATTTTCCATTTCTGCTAAAAACTCTTTATCATTTGAATGAATGAGGAATGCATACATACCATAAATAAAAACATGTGTAATTATTATTCCATGTTTAATTCGAAATCGTTTCATACTGAAACTGTTGGGAGTTGAATTGTGGATATAACATGACGTATGCATTGCTTGGTTTTCAAATTTTATTTTCTTATAAGAACAGATAACGGAGTAATGAGATCTAATATTCAATTACTCTGCCCTGATTTGTAAATTCAAGACTTGTTTGCAAAAATTTATGCTTTTAAAAAAATATTTCAGGCAATAGAAATTGAAAGAAATACTGATCTAATTTCTAACTTTTGAATAATTTTACATTGTTATTTTATTAAGCAGAAGATAAACAATATCTCCAAATCATAAACAAATAGATTTCAGTACCTAAAATTTAGAACTCAATTCCCAAAAGTTTTTGCAAACAAGCTAAACTAATAACCTACTACTACCACCTAGCTTCCCTTCTAGACACTGCACAATTTCTGATGTGGAGATGTTCGCAATTCAGTGCCATGTCTCCCAAAGTTATTGGCAACAAATCAAACAAACAAAGGAAAGTGTGTTAATCATTACTTAAAAAGGAAAGAAAGATCAATGAAAATTTGTCATGACCGCTTGTGTGAATAGAATATGCACTCAGAATCTAAATGGGATCTTGGTATTTTGATAAATCCCTCCCCCGCTTTTGATTCATTGAAAATTGGATCACATCTCAATTCTCAAAAGAAAATAGAGTAGTTTTGGCCCTTATCTTGTATCAGTGTCCCTACGACTTTATTAATGATTTCATATCTTTTTTTTTTTGATAAATTACCATACAACAAAAAGTTACAAACGATCAACAAGGGGATAGCCCCCGTCGCAAAAAACGGAAATGGGAAGCGAAGAAAGATCAAAACAAGCAAAAGAGTTGTGAAGGCGAGCCCATTTAGACAAGTTATGGGCTGCCCAATTAAAATTCCTAGAAACAAATTTGAAACGCCATTTAGGCCACTTGAACCAAAATTTCTTGATTTCCCGGATGAGGTTCTTATATCACTTCAAATAGGTCAACTCCGAAAAATACTCACCAAACATGCCCTGGAATACACATCTTTAATACATTGAAAAACTTAAAAAACCAGGGAGCAATCTGTCAATGCACCCATGCAAAAGAAAAGGACCAAATGTGGTGCAAGAAAGAAACATTTAAAGAAGATGGACAACCCTGTCTGTAATGCATTTTTTATCATACCTACAGGCTACATTATATATATATATAGGGGTAGCCTCAACTCAAGAGAGTATTAATTGTTGAAGACAAGATTCATTAATTTCTCTGACGGGTGAAATTAAATGGGTTTGCGTTTATCGCTGCTGCAATTGACTCCCACCCCACCCCCTTCCTTCATTGCTAACCCCATCTGTTTTCTCTGCTACCATTTAATGCCCCCATTTCCCTTTGCAGTCAAGCAATAAATACACCACATGTAAGATTATTAGCACTAATTTCCCCATGTTCTTAAATGAGTACTAGTATCATCTAATATCCAATAATCCATATGCAAATAAAGCCCAAAACACTAGTTTTAAGTAACAAAAAAGGTTAATTTTAGTACAAAGAAAAAAACTTGCAAGAAATCCTAATCATATTTTTTTCTTTTCATTTTTCACAACTTTAGCTTGCTCAAAGTAGAGGCTAACTCTGCAGATGAAGCTTCTTCAGTGGAAGAGGGTCTTCTTAGGATTACTGGTGGAGCTGCACAGACTGGAATCACTGATCTAATTTGAACTGCAGGTGCAATCCTCTGTGCATGGTGCACCCCACTAATCATGGGCCTACTCAATGGAGGTATCACAATTTGGGTTCTTGAATTTTCTGCCGTTTGATCAGGAAATGGCTTGTAAATCCCATAAAAAAGTGAACTTGAATTGCTAAGACCCTTTACTTCCAATTCACTTTCAACCCTTTGATTTTGATCATCTTTAGACAAATTTGGTGGCAAGATTTTTGAAAATGTTCTTGGTGGTGGAGGAGGTAGCAGTGAAAGAAAGCTGCTGCTGGTGCTCTGTTTTGTTCTAGAACATTCCAAACTCGAATCCGAAAAATACTTCCACTGTTGAATGTTTCTTCTTCTTGGTTGATACTGATCCCTTCTTCTAATCACTCTGCTTTCGTTTCTACTACGTCCAATACTCGAAAGAACCCTACCCACAATCACATGATCTTGCTCTGTTTCTTTATGCTCTGTTTCTTTAGAGAAATAACCCAAGTTTGGCACTGCAAAAAAAGACTCGATTTTTATCATCCGAAACCACAAAATAAACTATTTCTGAAGTGGGAAAGTAAGTAAAAGTTTAAAATTACACACTTTTCTTCAATGCAGACCAAGCAGAAATTGCAGCATTCTTCTCAGCTTGCTTCTTAGTTTTCGCAGATTCACCTGTGAAATTCATACCCGCAAGCTCAACTGTACTAGTAAAAACCGGTACATGACCCGGCCCGGATCTAATGGTAATATAAACCGGAAGTTTTAACCCCGCTCTATGAGCAGTTTCTTGAAGTAGATTCTTATACACTCCAGTTTCATCCTTTAAAAACAGGAGGAGAAAATTAACATGTACACTACACATAAAAGAAGAAAAAAAGAAAAGAAAACTAATTTGACTACTTACAAGAACTCTAGCTGTTAAAGACTTTGAAGGGCCTTTAGCGGAGAGTGAGTTTAGCGCCACCTCCGCCGCCGCGTGCTCCGCCTGTCTCAAGGTGGTGGAATAAGTTGGACTATCGAAGATTTCTCCATTGAAATTTACAGAAGCTTTGAATCTTGGGGCATGATCAGGACCTTCTCTTGTGCTTGAATATGAAGGGAGATTGAAACAACTTCTTTGAGCAAGCTCTTGTAACTGGTTCTTGTACATTGTCGTCTGTCATTAATGGAGATTTTGAAACATGAAAATGTGAGTAAGAATGGCTAAAAGGGAGAAATACATAAGTGAAGAAAAATGGGAAGATTCTCACCTCGCCTTCTTCAGTAGATGGCTTTTTATATTTATATTTATATGAGAAAAGGAAGGAGAATAAGCAGAGAAGGTGGCTTTTTTATCTGAATAATCACAAGAGAATTACTAGTAGTAATAGATTTCATAGCATTGATCTTGGCTGAGATGTACAAGTAGTAATTTTTCTTTTCTTTTTTCTTTTTTTTTTTTGGGAATTATTACTAGTATTTAGTAAAATTTGAATTGTATATGTAGCTTCGGCATCGGCAGTCAATCATAATAATATAGCCTTTCCCAAGGCAGCACGCGTCCACACTCGATAAAACGTTAAATTATCATAACTTTTGAAGGAAGGTTGAAGTAAATAAATACCTTTGTCGACCCCTAAAGTTTTCTTCATTGCTTTACTACGGCTATAACGCTTTTTATGGATCGGTTTTTGGTCGATTTCGAGTCAGACTGGTTTTCCATTTAATTGGTTTTGCTTCGGTCCTAAAGTCTATTTAAGAATTTATTTGGGCCGGTTTTGATCAAATTAGATTATACAAAGATGGTTTAATTTAAATGTTTTCAACATAAACTTAAAACGTGAATCTTAAATTATTTCTAGTTGAAATATTCAGATGATAAATAATGTTAGTAAAATTTGAAATTTGAGTTATGATTTGATGTTTAAATTTGAAGAAAAAAAATAGTAGATAATAAGTATCAAATCAATCAAATAAATGTTATCAATACAATATTTTCATTAATTAACTGTTAACATATATATATATGTAAAATTGTAAATGAAATGAATTCAATTTTTTTTATTCAATACCCGTTTGGGTGTAAAATCAATACTCAAAATTCAATTCAAATAAATTTTTTGAATATCAGGTACCTGACCCTAAATATAAAAAAAAAAAATTATTTTTTCGTCCCGAACGAAAATTACCCGATTGGGTTGAGATGGATCCCAAAATAACCGACCCAGATGCTCACCCCTAAATCTATTTAGTGACAATTCTTTGAACACACAAAGAGAGAAGACAAACTACTTGAATACTAACTAAATGAATAAATACAATATATAATTAATGAGCCAACTAAGTCATAGCCCGTTGGTAAGGTCGAGGCTCAAGTGAATCAAGAGTTCATGAATTCAACTCTTATTAATGTGAGTTTCTCTAGTTTGATACTAGCGTTTGATAATTGATTTTATTCGATTGTGATTAAATATGTTATGTAATGAAATTTAATTTGATGATCGTTTCCATAAAAAAAAATTTACATAATTAATGAAAATAAAGCAACTATTTTTTCCTAGATAATAAAGCAACCCTTAATAACACATACATTCCTACCTTCCCCATGCCCAAACTAACACTTCTGCACACCCATAAAAGCTAAAATGCCCAATCATCACAATTCTAGACTACTGTCACAACAAACAACAAAGATCAACAAAGTGACTGTTGATAAATGTTGCTCACAACCTGGGTTCCACATGCCTAATGGTTCCCACCCATTCGATTAGGTTCTCCAACTCTAGAAGCCAAAGCAAGAACTTCAGGTGACATTTCCCAACTCCCACTTTTCCTCCCCCGACTCGAACGCCTCGGGTGACGTATTCCTGCACGATCACCCTCGTCTACCATAGTCCTTATCTCTGGGGACATTTCAGTCATTCCACCTTCTTTGGAGTTTAAGCCATCATTATCACTTAATTGACATTCTTCATGGTCTAATACAGCACCAACATCTCCCCATACTGCTTTCCTTCCCATCTCAATATCCTCCACGGCTTTACCCATATTTGGACTAACAAAACCACCGGAAGATCGAGCTGGTAAAGCCGGTTCAAGGAGTACCTTAGCTCTAAAATCGTTCTTTGATGGAGGTGTAGGACCACAAAATATTTCTTTGAAGTTTTGTAATACTCCTTTGTTATAAGGATTGGCACGCCTGTCGTATCTATATCTGAAATTTTCATATGTAGTCTGCAAACATGTAAAACTAATTTATTATTACTCAGAATAGGTTTATAAATGCCTAACACCTCCATTTTAAGAAATTTGTTAGTCATAAAATTTTGATATTACAATCACACTCCTTCCATGTTTATTTTAATTATTATTCTGCAAAGAATGTCTTTTTTCCTCCTAAAGATTTGCCAAATTTGAGAAGCATGCAATTCAGTAAAATTTTGGTATTGATGTCACCTATGCTATTACTTAGACTAACAAAACTAACAGGAGTATTTATAAGATGAAACTTAAAGTACCAAAGATTTTGTTAATTAACTAAAAGCTTTTACCTGATTTGTACAGATGAGATATAGATGAAATGCCGTAAGACCACCAACAAACCACACAGCTATAAAGGTGTAGACAATTAAAACAATGGAAGCAGGGGTCTTGATCATTGCTCTCCATATCGATGTATCCTCAGTAACCATGATCCTTCTTATGTAAACCCAGCAGAAACTGAAAACATATACACAAAGTAGGGTCGCAGAGAAGATAAACATGAAGAAGAACCGGTAATTTCTCTGCAATACAAGTAGCCAAAATTCACAATAAATAATATGTACATCTACCACATGTTACAAACCACAAGTTGAGATGTCAAGTCAGACTATGTTTGGTTCTTGAATTTCAGTCTAAAACCAAACACAGCCTTCAGATGAATGGCATGTCTTACCAGGCCTATGCACTGCCCTACCCATGGGCAATGATGGTCAAATCTTTCGACACAGTTATTGCATATTGAACAGTGAGAACAACGTGGAGGTCTATAAAGCATGCAGGTGTCACAATATTTGATCTTCACTGCAATGCCGTTTACTTCAACTTCCTTAATACGAGGTAAGCGTAGCTGTGGTGTTTGAGTCCCTTGGGCATTCACGTCAAAACCTTCTGGTTCTGGAGGGTGTGCATTTCGAGGAATTATACCTGGATCCCTTCCAGAGGTTAGCAACAGAAGAATTAACTACTGAAATTTTATAAAGAAAAATAATTGAAAATTCAATATAATAAATAAATCAACATAGCTCATTGCTTTAGTGCTGTGCAATAAATGAATTTCTAGATCAGTATCTATGTCTAAGCACTTTCATTTACTATATTCGACCTCAACATGCAACTTCAACATATCTTAAAATTAGGACAATTTATCATAAATACTCTAGTATGAAGGAAACATTATGTCACTCATACCTAATAGGCAGTGTTATTTAAAAGTTGAGAAAAAGGAAATGAAAGATAGAACAGTATTAACTAAAAACACTTAATAGTGTGATAAGTAATAATATGTTGCTCATAAGCAAAACTCCACCAAACATAACAAAAAATGTGTTTCTCTTAAAGCCTATGAACAATGGAAACACTATATAGATAACAAAAAGCATCACAAAAATTTCCACAAAGCACAAACCTATGATTGCAAATTCTCGTGATCAAAACAACATAGTCCCTCCTTTTCAAATTAATTGGCACATTTGGTCTTTTCACATATTAAGAAATTTAAAAATTAGTCACTTCTCTAAGATAAATGCCAAAAATACCCATTTAATGATTGTTTAATTAATGTCATTGATCTTTGTGCACTCTACTTTATTTTATTGTGTCAACCTTGATGTAAGAAAGAGTAGAATTGGAAAAAGATGCATTGAAACATTAAAATTTTGCACATGTGAATTAATTTGAAACGGATAAAGTAACTTCTAGAAAATTATCTCAACAATTAATCATTGTTATTTTAACTACAAAAACAACCATCTTCACTCCAAAAAGTCAACATTGTAATTTGAAAACTAAAATTTTAAAGCATATTATTAGCCTCAGAACATTAAATTTCCAATTATAATCTGTTCTTTTAATAAAATAAATAACACCACCAATTCGAAATACAAACCTTTCCAAGAATGTCCAACATGTGTGTGATTGTGTGTGTGTGTGTGTGTGTGTGAGAGAGAGAGAGAGAGAGAGAGATCGTACACATAATGTGAAAAGAATGGCAACAAACATAATTGATATTCCCCAGTGGTCGGAAAAATCATCGATAAGCTTTCGAGCAACGAAGATACAAAAAGCAGAGACGGGAGCCACAATAAGGAAAATAGTGAGGGCCAATGACCTTACATCTGGTCCAAAAATAAACCTTCCTTGAAGAAAGAATTTCTGCAACAACAAAAGCAAGCAATAATCAAAATCTTAACAAGATGACAATCCTTACCAAATCTATAGAGGATAATATATTACACAGTACACACAGTGTGACCGAATGATTTTGGTTTAGCAAATTCAATAGCATAATTCTCATTTCTACCTAGTGGGCCAAAGCACTCTATGTTAAAAAGAATACTGTGATCACCATAAACAATTGAGAATCAAATTATCTGGAGGGAAGTATCACAGAATCTCCATCTCAAAATTCCAAGAACTAAGAATCTTTAATTAGTGAACTATAGGGCTCAACTTATAGTACAAGTTCTACCTGTACGTCAAAGCTAAAACAAACATAGCATAGATGTAGAATAAAAAGTTCCCAAATTCCAACCACAATGCATGCATAGTAAACTAAACATCCACAACCTCAACATATTCCTAAAGTAAAACATACATAAAGGCTTGTAAGTATACTTACTCAAGAGGATAATATAATTTTCACAACCAACATCAAGCAAACAACTAGGAGGGATCAGCATAAAATTGCACTATAACCAAATGCTCCAGTTTCCAGAATCAATTTAACAATACTACCCAATTCACAAAAGAAAATGAAGTTGCCAAATTTACAAACTACAGACAACAAACACATACAAGAAATAACAACAAAAGAAAACACGGGACAAAACTCACATTGCTGCCTTTCCAGGTCTGATAAATCCGGAGCTCATCCGACCCGATTGTAGACCCGGATAACGAATCCGACCGCTTTGGAGGCGGAACCACATACATTTTAGTTTATTTCTCTAGCTGGAATTTTAGCAGTTAAAACAAACCCTAATACAAACAATAATTACACATCAATTAATAACAATACAGTGACCAGCACCTAATAGAAGCGGGCATTTAAGCTTTTTTTCCAAAATTTGAACTCTCCGGCGACAAAATAATCGACAAACAGAGCAGAAATTTCCGGGGTGTATGTGGAGACGGGTATTATCTTTACCTTCTGAGTGTGTTTGCTGCTATTTGTTTTTCGTGTGACGAGGGACAGTGGGGGTTCGATGCGATGCTTTACAGAATGGTCAAACTGACGTGGCGGGTTTTAATTGGGAATTTCATTGAGGGTGGGCCCATGTAGGAGTTTGGTTCTGTACAGATTGCCAGGAGATATCAAATAATTTCTTTTTATTTTTTTCGGGAGGAAATGAGGAATCATTTACCTCCAAAATAGGTCCATAGTTTTTCTTAATATTAATAATTATTTACTACCACACTAAATTTTCAGTACTTTTAGTATTGAGAATTTAATATGATTTTTTTTTTTTTTTTTTTTTTTATCTAGACCTAGTCTAGCATCATTTCGCATTTTTAGTACCAAATTGCATAAAAGGGAACAATACATGCAATCAAACAAAAAACTATACAGATGGCATAATAACTTAAATGTTAGTGTTAAAAGAATAAGATTTAGTTATTGGAGAAGCTTAACAAAACTGGCAAAATTGTAATTTTAGTCCAACATGATTATTCATCAACAGATTTGATTTTGCAATTTTCAAAGTTAAAGAAAAGCCCAAAATCTTAGAAGGACCAGAAGGCTAATGTTTTTATTCGCATAAAAGAACTAGCAAATTACAAAGGATTATCACTTTCTTCTCATAAATGATAAATAATTAGTTAATTTCACCAACTTTTATTTTAAACTATGTTTGGCCAGGGTCCAAACTATTTCTTAAAAATAAACAACTAGAAAGCTCATTTATATATAAACAACTAACCACTTGAAAGAGTCCGCATGGACAGCTCAACTGGTCTCAGGGGTGGAAGTTGGAACAAGTGACCAAGGATCGAACCTCACCAGCGGCAGTGTGGGAGCAACCTCTCAAAAATATGAGGGGGGCTCCTTGTGCGCAGTGAGTACTGGTCCCAGCCTCTGTTGCCGGTTGAGTCACCATGATTTACCTCCTCTCACAATCCCGTCGGACAGGGGGTGAGGGGCGCCCGGGGTGAGCGATTTCACCTTTTGTTGGAACAACTAACCACTTGAAAGAGATGATATGGGACGATGTGATAGTAATAATGATATCCTCAGCTCCATCACAAATCATGGTTGAGATCATGCATTGCCCATACACATTAATATCTTAACAATTTAATTAGGAAAACTTTCAGCTTCTATTATAACTAAATGGAAAGGGCTACTTCAAATAGAAATAAAAGAGTTTAGCTATGAGACTGAAATATTTAATATTTACTTGACAAATTAATCTTCAATAATATGTGTTAACTGTTGGGCATATATTGTTTAAATAATACAGATTTAATCGTCTAATTACTATTTTTTGGCCACGCGCTTACATATTCACATTTCGTCCTCTTAATCTAAATGCATTCAGGATTTTGAGTGTGCAGGCAAATTTGTTTAACTACAAGATAGAGGTAAGTTAATGAATAGATAATCAAATGTGTAAAAGACAAATAACCTTATACTATATTGAATAAAAAAGATAAATAACTATTTTTATTCCGATCATTTGTAGTTTTATGCTTTTAAAAGATAAAAGAAACCCCCGAGCAATAGGCCATTGGTTTCTCAACTTTCTTTTGTGAAAAAGAAAGAAAGAAAGTGAACATAAGAAGCAGTCAAGTATGGACGTAATCTTAATATATGTATAGTTATTTCAAGGAAATAACAAATGGGGTTCTATGGTGTAGTGGTTAGCACTCTGGACTTTGAATCCAGCGACCTGGGTTCGACTCCCGGTAGGACCTCTTTTTCGTTTTCACGAGCTTTAATGTTTTTCATCTCAACTCCTAAGTCCTAACTCTTGTAACAGGCAGATACTCATTCTCAACCAGTCCGATAATACATACCATTTGTTTATACCTTTTCTTTTTTCTTTCTTTTCTCAACTCTTATTATTGATACATTTGATTTGATGCTGGATTAAATAAGTTAGTTATCCAATAAACAATATTCTCTATTCTCTTTGTCCTTTATTTTCTATTTAAGTAACATAAAAAAGGTGAAGTCCCCACTGCCTTAGTTGAAAAATTCAAAGAAGAGTTGGAAAATAAAATAAAATTATTAGAATATATATCTTGTGATATGATGTGAAAAATTATTAGATTGTATTTCATTTTCATAAATTAATATTTTTAATATTAATTTTATAGCCCATAATTTAGTTAAATGAGCGAATTCTCTTAGTTGGGACGGTCCGGACCGCCCGGTGCCTCTCGGTTCTCTTTCCACATATGTGTTTTGTGTCTTTCAATTCTCTTCGGACATATGTGTTTTGTGATAATGACAAGAGTTAATGACAATTTATTCTTATGTGAAATGCATTTATCCTCATGTGATGTGGAATGAACATTTTTCACCCTTATAATTTAATAAAAGTTTTATATCGCTGTCCTAGCATTTTCAAACATTAAAATGATACGAACTGACAAAACTACCCCTTTTATATACTACACTTCAATTTATAAATATGACACTTTATTCTCCAAGAATACTATTATCTTTTTTATATAATATTTCTCATGCTACTCCCACTCTAAATTATGGGCGAATGTGTTACACTTTGCTCCTTTAACGTGTTCATCCGAGATGTGAGAGTAAAATGCTCTTATTCAGTTCACACGAAGGTCGTGTGAACTAAATATTTTGCATATCAGATGGTACATGGAGTGAATTAACATTTGCCCAAACGGTAATCCATTTCTTTTTTGTTGTACTAACTTTTCTTTCATCTAATATATCATGTTTGATGGTGGGAAAAAGAAGAAGATGGTTTTGAGGAGACAAACGACTGTCTTAAAACATTTACAGAATCATATCTAGCGGATTACACAAAATAAAAACATCTTATTCCGAGAGATTTGTAACGCTGTATATTTCCTTCATTTTTTTTTTTTGTATTTTTCCTGTATGCATGCCTTCTTATAACTTCTTAACATAAAGCAGTCAGCATTTTTCATTTTTCATGAAAATATTTTATGTGATTTTATGGGAGAAGTTTTCTCTTTTTTTATAGTAAAGATTTCATTGGAATTGAAAGAAAGGGGAGTGGGGATGATTTGAAAGAAAAAAAAAACCACAGACAAAGATAATTGGTGCCAAAATATCCCTAGGAACAAAACCAATCCAATCACAGGATGCAAACAAGTCATGTTATGTAAAGTTTGTGTTTCAAGAAATAAATTTAAATTTTCATTTGGGCCAACATGCCCAAAATTTTCTAATTTCCGAACAAGTAGCTTTTGGAAGCCCAGTCCAAATTCCGGGTAGCATTTCAAAGCGAAATCTTTCATAAATAAATTTTAACGGAAATTTCTTTAAATAACTACCATTACCAAACTGTAAAACTAACAAGTTCTTCTTTATTGTCTAAATCTTGTTTGCAACTTTATTCAACTGCAAAGTAATACATGCACAGCAGTAAATCATGTTTTGTAACATGATATAAGACAAGGCAAAAGCCCATAATTTCTTATCGGTACAAAATTTCATTGATGCTAAAAGAGAGTGTTTCTACAGCTAAATACATAGTATTTGTATTCATTATTCATGCTACAAAGGAGAAAGTATTAATAAATTTACACCACACATCAACAAGAAAATCTCCAGTACTTAAATCAATGGAATACTTATCAGATGATCTTTCCTTAAACTGCAGAACTGATTCAAATGTTCATCATCAAATGTCCCAAACCCTGAGAGTTTGATCCCATATGCCTCCATCCTTTGGACATCACGTGGAATCGGTGATTGCCAAAGCCCATCCCACCAACCCGGAGGAAGAACCGGAGTTAGAGCACATTGGCTGGGTTGGCTGTGACAGCTTAATGGACCAGCAAATCTATTCCACACATGGCCCCATCCAATTTGATTCTTCAAGCCATCTGAAAGTAGATTACTTTGGAAGCTGCTAAGATACATAATGCTCGAATTGCTAGATTCATTTTCGTCTGCAAATATAGGAAAAAAATTAAATTTATGAGGTTTTTCTTTCTATATTATGATAAGATAGAAATGAAGTTTTGGAAAGTACCAAGTTTGTATGCAGCTGCAAGTGCTGCAATCAACTGGGCATAGGTTGTCCCAACACGTCTGTGAGCTCCAGAAATAATGGCATGTTTAGCACGTGATGCAAGAAAGAAATCGACAAAGGCTACCCATCTCGGTGCTGGACCCCAGTCTTTTACTCTGAAATTTAAGCTGTTTTTGTTTGTGTTGCCAGATATATTTCCCTCAAAATGTTCGTAATCAAAGTGAAGAACCTGAAAAGGTGAACCCAATAAGAGTTCAAGGAACATGAATCCATCATTTGCATTTAAAAACTAATAAAATCTTTAGATGAACGAGGAGAGCATATAGAACACCCTTCATAAAAGATATATATGCTTTGTAAAATATTATGAATAACTCCACCACGACAGAGACAGTAAGTGATAAGACAAGGAATAATTACTTCTGCAAATTCCTCTAAACTTGGTGCAATGTCTTTAACAAGAGAAGGAGCATCTGAAACCAAAACCACTTTAGGTTTCGATATCATTGGCAGATTATGGACAGCTTTTCTTATGCAATCCAAAGCAGCCTGCCCTGCTCTAACAGACCTGCAAATAATTGAGACTAGAACATTTTCATAATTTATTCTTTGAATAATATAAGATCATGGTAGGCCAAGAATAATTCACATTTAATTTTCCTTTTCGTGCACATATATATATATAAGAAGCTAGTGGTGGACTTCGGAACTAAGTTATACTGATACATAGATCAAATCAGCCTTTGCAAAAGATTTTAATATTTTGATTATGTTGAACTGTGGGGCTTTTAACCAGAAAGATTATATTCATCCCCAATTGTTGGGCTGCAGTACCTATTCATCATCATCCGCATATGCAACGCAATATCGGGATCCGTCCCACCTTTAAGAGCCCAGTTTACAGCCCATTCAACATTTCGTGAAGGAGATATTAATATCCTCATCAGCTCCCCAAACACATTAGCCCTGTACTGAATATTTTCCGGCCTTCCAAATAGATTTGAGGCAGCTTCCCTCATTTCAGAATGTACATTCTTTAAAAAGAACTGGGCAGCAACAGCATCTGTAGTATTTTGAAACCTGATGGAACAAAATCTATTAATTCTATTTCACCATTTATAGGGGAATCAACCTTATAAAACAAGTACATTACCATATGATAGGTTGCTGCCATTCTCTCCAATTACTACAAAGAACATTTGTCCGCGTCGGCTTCAGAAAATCGTCAATCCTAATAATTAGATGCCTTCCATAATTTGTCAGACAACGATGCTGTCTCCATAAATGCTTCACTTCTTTCATTGTAAAAGAAATGTTGGAATAAGAGATGTAATCGCCAAAAGGATATTTATCCCTGAAAGTAATAAACAAATCTAGATGAATAGAGCAACACAACAAGATCTTTTAAGAAAAAAATAAATAAATCAGGTCTCAGCATCCACCCCACCCTATGATTTATTGCATTCATTATACAGCCAGACCAACTGCAGTGCCCCTCAGTTACGAAAAAAGTAAGTATATGCTAAGGATTCTTCCTTGCATCTTTCCCTTTTTTCTTTTTTCTTTTTTTTTTTTTTTGTGTTGGGGTGGGGGGTGGGTTGTAGCTTGTGAGTAATACAGATAGAAGGCAAGATGACTCAGTCAGATAAAGCAGAATTCCAAAATTTAATGCAAAAAGAAAGGCTTGAGAGAGAACCAATATGCCTGGTTTGGCCAATTATGAGTGAGCGGTTCAACATCACGCTGAGGGCAGCAGCATTTAAGATCTTGTACATTTCATTACCAAAACCAGCTTCTGATGCTTTTCCAATCACAAAACCATGCTTGCAAAATTCATCTGGAGGAAGTTCTCTTACTCTTGCAGCACCTGATATGAAGATAAGTTCCATTAATCTCATAAGTCTTGAAATACTAACCATTTAAGAAAAATGCTACAAGTCACTGATTTTATATCACTAAATGATTACTCCTTCAAATTTTAGTATAAATCCCGTTGCATTGCATTGAATCTTCACATATTATTAGGTTTATTCCACATAGATATCCCATTCAGAGTACAGGCAATGCCATACAAGTCAATAATAAGTGATAAAATCACTATTACTTAAGCGGCACGAAATACGAAAATGATTATCGAGATGTTAACTTAAACCAAAAAGAAGGTGCAGCATCGTACCGTTCACGGCGAAGTGATTATAAATAATCCTTCTAACTCTGAGACTTTCCTCCAAATAACCTCTGCTGAAGATCTGACCCATCTCTTCAACCGTAGCACATTTCTTCACAAATTGAGCTTTTTCAAGGTTATTTATCGTCTTATTAGGTGAAATCTCCTTTCCCGAGATTTCTAGTGTTTTATTCATGATCGGGATCTCAGAGAGTGGATCCATAGACCTGAGATCGAGCATGAATAAGCCGAAAGCGGTGAATCCTGCGATGGAGATGAGAAACAACTGAATGGGGAGCCGGCGGCGGCGCCATGGCGTCGGCTTTAAGCTCATTGTTTTTCAGCAGGCGGAGGATTCAAGCTGGAGCTGTTCTGAGAGTCGGAAATCACTGTTGGCACCGGGTTAACGTGGACGATTATGGGCCAAATCATATTTGAAGCCCGATTCGTTGGCCCATCTTTTTTGTGTACGTTTACTTTTTCTTTTTACCTTTCGGCCGACTAAAAGAAAAGCACTGAAAGAAAAAGAACTTATGAAAAAAATTCGCCGGATTTAGTTTTGGATTGGTCTTAAAAATTGGTTGGATAGTTTTAATTTAAGTGAAACTTTTGAAACTTGGATAATAATTTTAGATGATAAAATAATAGTTAATACGTTTGAAAATATGATGTATGATTTGGATTGATTTGAGTTTGATTGTTGAAATATGGAAGTATAGGTAATGTGTTAAATTAATAATTTATAGATCATAAAAGTAGGTGATAGTTATCAAATATATTAAGGCATCAAATCTAACTCGAAACATAAAGTCTGAGACAAGACATGCCCAAAACCATTACAGTTTGAATCAATTTAAGTGAGTTGAGTCTGGGATAGAACATTTCCAAAATAAGTTTGAATAACTTAATTAAATGGTACCTGACACTGAATAATTTTATCTATCACTAAAAAGAAAAACTGAAAAAGGTCAAAAGCTACATAAACATGAAATGTGTTCATCTACTATAACTTGGCTATATGTGCATATAGTATATACAACTGAATTGATTACTATTTTTCAACATGTGAGTTACAAAGTAGCGTATTCACATTCGAATTCATTTTGAGAGGTGTTTTCACTTAATGTATCTGACGTGTCTTAAAAGAGATTAAACTCTTGGGAAAAAAAAAATTGAGTACTATTTTGTTGCCAAAACATTCTTCAATTTTGTCTATTTAAGATAAGAGTTTCAGTAGAAGTCTGAGATTTGTTTAATTTCAACCTAAAAACAAATCTTTAATTCATTGAAGGCTTTGCTATATAATCATGCATCATACTATATAATTAGTTTAACGCAATGTTTCACAATATGAACTATCTTTTTTAAATTTAAAATGTTGAAAACTATATGATAAAATATTAAATGTAAAACAAGAATTCCCTGGCCTGGCAATTCCACAAAATCACAAATCATAAGCTTAATTTTACCAATGAATAATTCAATTTTAATAATTAATCTAAGATTAAGAACTAGTTTAGATCGAAAAAGTAAAATAAACTTTCCTTCAGCAATTCTCAGCTTTAGAGTAACTGTTACAATGTAAGAAACATATCATATCATGAAAACAGAAAATGAAACTAAAAAGGAAACAGGCTAAACGACTTACGCATGAACAAACAATAATAAGTATATGAATTTGATGGTCCCATTCCGTCCACATCTCTAATCACCGGCCCAGAAAGACTATAAAAATCCTCAGGCATCTCTTCATTACGACTTAAACAACCAAAATTAATGAATACAATGAATTAATTGATTCCTTTGTCTACGGTTTCCTTCTTCCCGCAGGAGCCGCATTCCCATCAAAAAGCTCATCAATATACGTTTCAATATCCTCCGCCTGATACTTGACATACTTCTCCGTTTGTCTCCCCGGAGTAAAAACCTGACTAAACCTCCCCAAAAAAGACCGATAAGCCGGAATAACCATATTTGAAATCGAAACCCGGAGCTCCGATTGTAACTGCTCATCCCCAACAACCCAACTACTCTGCGTTTTATGTATCTCACTAAACGTCGCGTTAAAACTCGTAAACCTCTCTTTCACATTCGGTTTCACTACTTTCCCATTCACAAGCAACCCTTCAGTATTCAAACAATTCAACAATTTCCCCCACGTTTCCCTCTGGTACGTCTTGTGGTACTGCCGGAGCTCCGTTGATCTCTTCCTGCACCACGTGTCGCCCATCAAACTGTTGAGTTCCGTGGATCCCTTGATTTTCTGTAAAATGTATCTCCCGTTGTTCATCAGGAAAATCGAGCTCAACGCGTGGTCTTTGTATAGCTTCGATTTTCCCTCCAGATACGCGTCTAACAGATCCATCACTTTTATTATCTGTGATTGGAATGGAGAGTGTTTTACTACCGCTCCCGTTTGATTGTTCGGATTCTGATTTTGGTAATCGTATTCTGACCCGTAGCAGAGTCGGCCCTTTCGATCTTTTGATGCTCTCGGAAAACTTGTTCTAGTGTTTCTCTGTACTCACAGGCGTACGTTAGATAATTCATTATGTATTTGGCTAAAGGATGAACTGCACCCCCAGGGACGGGAGTTTTTGCGGAATCGGATTTGATTGCGTTTTCCAGCTCAACTACGATTGAAATCATTGCTTCTCCGAGTCTGGTTCTGATCATTGACGCCTCTGTCTTAAGCTCGTTCACCCATTTTTCAGGAACTATATTTTCAACTTCTGGCAAATGGTCTCTTAAGGCTTCGTAAATGTCGAGGAATTTGAAAAGCTTTTCTGGTGCGCGCTTGGTTAACGTTACAGCTCCTGCGAAGTTGAGGAGTTGTGCTATTACACCATGTGAAAGGGTACCGAAGAGGTTTTCTGAAATCGATGGATGGTCGGAGAAAATAGAGTCGGAGAGTTTGCGTTCGTTTGTGAGAAGAGTGGTGGCGGATTGTTTGAATGTTTTGATCCATGCTTCGATTTCTCTCTCCAGTGATTCCCAATACATTTTCTGTACATCGTCGATGCTGTATTTTTCGAAACGGAGCTTGTGTAGGCTTTCTTCTAATGCGTTTCTTCGAGCAATGAAGTAGTTCTGACAACACTCAAATTCGTAGCCTCCCGAAAACTGGGCTTTTGATAATTTAATCAAATTTGATAGAGTCTCATCTGGGTATCCTGGAAAATAGCTTTCTTCCCCAGGGGCAGATAAATCTTGTCCTGGCGGGTTTTGCTCTGTTTCTTGATTCTTTGTGTCGTTTGTAGTATCTGAATTGTTACGGAACTTGTAATCTTCGAGAAGGGATTTGAATTCTTCTTCTACGTATGACATAGCACGTTGAAGAATGCCACCAATGCGGTTGATTGTATAAACGTACTTGTATTCTGATGAGAATTGTGAAAGTGCTTTTGACAGGGAGGAAATGCGATTAACGACTTCTAGAAATGAAGCTGAGTCTTCGTCTGTTAATTGTGTCCATTTCACCTTGCTTTCTTTTGAATCGTAATCATCAATCTTGGCTTCAACCAAGACAACAAATTGCTCAATGAAAATTGGCACGTCTTGTGGCGTGATTTTAACACCACCACCATCGCCTTCCCTATCACCATCACCATCACCATCGCCATCTCCATCTCCATCTCCATTGCCATTGCCATTGCCATCGCCATCTCCATCGCCATCTCCATCTCCATCGCCATCCCTATCACCATCGCCACCCTTATCGCCATCACCATCACCATCGCCACCCTTATCGCCATCGCCATCACCATCACCATCGCCATCGCCATCGCCTTTTGAGGAAGATAATGTTGAAATGTATTGATCAATTTCTTCAGAAACTTTTTCGAGATCAGGAGGTAAATGGGGAGATTCTTGGATGTTCGATTCATCTGTCTCTTCTTCTTTTTGTTCTTCCTCTTCGTTCTCTGATTTGTTTTCTGGTGCCTCAGCCTGTGAGGGTGGTGGTTCGGGTGCTGATGGGCTGGTAATTGTATCTTGATCCGGGTCAGGTTTTTTACCAGAATCACTTTCTTCATTTTTGTCGATTTCGTGGTTGTTTGCGTCGATTTTGTCATTGCTTGTGTTGATTTCATCGTTGGCATTGTCTTTAAAGCTGGGGGATTTTTCAGGAAGGGGCTTCTCCTTCTCTGCATCCATGACGGTTTTAATTTAATGTGATTGAATGTTTGTTTTCTTTGTGAAAATATTCAGACATGAAAGAATGTGGGAAAGCGATAGAAATAGAAAAGAAACAAGAACTAGGGGAAAAAATGCAGAATTGCAGAGCCGAATTTGATGGGGATTATCAACTCAGTGTTTTTTCTTTTTTTTTGTTTAGAATGTTAGTGTATGTTGTTTTTGCAATTCTTTTTTTGGTTGGAGAAATTGAATTGGTCGTTATGGTAGTTACTTTTGTGAGATGGAAAAAGATGGCGAGGAAATTTGGGAGTTTTCTCGGGTGAGAGGAGAGTGCGTGAAGCTGTTATTAGGGACTGAATATTGACCAAAACATACGTGATCTCCAACACAAATACGTGATCTCCAACACAAATAAGTATTATTTCAAAAATATTAAAATAATCATACAAATTGAAGGAATAAACGTATTTTTCTAAAATTATTATTTATGTTGAGTAAACTATAATTCACAAGGGTATTTATGACATCTTCCATAAAAAACAATTTCTAAGTTATTTTTATTACTACAAATATCACTATTTATTTGGGGTATATACAGGTTTACATGTCAATATACTTCTCTCAGTTACTAAAATAAAATTAGCATTTAACACCTGCTGTTTAAGAACAAATCAGCAACTTTCACCCCCGAAACACAATAAATAGGCACTTTGCACCCCCAAAACACAAAAACACTTAACACCCTCAAATTTAAAAAACCCAAACCCCTCGTTTTTTTCGTCAAAGTTGACTATCGGAGTGAAAAAAATATAAGGCAAAATAGGAAAATTCATTTTTTTACTTAAATTTTGCAAAATACAATTTTAAATACTCGAATACTCATTTCTCTCTCCATCTTTCTTTTCAACAATATAATCATAAATAACTAAATAAAGTAGAAGTAAACTTCTGGAAGACCCATTGTCTATTTCAACATATCAAAGACCCATAAATAATTACCTATTTTGCCTTAAAAAAAATTCACCTCAATGGTCAACTTTGCCGGAAAAAATGAGAGGTTTGAGTTTTTTTTTTAATTTGAGGGTGTTAAGTGTTAATTATGTATTTTGGGGTGCAAAGTGTCCATTTATCTTAACTAATACAAATATTTATTGTTATTAATATGATAATCCGAATGCTTGAATTTGGGAACATTTAAAATAGCTTATTCAAATATTGCGTTTGATTGAACCAGGGCTCCGGAGCATAATAAACTTCAATGTGGAGTTTTGAATCACTTAAAACAAAGTACATTTCAACTTTTAAAACAAAATAAGTGTTTATGAAGTGTTTGCAAAATTATGTTTCTATTTCTCTGAACTAAGCAGAAATAAACCATAATCTAAAAACAGGTAGGGGCATGCTTTTGGCTTCTCTACTCTAAGCAAAAGCACAAAAACACCACCTACACTCGTTCTCAAAATTGATTCTAACACGACAACTTGCGAATGCGACATTTTGAACTTTGAAGTTTATTACTCCCTCCATCCCCTTTTTCGTTTGGTACTTTTACTTTTTGCACAAATTTTGTGTAAAAATTGAAAAAGTGAATTTTCAGTATATTTTTACATTTATGTTCTTAAAAATAATGATTGTGAACTAATGGTGTCAAATCATTACTTTATGTAAGAGGATAATTTTGAGAAAAATAATTCTATTCATAAAAAAAAATGAGTTTTACTTTGAGACTTTAAAAAAAAAAATATTAGTGAAAATTTAGAAAGTGGGCAGTATATATGTAATTTTAAAATAGTGGGCTTTTTGTCAAAATCAAGGATGGTGGTTCTGAAATGGTGTCTAGGCCCAGGCTCAATTCTGCGTGTGGCGGACAGAAATGGACCTCGTAGTTATTACTTATGATGTTTTCTTTTAAGTTTCTGAGTTGGGCTGGGAAGCCGAAGCATAACTTTATTAGCTTGCCTTTTTAGCACAACTTGGAGTATATAATTTGATTTGGACTGCGGCCTAAACAAATGAAAATATCAAAAATTAGATTTCACCAATTTCGGCCTGCCCGACCCAATATTCAAAAAATTCAATATTTTAACCTTATAAATCGCGACTCTATAACAGATTATTAATTCTTATTCAATTATCAGCTAATTTCATTCCCACTTAGGATACTTATTTCAATGATAAATGAATTATTACAAAATAAAACATAGTTGAAAATTAGAGACTTATCATCTATATACTCTTCGCCCCAGAATTCTAACATCCAATACATTTAAATTGATGTTGTCTTTCATATGAAAGAACACGTCAAATATACATTTCAATTATTTCATAAAAATTTAAGAAATAGCTCAAATATCTACCTATCCAAGTTTTTTTAGAAACCAAAATTTATTCCCATTTCAACAAATTGAAGCAAAGGAGTCAAAATATATATTAAAAAAAAAAAAAATACCGTCAGACCCCCGGATATACCGTAAATTTCTTACCCAGATCGGGTTTGTGGCCGAACCCAACATAACTACATGACAAGTGTAAATGTGCAATACACTTGCTTTGAGATTGGACGAAACTTCAGAAGAGTGACCAATCACAAAGCAATTGCAATATATTTAATTGATGGTTGGATGAGTTTGATCAAACCAGAATTGGACGAGAATTTTTTTGATATAACTATATATGTATAGAAACGTACGGTTAGATCCCTTTTCCCTTGTTACAAGTTACAACATTCAGCTAGAAAAGATTTCAAACTTTGAAAAAGAGAAATTCCTGCAATTAACGTGGCTTTTGATATTAATGTCATGATTCAACAAAATCAAGATCATTAAACAAGAAAAAAGAAATCCAAACTCAAAGAGGACAAGAAAACAGGCCCCGAAATCAAAATAAAAAAGTTTCAAAAATCATGAGTGTGTGTGTGCAATGAAAAAGCTAGGGAGTCAACAGAACGTCACCGTTCAGGGTTGAATGGAAACAAAAGCTGATTAAAGCCGTCATTGTCTTGTGAATTGTGAGAAAAGTGGGGGTCTGATTTAATTTTCTTCAAGTGTTGCGCCATTTTGGTGTTGTCCCGAAAAAGAGAGGTGAATATTGTCCCAACCCACTTAGCCCGACTTAGGCATTGCATGTGCATGTGCCATGTGCGTGATAAATTAACACATATAGAATACAGAAGTTGTACATATTACTTAATTTCTGTCTATGTACTATGGAGTAGTACTACTAGCTTAAGTAGATGTACCAAAGTATAGGTCAAATTGTGGTCAAATTAGGTCGGGGACCGAAGTTTCCAATTTTCTCAGTAATCTTTTTCTTGTTCAATTTCTGTGGGATGGGACCCTCCTCCTTCATTCATGTATGATTTATTTTCATTTGTTGAAAAATAACTCATTCATTAATTACTTTGTTTGTTGAGTGAGCTATTTCATCAAGAAGATCAAATTTCTAAAAGACCATGGAATTTTAAAAATTGTTATATGAAGGGATCAATGGGGGCATGGGTTTCATAGGCCAATGTGACAATTGAACTCATAGTTAAATGCAAAAACATATCTTGTATTTTATCTAATTGTAAAAAAAATCTCGCTATGTTTTTTTTATTGTAAACCCTTCATGTTATCTTTTATTAGCAAAAAATTCTTGTATCAACATTTTTTTAGCTCACCACAACTTAGTTGAAATTCCCTCATAAGTTAACTGGGGGTTATTGTAAATTTTCTAAGAGAAATTGGGGGCTATTGCAATTTTCAAAAAGAACCGAGAGACTATTGTCAATTGTTCAAGAGGTCTTCAAATTTTATTATGGTGGGAATATAATTGTCATTGTCATTTTTTCTACTTACAGCGAGTGAATTGCTTACAAAAAATAACACCGATCATATGGATAATTTTGCATTTCACTCAATTAAAGCTACATTCTAATGTTTTCAGAAAAAATGACCACTTAATGTGCTCGAAATATCAAGACATTGATTAATTCTTCGATCAAACATTAAACATGAATACATTTAAATATCGATTATGTGCTTGCTTATTCTTTTATATTTGTCTTCTAAGATGATCGAATATGATTCTCGTCACAGTAGAATTAAAGATGAAAAATTTATTGACATTATCAACCGTTAGTTGAATTTCTGAGTCCATCATTAAATTAAATCCTAAAACGACTCGGCTCGACCTTGGATAGGTAATGAAAACTATATATCAAGCTGGAGGAAGATAGGAAAAGAGGGAATATATACATACGAAATTTGAACACTTTTTAGAACCTTTCACAGTAATTAATTAATCCTAAAGGCCATAATTATGACAATTAATTGACAATCATTCAAATAGTAGAATAGTTCATATATTTAACGCCTAGCTAGCTAATTAAGGAGAGGAGATATATCGATCCATTATTATATTTCTAGCTTAAATTCAAGTGACTAATTACTTATGATATAAAAATTATTTAGGTAAGAAAATCTGAATCCCAAATGGATAAACTTGAAACGTTTCTCGAACATTCTTTGTACATATGTATATTATAGAGAATAATAATAATAATAATAATAATAAAGCAACCGTCCAAATCGGATGATAATCAGTCCAATAATGAATGCGCGCACCAACCAGTTGATGTGTTTTATTTAGCAATAGTTACCATATCTGAAATAGAGTTTAGTAATTATATTACTATGTTTTATACTTTATAATTAATAAATTGAGAATAAAATATGGACCGACAAGGCTGACGAAATAGCCGTCTCAAAAATACCACATGGCCGGTATTTTCCTTTTGTGGAAAGTCTGTTCCCTCCGCGCAGCTACATTAAATTATTATTATTATACGTTGTGTGTCCTCCCCTTAAAAATATAAATCTGAACTCACAGTTTATATTCATATAATATATTTATATTTTTCCAAAAACATCCATATATTAGACATTTTATTGCAATGGAAAATCAAAACAATTTGTTTCGATACTCAGACATGTTCGATGAAAGTTCATTTGACTTTAGTTCATTATGTTTATCAAATAGATTTGAGTTGTTTCATGTAATACTTTTGAAGTTCGACTCAATAAGCTAAAAATTGATAAAATATTTAACTGGAGTTCATCTGATATATAAAAGTTTGTCCAAGTTTGATTCGCATAACAATCAGACCAAGCTTAAACACATTTTCAGTTTCGATAAAAGTTGCTCCTATCTTGAAGAATGTGTTATTTGACACTACTTCATGACACATTTACATCTTTAATTCCAAGTGAGCTGTGTCGTTAATTATAATAATAAAAAAAAAAATTCTATTACAAAACGGAGGAACCCCATGATGATTTTATTTTCCATTTAAATGAAAATCATTATACGACATCTATACATTAAATGAAATTTTAAAATTCGAATAATATTTATAGAGTTGTTTGATTTTTTTTCAAAACATACGAGTATGTTAATATGTTAATTAATACTATCATTATTATTTATCAAAATCATATATAATACAACTTTTTGTGAGTTAGTGGTCGTTTAATTTTTGACCTCATACATTGCTACTAATCTTGTATTCTGATATATATAATATATTTAGGCCAGATCCCACAAATGTGCTCAGATAAACACATACGGAAACTGAGAAAGGCCAAAACATAAAAACAATTATCTGACTCTATATATATGTATTCTTTTTCTTGCGCCGACAATTTGTACGTAATATATATCGTAGTTACATTAAAGAGTCCTAAAAGAACATATAGAGACAATGAGATTTATGGTTGCATTTGCATTCGAGAGTTTTCGTAATTAATCACATATCAATCACTACAACAAATATTACCTATTGATACCCACCAAAAGTGACACTTTTAAAGAAGTGTATCATAACAAGGCAATTGAGGCGCTATTACTGTTCACTTACTTTTCTGTGCGAAAAAAAAATAAAAAAGTAACAAATTTCGGCAAAATCTTGCGAAAATGAATGAGAGAAAAATTGGTGGGAACTTTTGGCGCCTTTTAATAAATATCAGGCCTATTATTCATTTATTTTCACACAAGAAAATGATAAATAAAAAGATAAAGTAAGAGAGAGAAAACTTTTATCTCCAATTTCACTTTTAACAATTCACTTTCCCCCATTTTCACTCTTACGGGTTCAGTGAAAGTTCACTAGTTGGTAAGATGAAATCTTTTAACTCTCATTCATCTAGTTTCTCTTATTTTTCCCAATTAATTTTTGTTAATTATTTTTCTTGCTCTTTATTTCCCTTTCATTTTTATACCCAAGGAAGTTTTAACCCAAATGTTGTTGCTTTGCATTTTTACCAAGTTAGGAGCTACATCTACATTACCTAGCTTGCTGCATCCACGGGAAAAACTTGTTGGAGGTTAGTATTCTTTTTTTTTTTTTTTGGACTCTATTGTTTGAATGTTGAATTTGGTAATGGGAATTGAAGGGAAAATGATCGGGTAACCTCAAAAATTGAAATAGAAGAGAAATAATTGAGATTCCTCTTTTTTCATAATTAGAGGGAAGGATTAAGCTTGTTGGATTTTTTTATAAATGGAGGGTTTGAGGGTTTCTCTTATTTCTTGCTCTTTATTTCCCTTTCTTTTTTATACCCTTTTAACCCAAATGTTGTTGCTTTGCATTTTTACCAAGTTAGGAGCTACATCTACATTACCTAGCTTGCTGCATCCACGGGAAAAACTTGTTGGAGGTTAGTATTCTTTTTTTTTTTTTTTGGACTCTATTGTTTGAATGTGGAATTTGGTAATGGGAATTGAAGGGAAAATGATTGGGTAACCTCAAAAATTGAAATAGAAGAGAAATAATTGAGATTCCTCTTTTTTCATAATTAGAGGGAAGGATTAAGCTTGTTGGATTTTTTTATAAATGGAGGGTTTGAGGGCTTTTTCTTTGTCATAAGGACGGAGCAAGTAGTTCACAAAGTAAGCACCGAAGCAATTTGCAGAAACAAAAGTATATGGGATATTTTCTTTCTCTATGGCTCTTCTTATTTTCTTCTTCTCTAGAAAGGCTTTAAAGGGAGGCAACACGCTCACTCTGTCCTCTTCATCCAAAATCCGATGGCAAAAATCTCTACAAGTAGATGTAATTCTTCTACAACTTAGAACTCGTATGGTAGCAGCTGTAGAATAGTGATGCAAATATTAATGTCATAGTTCAAGTAGGATATTATAACTTGTGGATCACTTGTTTGGTAGCTAGCAGTGAATAAGATATAGAGTAACGGCAGATTAGTTAAGAAAGAGACTTATGTATGTACCTGAATATTTCCAGCAATCTTGATGGCCTTAATGATATTGAGCTGATCTAGCACTTGAGGATATGCCAATAAAGATATCACCACATCAACTTCTTTAAGCACATAAACGAGTTTGTAGATTTCGTGGTATTTCATTAAATGGAGATATATATGGATTAAACTTGTTGTATTTTGTTTTAAGAGTTTGTATTAAAGATTTCTTTTTTATATATTCAGGGGTTCAACGGGTTCAACGGGTTCAACAATCTCTCGCCAAAAAGGGTAAGAATTAATTTTCCTCTCTTAATTCATTTTTAAGTTGTCCATGAGCTTCTATGGAATATCTTGTTGGTGTCCCTACTATGTCTCCTTGTTTATATGATTCATTAAGCAATAAGCATGCCAAAACTCCCCTATATGATATTGAGTACGAAAATGGCCCAAAGTTACTTTGACCCAACTTTTTCACTACGAGTTGGGATATAGATGGGTATTTAAGCATGTGTTTGCACTTTTAGTCACATAATGTGTTTTATAAGTTGTAGGACTAAAAGTATTGATAGTCTAATCCTATCGAAGTAAATTGTTTATAATAAAATTGATGTATATGACTGAATTTTTCATAAGTTTTAATGTGATCAGTTTTTAGTTATTTCTTATCCTCTTGATTGCGGACTTTAAACTTGATTGCATAATTGATTTAATTTGATTGCCTATGATACATATGAACCATTGGAGCTTACTGGAAACATTTGAGAAATAGTTTAAAATTCATTTAGATTGGTTTCTGCAATTGATAACTATAACATATAACATTATTTAGGTTGGAGATGATGTTTTGATAAAAAGCAAGCTTGATGCTTCAAAAATTGTGGCAACTGGATATGTTTATGGCATAGACCCAAGTTTAGAAATTGGCAAGCAATGCTTAGGACGAAATTGGTGTGAAGTTAACATTCAAGTTGCTATTGAATCTGGAGAAAAGTTGCTTAGACCTCATTCAAATCTGAAAACCATTGGAGATGCTCATGGATCAAATATTGCCTGGCCTTGTCAACTGGTAAGAATTTATTTACAACTCAAGAAACTTTAATGTCATTATTTACATAGAATCAGAATTATTTGATTACTTATTTTGCAATATGATTTTTAATAGGTGGAACGATTCGACTTGTTTGCGTAATTGTAGCGAGAAGACATAGTGAAGTGCTTGGATATATATTTTGTTGCTTGATATTGAACAGGGACTTAGTGTTTATGTTGATCAAGCAATTTTTTTTGTCTAGACTAGTTAAACTCTTGTTGAAGAGATACCTATTTTGATTTTTTTTTTATTGAAAAGCAAACTTGTACATTTATGCTTTTCATCCTAACTTTAGTTAGTTTATTTAAGCAATGATATATAGTTATTATGCATTGTGAAATGTTGAAACTAACTGGAGTAGTCGTGTTATGTGGAAATGCAATATAGATATATATCCTTTTTTTAGATAATGAAAGCTCTAAGTTGTTTTTTGTCTAGCTTTGAAAGGTGCAAATAAAACTATTAACAGGAAATTTTAAAATTTAGTACCAATTTTTAAAAATAATATATATATATATATATATATATATATATATATATATATATATATATATATATATATATATAATCAATTGTGACACTTAAATATGTATCAAAAGGAAATAACAAAACACATTTTAAGTCACTTACTTGTGTAGCTATACTGGACAAATAATACACTAAAAAGAGTGTTAACAAACATCAATTGTGACGCATATATGTGCCATAGAACCTATTGTCACCCACTTATATGTGGCACTATCAATTTGTGCCACAATAGCTTAAGTGTGACAATAGCAAGCTATTGAGGCTCTATTTGGGGTCATTACAGGCTATAATTGTTGTAGTGAATACAACCTAGCTAATAATTACGTACTGTGTATTTGTATTTATTTTATACTTGATATTTTCCTAGCTAAGCATTAATTAGTACTATTTTTTTTTTATTACAAAGTAAATAGTTAATTACGTACTGTGTATTTGAATGATTTGAATGCTAGCTACTAAACTACGCATTGGTCTGATCTTAACTAACTAGCCACAGGACAAAATGCATTTGCAGTTGCACCAGAATTTAGGATTATGTGAACTCGCTTGTGTTTATATATTCTAATATGTATTAAAAACAAAGAAAATCAATTAGGATAAAGATAAATGTACACCTTGCAAATAACTTTAATTGAATTTTCAATTTGCTATTTGTTGTTGACTCGTTCTCACTCAAACTGGGATTGGCCACACCAATAATAAAAAAGATTTTGCAGGGTAGAGAGAATTAGGAGATCTTTTATTATTCTACATTGATGTTACATGTACATATGTATCACAAATATTGTATTTGTATATGCAGATTATTCACATAAATTAAAGGTTTAATATATACTTCATGACAGTTTGTGGGAGATGAAAGATACTCACTCGATCCGTGTTTAAACTTTGTCACTTACTCCAATATAATTAATCAATGTTAAACTACTGTTAATGAAAATAGGGATTATTGTATTTTTGGTGTCATAACTATAGTTTATTGGCGTTTCTACCCCGTAACTTTTCGGGCTGACAATTTTGGTATCAATTGAAGCCCAGTTTCAAAATTCGTTCGAAATCTCCCAATTGCGGACCACGTGACATGAAATTTGGGTGTTCTGACAATTCAACATGTTTTCATTAAAAAAAAAACCCAGATTAAAAAAAGTAATTCAAAATTATAACTTTTCCTATAAAATTCACGAAACATTCCCCCAATTTTCAAGAAGAAGAAGGCGGGTACCAGATTTAGTAGGTTAAGGGAATGTTTGGTGAATTGTTTTAGGAAGAGTTAGGATTTTGAATTTTTTTCTAAAACAAATAACGTGTTGAATTGTCAAAATTCTCAAGCTTCATATCACACGGCCTGCGCGGGGGGTGGGGGGTTCTGGCCAATTTTGAAATTGAGCTTCGTCAATTGGCACCAAAATTAACACTGATATTGAAGTTGTGATACCAAATGTGTCAGCCCAAAAAATTAAGGGATAGAAACGTCAATGAGCTATATATATATATATATATATATATATATATATAGTTGTGGCATCAAAAATACAATAATCCCATTAAATAATTAAAATAAGATAAGTTTTGTACTTGATACCCATGACATAAATCTCCAAGACTTATTTAGACAAGAATTTTACCCCCCCTATCCATGCTTATGCTTAAAAGTGGAAACATCATAATCAGATAATTCAGTCATGCACGGTTATACACATCATATATATAATATATATATATATTCTTTTCTTTTGTCTCTTTTTACTATTTCCTCTCTATAAATACCATCACCATCTTCACTACGTACCTACTCCTTCCTCAGTATTACTATTAATTAAAACGTACGTACACTAATTAATTAAAAATGCCTTATTACCAAACAGAGTCATGGAACTCCTACAGCTTCCCAGCTTCAACAAAAAGCAGCGTTTCGGGAGACCCATTGGAGAGCATACAGAGAATGGCTTCAGAAAATGCGGTCGTCATCTTCAGCATGAGCACGTGCTGCATGTGCCACGCTGTCAAGCGTCTTTTCTGTGGGATGGGCGTTAATCCGACGGTGTACGAGCTTGATGAAGATCCCTCCGGAAAAGAATTGGAGAATGCTTTGATGCGGCTGCAGCTCGGCGGCGCCTCCGTCGTGCCGGTGGTGTTTGTCGGCGGGAAGGTTGTGGGTTCCATGGAACGAGTTATGGCGTCTCATATTAGTGGTACACTTGTTCCACTACTCAAAGAAGCTGGTGCACTTTGGCTCTGATTAATTAATTGTCTCCTCTTTTTCTTTTTCTTTTTTTAATTTGTAATCTAAATCCTTTTTCTTTTTCTTGCATGTGATTCAATTTAGAGCAAGAAAAAGGAATTAAGGTTTACTCACTCTTTAATTTATTGGGTGAAAGCAATTAATCGATGACTAATTAACCTTTAATTTTAATTAATTAGTATCTATCTACTGTAAATTTTCTATCCTATTTTCTATTTTTTTTAGCTGATATATAATATTATATGAGTTAGTAACACTAGTTTGCATTATTGTGAAAATATCTAGAAATTTCATTTCACTGACTCGAAACTAAAACTCTAATAAGGCAAAATAATTATCATTAATTTTTTATTTTTTGAAAAATGTTACGTGTCTGTTAGGTGGAGTAAGTACTAGTTTAACCTTTTGTAATAATAAATAACTAAAGTAAATTCATAAATTTCTTAGAATTTTAGGACTATTATCATCTATTGATATATATTTTACATGATACATTTCGTCCATGATTATTATAACTAAATTCTTCAAATGTAACAGAATTTTGTACGTAGTCGATCATGTAATCAATTCATATGTTTAATTAAGCTTCAAGTGAGATTCAAGCTCAAAAAAGAGTTTATAACTTCTCAGTACTTTTGTCTCTGAAATAATTAACAAAAAAAGAAAAAGAAAAAAGAGTTTAGTTGTTAGCCCCATGCCCTCACGCAGAGGAACCCCTCAAATTAGGTTATGGTCTCCATTTAATTTTTGTTTCTTTTATTCATAAAATAAAATGGCGGTGACCTTCCTTCATCACGTGGGCTTAGCATGGCATCATCTTCATGGGACTTGTACCATGTATAAAAAATTAATCCTTTGACGAAAGGGTGGGGGACTCCAGTCCCTGTGCGCACCTCCTTAATTGCGACAGGATTATCTCATATATATATGTTTTTTTCTTTTTAAGGGTGTTCAAGTTTTACACATGTACTATTTCCTTTTCATTAATAACATTATTATTATCTCCCTTCAAACAAAAAAAAAAAAACATTATTATTATCTCATATATGTTGTTGTCATGCGATTATTTACTTTAATTTTTTTGATCAAGACTTCAGAAGCAATTAAGTATGATTTGTAATTAATCACATATATAATAAACTATATCTAAATACTATTTAATGTTAAGTGTTGATTTTCAACTCCGTAAATATAAAAAGCAACAAAATGTAAGTATATCAAATTACTCGACTTGATTTGATGTACTAAAGCTCAATCCTAATACCCTAATTTGATTTTTCATTTAAAAAATTAATCCTAATTCACGCACAAGATAACCTTGATATATATAAGAAAATTTAAATTAATCAAACAGAAAATATGTCTAACTAAGCATGACTTATATAAAGATTTTGCATCATGTAAGAGCTTGTCGTTCTCAATATTCGATTTTTGTTTTTAAAATTCTTAAAATTTATGCCGAGTAATTTCAATGTTAAAATTTTAAAATAAGACATGAAGAGTCTTAATAAGTGCAAAACGAACTATATTTTATTTTCATTTTTCAAGAACATTTAAGGCTTATACCTAACTTAATTATTTTGGAATCGAATCAAATATATTATATGATCATTTCTTTCAACAAATATTAGAACATGAATTTACCATATTTTAAATACTAGTAACAATTTGTAGGATTTTTGCTATCTAGTATATCTTTATTTCAATATTATCATTGGGCTAAGCCTAAAAGGCTAAGGGTGAGTTTGACCTAGCGATTGCATAATTGCTTTTGAATTAATTGCTTTTAAGAGAATTAATTTTCTTAGAATTGATTTAGCGTTTGGTTCCCAATATCATAATTGATTAAAAAAAAGCAGATTTTCATATAATTTACAAAATTAACCTTTTTTATATGCTAATGAATATTGTCCAAAATATCATTTACTATAAAAGAATGATATAATGAAAAATAAATCAATTAATAAAGAAAAGTTATTAATTTAAGATTTTTTTTTATTTTCAAGAAATATAAGACTATCATAAAAAAAATTAATACAATAGTTAAAGATTATTAAGTAATTAAAGATTTTGACTATATAACGCTATAGTTAATGAAAAATTAACTTTATTGTTAATGAAGTTATCAATTGAAATGTCGAATTGCGGGAACTAAGAACATCAATAAAAAGAATAAAAGTTTAGTCATATACATAAAGATAGACAGAAAGACAATGAGTGTAATTACTTGAAAAAAAGACAATGGGTGTTTATAGGGGCAAATTAGTATTTTACAATATTGCGGTGAGCATAAGCAAATACTTTGCTACTTTTCATGGACCGTGGTTTTGCTGATCTGGCATAGGAAACGTGCCGCGATAATTTTCGGCCAAACACTCACATTCCTACGTTTGGCCTCCAACGGGAAATTGGGCTGTTAAAACGTGAGGCCAAACGGCCTCTGCCTCTAAATGCCTAAAACACGACTCTTGAATCGTGAATCAAAAAAAGCTCAAAATGTGAACGATACGAAAACTGATAAGGATGATGAACCTCTTAGGACTAGCCTGAAATGAATATGGCATACAGTCTGACTTTCGTTATTAAACAACTCCAACTCCAACTCAATGAGCCCAGATAAAATTATTATACCAGTACTCCAAAATAATCTATTTGAATTATACACTTTTTGAGGTGAAATTCATTTGAATTACTTCCCCTATTCTTTTCCATTTAATAGAACTAAAAATATTATAATTAATCTTTTGGACTTCAACAATAATATATGGGAATGAACATATAACAAAATTGTAATTTTGAGCTCCGTAGCTATATATTGTGATATTTAGTTGGATTATTAATATCTAGTAAATAATGAATTTTAAATATGTGTGACCAATAAAAGAATCATTTAATTAATTATTTTTTTAATAATCAAACATATTTATTGAAAAATCAACATGAAAAGTTGATGACATTGCCATGTTCCAAGAAAATAGCATTTTAAGAATTATGTTCACATGTTTAGAATATGGATAATGTAGATTATCACTTCACGTGTCATAAATATATTGATGAGATGCACTACGTGTACTTGATGACATGATGTAGCGATTGCACTACATAACTTACTGGGGACAAGGGGACAAAACATCGGACATTTAAGTTTTTGTTTTTGTTTTTTTTCTGAGAAACTCGGATATCTAAGTTTTTGTTCTTTTCTTTTGAAAATGGAGATTGGATTGCTTTGTTGCTGTGTAAGGAGGGAAGTTTATTCCCCTCCAAAAAACTTAGGGAAGATTTTTTCATTTTCGTTGTTTGCCTTTTTGATATTATTTGGTTCCATCGTAATCAGATTGTGCATAATGGTGTGGTTTCTCCCTTTCAGATTCTACTGAAGCGTTTAATTAGGACTGCTGCATCTCACGTTCAGGCGCAAAATCAGATTCGTATTTCCGCCTCGATTGTTGATTTAAAGCTGGGCTGGAAACCACCTAAAGATAACTGGATTTTGGCTAATGTCGATGCCTCGTTCAAAGATGGTAAAGCAGCCTGGGCCATCATTTTTTGGAACCATCTTGGCTCCATTCTTTTTGCAAAATCTGTTGTCCTTCCCTGCCTTAATGTTGCGGTTGCCGAAGCCATTGCTCTAAGGAAGCATGTGTTGCTGCAAACTTTTGTGGTGCTAATTTTGTTAAATTTGAGAGCGACTGTTTATCGAACATTTTGGCTGTCAATTGAGTTGATGATGCTCCTTTACAGGTTACTTCTATCCTTATTAAAGACATACGAAGATTTTGGGCGTGTTGGCCCAATTGGAGATTCAAATTTATCTCTCGGAATACAAATCGAGCCGCCCATAATTTGACTACTTGGATTGTTTCTTCAAACTATACCCCACCTTTTTGTCCCTTTAATCTTCCATTTTTTGTGATGATGGATATCCTTGTGTAAATTGAAACTACTCTTTTGTTTGATTAATGTTATGTATTCTCAATTACAATTTTTTTTTATTTTTATTTTTTTCTTAAAGGAGGGCATATATATAAAGTAAAGAGCAGGAAATTGTACCAAAAAAAAAAAAAAAAAAAAAGAAAAAGAGCAGGAATAGGAGTGAGTGACACGTTATAGGATTTACCAGTTGCACTCTTTGGTGGAATAAACGTGTTGTAGAGAATCAAAGCTACATTCATCCAAATAATTCCAGCGGTCAAACCTACTAAAGGTTAGAGTAACTGACAGATGCACAGAAAGTTCACTGCGATTCCTCTGACAAGATTCTAACCCCCTGAAATCTTTACCCAAAAAGAAAAAGAAAAATAAAAAGTGGTGATTAATGAAAAGCAAAAAACTCAAAAGGATTTATTAAAAAGAAAGAAAGAAAGAAAAAATATTGCACAGAGCAGCACTCAGACGCGTAAATAATCAAGATCTAGTCTAGGGTTCCTCACTTTTAAATTTCTAAAATCCTGTCGAATCGAATTAGGAGGATTCTTATATTCGAACAGTTTGCGTTAGGTAGGAATTGAATTCTGGAATTCGCTAGGGTTTTTCATTTTTTATTTGTTTTGGAAATTTGGGCAGTGATTGCAAAGAAATTTGAGGAATTTGGGGTGGAAGACAAATGCCGGAGGAGGATTTAGTGGAGCTGAAGTTCAGATTATATGATGGATCAGATATCGGTCCTTTTCGATATTCGCCGGCGTCAACTGTTGCTATGCTCAAGGAGAGAATCGTTGCCGAGTGGCCTAAAGGTGAGCTTCCTTCTATTCTTTTAAATAGGCGATCGATTTTGAGTTTATATTACCTTTTTTCAGGATATAATTTGTTTTTATTTTTGTGTGAAAGCTCGGGTGATATTAGTTTTGGTATTTACAAAAGCTATATAGGAGCAATTCTTTGTTAGGGTATGTTTCTATGTGAAGCTGAGATGTAGCTAGTATGAGTTTTGGTGATTAGCAGCTAGAGGAGGGTTGTGAAATTGCACTGCAGATTCAAATTTATAATTTAATATAGTTATTACGTTTGCTTTGCTTAGTATTGATTTGAAATGCATACTTCAAGCCCTGTTTCGCTTGTCGTAAATGGTTCTTAAACTGCTTATTGTTTGCGTACGTGTCATTGTGTTTTGATTGAATGAAAGTTCTCTGTATCTTTTCAGATAAGAAAATTGCACCAAAGGCAGCAAACGATGTGAAATTAATAAATGCTGGGAAAATTTTGGAAAACAACAAGACTGTAGCCCAGTGCAAGACGCCATTTGGCGAGCTACCAAACGGTGTTATCACCATGCATGCTGTTGTACAGCCATCTCTAGCAAAAGCGAAGACAGGTAATTTTTTCATTAATTAGGGATCATTAATGCTGCAAATATGCTCTTTTAAGTCTGAGCTCAACTGCTCTTAATATACATGTGCTTTTCTTCTAGCCTTAAAGAACTGACGCTACCTTCGCAGTTTTTATAATTAGTTAATTTCTACGGAATTCCAGCTCTGACTTGTATGCAATTATACAAATTTTCCCTGGTGGGTGGGTGGTTTTATGGAGCAAGGAGATTGACAATTATTTAGATGGATTGATGAACTAGTAGGACATTATTTGACAGGATTTGCAAAGGGAAATGAAACTTTTGGGATTAAGCAGGATACGAGAACATCTCATGCGGGTTTTTATATAGATCAATTATTCTTAAAAAGGACTAGATATAGAGAGAGACAAACAATTTTATCCAACACAAAATTCTTTTATAATATGGGAACCTTTTTTTTCATGTTAGAAAACTTTAACGCGTCTGAAAATGGCCACCCAAATAGTGTATTTTAAAGGACCTGAATGAAACAGAAGTTCTCTTAAACTGATTACATACACATGTTAGAACATCAGCCAATTAAAATAGATCTAGGATTTAACAAACTTTTTATTTTATTCCTAATACGGGAATAAAATATCATACAAAGCTTGCTCCTTTGAGTATCTTGTCCCTGGACAGCATTGTGGCTTTCAATGTCCATTTGGAGGCACTTCTCAGTGTCCGTACGAATAATGAGCTCCTTTGTAGAACATCTACTCCAATGAGTCTTCTGTACCTGATTCTACAGATGTACTATGTAATTCTTTCATAATCTCTGCCTTCCAATACTATCATGGATTGGTATAGGCACCAGAGGGATTTACGTCATTTCAGCTCAGGTTGAATGATGTCTTAGCTCTGAGAATAATCCCTCCTATATTTTTTAAATGATACCATAGCTCTGAGAGTAATCCCTCCTATAATTTGGTCTTAGATTTGCAAGTAACGGAATTTCAGACATCTGCACTATCTGTGAAATCAGGATTGAGCTTGACACATTCTCTTGAATAGGTGATTGTTTCAAGGCAGTGATGAGTTTTTCACAGGTTTGAACGTGATTGATCTGATATATTTTGCCAGCAACTTTTTCTCAGGTGCTGAACGGTGTACGTATTAATATTAGTCAGAAAGACATTTCAAGATATGCTAGAGGAGGAAAAAAAAATCACCTTTTATCCACAACCACATAACTTTCTGCAAAATGGCAGAATAATAAAAGTTATGCTGCTTAAAACCCAAAAGTTAGTACTTTTGACTATCAATCTTTAATTGAAAGAAAGCCTATTATACAGCGTTCATGGTTCTCGGACAGGATTGCAGAAAATTCTGGATTGATTTCTTTTGTATTTTCCAATATCCTTGCTAGGATTGTTTTGGACTGTTCTATGATCAGACCCAAGAGCTAAATTCCCAATCAGATTATAGTAAATATCATTATGAGTTCCAGAGACATAAAAAACACGAGCCAGAGAAAATAGCATTGTTAAATCCTTGGCTATAAAATTATTCCCTGAAAGTGAGCTGGATATGAAGGATATAAAAAACACGAGCTTACTCATCTGAAGGTTTTCATAAAGTCCATAGCCGTTTTAAGGACTGAATGCTTGGGATTCTTGGAGTTTTTAGAATAAAGAAAGAGGATCATACTTTGGTATTAAGATTTTAATATTACTGCATTGTAAGAAGGTTCAAGACGATGAGGAATCCTTTTCCAGTATACAATAAGCAGAAATTTATTCAGCTAGTTAGTGAAGCATTAATTTTAATTGGAAAAGACGTGATTACGTGGTGGATGATTGAGATGAATGACACGAAGAATTTGAGGATAAAAATCTCTTTCTATGACTTAAACTCAGCCTCTCCCTGCCCCCTACCTGATAGACATCTTCCCTTCTTCGTTCTGGACATCTCTGGTCAGTATTGGTTCAGTTAGTTGCATGGTGATTCCTCTTGGTAATTTTCACATTCTAGTTTGATTCAACATCTTGGTTTATGATCAAAGTATGCAGTGGTATTACTTAAAGTTGTTTCTCCTAGTAGAAATGACATCTATTTGTCTTTTATTCCTTGTTTGGTTACTATGAAACTCTTAGGTAACAATCGGTGTGAATGAATGGGACGATAATACAATTTACCTTCTCAAGTCCATTCCTGAACTTATGTTAGGTAGAATAGTGACTGAAAAATAAAAATACTTATGGAAATCTACATGCGCAAAATCATGAGATTGGATATTCTTTTGCTCACCTGAGTTTGTTTATTCCTATGGTGTTCGTAGATTGATCTTTTTTGGATATAAGTTCACCCTCTTACCTTGTATTTTTCTTTCACTTGATATTCCTTTGTATTGTTCTTACTATTTCAGAAATCTACTAGATCTCATCTTTATGTAAACTCCTTCACATTTTCCTCTCGTACTACAGGTTTTGCCTGTAGCAGTAGTTGACTTGTAATTTCTAACTACCAATGAAAGCTTGAACATATAATTTACCTTAGTAGAAATCAATAGTCCTGCAAGTTACCTATTGTTGATTGTATTTTCTTTTTTGACCATCTAGTTTCCGTAGTTACTGAAAGAATCCATTATGTGTTCACAGAGAAGAAGGTTGATGAAATTCCCAAGAAAAACATATGTTCTTGTACCATATTATGAGAGTGTAAGTTTGATATCTTGTGGACTTCTTTGGGCTACTTGCTGCTAGATTGAGAAGTCGGAAAAGACAATAATTTGTGAACAGTTACGATACTCGTTGCTCCGTGTATGTTCAAGGGCATTTCCGTGTAACATTTGTTTGTTATCATGTATGTGTGTTTCTATCATTTGTTGCTTCATGTACATTTGTAGCTTCAAAAAAACTAATATACTATGAGAATACAAGCTCTCTGGGCTCTGGGCTCTGGGCTCTATACCCTTAGAAAGGGTCTTCTAGTGTAGCTGGGATTTATTGTGACAAGTTTTTCATGATCCTTTTATGGAGCTATCTTCTAGCTTCTCATTGAATTTATGGAAGAAACATAATCTTTTTGTTTTATGATACACTTTGGTCTTGCTTTCGTGTAAGGATTTCTGTCCTTTTCCATGTGGCAAATGAGGACCTACTCCCAATTGTGAAAAAGAATGGTCAGCTGATCCTCAGTCGATGGGGTCCCTTGATCGAGCACAATTGTATGATATTAAGCAAGCCTTATATGTAGATAGATGATGCGAAATGGGAAAATAAATAAATTACTATTTCCTCTTAATTACACTTAGAACAGTTATTTTGATTCTTCCTACACATCTTTCTTTACGGAATGATTCTTATATCATAGTTTGTGTCATATATCGTGTACTGACAAATATTTTAGTTTTAAAACTTTCACCATTAACTTGTCATGGAATCATAAGGATGATATAAAGATATGATAAGGGATTGTGTAATTAAAATGGTCTGCCTATTTGAGATGATATGTCATATTTTAATGATATTATTGAGCGCTTTATACTTTAAAGACAATTTCCTTGATTAATATATGTAGGAAAATGATTGATTGTTTGAACGAACAATTATAACAAACAAAAAGACCGTAAAGATTAAACGCAATAAGTGACAAAAATAAATTTACAGTTTCATGTAGGTGAACTTAGTGTGTTTTAATATGAAAATTGGCATAGCTCTCTAACACAAGATCTTGAAACACTTAAAACTTATGACATCATCGATTATTCGATTGAGTACCAAAAACAAATGAGAATCAAATCTGAACTCACATTATAGCAGCAGGGAAAGGAGATACATTTTTTGCCATAAAAACGTCATATTTGTACGTGTAAATGTGTAATTGTACACTGGTGAAATAACCCGAAACAGTGGGTTAGAAAAGGCCAGGCAATGTCTTATGGGCCCAAAGTGTCAAAATTATAAAAGTTTCACCAATCAGCCCAGCCCCACACTTCTGCAGCTTCTCTGATTAAAAAAAAAGATGCAACTACCAGTTAAAGAATAAAGAAAAATAAATGAAAGGCAAAGAAAATAAAGTTTACTATCTGAATTTACTGGTTAACATTGGCAGACCATTTTCTAAGTAATGTTGATACACGAAAAAAAAAAGTTCATTATGTATATGTATACCACATTCTTTTATACATATATGCACAAAAAAAAATGATGTTGAGTGGAGCTCCTTATTTATGTATGCAATACATTTTTCTCGAAAACCCTATATGGAAAATTTTGACTCAATTTTGCGGGTTTCGTAAAATTGGGTCAAAATCTTTTTAAAAGAATTTTGGGCCAAACTTAAATAAGACTCAACAACCATGTAGAAACCATGACTCAAACCACTTGAAATTCAAATCTAACTACCACCTGTTTTTTCTATGTAAAAGACGTTGATTGACATTTATCACGTATATTTTCCTTCTAAAACTCATCATTTAAACGCAATTCAAATGAAATTTCAACTTTTATAGAACCACAAAATTCAATATCCAATTTTAATACAAATGGTGTTTTAAATGTTTCATTGAAACCACCAAAACCAAAACCAAGTCAAAATTCTTCCATATAAGTCGTAGGAACTGAAATCACATGATTTCCCATTCACAATTGTTTCCAATTTATTAAAACTTAAGACTGTCAAAGATCAAACCAAATCTTGAAAACCATCATAAGAATCTTTACAATTATACCATTCTGAAATCGTAACATGTTAATTAACTTTAGTCCAATATTTATTTTATTAAAAGAAAACAACTTAAAAATGCCTTCTCACTCATTGTCTCCTAGCCCACAATATGCCAAAGGAAATTCACATGCACTTGTTTTATATGCATAGGAAAAGTTGCTTCAACTCCATTATCCACACACACACACACACACCAAACAGCAAAATTATTGAACTTTTATGACAATGTAGAAATTCATATACTACTATTCAGTTTTCTCTTGCATTCTCCTTTACCTGCAGTTAGTTATGGCCTCAACTTTTCTCTTTGTATTTTCATTCTTGTTGACTCTGTCATTCTCTATGCAAATTGAAGCAGCAAAAAAATCTAATTCTAACCCACAAATTACTGTAATGGGTATGGTCTATTGTGATACCTGCTCCAACAATTCCTTCTCCAGACACAGCTACTTTTTGCCAGGTAATTTCAAACTACTCTAAAATTTTCATTTTTGTACATAGCTAGTTTCATAGAGTTAATGACAATTTACCCCAATTATGATAATCATAATGCTCAATTTATCCCATTTACCTCTCTATATTCTTATGAAAGAATTATAATGCTTACCTGACATTTTTACCCCATTGTGTTATTTTATATGGACCAATTTACCCCTATATGATTGTATATGTTTCAGTTTACCCCCGTGTTATAATAAATGTGGCATTTACCCCATGTATTATTTTACGTGGATAAGGGTAATTTTGTCTTTTTACAAAATACTTTCACACTTACATTCAATTTCGGGTGAGTGAGTTACATTCTCCGACGGAAGGAGGTAAGTTGATCTTCTAAAATTTTCATAGGGGGTAAAAGTGCTTTTATCCAAACATAGGGAGGGAGGTAAAATAGAACATTCTGCACATCACGAGGTTAAATTGGAATTAACTCTTGTTTGTAAAGATTGTTCTCTTAATCTCATTTTATTTGTTTAAAAATAGGTGTTGAAGTTAGAATAGATTGCATTTTCAAAGCAATTTCTCCAAGAACAACTGAACAGATATCGTTTTCGGTCAATAGAACAACAAATAAGAATGGAATTTACAAATTGGAAGTACCTTCTGTTGATGGAGTTCAATGTGCAAGAGATAAAGCTGTAGGGAACTCTTGTAGAGCAAGCCTCGTTGGCACCTCATCGTCATCATGTAATTCACCTGGTTTTCGAACTACAACAGATGAGATATCGGTTAAATCCAAACAAGCCAATATGTGTATTTACAGTTTAAATGCATTGAGTTATAGGCCATCTATCAAAAACATTGCCTTGTGTGGAAATTAAACAAGAAATGATAGCTTAACCAAGAGATGATTCTCAATTCTTGATGCAATTATTATTATAGTGTTTGGTTTGTTTCTTTTTTTCTTTGTTTGTTATGTGAAGATTTCTATCTATATGAACAGATTGTGAGTAATATGTACATTTTAGATTTAAGATTTTTCATGGCTTTTTGGTTTTGAACTCCAGAAAAACAATTTCAACAAGATATGTATATCTACAAATAAAACTTGTGTTGTCCAAAGATTACATATTTTAATAACTTTCTGGTATTATTATTAAATATGAATTTCTTGATGGATATAATTTTGATAGAATGTATTATGGAAGAAAACTATTCGAATAAGAACACACTTGCTTTTGTTTGAAACTAAAATTTAAGAATAATCTAAAATGGAGTATTGAATCCTCATGTTTGCTTAAAAAAGCAACTCCTTTTTCTAAATAATCTTGCCTGCTTATCAGAACTCGGGGTCGGGTGTGTGCTGCAATGCTGGTATGCGATCTGGGAAATTTAATATCGTACGTACATATATATGTAATATGTACCAAATTTGGTGGACTGCAACTCTAATCTGCTTAAGGAGTGAATGCAAATTTAATACCAATAACAAGAGATCTGAACACACATATCTCTTTCAATGCCAAAAATAGGACTCAAACTAAACCGTAATTACTCTTTACGGATACAAACACAGCTACAATGCTAAGTAACAATTGTAGGATATGCCGACACATGCTGTATGATTTAGCAGAGTATATACCAGACCAGAGAGTAAAAAGAAACTAGGTAAGTATAAGATTCCATCAAGTTTTCATTCAAGGTAAAATAGGTTTCGAGCTTTTTACTGTGCTGATGAAATTTGAAGTAATGAAAAGATTAGAAACATACATGCAAATCTTTATGTTAAATTGATTAAGTCCATCTTAAAAGAGTTTTTCTTGTAATTAATTAAATTTGAACAAGCATTTCCTTAGACTTTCCTCTAAAACTAAAGGTAGCAATTTTATCTTTTTCTGAATCGGGATTTTCTTAGAATCCAGGGTGCAAAACGAAACAGAACAATACACATTACTGTAAGTTTTACCAAGTGAAGTGAATAGACAGCTGATTGATCGATAAACTGAAAAAATAGAATATAGATGCCCAGGTTACGTACCATTGTCACAGGCGACGAGGATGATTCCGTTGTCCGTCAACCTGAGCTCAGTTGCACTGGAAGATTTTTCCAACACATGGTCCAATATTTCTTTCAACCGGAGCAATCTGAAGAGACTGACTGCTGACATACCACACGACGTCGTTCATAGTCACTGCATTGATCTAAATTTCTTAACTTCTACTTCACCAAACATTGTCCAATTTAATTTAATTATAAAAAAGGAGAAAGGAAAATTGGAAGAAAGTTATCAAATTGCTTGCTATGTAATCTAAATATATATTTATTAATAGGATAGCTTAGTAATTGTTTTGCATCCATTGATTAAACCTTTGCTTTAGTAGTATGTTTCCGTCGATTTAATATTATATATTTTTTTTGGATATCTTCAAACTTCTGATAATTATGTGGGAAAATTTTGAAAAAAATTTAAATTAAAGAAATTTATTTTCCATGGACTCAAGAACAGTTTTTTTAGTATTCCTAGTGGAACGATGTAATTCATTTTTACAACTTTTATCTAGTTCTTATATAAATTAATAATACTCCATTGCCAAATTATTTATCTGGGCCGGGTCAAGAAATTGTGAGTTTTTATAGATAATGAGAAAAAACAAATTGGGCCGTTGAGACTCGGCCCAACTGTACGAATTGGCAAAAATAGTTCAATATTTTGATCTAAGGGTTTTAGCCCGAGATATAACCCTAGACTTCGCCTCTTCCCTCTACGTCAGGCTCTCTCACAGCCGTTCCCTAACCCTCACTCACTCTTCCATTCTTCACGCCAAAGGAGAAAATGGTTGGTAACCTATTCTTCGATTTCAATGAACGAATTTGATTGTATAGTCTAGTCTTCGATTCTAATTTATTTTTACTTCCAGGCACCAAAAAAGGGCGCAAAGTTACCGGCGGCTGCCAAGAAGAAGACGGATAAAGTGGTGAATCCTTTGTTCGAGAAAAGGCCGAAGCAATTTGGAATCGGAGGTGCGCTGCCTCCGAAGAAGGATCTTCACCGTTTCGTGAAATGGCCACAAGTTGTGAGGATCCAGAGGAAGAAGATGATCCTCAAGCAGCGTTTGAAGGTTCCGCCCCCAATCCACCAGTTCTCTAAGACCTTGGACAAGAATTTGGGTCCGTATATTTCTATCTTACGGAGTATTATTTTTCATATATGATTCAACCTTCATTATGCACTTAATTGTTTCGTGTATTGGTTTATATCTAAAGCTCTTGCTTTAGGTTGTGCTTGAGAGGTTTTATTAAGTTTGCACCAAATTAGGGTACCTGTTTATGGATTTGAGGGGTGTAATTGTGCCAAATGTTTTTTATTCTTTTCTTTAGGATACCATTATATTCATGTTAATTCTTAGTTCTTATGATGCTTACCTGCTATCCTGCCTCGTAGTTAATCTTTAGACATTCACAATTTGTATCTCCTACAGCTAAAGCTGGCGTTTATTCCTTATTCTTTTAAAATGTAAGCATGTTTAATAAGGATTAAGTTGTATTGTAACTTTTTTGTATTTGGATTTTGTGGTGTGTATCTATCTATGTCTAAATAACAGTTGTTCTAATAGCTTGGTTATCTCTATGCTCAACATAGATCAGGATTGCATTGATCCGTTGAACAAAGTTGTGACTTTATGACTATGAAACATAAGCTAATTAGTATGCTAGTATTGTAGCACAAGAAGGTTCTTTGAAAGGGCATTTTGTTTCAAGTGATGATTTTTGTTGCATATTATATGGTCTGAGATTCTATAGTTAAAAATAATTTTCCTTGTCACCATGCAGCTACTAGCCTCTTCAAGATGCTTCTTAAGTACAGGCCTGAAGACAAAGCCCAAAAGAAGGAACGTCTCTTGAAAAGAGCTCAGGCTGAGGCTGAAGGAAAAACTCCCGAGTTCAAGAAGCCTATTGTTGTGAAGTATGGTCTCAACCATGTGACATATCTCATCGAACAGGTTTTCACTTTTGCACTGTTTTACGGTATTGGTGCTTTATTTGCGTCTAGAATGATAACCAGTTTTTAATAACTGCAATTAATCTTCCTTTTGCAGAACAAAGCTCAACTCGTGGTCATTGCACATGATGTTGATCCAATTGAGTTGGTTGTGTGGCTCCCTGCACTGTGCAGGAAGATGGAGATCCCTTACTGTATTGTGAAGGGCAAGGCTAGGTTGGGAACTGTGAGTGCCCTTCATCCCTCAGTTTTTATTAAATTTTTTGTCGTCAAAAGTTTTGACTCTGATGTAATACCTATATATGTGCATGCTACTTGCAGATTGTCCATAAGAAGACCGCCTCAGTTTTATGCTTGACTTCTGTAAAGAATGAGGACAAGTTGGACTTCAGCAAGATCTTGGAGGCTATCAAGGTATAACTTCATCATAAACAAACCCCATATTGCATCATCTGTATTGTCTTCCTAGTTAAATGGTGCCTTCAATTAGTTGTGATTTTCTTATTTGATCTCGTTTTTGTGTTTTTGTGTTTTTGTGGTATTAATGTAGGCCAATTTCAATGACAAATACGACGAGACCAGGAAGAAGTGGGGAGGTGGTGTAATGGGATCAAAGTCACAGGCCAAGACAAAGGCAAAAGAAAGAGTTCTTGCCAAGGAAGCTGCCCAGAGGATGAATTAAGGAATTTTTCTTGTAGTATCTGTCTATTAGTGAAAGAACTTATTTTGCACTTGCTTTAGAGCATTTTTGTTGTGACTTGAAAATTATTTTTCTACATTTACTTTGAAGATACAGAGACTAGTTGAGCTATATTATTTAAGTTTTTACCCTTTTTGTCAAATTTTATTCTCTTTAGTTTGCTCCGGTTATTCTAAGTGATATTTATATGATCGTTGACGCGTGGTGCTCTGATCTTTTTATGCCATCTGGAATATGGGATAAATGTTTACGTAACAGAGATGATCAGCAGATGTGACCAGACGTAGCTGTATTTGGTGTACTAAAACAAGTGAAATTATTTGGATTTATATTGATCAAATGTAGCTCATAAGACTCTCTTTAAGGTTTACACATTTATTCAGTGGTGAGATAACTTGACACACTTTAATTTAGGTTAATTAATATTAGGATATATTATTTCTCAAGTGAAAGATACCTCATCTGAATTAATATACTACTCCCTACTCACTTAAAGATAACTCATATATATTTATTTTGCTCATTTTGCTATAATACTCGGTCGAACTTTAAGTGACTTATCTTATTATAATATTCACATTTATGGTGTATTAAACCTTTTAAATATTAATATATATGGTGTAATACAATATTATCAACTTATTAATGAAATATACTAATTAAATTATTAATTATAATCAAATATACCAAGAGATAAAGATAATTGGGACGGAGGAAGTATTATTTTATGCAATTTTTTTATGCCCTTATAAGTAGTGGTAGAGAATTAGTGATGTTAAATCAATATTTAATGTGAAAGTGTAATTTTAAGAAAAATAATTTTCATGGATAAACATCACTAATGGTTCTCCTTATCATTAATTTTTTACAGAGCGGTTCTTCTTATGTTTTTTTTTTCACGTTAATCCTCCTATGAATTATTTGTTTCACTTTAATCATTTACAAGAGGTCTTTTATTTATAGTGTTATACTTTAGTCCCTCGTAAAATTAGTTTGTATCAATTTACTCCATTATAAAACTATTTATTTATCAATTTAGTCTTTCATAAAATTATTTTCAAACTTTAGTTCACCTTGAACCACCTGAAAATGACCAAATTGAAACAAATAATTCAGAAGCAAACAGAGGGAGGGAGTATATTTCTAACATAAAACCCAAATTAAGTATTTTTAGTAATTAATGAGTTATTATATTAAATGAAATTAACCTATTTAATTAGAAAAACAAGACTGAGTTAGAAAAGAAACAAAACCAATTTAATTAACCATAATTAACTAATAATTGATTGAGATTAAAAAAAGTTTAATTAATAAATAATCTTTGACATTATAGTTAATTTGTATATAGTAAATCGCACTTTTCGTCCTCCTTATGGGTCAATCTTTTCACATTTGTCCCTCTTAAATTTGGCGTAGTAAATGTGTCTCTCATCAATGTAGTGTAACACATTCGTCTCTCTTAAATCCATATATATCCTAAATGGATGAAAATTGATGTATTTTGGATTTGAGAGGGACGTCCCAAAATACACATTCATTGATCAACTGTTACAAAAAATCTAAGAGGGACGATTGTGTTACAATACATTAATAAGAATCTGCTACGAAAAATTTCAGAGGAACAAATATGCAAAAATTGACCCAAGGACGAAAAGTGTGATTTACTCATTTGTAAAAGTAGTATGCTAATTAAAACAAAGTATTATGCTAATCAAAACGAGAACCCCGAAAAGGAATATATATTTTTTAAAGTCGGTGATGTAAACATAGAGGATGCTGCATTAACTCAATACCAATCCCGTTTTCTACAAGTTGTATTTTACAACTCTTCCATTGAAGCGGAGAGCTTGGGAGCGCTGTAATTGTAATTTTGGTCCTCTATTATCCTAAATAGCAGTATACATCACATAAGTCTATTCACCATCAATTCACTATGCAATGTAGTGCTGTTTCAAAAAAAAATTTATAAAGATTTCACTTTCACACCAATGCTTTATCTCAATTTCCAGCAATCAACTTTAAATATCTCAAGTGACTTTTTTTCTTAAAAAGAAGACAATACCTTACATTTCAAAATTTTATATAAATTTTTTTCCTCAAAAAGAAGATCTTGAAAGCACAAAACTATGTTTTAAAACAATATAATAAAGCCAAAATTATCCAAACAAACTTTTGGGTTGTATTCGAGCACCCAAACGTTATAAAGATTTCAATTTAACTAAGCAAAATCAAACTTGAATTAAAACTAGTGAGAGGATTGGATTGCCAATTGCCAACGTGACCATACACTGTACAACAAACATCATCTACTGCTTCTTTCTATATTTACAAAGTTCCATCTTTACATAATATGCTGCTAGAGTACAACTACTGAGCTATTCACACTGCTTATAGAACATATTAATGTACATTGGCTATTATACCCTCATAACATATGGTACAAATACTGGGTGGTTTCTTCAACTTGTCGGATTGCCTATTTACAGTATTCTAATGGGTATCATCATATCTACAGAGTTCCCATCAGGGATCACTAATGCACACGAGTCAAGAGTAGGATTTAATCAAGAAATTTGGAAGAGTTCGACACTTAAAGAAGTTCCCTAAAAGGAAGCTAATAGTGTTCTCTTCCTGTGGTTTTGTGGTAGAATTTGAGTTCAATTTAACTTGCAAAATACCTTGTTGAATCTGTCGCCGAATGGAGTCGACTATCTTAGGGTCAACTGGGTTTCCGGTCACATCTGTAACATAGAAAGTATCCTTGGCCTTCCCACCCTTCGTCGAGATTTCTGCTCTTTTGATGCACAAACTGTTTTCCCTAAATACCCTTGTGATATCGGACAAAAGTCCAATTCTGTCTTCGGCACATAATTCCAACTCCAGTCCCTGCAAAAAACACACAGGCCATTTTAAAATTGCAAGCGGTTAATCTAGGATGTATTTTGTAGTAAATAGCAATTACCATACCTCTGAACCTCGCCTTTCAATGGCTGCTTCTAGACACTGCATGACACGCTCTCGTTCAGCTTCTGATCTCATAGGAACCCCATCAATGTGACGAATATAAAACTCCTACATTGTTGAACAAACAAGAGGTATATAAATTGATACTACGCGGTAAATTGGGAAAACCGCACTTCAACCCACACCTTTATGTCATTTCACACTTTACTCACTGAAGGCCTAAATATTTTGTGTTTGCACTTTCCCCCCTCAAATTTCCAAGTTGTTGCATTTCATAAACTTCGCCCGTGAAGCGATTGAATGTAAGAGAGTTACTACGAAACAGTCAAAATTTTAGGGAGTGAAGATGTATCTGAAATGTTAGGGGGTAAAGTGCAGATTCCCAAAACGTGATTCTTAACATTCAATTATCATGGGGAGGTGTGCCCCCCTGCCGACCAACCAAAGGTTATGAATGGCAACAACTTAAAAACATGAGGGGGAGAAGTGCAATTGTGAAATGTATGGGCTGTGCAAAATACCGAAAGGTAAGATGGCAAAGTGCAATTACCCAATACAAATCAAGTAAAAAACTCGTTCACCGCATAAGTGCAAATCCGTCGAGATTATTCCAAACAAAGATTTGTATTCATTCAGAGAGAACTTAGTACCTGATATGCTTCCATTCTCCCCGTGTGGACTACCCCATGAAAGACAACATATTGCATGTCAGTTAGAGTGCAGACAATATCAAACAACAGCTTCGGTCGATCTTTAGATCTCATGGTAATGACCGTATAATGTTTCTCATTGCAGTCTGATACAATCACATGAGGCTTGCAACTCTTATTCTGAACCCGACCCCCTTCAGATTTTTCAATATTTTCATAGTCCCGATCGTCAAACATAATCTGGTGTAATCTTCTTTCCCTGTGGGTAACTCCAGGAGGTGAAAGTGACATTTTTGCTGTCTTTAGATCATTGTTTCCCTTGAGAACATTGCACAAGAGCTCTTTTATTAATGCAAGGCGTTTTGGATCTTTAATTGCACAACCTGTGGTATTATCAGTGACATGAACCACAGCTGCAGCTCTTGCATTGTGAGTCCAGATCTCAGCATTTACGACATTGCAGTCGAGATTGGCTAGGACAGCACATACTTCAGACAATAAACCAGGCCTGTCTGTTCCTGCTAGTTCAATGGATGTATGCTCTTCAGAAGGTACTAATCCAACCATACCTTTCAAAGAGGGTACGAACCCATCATCACTTTCAAGTTTCTGCAAGTAGTTGAGTTGCATAGGCATTAATGAAACTATATTTCCAAGTACACGAAAGTGCGACAATATTGAAGTAAAACAATCATGATGTAGATTGGGAAAAAGTGCCAATCACGGATCCTGTTAAGCAATCTGACTTAAATTTAAGTACATCAATCATATGCCAAATTGAAAAACTCATAAGGAGAATGTCGAAAGATTCTTTTACTGTTTAACCTATCTGCTGTTGATGAACATATTTTCAAAGGCTTGACAATGCACATATATGGATCCTTTATCAAGAAAACAATTTGGTATTATAATCAAATCAATTCATCATAGATGAAGAAAATCCTGCTTAAATATTTACCATCAGGATATGAAATCTTGAGGTAAATAAAAAGGACGCAATTAAATTTTTATTCCTTCCCACTGAGCACGAAAGAGGCTTTGAAGTAAAACTTCAAGCTTAACGTGAAGTTTTTTGATTCAATAGAAATAAAGTACCCAAAGATATTTATACCTTTTGGATATAGCTGATGAGCTCTCCATCTGTAATTTTCTTACCTTCGCAGTCAACCACATTAAACACTGTCAAAATTCAGATGAAGTATTATTAGAAGCATAGCAAAAAGGTCAAATATACTTCAAAAACCTATGTACACCCCTCCCCCCCCCCCCCCTCCCACCCAAAAAAAAAAAGGAAGAAAGAAAAAGAACTTCTGGTTTGCAAATGCAACGAGCATACCGTCCATGAACCATCCCCCATCAGACGAAATGTATGCTTTTTTAATAACTAAGTTCAAGTCTGTAAGAACTTGGACCACTTCAAGGAGAATTCCATGCTTGTTTATCCTGTCAACCTAGACAAAACATTAAAAATTAGAGAGAATGGATCAGAAATAACTCAGAAAACCTTATCCTTGTTCCAAAGTCAATGCTTAAAAGAACAAAAATCAACTAATTTTAACTAGATGGAACAATATCTACCTGTATCACGGTTGCATCTTCACAAGAATCATTGTCAATTACAACCCTGCCACAAAAGGCGAAAACTAATTAAACACAGGCAATACATAAATTTCTTAAAGATTCTCTACAATAATGAGTAACAACCATCAGAAGAAAATCAAAATAACATTTTCCATTCATAGGATAAACAAATTATTATAATAAAAAGACCTAGAAAAAAGAATAACGTAATCTGAAAATCACAATGGTATTCGGTCTTGTTTCTTAAGTAATGAAATTTCAAGTCTAGACCTAGATTTATCCACCTAGCCAATCAAACAAAACATATGTTATTGCACTTGCCCTGTGATAAGCCACTATCCCCTGAATAAATTGAATTTGACCATATCATGTCTAGGCAAGAATTTCCCCTAAATTAATTAGAAAAGCTTCAATCTAAAAATTAGATAATTGCAACATAACCTACATCTTCTACTCAAACATAATTTCTACCGAGCTGTTTTTCATAATTTTCCGATAACTAAAAACATGAAATCAACCAAAACAGCAGGAAAAACATAAAAAATAAAACATAATAAAATGATCACAACAACATAGCACTTTCTAAATTCTAATCATTAACCAACCACCACCAGAAAAAAAGAAAAGAAAAAAAAACCCTAGAAATTCAAAGAGATCAGTAATATCAAAATATACCTTGGCGGATTTATCCTCCTAATAAGCTTGGCAAACTCATCATCCATTTATTCAATTTTTTCAAACAAATCACCAGGGAAAAAAGGAACAATTGTCCGAGTACAGAAAAAAAAAATCACAATTTAAGTGCGCATGGGATTAGAAATAAATTCTCCTCCAATATCTAAGGAAGAATATTTTAATGAAAAGTCAGAAATGGCAGGGGGAGTTGGGGTGGGTGGAAGGAGCAGTGGATTTATTATTAGGTGTGTGTTTGTTTATGTGTAGAGTGTGGAAATGTAAAAAGCGGCCATTGGACTTGACTTTGCCTGAAAGAGAATTTGTACGACGTGCTTGATTTTCCTTTGCCCAAAAATGACGGTTAGTAAAATTGACCCGATTCGACACTTAAATGGGTCCAACTCCTTTCTTGCTAATAAAGCATCCAAGAGAAATTGATTTGAAATAATTTAACTAAGTTGATTGAGATTTCTGAAGTGACTGATTAAGACAAAATTAAAATTTAATTCGACCTAAATGATATTGATTAATTTAATTTGATTTACTATGTTTATTTACATATAAAAAATTACTACTTTAAGATTTATTTCATCATTTTGGTAATGTCAACTATACCTTGAGCACAATAAATTATTTGCCAATGAAAAAATAGGAAACAATAGTTCGCGATTCTTTTTTAACTAGTTTTAGAGTTGAAAATCATCTCATAGTGACTTGCAATAAAAGATTAATTACTAAGTAAAGTGAATTTGAATAACAAAAAATGAGCTATTCGTATATTATATATTGTATAGTTAAAGTGAGCAAACTAATGCAAACAAAAAATAAGGGGCAAAGTAGAGTTTATACTAAATAAAATAATAAGAAAAAGTAAACATGCATTTTTTATTTTTTTTGGGTAAAAAAAAGTAAACATGCATTTAAATTTGAATAACCAAGGTGACGATAAAACCGGGAAAGCTGACGTGGGACTTGTCTTTTAGAGCTTGGTCGTATGTTTGGCGGCAAATGCCGGGAATGATCTGGTTTTCGGCCCATCTATTTCAAATGCTTAACTAACTCCATTGGCTTTAAATGTGTCTAGTGTTGCAATAAATATATTTCAAAATAGAAAGGGAAAAATAAAGAATCTTTGACTATATCAATGAAAGTCGCTAGCATGTTTATCAAAAATTCAAAATAAAACTATACACTAAAATTGATTGATGTATAGGTTTTTGTAGTGATAAAGCCTTTTCGATGAATACAAAAAATTCTATGTTTCAAAAAAATGACACTTCAAATGTTCACATGGAGGAACACACTTTTTTTTTTTTGGATGAATAACATAAAAGAAAAACAGTACACAAATAATAATTCTGTGCAAATAAAACTAGTACAATAATGAAGATTTGATTTAAATTTGTCTCTAGAAATTTTAATCGAACATAATTTTAAATTGAATCCCAACTCTCATTATTTTTTAGAAATGCAAGATAAATCTATCAAGAGTTAGCTTTGTTAAAACACCATTAATGATATGGCATAAAGATATTAATTAGCAAATATATATATATATATATATATATATATATATATATATATATATATATATATATATTTTAAGTCATTATCTCCTTCACCTATAATATTCCATGTTAAGAATTTATGAAGTTAGAAGAAGAATACACAACAAACAATTGGGGCCGTTTGGTAGAGTGTATGGGATTAAGGTGGATTAGATTGGAGCCGGATTGAAGGTCATATTAAAAATATGTTTGGTAGATTTGATTGAGTCGTATTATATTAAAACAATCTACCGTAATATGTTTTGTAGAGTTATGAGTTTAGATATATATTTATATATTTTCAAAGATTTGAGAAGAATTTATGATATTTAATGATATGTTAAAAAAGAAATATGTAAATTTGAAGTTATTAGTGACATTTTACCTAATCCATATTCACCCGGATTAACTAATCCACCCAGATACCGGGTCGTAAGGATTCAATCCATTTGACCCGGTATTAGAGCAATGCCACCAAACGTTGTATTATAACATATTAACTCATATAATATGACTTAATACCCCCTATTAAGTCCTACCAAACGGCCCTAAGTGAATTCAAGTGGTTCATGCATAAACCATCGAAAGACTAGGTCAATACGAGAGTTCTAGAGCTCAAGTGGGAAAATGAATTGAATGTCGAAAATGTAAATGAGATAAATCAACAAAAAAGCTTTTGATTGAACTAGATAATTAATTTTTTGATGATAGAAAGTTGAATGGTCTTCTTAGTCCGTCAAACACCGAAAATAACTTTCCAATTTATGATTGGTACGTGAAAATTATAATTGAGACACTATTCTTATAATAAACCTGAAAGAAAGAATTCTCCAAATTACACGAAAGGTACACTCATGTTCATATACTTTTTCAATTGACCAAAAAAATGTACAAGTAAATATAACCACTAATCAATATGTTTCCTATAAAGACGACGAATACGTTTCATCTCCTCCTATCCACGGTGAGAAAATTGATGATTAATGAATAGTTAAAGGCTTAAAGCTCACACTCAAGTTTTAGCTAGTACGGGTAATTTTCTGTTTATATTAGAATTCACAACATGGATTAGGTTATGTCTATATATATATATATATATATATATATATATATATATATATATATATAATTTGGGCTAACTCAACCTTAAAAGTTAAATCGTAAGGTGAGGATTGTCTAAGATCTTATAAGGTGGACTTAGCCCAATCCATGTGGTGAATTTTAATATGGTATCATAGCCTCAGATTGACGAGGGTCGGCTCCTTCCGTGATGGACTTCTCCTTGTTTGCATGATGAGATTATTCTTCACCCACACATTTCGCTTAGATAACAAAGGTCTGAGTTGTCATTCATCGTCCAATTAACAAAAGGCTTGGACGGTCATTATTTGTATGTCAGGGCCCACATGTCTTAATCGCGAGGTTGTGTTTTAATATGTCACGTGTTGGGCTTGTTTTACCAAAACATTCAACCTGCCCACATGTCATAGTTAAGTCCACTTTATAAAGTATTTGACAACCCTCACCTTACAAGCTAACTTTTGAGATTGAGATAAATCTAATTAAGCTATGTATGTGAACTTAGCCCAATAATTCTAACAATTTAAATACTAATATTGAAATAGCTCGCATTCAACTTTTAAACAAAGTAATGTTTGTTGCTCGGATGATTCCAAAATGATAAGAGAGAATAAGATATTATATTTTTCTCAATGAAAATATCCAAGTGTTAATAAATTAACCTTAAATATAATTGTAAGTATGGATGAGGTTTGGTAGGTAGATATACAATAGAATAGATCCGAGAATTGAAAATTCATGTAGTTATCCATTTGAATTTGTATGTTTATACTTTATATATCATTCTGAATATATAATTTCTTATCCATTTCTTTGGGGATAATTGGCAATTACAAGAGTGATACATAGGCCATAAACGTGGAGTTCCTCGAACAACACATAATCATATGTAACGTTAAAGAATTCATTTTCATATTTTGTTGTATGTGCTAAAACAAGTTAGTTATATAAATCAAATAACGTACAGTTTCTAGCTAGATTAAGAAAGAGAGAGAAAACATGCAATTCAAAATTATCAATAAGTAGATTAGAATGTGTTCGCTTACTTTTCACTACTTTATATATAGAGCTTGACGGGGATATGATTCAAAAGGAATAAACAAAGTGGTATTTAATTCTTTTTTATTTTTATTTTTTTACTTGGCGTGAGAGTTTTATTCGTGAGGGAAATTATATTCATATTTCTGTAAAACAATTTTCAATTTACACGCACATACATAGTTACGAAAAGTAGTATAATTAATACTGTACTTGATTTGCCAAAATAAATAAATAATTAGATGTGGCTGATCCAATTCTAGAGTCTAGACTATAAATTGTGGAAACATATGGGTAGAGACATTGCGCCTAAATATATATAATGAAGCTAAAGTGGTCCCATGCCCATTTCTTCGAGGTTCCAAAGGTATGCAAATTGGCCAAATTTGATTAAAAATTAAGATCCACTGGGAGATACTGCGGCACTTTTTATATCTTTTTATTATTATTATTATTATAGCTAGGTTACCTTTTTCTTTTTCTTTTTTGGGTCTTACTAAATACTAATCCTCTTTGATGTAGCTAATTAAGCTTGATTGCACTAGGTGGACTTCTCTAATAAAAAGGGAATAGAGGTTTGTCACATAACTAAATTTTTCACAATTATTGAACCTCTTCAAATTGTTTTATATATCTACTGTTTTGATAATATCGTTACCCAAACAATATAGACAACATAATTCTACTTAACAATTCAGAGCATAAGCAATTATTTAATAGTAATACCTAAAACCTCTGTATTTACAGACACTCACAAAAAAAAAAAAAAAAAAAAAAAAGAAGCTATATATATATTATATATATATATTTTCTTAAATTATTTAACAAACTATCTAATGTCCTGCGTCTTGAGAATCATCTTTAGAATCTGGGTGCTGCTGGACTACTCTAGACTGGTCCATTTGCTGATAAAGCTGGCCCAAAACTCCAATAGGGCCATCTTGTGATAGGCCAAGTTTCAATCCAGGACTAAAACTCATAGGCCCAATATTGCCTGATGTCAAATCAAACCCAGAAAACCCAATCTTCTGCAAATAACTTGAACAACTCTGATCAGTCACCATTGATGAACCAGGGGGCCATAATCCTGTACTCGAACCCACATGGGATCTCCCTATATCCCCACCAATGATTTGATGAATCCCTGATGAAAGAGAGCTGCCCTGCTGAGATATAGATGTACCTGTGTCATGTACAAACAAAAAAAAAATCGTTTTTTTCAGTACGCAGCCAGATTAATATTAGAAATTTTACGAAAAAGAAGAAGAAGAAATATACCTGATGTGGGTAAAGCTGAGGCGGGTATGGTACCGGTCCCAGTGGCGGCGATTATAGATGGTTCGGATTGTTGTAGCAACCATTGAATAGTTTCTCCGTCGGATTTGTGGCCTAATTCTTTAGTTAATTGAAAGATTCTTGCAGCGCATAGAGCAGGCATCCGTATTCTACGCCCTCTGCCTTCAACTTTTATGTGCCTGTCTTTGTTTGAGGTTCTTTTGGGTGCTAATTTGGATTCGGAATTAATTAGGATGTGGGAATTTTTAATTTCTGTTGGTTTGTTTAATTCGTCCATGTTGCTGTTTTTGTGGTTTGATGATTGAGGGAGGTCATTTGGATCCATCAATAAAAAAGGATTTTGTTATGTTTTGTTTTGTTACAATGAATCGATCGAGATTTGATTGAAGAAGGTGAGGTGAGTTAAGTTGAAGAAAAGAAGAAAAGAAAGGAATGTCAAGTGCTGTGATATTGTGATTGATCAAGTCTTTACACTGTTTTTGGTATTGGTAACAGGAAAAGGAATTTGAAAAGATATATAAAATAAAGTAAAAATATTGAAATCCCTAGGCAGAAAAATGGATTTACACTGTTGACTTTTGACTGTAATTTCATTCAATTTTCTTCACTGCTAAATGCTAATGCAGATATCAATTATCTATCACTGCGTAATAAAATAAGGAATAATCCCATCTGTGATCTGTGTTTTAGCTTCAACATGTTTTATATTTATTTAGTAGTATGTTTTACATTTACTACATATCAATAATAATAATAATATTATTCACAAGTTAGTTTGCATGCCATTATTGCAACAAACAAACCTAAATGAATGATGCCACATATTTCTATTCAAGAAAATTAATACACCTACCTACCCATATCAAAACACTTGGCAGGCAATGAATGGCGATGTGAAGTTCTACTTCAAACCCCACTCCCATAGTCCCATTCTTGAGTTTTTCTTCTTTTTCAAAAATAATAATAATAATAATCAAATTAACATTTCATATCAAAACCACTTCAATTAAATAGTACAAACAGGGTGAGCTCCATCGTAAAATACATTAACAGGAAGAATAAGAAAAGGAATGCAATAAAAATTATTCAACCAATTCCAATTCATGCATGCCCCAAACAACAAGACTATTAATAAACTTTCATTTGGATTGATATACGAATCTCTTCAATAATTTAAACAAAAGAGAAAGCTAGATAAATTAAAGAAGCCTAACTTTGAACAACTACTGAATTTCGAAGGAAACAATCCGATTATTTCAATTTCCAAATTGTTTTATTATGTCTTGCGTTGCAGTATTTATTGATGATTTTTTTAGTGGGCCGAATAGAGCCCATCTTCCATATATTTGGACCTACTTTCAAAACTTCAATGTTTGTCTTAATTTTATTATTTTTAATAATAATAAAAAATATTTTAGGCAAAATTGCAAAAATCGTCCCAAACTAATCACTGATTTTGGATTTTCGTCCCAAACTATTTAATTTGGCGAATTTCGTCCCGTACTTTAATATTTTTTTGGAATATCGTCCCACCATAATTATAAGACGGAATTGTGCATTTGCCGATGAATTATCACATGGCTGCTTAAGTCTAAACAATACTTTTTATTTAATAAATTTCAAACAATTCAATATGTTAATACATTATTTATTATAGTTCGGCTTACGTGATTCATTTAAGATTGATGCAAAATCGATAATTCAGATAATTATATATAAAAGGGGTTTTGGCATTTAACAACCGTGAAATATAGAATTTTGGCATTCTATACCCTAGAAATATAGGATTTTCGCACTTTGCATTTCGATTTACGGGTAATTACTCGAATGTATCAACAGAATCCTTTTATTATTTTTCTTAATGATTCTACCCAAAATAAAATTTTGGGGCACAACAATAATTTTTATTCTCAACTCATATCAGAGGGGTTTGCATTTTTTTTTTGGCACTTTACACCCTGGAAATATAATTTATTTGACACTTTGCACCCTAATGTATTATAGTGAGAAAATTTATTAGTGAAAGGGTATAATAGTCAATTTTGAACTTTCTTGGCATTTGCACATTGGAAATATAGATTTTGACACTTTGCACCCTAAAAATATAAAAAATTTGGCACATTCCACCCAAATTCAAAAAAATTAGAACTTTGCACCTTAAAAATATAATTTTTGGCATTTTGCACACTAATATTTTCTTTTGAAAAAAAGCCCTTGAATGTCGTCAATGGATTGATAAAATGGTTATTTTTTTTTATTTTTTTTATTACCCAAGTGTCCAAGCTTACACTAGACTAATCCTGGACCCTCAGAACCCTTGCCCTAGAACCCTGAATGATGTAAATCGCAGGATGTGCCTCCACCAAGCCTCGGGATCCCACCATACTGTTGTACACTCTGCGCACAAAAGAGTCTTCACCATAAATGACCTTAGATCAAACAAAGGGAAAAAAATTATATAGAGTCAATCTAAAAAATAATCATTTTTTTTTTTTGCAAATTATATTTACATTTTGTCCTTACATAGATACCGATTTGCATCAGTCGTGATATTTGTACAAAATTATATAATAGATACAAGTTATGATTTTTTTTTTGTTTCAAATAATTTTCTACACGACATACTCCACAAATCTATAATTATTATCTACTAGCATGTCAAAGTCAAATTTAGGAATTACAAAAAAGAAAAAAGAGTTCTTACCTAACTACTGATAGCTCAATAAAAAAATGTGCTAAAATTAAAGTGGGGTGAAATATAAAAAATTCATATTTTCAGCAAAGTGTCAATATTTTATAGGACAAAATCTTTTCTAGTGTGCGCAAATGGCAAAAAAATATTCAAAATTGACCATTATACCTTTTCACTAACCAATGTTCTCGCTAAAGCGCCAAATGAATTACATTTACAAGATGCAAAGTGTCAAAATTTTTAATTCAAGATGCAAAGTACCAAAACTCTACATTTCTAAGATATAAACTGCTAAAAATCCTATATAAAATACAATTTGAACACAGTTTCAAGTTTGATAAAATAGCAACCAAGTCACTAATATTTTATCGACACGAGCCTATCTTCTCTAACCCTACTTAAGATGGCATGACATAATAACTTAATATAACGAGCATTTAACATGACCTCCCATGAATGACTCGTTTACACACATGAGTGCACATGCAGAGGAGTAATCACTCCAAATACACACTGTCACTCATCATCAAAAATAATTTATTTTGAAAAGAAAAAACAAAAAAAACGAGAAAGAAAAAAAAAGGTTCGATCACGTCGTGCATACTACAGTTCTCAATAAAGCACCATCTCGAAATTATTGTAAAATTCGAACCTCAAGTCAAGTTGGCCACTTCTACATAAAAATCGAATGTAAAAATAATTCCTAGAGCAAGACATTATACAGAGATTAAAGCACCAACTTTAGAAGACAAATTGGTATTATAATTCTTTGGGGTAATAAACCAGTAGGATACATTCAGATATTTACAGGCCGAATGTACTATGAACTAGAAATTACATCACATAGAAACACAAACCTTACTAGCTCAGCTACTTGCAGAAGGACCAAAATACATGCATATAGGAGGATTAATCCTGAAAATCGAAAGAATCGCTGATGGTATTGTCCATATTCCATCCCCACATATCAAGCCAGAAGCAACAGCACCAGCATAATCTTCTGCATCCTTCCTATTTATCCGTTCCCAAACGAACAATATCACAGTGCCAACAAACATATCAATCGCAAAATAAGCTCCAATAAAGAACGGGACAGCCATAGCCATTGGAATAGGAATGTACTGAGAAAACTTTTTCGGAGTCACATCTCTTAAAAGATTAATAGCCAGTGCAGCTGCAAAGAAACCACAACATATCGCCAAACAATGCTTTGGTAGTTCAGAGAAGCCCTCGACTCCTAGAATCGCCATTTCTCTATTTATAACGGCATACGGTGCTTTGTATGGGCTATCGGGCGATCCAATATCAAAGGCGCTCCAATATAGCCAAAATGTGAGTGGTGCAATTATGCAGCCCATGGCAGTTCCGACTAATTGGCTTACGAACATTGATTTTGCTGATGAGAGAGTTAGGTAACCGGTTTTAAAATCTTGCATTAGATCGGCAGCTGTGGAGACAATGGACATCATGACTCCACAGGCGGCTAAGCCGGCTAAAACACCACCTTGGCTTCCGACTAGTGAAGCTATCATGAAAAGACCAATTTTTCCGTATGTAGAAGCAAGGCTCCAGTCTGTTAGACCAGTACCGTAGGAATTGCAGAAGGCAAGGGCTGGAGCAATTATGTATGAGCAAAGGACTAAATACCATTTGAGAGGTGGAAAGATCATTGGCATTGCAGCAGTGGATATTGCTGCCAAGCCAACATATCCAGAAGCAGCAAACCAAAAAGGGATTTTGTCTTTGAGGAAAATTTCATCTCGTTTCTTTTGTTCTACTAGTAATTGGGAATTGTCACCAGCTGTCAAGAGAAACAACAAAGATGGATATCAATATTTCTAATTGAAATGATTACAGAAATGTATATATTACACAGGTTACCATGAAAGGGAAAATGTAGAATGTGCCACTTGTTCAAAACTGAAGTGCTTTTTTATAGGAATGGTCTATGTGTATTGACATAAAAACAAAAAAGGGTGACAACATTATTACATTAATAGGTTCCATTTTCTTCTGTTTCCATCGTAGCATTTGTTTGTATTTGTGCAAGGATTAGATAGCGATAAGAGAATAGAATAATTATCCAATCGAAAATTAAGAATTGAACTGGCATTTCCATATTAAAGAGTTAAAATACAATTCCTTATAGCAATTATAGTTTAAGGTCCCCGCCAAAATAGTGACTTTTATGTGAGAACCAAAAACACAAAATAGGACACAACATAATGAAACACATTATGTAAAAGACTTGGACAAAAGATTAAAACCTGAAGCTTCTTTGACAATTGGAAGATTTTGAGGTCTGCTGCATATTTCCTTGACTGTTACCAATATAATCTTAATCAAATTGTAAAGCCCATCCCCAAGAATAAGCGAAATAGCTATGAAGACCTGAGGGAAAAAAAACATGTGGTGCGAATAAGCCTGATCCCTAACTTGGTAAACATGACCAAAATACTTAATTTATCTCTAGTACCTTGTATCCATAGAGACCCTTAAAATCGTTACTGCCAAGATCAGCTGGATACCAATCACCTGCACGCTGTGAGATGAATGGCCAAAGAAAGCCCCATGATATAATAGCTCCAAAAAGTACTGAACAATTGACTATGTGAGGGCAAATTAGGCCACATCCAACATAGGTCGGGCTAAAGTCAAAATAGAACCTGCACGAAACATAGTTATAAGATTCATGTAAGCGTGCACCAATTTTTTGAATTTTACCAGAAGCATGACAGAGTAAGGCCAATACAGTTAATAGTAAAGATAGGAATTTACGTATTCTTGAACAGTGTCAACCCTAGGGTGGGGAAATTGTCAAAACCACATGAATCGCCAATACCACTGAAGAACCATTTGAAGAAACTCCAACAGAAACTTATGCTAAGATATTTTCCTAGGCAACTCACCTGCTTTCTGCAGAATATAGAATTAAAATATTTCCATCAGCATTCAAACTCCAAATAAGAGGAAAAAAAATGCTAAACAGAGCAGGGAAGAAGAATGGCACCAACATTATCCAGAAGCAATTAAGAACAGAATTGGCCATTCGTAGAAGACATTATTATAGCACAATCATGTTGCAAATATAGATTTTTTTAATAAAGCAAAATTACGACCACTAAGAATCAATAAAGAACAAGCGGAAAATCAAGTTTCATCTCAAGGTACATCATAAAGTTAGCTTTAGTCATACAAGAAGATGTATCCCTAACTATGATTAGCAACTAAAACAGCCAAAAGCCACAAACTAGGACAATTCTCACAAAAAATAGAAAAGAAAAAACAAGCAATTGTAAGAAATGTTCATAATAGCACACATATCAATTACCCTTCAATATTATGACTACTCAAACAATATCAATAAGCTTTCCCAACATTGCTGAATCAATGCGGATTAAAGTGATTCATTACCCGGCAAGTTCAGCTCCAGTGTTTGTGTGGAAGCTATTAATCAACATAGCTGTGGCAGTTCCGCTTGGATATGTCAACTTATAATCCAAGACCATAACCTAGAATTACACCAAAAGAAAATTAGACAGCTTCATGAGTGTCCAGAAAAAAGCAGATAAAGAGAAAAATCTAAAAGAATGAATACAATCAAGCAATAGCCAAAACAATCAAAAGTCAACCTTATATTTTTGGTCAACCAAACGTTACTGCAATATATAATCTGAAAAGCTTAAATGGTTTACCTTCCTAAGGGGCACAAGACTAAAAAGTCCGAGAAAACTGACAACAAATATAAACCCCATCATCCACAACAATCCAGGATTCTTAACATCCTCAGCTCGATTACCGGGGTAATCTTCCCCAATCAATTTATACGTTTTCTCATCCATTGAAAGCAAGTAAGATCCAAATCCCCCTGTCAATCAAATTCAAATAAGCAACAAAAAATTGTAATTAATAATTCAAATTGAATGCTTAGCTACCGTACAATCAACAAACACATAACATAATGTAAATTAATACACACATCAAGTCTTTCACAGCTCAGCTAACAATTGCATATAATTATTACCACTAAAGGCGAGACCGTAACAAGCAACAACGCAAGTTTGAATAACAGTATTCTCTTGGCGAGTAAAAGGTCGAACCGAAAACCCAAATTTTGATAAAAATCCGGTCCACGACTTGACGAAGAAAAAACCAAGCAAACCGGCGGCGACGTTGAGGGAAGGGATGATTCCGACCGTTAGATTCAACTTGTGCGTGATGATACAAAAAAGCGTTCCTAATATAGCACTAACCACCAGCCCTCTGATCGTAATTTGCTCTTTCCATTCGGGAATTATCTCTTCTTCCGAATCGACAGCCCTGATCTTCTCAGCTGCTGTTTCTTCGTGAAGTAGCAGCGGCTCCGATATTTCCACCGCCGCCGTCTGCACTGTCCCCATTAGAAAGAAACGAAAAAAGATTTCTCTGGACAGAGAAATGGGAGAAATTTTCGAAGGAGATAGAGCTACACGGTGAAGAATGATTGTTCTTCAAATTTTGTGTAGTGTGGGTGACCTCTCTACTGTTTGTTTCTACCAATTTTCTCCAATTTCAACTAAAGTTGCTGTTGGTTGGGATTTGTGAAAGTTATGGGACTTGCGACTGCAACCCAATTTAATATTTTACTAGTTGTATAATTGCGTACAATAATTGGAATACAGATTGGTTTGCGGTTAAGTTCATTGACGTAAAAGATGGTCTTGTTTTATTCGGAACTTGCCATAAGATATGTGTGCGACACTATGGTTTATCTTATAAGTTTATGTGTGGGCTTTTGCATATTTCATATTGGAATACGTAAAATATTTGTCAATAGACAATAGATTTATATGTAGAAAAATTACTATTCAAATTTAATTTGATCAAACTCATTCAAGCACTGGACTACAATATTGCATATATTTTGTGATTATAACTAAAATCATATAAAGCTATTCAATACTCGACTAAAGTTCGTTTGAACTCGCTTTGACATATAAATCAAACAAGTTATAACATCATTTTTTGTTCGATAACTTTTGAAATTTGTCTCAATAAGCTACAAATTGAAAAAAATATTTGTAAAAAGTATCAAGTTATTCGATAGTCGAGTCGACCTCGTTCAATAAAAGCTCGTCGAGCTTAGTTTATTTAACAATCAAACCAAGATCAATATTTATTATAAGTTCGACACAAAATTCAAATCAAATTTGAACAATATGTTATTTTACACTACTCAAGTCATTTAGACCCCTATTTGTGATTGATTACTTTTCTATAAGCTATATCAAATTTCAAAAACAAATATTTTACTATATCTTCGAATTGGAGGATAGAATGCATCTACGTCCCTTGAATCTTGAGCTATTTACATTTACTTTTCTTGATTTTCATAAGATTTAGAAAAATGGATTTCCTTAGGCATGTTTCTCTCGTTTTTTCGAAAAGTGAGACAAACACATTTTCTATTTTATGAAATAATTACTCTCTCAATTTTTTCAAACTATGAATCAAACAAACAACAATTGTCTAATCTCTCAAAAGCTACACAAAATCTACCTAAATTTAACATATAATAGCATATATCTTACATAAATTATCACAATCCATAACTATGATTTGACATAAAATTTCACATATCTACACCTATATTATTTCTCAAATCGACATTTCAAAACTTAAACAAACAACATTATAAAAATCAAATTTTTTTCTTAAACCACTCTATTTTCCCAAATCACACTGAAAAAAGCAAAACAAACAGGCCCTTATAATCGGACTTTTCTATAATTGGACGTGTGAAAAAGATTGGAAAATTTAATGGGCAGCCATACTCTTGGAACCAGTGGCCACAGAAGCAGTAGTATGACATCAAGTTTTCTTGGGCTTATTTTAAAGAAAAATATGCCCATCTATTTTTAGCATATATGGCGCTTTTATTTTTTTAAAGAGGAATATGGCTCTTTTCATTCTAAATATTTTTCTTAGAGGTCTCGAAAATAACTTCTTCTTTTTTTTTTGTTATTTATATTACTATTTAATGAGAGTATCACTTGTTTCATAGAATAATTCGAAACTACCCTTCTGAACTATTCTCAGAATAATTTGAAACTACTCTTTTGAACTACTATTCTTAAGATAAAAATATAAAACATAAATAACCAGAGCCAGAGCAATATTCCAAACGCCCAATCATTTTGTTAATCTCTATTTTATCCTTACCAAAATGATGTCTATTCATAGTTGAGTAATTATCAATCTTTTTGAAAATGGTAAGTAACATCATTTATATTTATGTAATCTTAGTTTTATTTCTCTCTCTTCAATATGAATATAGGACCGATAACAAGTTTTGCTCCAATTCTCATATCAATCAAGGAGTTTTAATTATCATATAATGTTTATCAAATTAAAATATAAAATTTAGGCTTAGTCAAGTGGTTAAAGATGAGGCTTCATGACCTCTTAATTATGGGTTCAACTCCCACGAATGTTCAATGTTCTCAAAAAAAAAAAAAAAAATAGATTCGATTCAATATATTGTTTGATGTAACAATGTATTCACCATCTAAAAAAAGAAGATAAATTTTAAAATTCAGGTACTAGAATACAATAGTATTTATATATATATATATATATATATATATATATATATATATATATATATATATATATATATATATATATATATATATATATATATATATATATACTATTTCTTAATTAATTCCAATATTATAGGGTATTATTACGATCAGTACACAAGCAAAACTGAAATTAATTAAGATGATCTATCTAAGATATAATTTTATGTGCAACTAATTTGTGATGTGTAAGGAAAAGGCGTATAAAAAAATTAATATAATATTATTATGATATAATGTCCATATGATGAGTTTATATTAAAAATTTATCTAAAGTTAATTTATTGTGGAATTTCATTGTTGTGTGTAAGAATTTGCCAATTGCGTGAACTTCGGATAAGCATGGTAAGTAGATTTTAGAATCTCACATGGGTTTTCTTTCTTTTTTTTTTAAGTAAAGATGTTGAAAAATAAATAAAAGAAAATTAAACAATTTTTTATGCATTAACACGTTACCATTTTGTGTATAGAAACCTAACAGTATTACTAAAATTTGCAATAATGATTGTTGTGGTGTTCTATTTTTTGTAAAGAAATTAGAGATATTTAAGATTACATTAATAATAGTAGGAATGCTCATTAATTAAGTAAGGACAATATTGAGATAAACAAAAAATTGCTCTTGCATTATGAAAATTGATCTGGCAATATCAAGAGCCTAAAAGAAATACTAACAAATGGGACAGATAACAAGTTGTTTTGTAAAGTTTATTAAGGTTAATTGGGCTGACTTGGGCAAATCAATCTAGCCCAGAATCATATTTCATAGATTGAATGGGAAAAATGGGCCGACATCATTGACTATGGCTGCCCGTAATTCCACCTATTTAGTTGGATAATCAAATTTGTGTAGGATTAACATCCATCGGAATTCCAGGTAGAATATTGTCATGACAGAACTACCGGCATAAAGCTAGGGCTGTCAATGGGGCAGATTTCAATCTCAATCCGATTTGAGTCTAGCTTTATCTTTTTGATTTTAGTTCGATTAGAGATTTAATGGATTTGATTCGATTACTAGGATTTGTAATTCGAAACACGTGGAACGAATATATAACCGACAATAAATAAAAAACTATAAATATACATAATATTATAAAAATAAGTAACATTAATAATATGTTACCATCAATTTAAGAAGATAGTAGATAATAATTCGTACATAAATTCCATTTTATGCATATTTACATCTAAAATTATGAATATTACATCTAAAATATGAAGTGATAAAACTCAAATATTTATCCCATGTAAACCCGGGCACTACCAATTATAAGAGCTTTCGAGCATGCATATATTCTCCTGGAACTCTCTCTTAATTGCATATGTAATTATGTATGACAGACAACACAGTGAAAGTTGAGTATAAATGAAGAAGATTAACGAATATTCAATTTTCAATCTTGAAATAATGTTACTCTATCTCTTCAAATAATTATGAAACAAAAGGAGATATAACTGAACCGGTCGATATGATAAGGAACAAGAAAAGATCTCCATTCATGCTCCTTGTAGAAAAATTAGAACCATCTGCCAAAAATTAAAATTCAGAACAACAGAAACCAAGGAGAAAATTAAAAAACCATTAAAGAACAGAAAACCAATAATTCATTAATATAGCAATGTATCAAATGACACAATAGAACAAACCAACCTTTGCGACTACATATTATGCTCTGCTCTTCAACAACATACCAATACCACACATTTATTAATTCTTATGTTATCATCTTAACCCTTTATTCTTGCATGCACTTAGAGAGAGTCCTATAACCGGTACAAATATTCTTTTACCGGAATTCAAGTCCAACTTACCAAATCATCCGAATACCGAGTTTTTTTCTTTTCTTTTCTTTTTCAATCGGGTTTGTAGCAACACGACTACCTCCCACACACACTTCCGTTGGTTTAATTGGAACTTAAAAGTGACATTTTTCTTTTCTTTTATTTTTAAATATAGATACTATTTCTAAAACCAAACCAAACTGAACTGGACCATTATATTCTATTCTGCAGCTATTCACTGATGTGGTAGAAAACGAACCAAACATATCCTACTCAGAGAAGCAGGATGGAAATCTCGAGAAACATTAAGACATGAATACAAAATTAAAAAGTTCAACAAGAAATACATACAAGAAACGCAGCCTCTCAAGTCTACACAATGTATTGGGGATTAGACAACTCAGTTTGTTCAGACAAATATCCAAGATTGGGAAAAAGTAGGGGAAACTAAGACCACTAAATCTCTTATCGTTTTTATATGGTAACAAACTTTTAGTTCCAGGCCCTAGAGATTGGATATAACAAGACCATGTATAAAATGGCCTTTTAATGATTTAATTAAAAGACAACGAAAAACTCAAGTATATATAAACTTTTACCAAACATAGTCACTGGTTTGAGAACATTAATCTTTGTGATTTTTTTGTTCTAGCAACAATATCGTCTGTGAGTTTTACCATCTAAACAATATCGTACATGCTAAACAGCACTCACATATCCATGGCCTAGGTTACATTGGTCAAACCTGATGGAAATACAGGCTAAAGTGGTGAAATTAGTAGAAAAAAATGGTGAAATAGGTGAAAACAAGTTGAATTGGTTAAAAATGAGTCAAATTGGTGAGGTTAGTGAAAAAGTGGGTAAAACCGCTTAATGGTGGGTTAAATCGGTGAAATTAGGGAAAAATCGACGAAATTAGTGAAAAAACAAGTTAAATCTGTAGAAAATGAGTTAATTAAATTGGTGAAAGTTGGGTTTAATTGGTAAATCGATGAAAAAATTGGTGAAAACCGTGAAACATGTTAAATAAGTGAGAAATGTGTTATAAAGTTAAATTGGTGAAATCGGTGAAAATTGGTTAAATCAGTTAAAAAACTCATTAAATCGGTGAAATTAGTGAAAAAGTCGATGAAATCAGTGAAAATTTGACTTAAATCGTTTAAAAACAGGTTAAACCAATGAGGTTAGTGAAAAATGGTTAAATCGATGAAATTAGTGAAAATGGTGAAAACCAGTTTAAGAAGCATTAAATTAGAGATAAAACGGGTTAAAGATCGGTAAATTAATGAAAAGATTGAGTAAATTAATGAAAAAATTGATGAAATCTGTGAAAAAAGAGTTAAATCATTTCAAACGGCTTCATTAAGAGAAATTAGTGAGAAAAAAAAACGAGTGTAATCGATAAAAAATAGGTCAATCTGGTGACATTGGTGAAACACTCGGCTAAATATATTAAAAAGGGTTAAATCGGTGAAATTAGTGAAAATGGTGAATGAACGTGTTAAATCAGTTAAAAGCTGATTAAAGCGATGAAATTAGTAAAAAAAAGTTGGTGAAATCGTTAAGGTACGAGTTAAATAGGTTGAAAACAAGTTAATTTGGTGCGTTTAATGAAAAAACGGGTGAAATCATAGAAATTACTGAAAGTTCGATGAAATCGATGAAAACACAGGTTAAATCAGTAAAATATGGGTTACTCTAGTAATCAAATGAATGAATCAATGATAGAAGTGAAAATATGTTAAATTGGTTTAAAACGTGTTAAAACCGTGAAATTAGTGGGAAAAACTGAAGAAATTGGTGAAAATGGGTTAAATAGGTGAAATTAAACCGACTGTGTTAAATTAGCTAAAACTTATTAAATTGGTGAAAAACGAGATAGCGAAATGAGTTGATTATACACAAGGTGAAAATGAGTTGAATGAGTTAAATTTGTGAAATCTGTGGGAAAAACATATTAAGTTGATTTTTGACGAGTTAAACTAATGAAATTGATGGATACACTTTTAATTATTCAGATTAGTAAGGTAACCAATTTATTCATAACTATTGATTAAGTTAAACATATTTGGTGGGATTTTTCTGGTCTTTTGGGAAATTTAATTTGTCACATTGGCTTGGTGGATACACTTATAATTTGTTGGGACATATTTGGTGGGATTTTTCTGGTCTTTTGGGAAATTTAATTTGTCACATTGGCTTGGTGGATACACTTATAATTTGTTGGGATTGTGAGGATATTAATCTATAGTAGTGTCGTGTTCAATGTTCATCTGGTGAAATTAGTGGAAAATTGAATAAATGAGCAAATGCGGTTTAAAACGATTTAAATCGATGAGAAAATGGCTTGGATCGGTTAAAATGGCTTTATTTAGTGAAAAATTGATGAAATGAAACCGATGAAAACCAAGCTACATCAGTTAAAAAGAGTTAAAATGTGAGATTAGTGAAAAGGGTAAAATTAGTGAATTAGTGAAGAATCGACGGAATCGGAAAAACACGTCAAAATGGTGTAAAACGAGTTAAATCGGTGAAAATGGGTTAAATCGATTAACAATGTGTTAAAAAAGTGGCATTAGTAGAAAACTAGATAAAACAATGAATTTGTAAGAAAAATCGTTGAAACTGTGAAAAAATGGGTTGATGTGGTGACATTAGTAAAAACAATTAGTGAAATCAGAGAAAAACACGTTAAATCGGTTAAAATGAGTTAAATTGATGAGTTTAGTGAAGGGATGAAATAAATTAATGACGGTGAAAATAGTGAAAAATCGACGAAATCAGTGACCAAGTTAATTCGGTAAAATAACAACTTAAATCGGCAAAAAAACATGTTTAATCAGTAAAATAACCAGTAAATTTAGTGAAAAAATCAATGAAAAACGAGTTAAATTGGTAAAGTTAGTGAAAAATCGGGTTAAATCGATGAAATTAATGAATAGTCAATAAAATTAATTAAAACGAGTTAAATTGTATTTTGGAAAGTGGGATGCACATTTGTTAGATTGAATATTGTTTGGATTGGTTTAGGATAGATTACAAATGAAAAAAAAAGGGTCATTTTTTACAAATGAAAAAAAAGGGTCATTTTTATAAAATTCGGGTAAAAAATATTTTAAGTAGGTTTGATGAAAATTTGGGTCAAAAAACATTTTAAAAAGGGTAAAAAGAGTAAAGTTAGTGAAAAAATCGAAGAAGTCAATGAAAAACGAGTTAAAATGTCTTTTTGGAAAGTAGGATGAAAAAATGAGATAGATTGATGAAAAATCGGGTCAAATAACATTATATGTAGTTTAAAAAAGGGTTAAAATTTTAAGGTTAACGAAAAAATGAAAGAAATCAATGAAAAACAAGTTAAAATGCCTTTTGAAAAAAGTAGGATGAAAAAATAAGCTAGATTCATGCAAATTTGGGACAAAAAACATTTTATATAGTTTAAAAAAGGGTTAAAACGGTAAAGTTGGTGAAAAAATAGAAGAAATCAATTAAAAACGAGTTAAAATGTCTTTTTGGAAAATAGGATGAAAAAATGAGCTAAATTGACGAAAAATTGGGTCAAAAAACATTTTAAGTAGGTTAAAAAAGGATTAAAACGGAAAAGGTAGTGAAAAAATCAAAGAAACCAATGAAAAACGAGTCTATATGTCTTTTTGGAAAATAGGATGAAAAAATGAGTTAGATTGAAGAAACATTGGGTCAAGTTGATAAAAATTGGGTCAAAAAACATTTTATGTAGTTTAAAAAGGGTTAAAACGGTAAAGTTATTGAAAAAATCGAAGAAATCAATGAAAAACGAGTTAAATGTCTTTTGAAAAAGTGGGATGAAAAAATAAGCTAGATTGATGAAAAATTGGGACAAAAATTTTTTTATGTAGTTTAAAAAAGGGTTAAAACGGTAAAGTTAGCGAAAAAAATAGAAAGAATCAATGAAAAACGAGTTAAAATGCTTTTTGAAAAAAGTAGGATGAAAAAATAAGCTAGATTGATGGAAAATTTGGGTGAGGTTGATAAAAATTGGGTCAAAAAATTTTTTAGGTAGGATTGAAGAAAACTTGGGTCAAGTTGATAAAAATTAGTTCAAAAAACATTCTAAGTTGTTTAAAAAGGGTTAAAGTGGTAAAGTTACCGAAAAAAGGCAAGAACCCGGTTATCTGACACCAAGTTTTTTAATCTGACATGTGTTGTAGACTTTTCTATTTGGGAAAAAAGTTAGTTTGAAAAAGTGTTAAAAGGGTAATGTTAGTGAAAAAATCGAAGAAATCAATAAAAAAGAGTTAAAATGTTTTTTAGGAAAAAAGATAGCTGAAAAAAGGGTAAAGTTAGTGAACAAATTGAAGAAATCAATAAAAAAACGGGTTAAAATGTTTTTTGGGAAAAGAGTTAGCTTAACAAAGGTTTAAAAGGGTAAAGTTAGTGAAAAAATCGAAGAAATCAATGAAAAACGAGTTAAAATGTTTTTTGTGAAAAAAGTTAGCTTATAAAAGGGTTAAAAGGGTGAACCTAGTGAAAAAATCGAAGAAATCAATAAAAAACGTGTTAAAATGTTTTTTGGGAAAAAAGATAGCTTAAAAAGGAGTTAAAAGGGTAAAGTTAGTGAAAAAATCGAAGAAATCGGTAAAAAACGAGTTAAAATGTTTTTTTGGGAAAAAAGATAGCTTTTTAAAGGGTTAAAATTAAAAGGGTAAATTTAGTGAAAAATTCGAAGAAATCAATAAAAAACGAGTTAAAATGTTTTTTGGGAAAAAAGTTAGCTTAAAAAAGGGTTAAAAGGGTAAAGTTATAGAAAAAATCGAAGAAATCAATAAAAAACAAGTTACAATATTTTTTGGGAAAAAAGTTAGCTTAAAAAAGGGTTAAAATGGTAAAGTTAGTGGAAAAAATAGAAGAAATCGATAAAAAACGAGTTAAAATGTTTTCTGGGAAAAAAGTTAGCTTAAAAAAGGGTTAAAACGGTAAAGTTAGTGAAAAAATCGAAGAAAATAATAAAAAACGAGTAATTAAAGTTAGTGTAAAAATCGAAGAAATCAATAAAAAACGAGTTAAAATGTTTTTGGGAAAAAAAAATAGGGTTAAAAGGGTAAAGTTACTGAAAAAAATCTAAGAAATCAATAAAAAACGAGTTCAAATATTTTTTGGGAAAAAATATAGCTTAAAAAAGGGTTAAAAGGGTAAACTTAGTGAAAAAATCTAAGAAATCAATAAAAAACGGGTTAAAATATTTTTTGAGAAAAAATATAGCTTAAAAAAGGGTTAAAAGGGTAAAGATAGTGAAAATATCGAAGAAATCAATAAAAAACGAGTTACAATGTTTTTTGGGGAAAAAGTTAGCTTAAAAAAGGGTTAAAATGGTAAAGTTAGTGAAAAAATCGATGAAACACGAGTTAAAATGTTTTTTGGGAAAAAAGATAGCTTAAAAAAGGGTTAAAAGGGTAAAGTTAGTGAAAAAATTGAAGAAATCAATAAAAAACGAGTCAAAAAGTTTTTTGGGAAAAAAGATAGCTTAAAAAAGGGTTAAAAGGGTAAAGTTAGTGAAAAAATCGAAGAAATCAATAAAAAACGAGTTAAAATGTTTTTGGGAAAAAAGGGTTAAAAAGGTAAAGTTAGTGAAAAAAACGAAGAAATGAATAAAAAGGGAGTTAAAATGTTTTTTGGGAAAAAATTAGCTTAAAAAAGGGTTAAAACGGTAAAGTTAGTGAAAAAATCGAAGAAATCAATAAAAAACGAGTTAAAATGTTTGGGAAAAAAGTTAACTTAAAAAAGGGTTAAAACGGTAAAGTTAGTGAAAAAATCGAAGAAATCAATAAAAAACGAGTTAAAATGTTTTTTGGGAAAAAAGTTAGCTTAAAAAAGGGTTAAAAGGGTAGAGTTAGATAAAAAATCAAAGAAATCAATAAAAAACGAGTTAAAATGTTTTTTGGGAAAAAAGTTAGCTTAAAAAAGGGTTAAAAGGGTAGAGTTAGTGAAAAAAATCTAAGAAATCAAAAAATTGAGTTAAAATATTTTTTGGGAAAAAAGATAGCTGAAAAAAGGGATAAAAGTGTAAAGTTAGTGAAAAAATCGAAGAAATCAATAAAAAAGGAGTCAAAATATGGGGAAAAAGTTAGCTTAACAAAGATTTAAAAGGGTAAAGTTAGTGAAAAAATCGAAGAAATCAATAAAAACGAGAAAAAATGTTTATGGGAAAAATGATAGCTTAAAAAGGGGATAAAAGGGTAAAGTTAGTGAAAAAATTGAAGAAATTTGTAAAAAAACGTGTTAAAATGTTTTTTGGGAAAAAAGATTGCTTAAAAAGGGGTTAAAAGGGTAAAGTTAGTGAAAAAATCGAAGTAATCAAGAAAATACGAGTAAAAACGTTTTTTTTAAGAAAAAAGATAGCTTAAAAAAGGGTTAAAATGGTAAAGTTAGTGAAAAAATCGAAGAAATCAATAAAAAACGAGTAAAAATGTTTTTGGGAAAAAAGATAGCTGAAAAAAGGGTTAAAAGGGTAAAGTTAGTGAACAAATCGAAGAAATCAATAAAAAAACGAGTTAAAATGTTTTTTGGGAAAAGAGTTAGCTTAACAAAGGTTTAAAAGGGTAAAGTTAGTGAAAAAATCGAAGAAATCAATAAAAAAACAAGTTATAATGTTTTTTGTGAAAAAAGTTAGCTTAAAAAAGGGTTAAAAGGGTGAAGTTAGTGAAAAAATCGAAGAAATTAAAAAAAAGAGTAAAAATTTTTATGGGAAAAAAGATAGCTTAAAAGGAGTTAAAAGGGTAAAGTTAGTGAAAAAATCAAAGAAATCGGTTAAAAACGTGTTAAAATGTTTTTTGGGCAAAAAGATAGCTTAAAAAAGGGTTAAAAGGGCAAAGTTAGTGAAAAAACCAAAGAAATGAATAAAAAACGAATTAAAATGTTTTTTGGGAAAAAAGTTAGCTTAAAAAAGGGTTAAAACGGTAAAGTTAGTGAAAAAATCGAAGAAATTAATAAAAAACGAGTTACAATTTTTTTGGGAAAAAAGTTAGCTTAAAAAAGGGTTAAAACGGTAAAGTTAGTGAAAAAAATCGAAGAAATCAATAAAAACGAGTTAAAATGTTTTTGGGAAAAAAGATAGCTTAAAAAAGGGTTAAAACGGTAAAGTTAGTGAAAAAATTGAAGAAATCAATAAAAAAGAGTTAAAATGCTTTTTGGGAAAAAATATAGCTTAAAAAAGGGTTAAAACGGTAACGTTAGCAAAAAATCGAAGGAATCAATAAAAAAACGAGTTAAAATGTTTTTTTGGAAAAAAGATAGCTTAAAAAAGTGATAAAGTTAGTGAAAAACGTGTTAAAATGTTTTTTGGGAAAAAAGATAGCTTAAAAAAGTGTTAAAACGGTAAAGTTAGTGAAAAATCGAAGGAATCAATAAAAAACGAGTTAAAACGTTTTTTGGGAAAAAATAGCTTAAAAAAGGGTTAAAACGGTAAAGGTAGTGAAAAATCGAAGGAATCAATAAAAAAACGAGTTAAAACGTTTGATGGGAAAGTAGTAGGCACATTTTGGGTTAAAAAGGTGAAATTGATAAAAAAAAAAAATTAGTTAAACAGGTTGAATTGTTGAATCGGTGAAAAAATGGGTCAAGTTGAATAGTCTCTTGGGTCCTAATTTCTGTTTTCTGAATTTTCTATAAAGGAATCAACAAATATGTAGGTTTCTAATTTCTAAGATGTGAATCATATAGACAACTACGAGAGGACAAGTAATTTAGGCTAAAACTATGCACAATTTCAATATCGGCGGGGGGTGGGGTGGGGGGGGGGGGGCAAGTAATTTAGGCTAAAACTAAGCACAATTTCAATACGAGGAAAGAGACATGTACTTACCTGCTGGCAATATAAATCTCAATTCCAATTGCACAAGTGCCATTCTTTGCTTCTCAATCGACTGATGCTCTCCTTCCATGAAACACTGCCCAAATCGACTAAGTTGTTAAAAGTACGAAGATACAATAATAACATATGTGACATATTAAAAGTTACCAAGAAAAGTGACCTACCTACATCGTTATTCACATGACAGAGAGAGATCTTTTTTTAATCCGAGATAATCCATCCATTTTCTGTTGTAATTACTGAAAACAAAAGAAAAGGATATAGTATATCATGTGTCAAGTCAAAAACTTTGAATCCCATATTAGTAAGTATATGTATAATCAAACAATTACCAGAACAAGCCCAATGATGTTAGTTAGAAGGTTGCTCATAGTACACAGGCCCTCTTCTGCTATGTCCTTCCTCCGAAATCAGATTCATCAAAGACCTAAAAAAACATAAAATGGTGTTATTATCTCATTACTGAACCGAGAGGGTAACAAAGCATCACCTATCAAGCTTTGCGTTTATATCAATTGCAAAAGCAATTACAGAATGTACATAAAAATATTGGTAGGAACTTATCAAACACTTCAACTGAGCAATCCAGATTTGATGAATATAGAAAAAAAGTTTACCTTGAGCAATTACAGTCTACCATTCTAAAGATTTAAACGTAATATTCATTTAATCTCTGGAAATCCAAACTAGTGATTTTTTCAATATACACAAAAATCAAGAACAAGTCCAAAATTCTCTATAACAGTCCAAACAAACAAACCCTAAATATTAGGCAATATGCAACATGGTGTGTACAAATAACTTTTTGCTGGTAGATTCCTAGGCAATATGAGTTCCAATAAAATAACTCAAGAGCCTCAAAAAGTACATAGATCTAATTCAGCAATACAAATTATTCATTAACTCGATACATTTTATAGTTTAGACATATACATCAGAAAAATGCTGAGACTCAGAAGCACACAACAATACCATCGAATGTAGATCAGCAACACTTTGAAACTTGGCAAACCATTGCATTTCACTGGTCCTCCGCAAATCTAGAGATATAACCACAAACAAATCCATTAGCTATGATGCTAAACTACTAATGACGGTACATAATTCGGAGAAATCATATTGGTTGAGTCAGGATCCACAGATTAAATTCAATTTGATTTAACTAATCCTCGATCAAGTAAGCTGGATATTTTCATTTTGAATCTAAGATTGATCAAATTACGACTATCACATTTTGAACCTAATCCAAGCTCGGATATCTTTAAGTGAGATTCAGCATAATCTTGAAAGAATGCATCCTCATCCTAATCGAAGTACGAACTGTTCAGTAATTGTTTATCATACGAACTAAATGTTCTTAACCAATCAATTGCAACTTACTTCTGCATATTTTTCAACAAGAGAGCGAAAGATACAATCCTCCAGCAAAGCTTTGTCTGATGGCAGCTGAAGAAGACCTTCTTTTCCCCCACTTAGAAGTTCCCTATATTAAAATGTTTTAATCAAAATGGGCAATAAAAACACTGTCAAAGACAAATGAAAAGGGTAAAGAGTCAACAATTTCAAGGCCTTACTTGAAGTATGAGTTATCAAATATAAGAGGATTACTAGTCCAAGGCCCTCAAATCCAGACCTTTCCTTATGACATCTTCCCTGAAAAATTGTTTGAAAGCATAAATTCAAGTAAAAATTGTAACGGAGCAATTTACTTAAACTTTATGTTTAGATTTATAACTTACCAGGGTATGACCACCCGATAGAACTACAATATCTTTGTCACTTAGCCCCATATGACCAAAAACTTCCCTCAAATGGTCTGTGCCAGAAGATTTGTCAAAAAATGATCAGATCCATGTTTTATGGAGACTTGTTATCATGTACAAATTTATTTATGGTCCAAGGAAAGATTACCTTTCTTGACATCTGCCAACCCGCCTTCTGGTGGAGGTTCTGTTTTGTCCTGAAAGCAAAGAGATCTCTTTAGTAGACCAAGACATATTATATATAACACAGATAAAAACACACACAATAACCACTATTGAAAACATGGTAAGAAGTTGAATGGTGGTATGATGAAATGATTCTAAAAGAGTGATTATGAGATGAAGCTTTTTTCTGATAGAACGATGTAGTTTCTATCATATCAATATATCATCTGATAGAACCTTAACTGGTAAAGCCTCCATATATTTGGTTCAAGCTACCAACATACTAATTGCTGAAGCCTCATCAACGATGTCAGAAGATCATTCATAACTTGAAGGTTCTAAAATTTCCCCAATTCCCATACTCCTGTACTTTCTGATCTTCTGCTTATCTTCCCAACAAAGCAATTCTATTCCTGAAGCAAAACAAATAACATTATACATGAAGCAACAAACACACAAGGAACATTATTATGTAGGAAAATAACCAAAAACCCACATTGATTGATAAAGGAACAATCATGAAAAAGAAAGTTAACCAATACATGTGAACGCAAAAATTATTCAATAAATCTAAAAGCACATAACCAACAATCCACATTCATAATTTATAATATCCATAGAAGAACCACATAAAAATATGTTTGTGTGTATATTATGGTGAGAGCAAGACGCATAAGGAAAAAGAACGTGCATATCAAAAACTGGAAGTGAGAGAAAGAGGGAAATATTTCAAGGGCATGGGTCAATCAATGAACTTCTTGCAAATCTTACATGATAATCTTAATGTTTCTTGGATTTCTAGTACGACTCGGAGAGAGTAAAACACACATTGAAAGAATTGTTCTTTCTCAATCTTTCTTTCTTTTTACTTGATCCCCTTCCAATGTAAAACAATCAACCAAAGAAAGGAAGGAGGGACAGTGAGATAAAACAAGAGTTTAGACCAATAAAACACAAAGAAAGGACATGATTATTTTAAACCCTAACCTAATCATTACTGATTAGTGATTACAAGATCTCCATAAAGAAGTGTCATCCAAAAGAACATAATACAAAAATTAATTCTTGGAATTACGCAAACTGGGTTCAGAGAAATTTAAACCAAAAAATGAAACCAAGAAAACCAACACAATTCAAGAAATCGAAAACAAAGACGAATTCAATTAAAGAATTACCGGCATCAAATTGGGTTTATATGAAATATCACTGTTTCTTTCTTCTTCTTCTTCTTTTTCGGGTACATCGTGAATGTACTAAACAGATCTCTCAAAAAAAAAAAAAAAAAATGTACCAAACAGAGAGAATCCGTGAATAATCGGTATGAACTGGTAAGAATTTAAACTGATTACACAAGCATTCCGGTACAGCGTGGGAGTTAAAAGAATTTAAGTAGAAGCGCTTATTTAAACAGGGTACAGAAGCAATCGCGTATTTAAGGAAATAAAATTTTCCAAGATTCTTTAATTTTTCTTTTTCATTTATTCCGATTTCGCGTGGGAGTAAAAGCATTTGACTAAAAGCACTTATTTATCCAAAAAAAAAAAAGAAGGATTATTTTTTGTATATCTCAATCTAAAGTCAATCTAAAGCGGTCTTATTTATCAAAAAAAAAAATCTAAAGCGGTCTATGCGGTCCTTTTTATACACACACAACACAATTAGAACTGTGTGTTATGTATGCACAATTACACAGTTGTCTTTTACCAAAAATAAGAACAATTACACATGGTTATTAATTTTTAATTAGTAATTAGTCTTCAAATTGAAGAGTGATTCGGGCCTTTCCTCAGAGTTCCATAATTTTTTTACTTTAGAAAAATAACCGAAATATTAAATTCACAAAATCGATTTATAATATGTACTTGTATTGGAGATTGAGGACACTCTTCTAAAGAAAGTATTGTCTTAGATGTCTAATTGTCTATCATACAAATAAAGAGGTTAATGTAATTTTTGTCGGAAACCTTGCTTATTATAGATCATGCCACACATTAACTATATACTATAATAAGTTTGCTGACCGAAATAGGCATAAAAAATGGAACGTTGATCCATGTTTCTATTCAAAACATTTCTTCTATTTACAATTTTCTAAAATGTTTCTCAAATAGAAGTTTCCGAACAGTTTTTAGCTAATATTTGAATAACTGAAACATACTAAAAAAACAAAATTTTAATCTATAAGGATAAGGTTGTACGATAAATTTAATAACCAGAATAAAAAAAAAAATCAACTAAAATACATGGCAAAGAAATACTCTCTTTATTTTTTATTCTACGGTCAAAAGAACTAGTTTGGTTTAAACTTTAAAGTGTTATGTGAAGAGTGAACATTCCTTTGTGTATGTAATATATTTATATATGTGGGGGCTCGTTTGTAATTTTAAAAATATTTCAAGGGCTAATAAGTACTAAAAAAAACTAGTGCATGAAAGGAATTGTCACATTTAAAGGATAATAAGTACTACCTAAGCATTGAATAATTTCAATAATAATATAGAGTTATAGACATGAGTTGTTGCGAAAGACCCGGAACACAAATTATTAAAACTAAAAAAAGCAGCTAAAAATCATTTGTTTCAATTCAAGCATCCAATTAATTAATTCTTCGGTTAGCTATTTATTTGTCGATCGGAAGGTATATTTTTTTTTTCTTTTTTTTTAATAATCCAGTTGTCCAAGCTTACACTAGATTAATCGACCCTCAAAACCCTTGCCCTAGAACCTTGAAGGATGTAAATCGCATGATGTGCCTCCATCAAGTTTCAGGATCTCACCATACTGCTGTACACTCTGTGCACAAAGGGGAAGGTATATTCTTTCTCTCTTACTAATTGATTCTTTAGTTTGAGAAACTAATCAAGTGATTCCTGATTACAATAGTATATATATATATTCTTGAGCAGTTCTTGTGTTTCTCTGTCTGAAGGCAAGGGAGCGTTGGGAGAAGGTACATTTATTTTACGCAGTCAGGTTATATTTAGGTTCTTTAGGTGCATTGGTTAATTTTTGCACAAATAAAAAAATAAATGAAGAAAGGTCTGACTTATATTTGGACAGAATTTTGCATTGTGATAAATATACATATGTTGCCAAATCGATTTGGTTTTAAATTCTTGACATGTTACAGGGCGGGTACTCTATGTGCTGCCTTTAATTTGTACGTGGAGATGGTGTCATTGTCATACACAAGTTATTTACAGAACTGACCCACTGATGATACAAAGTGACTACGAAGAAATCTTAAAAAAAATTCACTAAAAAAGACCCAAACAAATGGGTCGATGGTTGAATTCTAGAGATTCAATAACATAATTAGTTAATTACGATGACCTCCCCTGAGGTATGTTATTGTTAGGTGTAATTACAAGATCTGTTAGTTAGGGTTTTGTAATCTTTTGAAATCTCAAGGAAGGTCCTTATAATTATGATAGTCGGAGGGGATTGGACGATGATTATTACACCTAACATAACCTCAGGGAAGGTCCCTTTGATTAACCCTAAAATGTATTCCATAATTAAGAAGACCCACCCACCACTAGCTAGGTTCAATCAAGTCGACTAAACTAGAAATCCAAATCGAAGCTGCTAGCTAATTTTTAATTTATTCCTAGACAGCTCCTTAATTAACTTGCTACTTACTAGAAGTAGAAGTAATATTTTATATGAAGAACATGCAATTGCTGTTAAAGTTACAACACCAACTAGCATATGGTCTCTATTTGACTAAGTCCATCATTTGTTTTATTTAGCTTTTTGTTAAAATAAATGTTAAAGTTAATTTCCTGTCTATTAGGAGTTTGTTAGGATGTTAGTGGAGAAGTCAGTAGCAGAAAAATAGGGAATGTAGTTTTGTTTACGTTGACTATGTATGCCTACATAAGGCAGCTCATTTTATCTATCAAGTGAAGAATTTCCCTAGCAGTTTTTCTACTTCACATTATTTTTTTGTTATCTTTCATTAAGTGCATCCACTTTTATTCAACAATCTGGCATCAGAGCCAGGTTCTTGTGGACTTCATATTTGGTGAGCATTTTCTGTTGTCAAGATGGGTGATCTTCAAGTCATTGGCGGAATTAAAAAGCTCAACAACAACAACTACAATGTTTGGTCTACATGTATGATGTCTTATATGCAAGGTCAAGACTTGTGGGAGGTTGTAAACGGAAGTGAAGTTACACAACCAGCGGTTGAGGATGCGAATGGCACTCTGCGAAAATGGAAGATAAAAGCGGGTAAAGCGATGTTTGCCTTAAAGACAACAATCGAAGAAGAAGTGCTAGAGTACATTCGGGATGCCAAAACTCCCAAAGATGCTTGGGATACATTCGTCAAGCTGTTCTCAAAGAAGAATGACACGAGACTCCAACTGCTAGAAAGCGAGTTATTGTCAGTAGCACAACACGACATGACGGTCGCTCAGTACTTTCACAAGGTGAAATCCTTATGCCGAGAAATTTCTCAATTGGATCCGGAAGCTCCAATTGCTGAAACCAGGATGAAGAGGATAATCATCCATGGTTTGAGACCAGAATTTAGAGGCTTTGTTGCTGCATTACAGGGATGGCAAAATCAGCCATCACTTGTCGAATTCGAAAATTTGCTTGCTGGTCAAGAAGCATTGGCTAAGCAAATGGGTGGAGTTTCGCTAAAAGGTGAAGAGGAAGCTCTCTACGCCAATAAAAACAGAGGAAACTTCAAGCAACATGCTGCTGGTGAGTTTAAAAGGAATGACAATAAGGCAAGAAGTCATATCGGTGAAGGAAATGATTGCTCAGGAGGAGTTTCGAGGAATCAGGGCAGTGGCAAAAAGTTTGAAGGCAAGTGCTACACTTGCGGGAAGAAGGGTCACATGGCGAAAGTTTGTCGATCAAAGAAAAAGTCGATCGAGAGTAATGTTGCCGCTTCCAAAAGCGAAGATGAATGGGATGTTGAAGCATTATTTGCTGCAGAAGAAGAGAAGTTAGCTCTTGTAGCAACAACACCTGAACAACTTGATTATGAGAAGGACTGGATCATTGACTCGGGATGCTCAAATCATATGACGGGTGACAAAGATAAGTTGCAAAATATTTCAGCGTACAAAGGGAGCCGAGTGGTGGTGACAACCAACAACTCAAAGTTACCGATAGCTCACATTGGTAATACGGTAGTTTCTCCTCATTATAGTGCTAATGAGATGCTGCTCCAAAATGTCTATCATGTCCCAGGCATGAAGAAAAACCTTCTTTCAGTTGCACAATTAACATCTTCAGGTCATTCTGTTTTGTTTGGTCCTCAAGATGTGAAGGTATACCGCAACCTTGAGATTAGAGAAGAGCCGCTTATGAAGGGACAAAGATTAGAGTCCCTTTATGTTTTGTCTGCAGAAACTGCATATGTAGACAAAGCAAGAAAGAATGAGACATCAGACTTATGGCACATGCGTTTGAGTCACGTTAGCTATTTCAAGCTAAATGTGATGATGAAAAAGTCGATGCTAAAAGGACTCCCCGACCTTGAAGTAAGAACCGATACAATTTGTGCAGGGTGTCAATACGGGAAAGCACATCAATTGCCATATGAAGAGTCCAAATTTAAAGCAAAGGAACCATTAGAGTTAATTCATTCGGATGTTTTTGGACCTATTAAGCAAGCTTCCATTGGTGGGATGAAGTATATGGTAACTTTTATTGATGATTTTTCAAGATATGTGTGGGTTTATTTTTTGAAGGAAAAATCTGAGACTTTCACAAAGTTCAAAGAATTCAGAGAGCTCGCTGAATCTAAAATTGGTAAGAAAATCCGCTGCCTACGCACTGATAACGGGGGAGAGTATATTTCAGCGAAGTTTTCTGATTTTCTTCGAGACTGCCGAGTACGCCATCAATTCACATGCTCCTACACTCCGCAGCAAAACGGTATAGCAGAAAGAAAGAATAGACATTTGGCAGAAATTTGTCGAAGCATGCTTCATGCAAAGAATGTTCCGGGACGATTTTGGGCAGAAGCAATGAAAACGGCAGCTTTCGTGATCAATAGACTTCCTCAACAAAGGTTATGTTTTCTTTCACCCTTTGAAAAATTATGGAACATGAAACCTACGGTTGGTTACTTTCGAGTTTTTGGGTGTGTTTGCTATGTGTTTGTACCTAATCATTTACGTAACAAGATTGAAAAGAAAGCTGTTAGGTGTATATTTGTTGGATATGACAGTCAAAGAAAAGGGTGGAAATGTTGTGATCCTACAACAGGGAAGTGCTACACTTCACGAAATGTGGTGTTCGATGAAACATCTTCATGGTGGTCCTCGGAAAAAGAAATACTACCAGATTCAGACTTTATTAAAGATGATATGCGTTCTGTTCAAATTCAGCTGAGTTCAAGTAAAGCTGAAAATACAGATGATGATGGTTATGTTGAAGAAGACATAGCTCAAAGTCCTTGGCAAACTGGTGTGTATGAACGACCAAGCGAAGAAGGTCAATCTAGTCAAGAAGAAACACCAATTTCACTTAGAAGATCAACAAGAACCAGAAAGCCAAATCCCAAATATGCCAACGCTGCCATAGTAGAAAAAGTAGATGAAAAAGAACCAGAGACATTTGAGGAAGCATATCAGAATTTGGAGTGGAGTAAAGCTATGGAGGAAGAAATTGCTGCCTTAGAACGCAATCAAACTTGGGAACTCGTGCCAAAGCCAAGAGATGTGAAGTCCATTTCTTGCAAATGGGTTTATAAGATAAAGCGTCGCACAGATGGATCAATTGAGAGGTACAAGGCTCGTTTGGTAGCTCGAGGGTTCTCTCAACAATATGGACTGGACTATGATGAGACGTTTAGTCCAGTTGCAAAGCTTACAACTGTACGAGTTTTACTTGCACTTGCAGCGAACAAAGATTGGAACTTGTGGCAAATGGATGTCAAAAATGCATTCTTGCAAGGGGAATTGGATCGGGAAATCTACATGAATCAACCGATGGGTTTTTAAAGTCAAGATCATCCTGAATATGTGTGTAAGCTAAGAAAGGCGCTTTATGGATTAAAGCAAGCACCGAGGGCTTGGTATGGTAAGATTGCTGAATTTTTAACTCATAGTGGTTATTCTGTGACACCAGCAGATTCAAGTTTATTTGTGAAAACTAATGGAGGCAAACTAGCTGTTGTGCTAGTGTATGTGGATGATCTAATTATTACAGGAGATTTTGAAGAAGAAGTTCTCCGAACAAATTAAGGAGAATTTGTCAATTCGTTTTCAAATGAAAGAACTTGGACAACTCAAGCACTTTCTTGGTCTAGAGGTTGATCGTACTCGAGAAGGTATTCTCCTCCATCAACAAAAATACTCTAGAGATTTGCTGATTAAGTTTGGAATGCTTAATTGCAAGCCAATTTCGACGCCAATTGAGCCAAATGTCAAAATATGTGCTCTTGAAGGGAAAGATTTGGAGGATGCAACAATGTATCGACAATTGGTGGGAAGTTTGATCTACTTAACTATAACTAGACCCGATATTTCTTATGCAGTCGGTGTGATGAGTCGGTTCATGCAAAATCCAAAGAAGCCTCATTTGGAAGCAGTTCGATGAATTCTGAAGTACGTGAAGAGTACAATTAACTATGGCATTTTGTATAAGAAAGGTGGAGATTGCAAGCTAGTGGGTTATTGTGATGCTGACTATGCAGGTGATCGTGATACTCGACGCTCAACTACAGGGTATGTTTTTATGCTTGGACCGGGAGCAATATCTTGGTGCAGCAAAAGGCAGCCAACAGTGTCTTTGTCAACAACGGAATCGGAGTATCGAGCTGCAGCAATGGCAGCTCAAGAGAGCAGTTGGCTTATGCAATTGATGAAGAACTTGCATCAGCCAATAGATTATGCAATTCCTATGTACTGCGATAATCAGTCCGCAATACAGTTGGCTGAAAATCCAGTTTTTCATGCAAGGACTAAACATGTGGAAGTGCATTATCACTTCATTAGAGAGAAAGTTCTTCAAGAGGAAATTTACTTGAAGCACATTGACACAGAGTAACAAGTAGCAGATTTGTTCACAAAAGGCTTGAGTGGCAACAAGTTCGGAAGTTTCTGTCGTCAACTCGGGATGATAGAAAGAACAAAAGTTGGTGTTGAGGGGGAATGTTAAAGTTACAACACCAACTAGCATATGGTCTCTATTTGACTAAGTCCATCATTTGTTTTATTTAGCTTTTTGTTAAAATAAATGTTAAAGTTAATTTCCTGTCTATTAGGAGTTTGTTAGGATGTTAGTGGAGAAGTCAGTAGCAGAAAAATAGGGAATGTAGTTTTGTTTACGTTGACTATGTATGCCTACATAAGGCAGCTCATTTTATCTATCAAGTGAAGAATTTCCCTAGCAGTTTTTCTACTTCACATTATTTTTTTGTTATCTTTCATTAAGTGCATCCACTTTTATTCAACAATTGCGTCTAAATCCAGGAAAAGATTCTTAAGAAACCAATATATTATAATTATATTAATAACGTCTAGCTCCGTCACTGGCTAAAATTTTCCCTTTAAATTCAACATCAAAAACTGAAGAACACAAATTGAATTATAGTATATATTAAAGAATGATGTCTTTTTTACAGGTCTCCACTCATCCCACATTAGTTAACAGTACCAGCAAAATCCCTTCACACTACTACACAGTACGACGACAGAAGATAAAGTACTTAATTAATTTTCTTCACTCACAAATATATATAGGAGTATATATATTTTTTCTACACAAACAATTAATTAGCAGCTAGCTAGGATTAATTACAAATATATATATATATATATATATATATATATATATATATATATATATATATATATATATATATATTATTAGTACTAGTATTAATTAATTCTGTTAATCACCCTTAAGTTAATTTGATCAGGTCTTGTTTGGCAGAAGCAGCAGCAGCGTCAAATGATAGCGTTGGTGCAATTGAGTTGCCTGAAGGACTGAAAGCAGAATTGATGCCCAAACACGTGGCATGTGATAATGGACGGAAACAGAAGGTGGGCTAGAAATAGAAAGTTACCCGTACAATTTGGTCATAGAGCTGGAGGAAAGGCCATGACGCAGATGGCTAAAGATTGTTCCAAACTTGGTGTTAAAGTTCTAAATACCGAATTATATATATAAATATATATATGTATGAGTTAAATTTCATGTTTGATATATTATTATTACTTTTCATCTCTATATCTAATAATTAATGAGATTTTCAATAAAATTATCCATAGTTTGTTTATAATATATTTAAAATAACAGGAGGAGGTTGACTTCTTGATGATGTTGTTCCAAGGGGTGATAAAATCAGATTTTCATGAGCTAGTAACAAGGTAACTTAGAAAATGTGTAGTTTATTAAATGCATGGATTTTTCCTTTTTTGTTTGTTTGTTTGTTTGTTGTTTCAGCAAGTTAAAATAAGAAAAGTTTTATGAATTTTTCAAATTCAAGTTTTTTTTTTGGTTGGATCTATTTGAAGGCACAATATGCAAGTATCTATGATTGGTGATAAAAGTAGACTTCCTCCGACTCTACAATCAATAATAACTTCTAGGGAGGAATTGGGGAAGGACAATAAAGGAATGCACCTTTTGGTGGCACTGAATTACGGCGGCCGGAACGACATAACCGAAGCAAGCAAGAAAATTGCAACAAAAGTGAGAGATGGCGTTTTGCAAGTCGAAGAAATCAATGAAGCCCTCTTCGAACAACATTTGGGAACGAATGGGCTTGAATTTCCGACCCCGGATTTACTCATAAGGACAAGTGGTGAATCGAGGATGAGCAATTTCATGCTGTGGCAGTTGGCCTATTCAGAATTGTATTTTACGAAAAAATTGTTTCCTGATTTTGGTGAGGATGATTTTGTGGAGGCATTGAGGGTGTTTCAGAAGAGGCATAGGCGTTATGGTGCTGGGCACAAGTACTAGAATTTAAAGGGATCTATTTTCTTTAATTGAATAAAAATAAGAGCTAGGAAATTAATTTCATGTGAGATTTGTCTCAAAATGTAGAATTCTATTGAGTAAATCGCACTTTTGGTCTTCCTTATGAATTATTTTTTGCATTTTCGTCTTTTTTAAATTTTTTTGTAGCAGATTGGTCCCTCTTATCATTGTAGTATATCACATTCGTCCCTCTTAAATTTTTTGTATCCAATTCGTCCCTTTTATCAATATAGTGTAACACATTAGTGGACGAAAGTTGATGTATTTTATATTTAAGATGGATTAATGTGTTACACTACATTGACAAGAGGGACGAATTTGATACAAAAAAGTTAAAAGGGAATAATTTGATACATTAATTTAAGAGGGATAAAAATGAAAAATTTGATCCATAAGAAGAACAAAAAATGCTATTCACTCCATTCTATTTGGTCCATTTCCACTACGTTAATTTATAGCTCGATTTGGGATGTGAACTTCTTTTGGTATATATTTGCTCTACCATTATATATATATTGATTGGTCATCTAGCATATATATATATATATATATATATATATATATATATATATATATATATATTTCTTTTCGATCAGTTGCCAAAAATAGGCAAAATTTTATTTATTTCTTTCAGCGTTAATGTCTTTCTTTCTTAATTAGTCATGCACATCACTATTATTTTCTAGTCAAGTTTGGTATCGATAAATATAACAGGAAATTGCATTTTTCATACCAAATGTGTACCTACTTTATACATTTGGTACCTAACATTTGAAAAAAAACACATCTAATATCAAAATTGAAGCATTTTTTGTACATTTTCTTTCTCCATCGATTTACAAGCCAACATTTGTGTTCTTTATATGGATGGAAAGCTCTTGACGAGAGCTTTTGAATGGTATAAGTTTCAGTTCATGAAACGCAATAAATAGTCTGCAGAAAATTAACAAAGTTTTGGGATATTAATCAAAATTAAATCATATCTCATAATCTACAAAGAATCATGCTACAATAATTTTCAAATGAGGGAATTCTCTTTTCATACCAAATATTTACCTACTTTATACATTTCAAACCACACCTTTCAGAATAACATATTTCATATCAAAATCAATCAACATTTTTCAATTTTCATACCGACGTTAAATATTGGATGGAAATGGACATGTGCGGCGCACATGTATGAAATATATCACCCCCTAAGAATTCAAAATTGTGACTTAACGGACACGTGCGCCACACGTGTCCATTTCCATCAAATATTTACATCGGTATGAAAATTGAAAAATGTTGATTGATTTTGGTATGAAATGTGTCATTCTGAAAGGTATAGTATGAAATGTATAAAGTAGGTCAAGGTTTTGTATGAAAAGTGTAATTCCCTCATTTTCAAATATGATATTAGGGCACATAAGCATGCTATGGTAAAAAATTTGGAACATAATTTTAAGCACCAAAAGCTCAAGCAAATGTGACAAGTATAACATACATGATTACAGTATGTAGTATGATCACACTCCACACTCATTAGTTTCATGGATCAAAATTTCATTTCGAGTGTATGTTAAATATTGGAATTTTTTTTAGACTTCTCAATGTTTCGGAAACACTAAGGTAAAATTGTAAAAAAAGTTACTAAATTTAGAAAAATAACAAAGTTTAAGGCAAGTAAATAGTTTCGGAATTGCATCTTGTTTTCGTTTCGCCTCTGATTAAAAAACGGAAACCTCTCGATGTTTTTGACGGAAAATATGAAAATTTTAATCCATAATTAGTATAATATAACAAATTCAACATAATTGTACATTATGTTTTGATCAGAATAGTCTGGTTCAATTTGAAACTTTCATGTGATAGTATTTATTTTTTTGAACTCTCATGTTAGAAACTTTCCATGTGAAAGTATCTATTTTTTGGATTTGGGAGTACCTACATAGTGGGTAATACCTATCGACATTTTTTGCATGACATGTGCCAAAAAAGGACTCCTTATGTTTAAACATATACCACATGTTAAAGTCTACTTTTTACACATGTCATGCAAAGAATACCAATATGCATTACCCACTATGTAGCTTCTCCTAAACCTTTTTTTTGAACTCTCATGGGATTGAAGCAGTTAAACTTCTATGAATAGAATATTTTGTGCAACAATTGTATATTGAATTAAACTGTAGTTACATCGGCCCATGACCCTATGAAGAGATTATTTTGTGCAACGACTGTATATGTCGTGATACAATATAAAAAAACTTATATATATAAATGGATTATAAAATCTCTATTAACAACTAATTATAGTATATGTATGCGTGATAAACTCGATTCGAATTTATTTTGAATACATACATGGTATGGATATATGAATCTTGAATTACAACTAAAATTAACCTAGCTAGGGGCCTTCAACTTTTCTTTGATACTTGAATAATTGGCAACCATATAGCTAGCGTAAAATTTAATTGTCAATGCTTACTGTACTCGATCAAGTATATATTAATGTATTAGCTTCTCTTATACACAATAATAATAATTAAATTAAACATGCACAATCATCTGAAATCAAGCTCGATCAATTATATATAATTCGCAGTCGCAGGTCATATAGCAATAATGGCTAGCCTTTTGATCAATCCGATTACTACATGGCCACAAGTAAACTTAATTAACAAAATCCAAATGACCAAACTGCCCCCCATCTGTTTCTTTTCCAAACCACCTTCTTCAACCACAATAATAATATCAAAAGCTCATCATGATCTCTCCATATCAAATACTACTTGTTCCAATTCTCCAGCTAGCAGCAATGATTTCAAACTATACATGCTGGAAAAGGTCGTTTCTGTAAACAAAGCCTTAGAAGAAACAGTCATCCTTAAAGAGCCATTAAATATCCACGAGTCAATGAGATATTCCCTTTTGGCTGGGGGCAAAAGGGTCCGACCAGTACTCTGCATCGCCGCATGTGAGCTCGTGGGCGGCAATGAGCTCACAGCTATGCCTGCAGCCTGTGCAGTAGAAATGATCCACACCTCATCATTGATTCTCGACGATTTACCATGCATGGATAACGACGATTTGCGCAGAGGAAAACCCACAAACCACAAGGTAAGTATATTCTACTGTACGTTGTAGAAATTTATATATATATATATATTATAAATATTGAATCAAAAGTTGATTGGTACATTGTAATTGACTAGTCTCCACAATGTGATTGTTATTCTGACTGTTCTTCTACATTATTCGTACACCATAAAATGATTTCAAATGGCTCAAACATCCCTTCATAATTGAAATTAATTTATTCGAGATATGCAATACTCTTCATTGATAATTTTGCTCCAATAATATGTTGTAATTTTTATTTTAATGGAAATTCATGATGCATTCTTCATTGATATATTTTGTGTGCCAATTGTGGCTATACTGACTAGCCACTTTAGTGGTCTAGTCATCTTGAAAATACTAGTTCCTTGAATCTAAAATGATTCTTCAATTTAATTCATACATTGTGGAAATTTCAATTATTTCCAACATAATAGCTACATTTGTTTGTTTTGCTCTACTTTGGTACGTGTTCTAGATTCGGGAAAATTAATTCTTTAAAATCCAGATTTGACAATATTTAATTAACCACAAAACAAGAGGATTGCAAATGTTTTATGATCGGTCACTCTCCTAGCTAGGAGTTAATTAAAATCAATCACAAATATATTAAGCATGTGTATTAATTGTACTTGTAATTACTTTAGATTCGACTTGGAAATTTTGCTATATTTATCTTAGAGGTAAAATTAAACAACATAGTGTTAGCACTTTAATTAATGTTCCCGTTAATTATTTGAATCTGATATGACTCCTCGTAAGATATTCTAAAATATTCATGTAATATATATATAAACCCAAAAAAAAGGTGTTTCCGGAGCACGTGACTGTTATGGCTGCGAGTGCACTTCAGTCTCTGGCCTTTGAACACTTAGTCACGGCCACAAAACAAGTGCCCCATGAGAGAATCGTTCGAGTCATGGGCGAACTAGCCAGGTCCACAGGCTCTGACGGGCTTATGGCCGGGCAGGCTGCGGATATGTCCTCCGAGGGTATGACTTCTGAAAGCTTGGATCATGTGAAGTGGATTCACCTGCACAAAACCGCGGCTTTATTGGAAGGATCGGCAGTTATGGGCGCCATATTGGGTGGTGGTAATGATGAGGACATTGAGAAACTGAGAAATTTTGCTAGGTGTATTGGGCTTATGTTTCAGGTAGTGGATGATGTACTTGATGAAATAAAGTGCAGTGAGGAATTAGGTAAGACTTCCGGCAAAGATTTGGTGTCGGACAAAGCGACTTTCCCCAAGTTGATTGGGATTGAGAGATCGAAAGAGTATGCTATGGATTTGAATAGGGAGGCTCAGGAGATGCTTCATGGGTTTGATTCTGTTAAGGCTGCTCCATTGATCGCTCTTGCTAATTACATTGCTTATCGATCCGCATAATTAATTAATTAATATTCCATTAATTGTCTTATTAATTTGGTGTTTTGGACATTTAAAACTACCATATATAGGATTCACTATTTGTTTTTTTTTTATGGCTTCTTAATATGGTGTATTATGCGCGTTCCGTTCAAAAGTCGGTGAATGGATCGGCATTCAAATTTATACTCTTCTACCTAATTAGTTATCAATTTTAAATTTTGTCAAATTGTCCAGTTTATAGTTTTTGAGGGGTAAACATGCAATAATCTTTTTTAAAATTCATAGGACTTTGCAGTGAAAATATATATTTAATAAGGATCAAAGTGAACCACTATTTAGTGTTATATAAAGTAAGAATTATAATTTTAGGTGGAAGGACAAAAAATGCCTCAAAGTCATGCACGTGCTAGCTTTGTACATGAGGCCGTCTCCGTCGTGTCATAGCCGAAAAATGGATCGATGAAAAACTACAATGATAAGAGGGATGCATCTGGTACAATTTTTTTAGGAGCGAACATGCAAGAATTAGTCCATAAGGAGGACGAAAAATGCGATTCAGTTTTTTTTTAAACAACATTGATTTGACACATATCACATACTTTTTGCTTTAAAATTCAAGATTCAAATTCAATACAAATCATATCTTAACTTTATAAAACTCAAAAAATTCTATTCAAATACCGTTTCAAACGTTTCGTCGAAACCAATATCAAGCGAAATTGAGTCAAACCAAATTCATATTGCCTCGTAGGTTTTTTTAGAGATTAAGAAAAGAAGAAAAATAATGTAAGAGATAAGTTACTTGATTTGAAATCATGTTTGTTACGTGGGATAAGTATTGTAAGAGATATGTTACCTCAGGTCAAATCAAAATATAGTTTGTTTAGATTTTTATATGAGGGAATTGCACTTTTCGTACCAAACTTTTGATACATTTATACATTTCATACTATATCTTTCAAAACACATTTGATACTAAAATTGACCAATTTTTTTCACGTTTGGTTTGCCCATTAATTTTTAGTCGAAAATGTCACGTGCATGGTACATGTCCCTTAAGTAAAAAAAAAGGGGGGGAAATATAATTATCTAAAAGTTGGGTAGGTATGTTGCAATCATCTCACCTTCTTCCTCCCTAATAATACCGCAGTTCGATCCTAAAAATATGGATGATTCTTACTAGTGGGCTTAGTATTTTATATAAATATATATAAAAAAAATCTAGTAGGCTTCTACTAGGGTTTTCTTTTTTAAATAATTAAAGAACATGCAATTGCGTCTAAAATCAGGAAAAAAAAAGATTCTTAAGAAACCAACATAAAATAATCAACAATCAAGCCGTTATATATAGACGGTAGCTTGGAAAAGAAAAGTCTTCCGCTTCATCCAAAAATGTCCATATGAAACATAGAAATCTGGACTTGTTAGCTTCTACTAGTCTTAATTGAAGAACATGCAATTACGTCCAAAATCAGAAACAATTAAGATTCTTAAGAAACTAGTGTAAAATACTCAGATGTAAAGTACTCCTAGCTTACCCAAATCGATCGGCCGGGTTTGGCTACATTCGTACGTAAAACGTACAATATTATATTTGTTTTATAATTAATGCTCTCCAATCATAAATGATGTATAATACATTTATCTCGTGATGGAGATGGGTGATCAAGCCCCATTTGTATAAAATTTCACAAAATACTATCATGTAGTATTAAATTTGTAAATTGTCTCTACATAACCAATATATATATATATATATATATATATATATATATATATATATATACACGAGTACTATTTTACTAGAAATTCGATCGTGTCTTGATCAGCACAAATAAAAAGAATTGAAGTTGTCAATATAAACTAAAAATCTCATCTGACTAGCATGCGACTAGTCATTTTTTAGATGGTGAATACATTGTTACATCAAACGCTATATCGAATGTAATCTATTATATTTGTATCAAAATAAACTAATTACAAATGCTAGTATTAAACTAGAGAATATACTCACATTGGTGAAAGTTGAAATCATGACCTCTTGGTCATGAAACTTCATCCTTAATCATTTGGCTAAGCCTCATTCACAAATGTGATGGTTCTTCTAATTGTTTGGGTACTTAAGAGGGACTGAATTAGTTGCTAATTTATGTCATCTCAGTATTTATTTAATATGTGAGATTCAAGACTTGAACCTCCAAATGTTTAATTAATATTAAATAATTTAATCTAATTTTGTAATAATATTTTAGTACTCTATTTGATCTACGTACTCAATTCCTTAATTAGTGATGTATACATAATGAAAATACAAATTAATCAAATAAATGTAAAAGCTAAACATTTATTTTCAAAATGAGAAAAATTCAAAAGAACAGAATTGTAAAGTGCGGTGCCCTTAGGTTTATGAGACTTTAAATAGTCTAACTTTATCGCTAAAACTTACTAAACATTACAAAAGACGTGAAATGAAAATAAAAAGAATTATATGCATGCATTTCCTAATTAAAGAATGTAAATTTGAGTTTCGACAAAAGATTTTAAAACGTTACTAGAAAGGAAATATGTTCATGTGATGATGCTGAAAGGTCCAGAAGTGACATGAAGTCGGTTATAGCTTGTTTGGTTGTCCGAAAAGTGATGGGAAATTGTAGGAAAAGGAAAAGGAAAGGAAATGAAAGGAAAAGGAAAAGAAAGTAATTTTCCTCTACATGTTTGGTTATGAAGAAAAATATTACATTGCAATTGTTTGGTTGTTAAGAAAGTTTAGAAACATAATATTTTTGTTTGATTATGAATTGCGTTTTCTTTGTTGATAAAAAATTGTGTGAATAATATCGTTTTCATTATATTAATTTTATTATTAATTAATTTGACGCTATTCTATATTTTTTAGTCACCGGATTTCCATCAATCTTCAAAGTTAGCTGAGATTTATTGTCAATTTTTAAAATTAACAAGGGATTACTGATAACTTTTTTGGATAAAAAGGGTGCTTTTGTGCCATTTTTTGGTGGTATAATTGTTATATGACTTGAGGGTATTTTTATGCTAATAATAAATAAACACAAAGGGGCTTTGGGTAAGAAAAAATTACCAATGGAGGATTTTAGTAGTTAGACAAAGTATAAGGAGTATTTTGCAATTTACTGTAAATTCTCAAGATTTTCTCATCAAATTGGTGGGGAAATTTTTTTTTCACAAAATTTTCTGCAATAAAGTTGAAGGAAAATAATAACTTCCTTTTCTACTATCCAAATAACAAGTGGAAGACAAAAAAAACTGATTCTCCTTCACTTTCCGGACAACCAAACAATACATTACTGCTTTCGCAGTGATTTGTGTTCTCTGGCCAATTTTGCTCTCAAGTCAATAACCCAACTTTTTTATCATTTAACTACCCCTAGTATTTTCTCGAAGAACACGCACTTTTGCTTCTATATCCAGGAAAATATTATTCCAACTATTTAAATGTTTCGAGAAATTAATTAATACGTTCAACTAATCTCATTATACTTGAGTTGTTAAGCAATTGACAGCATGTATTATCTATTATATTATGGTTTGACGGTTTGAGTATTTTTCACCATACAAATCTTTGAATGATAACATGCTGTAAAGTGTAAATAAACAAGATTGGGCAAAATTGGTCCGTGACAATCGATTGATTTTGCAGCAAGAGGACAAAAGAAATCGGAAGAAGAAAGAGAGAAAAAGGGGGAAGAAAATAGTCCCAAAAGAAAAGCCGTGGATCCCATTCTTCAAGAGGACAAAAAAGATGGAAAAAGAAAGAGATATAGACTGAGAGAGAAATAGAGTAGAGATAGAGTAGGGTTTTTCCTTCAAAATGGGCTATTTTGCCAAACTAATTTCTGAAAGTTTTTACTGTAGAATTTAATTTGGGAAACAAGTTGGGCTGTTTGTCTCGCTTTTCAGAAAAGCGAAATTTTTTTCGGAAAAGCGAGACAAACAGGCCCTGTGTATTTTTTTTGTTTATAATATATATACACTATGCAATTATTTAACATTATACCTACACTATTAATTTTGGAATATAAAATATTCACAATATGCATGCAAATGCAATAATAATACCTCAATTCCTAAAAATATGGATAAATCTTATTACAAGTGGCCAAGTGGGCTTAGTATATCTATATAAATTAAAATATATACATAAAAATAATGGAGTATTTCTTTAATTCTAGAAGGCTAGCTTCTACTATAAAGTATCAATGCAATTGCATCGTCTAATTAAGAAACCAACACAAAATTAATCAACACTCCATTAGCCACTATAGATATATAGCCCTATTCCCAAAATAAAATCTGAATTAATAAATTAATATCAGTAGTTAAGAGACCGAACATGCAATTGCGTCTAGCTAAAGCCAGAAAGAGAATATATTATATTATATTCTGTATAAAGAAACTAATTAATGCATGTGTCTAATTAATTAATCAAATCAGATGTAAATTATTAATAGTACTCATTAATTAAGAGACGTTAGAGATACGTTATTATAGGCCTTTAAATCCGACCCTTCTTAGCCACCAAAATTATAATTTTGGTACGTAATTAAATTAAGCACCAAATTAAATTAAAGAAGCACCAAAATTAATTATGTTGTCTTTCCAGTTATGCACTCATCCAAGATCTATTAAAACTAGCATCATCAAAGTCCCTGCTTCCCAGTATAATTACAAAAATACTAGTAAAATAAATAATACTATTTCTTCTCCAGCTTTAATTAGGTCTCGTTTGGCAGCGGCAGCAGCATCAAATTATAATGATTCAGTTATGAGTGATCATGAAAAGAAAATAAGTGCAATTCAATTGCCGGAAGGACTTGAAGCAGAAATGATGCCCAAACACGTCGCTGTGATAATGGATGGACATAGAAGGTGGGCCAAGAACAATATGTTAACAGAAGAACAAGGTCATAGAGCTGGAGGAAAGGCAATAATGGAGCTGGCTAAAACTTGTTCCAATTATGGTGTCAAAGTTTTCACGGTCTTTGCTTTTTCTACGGAAAATTGGGTTCGCCCAAAAGTAAGTCATTAATTTGAATTTACCATTTTTTCTTCTTCTCGTTTACGCTTTGTTTTTTCTTTTCTTTTCTAAATTGAAGAGATATGTAGTCATGTTGCCTTCTTCGTTTAGAGAATATTTGATCTCTTGGAGTTGCTTAATTACAAATGAATCAATGAACCCCTATTAATATTAATAATAGTTTAAGAACACTCTAGATATAAATTAATGTAGATTTATTCATGTTTCTAGCTACTTACTTCTTGAGAATATTAATTCCTTGAATCTTATTAAGCGACTCTTCAATTAAATTCATGCCCATTGGAAATTTCAATTATTTCCAACATCCCAAAGGCTATGGCTATCCAAATCTAAAAGTTGGGTTTTGAGCAGATTTCAATTCGAATTTGGCCCGATTTATAAGGATTATATACAAATAGAGATTCAATGGATCTTATCCGATTAAAAAGATACATGCTCCTGAATATGTGGAGCAAATATGAATCTAGGCCAAGCCATCCGTTAAAAATATATAATAATTAGACTATAAATAAATAAAACTATATAAATATATATATATATATAAGTATATATATATATATATATATATAAGTAATATTTTATAAAAATAAGTTAAACTAATACTCCCCTCGTTCCTTAAGATCTGTCGCTTTAGAGAAACTATTTTGTTCTAAATTATCTTTCGCTTTAGGATTTCAATGCAATATTAATTATCTCCTTTTCAATTTTACCCTTATTTATTACACCAAAAAACTCTATCTTATTTATTCTAATGCAATACTCAATTAAGTGTATTTTAGGTATACATTTTGCTTTATTCCTAAAATTCATGCTATTTATTAGATTCCTTAATATATGTGCAAAACTGTAAAGCAACAGATATCAAGACGAAGAGAATAATATGTTACCATCACTTCAAGATGATAGTAGTTAATAATTCATTCATACTTCCATTTTATTGCATATTTCATCTACAAACATGAATATTAGTTAGAGCTATATTAATGATATAGTAAAATTAACAAACTCGTTTACGAAAAAAATTCTAGTGTAAAATTTAGAAATTGAGCTTTTATTAGACTCGAAAAAGAAATATCCTACCGAATCCAGTCAATATATGTTGGATTCAATTAATTTAAATTCTAGCAAGATTTGAATCTGACATAAATCTAGTTCGACATAAATTAAGCCGAGCTAGATTGAACTCGAATCCGGTCCATTGAGAACCCTAGACTGCTAAACATAATTTTTTATTATTATTTATGAGTATTTGTATCAACTGATCATGTGCGTACAGGAGGAGGTTGATTTCTTGATGAGATTGTTCCATGAGAGAGCAAAAGCGGATCTCGACGAGATAATGCGGTATTTAATAATGATCCTTGTACAATTTTGCATGAATGTTACATGTACAATTACTTATAAATTATAATAGCTTGTTCATACGAGTTGGTTTAACCTATTCCAATTGTTTTTGTTTCATTAGCTAGCTACAGTATTGAGTCAAACATTTTACTTTTTTAAGTGACTTATTAAATGAATATTTCGTGTTGAGTAATTGAAACTTTTTGTGTTTAAAATATACATCGCTTAACTTTACACCCTAAAATTGAAACTTTTAACACTTTGCATTCTCGAAATGCACAATTTTTAGCTAATAAGCACCCTACTAGGATGCAAAATGCCCATTATTTTGTCAAGAATATGTTATTCAAAGGTACAAAATGTGTCGGTCTTTCAATTTTAGGTGCAGAGTGCTAAAATTGTATATTTATTGGATGCAAGGTATCAATTTTTCTTGTGTTTTAAAGAGTTTAAATCTTGTTAATATATATGGTGATGTAAAAAATCAGTGCAATTTTTTTTTTTTTACGTCAGGTGCGAATTCCGATTATCTGTGATTGGAGATAAATCGAAACTCCAGAAAGTCTTCAATCATTACTAATTTTTGCTGAAGACTTCACCAAGTCGAATAAAGGAATGCACATTGTTCTGGCTATGAACTACGGCGGCCGGAACGACATAACCGAAGCAAGCAAGAAAATTGCAACAAAAGTGAGAGATGGCGTTTTGCAAGTCGAAGAAATCAATGAAGCCCTCTTCGAACAACATTTGGGAACGAATGGGATTGAATTTCCGAACCCGGATTTACTCATAAGGACAAGTGGTGAGTCGAGGGTGAGCAATTTCATGCTGTGGCAGTTGGCCTATTCAGAATTGTATTTTGCGAAAAAATTGTTTCCTGATTTTGTTGAGGATGATTTTGTGGAGGCATTGAGGGTGTTTCAGAAGAGGCATAGGCGTTATGGTGGTGGGAACAACAAGTAATTATTTATTATTATTATTATAAAACAAATGTACGTAGGGGATTTATTTTTAATTTTATCTCATGTGTAATGTTATTTCCCCTAATCTTAAAACTTTATTTTAGTTGTTTTGGAAAAAATAAATACTCCTCACCTTTAAGTTGATTTGGAAACTTCTTTTCATATTTGCTCTATTATCATATTTAGATTGATTGCATTGCTGTAAGATATATGTTAAAATTGCAAACAAGCTATGTATTTGTCTTAGAAAGGCGTCAAAAGAAGAAATATGAGCTTTTTTTTTTAGCTCCAACACAAAATTTTAACACTCCGACATCAAATTACTTTATAATATTACTATAATACTCCCTCCATCATAAATAGAAACTAGGGACGAAGGAAATAGTATTTAATATGAACTAGAATGTTCATTTATAATAATCTGATAAATTTAGAACAAACTCGTTCGTTCAAAACAAATGACCGTGAGTAAGAAATATTGTCTTAAATTGTAGAATCTTTTGACGAACAAACCTTCTATGTTTAATTTTTAATTAAACGAAAAAGGCTAAAATAATTACTACATTGCAATGAAAGAAGGAAATTGAGATTTTCCAATTGAACAACACCCCATGTAATAATTTATTTAAGTAATGTCTATCATGTTTATATACATGCTAATTTTAGAAGGCTTTGATATTTGATCTTATCTTTTCATCTCGTTTCTTGAAACTCAAATCAACATTATTCTCACCTCGATTCGCTCAATCCAATATCCTTTTAGTTTAAATTCCCAATTACGAAACCAAACAAAAAAAATACACACAAAATATTTATCAAAAAAATGAGAGAACAAGATCAGCAAACAAGAGTACTCTACGACCTCTGCTCCATGATCTTGCACATCCTCCGATCGCCGCCGCTTCCCATTTCCTTTCCCACCGTCACTTTGACACCATCTCAGCCGTCTACTTCCACATCGAGGCCGCCCCAGATTTCTCCGGCGGCTTTCGGGTCACTTTTTGTTGGGATCTCCATAGCTTTGATGCTTTTCGGATCGGTCACTTTTGTGATTGGATTTATTTTGATGCCGCTTGTTATAACCTTGGTTTTGCTGTTCTATTTTGTGGGTATTGTTTCCAATTTGTCAGAAATTGGTCGAGCAATTCTTTGGCCCACCTATGATTCCAATAAGTTTGCCCCAGGTAATTAATTAGTTAACACACACAAAATCAGTACTATTGAATTTGTATTATTCATTCCTTTTTCTTTGTATAGATTGGCACTGGTTCTGTTCAACTTTAATTATGAATTAGTTCGATTACCTTTTAAGATTGTAACCTGGTAGACCAGAAGTAGCAATATGTGTAATTTGTCAAATTGGAATAGTATATATATTAATCTTCCTTTAATTTTGCAGTATGGAATTATTCAAGTTGAGGCAGCATCCGATCGATCCACTTGAAATTACAGAAGTTTTCTAGTGTTATCTTTTTTATAGATAGTTTGGATAAATAAAAAAATATCTACGGTTAAGTAACAAAATCAATGTGAACTGGCAAGAACCCGGTGAATTTCTACAATATGTATGCTGCGTTCGGGAAGGATGAATCGCTCCCGAAAAGGAATCTATTGATTCTCTCCCAATTGGTTGGACCGTAGGTGCGATGATTTACTTCACGGGCAAGGTCTCTGGTTCAAGTCCAGGATGGCCCAGCTGCGCCAGGGAAAAGAATCGAAGAAGCATCTGACTACTTCATGCATGCTCCATGATCTAGAAATAGGATAGAATCATAGAATGTTTAATGATTCTTTATATGTTTGATATTAATGTGCTTCTCGATCATAGGATATGTTTGATTTGTAGAATGTGCTTCAACTTTGTACTTTACCAGATATATATATATATATGAGCTAGCTATATGTTTTTATCCAATTCCAAAGTACTATTGCTTTCATTCTGTGGTTGACACTTCCAACAAATCCGAAAAATGGAGATCCCGCTTGTCTGCATGCTGTAGAATAGAATACAAAGCCCTGTAGGTAGCAACTCGATCTAAAAATATTACTCATCCCAAATCTGCCATATTTATCAATTTTCTTCTTTCTCTCCAATATAATTAATTACATCTTTACATGACCACCAAAAGTTTGCAGAAAAAGTCCCCATTTTTATGATTGGCAATTCTGTCTTTCATTGCATTACAATTAATACATATTCCTGCAAAGGCCTATCTGCGGGTACTACACTACGTAGTATAAATGTGGCCCATATTGTATTGGTTTGGCAAATCAATACCAACAGTATGCAATCCACACTATCACTAAATCTGAATTTTTGATATATGTGTGTCCGAGTAATCCTCGAGAGTATTCCGCCATCCAACCACTCATTCCTATCCAGCAAACGATAACTTCATTCCTTCATATCCAAAACATGAGCTATATATATATATATGATATTCAAAAACCTAAACTCAGGACAAACTTGAATCAAATTGATTAATTGAGTTGAGCTCATGTAGCTTATACATTTTTTAAGTTGTTAGTTTATTAATCGAGTTTTAAAAACTACCAGATGGTAAAATATTCAAACTTTATTTGTTATGTATAATGAAACAAGCTTTTATCAGTAAGAATTATTCAAAACTCAGAAAAGTTTGTTATGAATTTCAAACAGTTTCTTTAGATGGTAAAGAAAAAAAAAAAAGACCTTTATATTGACCATCAACAATCATAGTATGCATATATTAAAACCAAGACACGTTATTTCATATGCAATTCACGTGCTACACAAAAACCAAACAAGTAAGCATTCCAAAACCTCACAATGCCACAAACTTCTCCAACTTTTCCACGTACTTGCCTCCTTTTCTCGAATTCTTTTAATAGCAACATTTCACTTTTATAATCTCCCACTTTCATAAATTTCAAGAAAAGCAATGGAAAAAGCGCCATTCATATGTGCAATAATCTGAAACTTATGCACCAAAAAGTTGTTTATGTCCACCTCCCATAAAGAAATCCCATTAGGCCATTACTATAAACAATGCATAATATACTTTCCCTCCCTTTAAATCCCACCGTCTTCTTTCTCCCCTCAAGTTTAGCATCCCCTACACCTTCTTCCTTAAGTAATTATCAATACATTTACCTACTTATTTTAAAGAACCATTCCCAAAGATTAAACCACACAAAAACATAGAAGAACATATAAGACATTTCCCTTCTCTCTTTTCAAGAAATCAGCTCCACCGATTAACAAAAACACACTTACTTGGGAGAATGATTGCTGATTGGGGCCCCGTGGTTGTGGCGGTGGTGATGTTCATTGTCCTTTCCCCTGGGCTTCTCTTCCAGTTACCGGCAAGAACAAGAGTGATTGAATTCGGTAACATGTACACTAGTGGGATCTCCATCTTGGTTCATGCCATTTTGTTTTTTTGTATCTACACAATACTGATTGTTGCCATTGGAGTTCATATACGTACTGGATAGCTAAGTTTACATGTAATCCATTTTCAAATTCCACAAGTGTGCTTTATTAATGCTTCACTTGACATGTAATGAAACTCGTGATTTTCTTGATTATACTAAAATGAGCTTAAATCAGTAACTCCAATTTTTCAAGCTATGCTCGCAAGTAATCATGAATCAACAGAATTTTCCCCGGTAATTAGTCAAGATCCTATTGATTTTGCAGCAGTATATGAATTAACTCTATAACCTCTAGCTCCAATTAAACACTCATAGCTTTTCAAATAGATTAAGCACTTTCACATTACAAAATAATAATAATAATAGACAAAATTTAGATTGTAAAAAGCAGCACAAGAGCAAAAGTTAAGAAGCACGTCAAAATTAAGAGCGACAAAAGGATCAGTTCTGATTTTTTTTAAAAAGGACAATTAATACAGAACACATACATTCATAATAAAATTAAAAAAAACAGCTAATTCGAAACGCCGCCGAGTTAATATTACACAGATCTTGCTACAGGAGAAACTGAAACGCCGATTAATCAGCCGGTATAGATATGAACATGAACGGCGAGGATTAGAATAGCATACAAAACAAAGAAGATGAGAGTGTGAACCGCAATAGCTTTGCCGTTGGTTTTCATGGTGCCAAACTCCAGCGATTTGTTGTTTCCAGGTATCTGAAACAGTAGGCCAGGTTGAAGAAGTATGAAGAGTACAACTCCGATGAGTACGGGGCCCCAATCCGCCATTGTTGTTTTTGATGCTCCGGGAAAAAGGCTGTGTTGATAGTTAGCTTTTGGAAAACGCTAGAAAGAAAGGGGAGAGATTTGGGGAATAGATGAAACAGAGTTGAGTGATTTTAACTTTTTGTGTAGACAATGACTAGGAATTTTGGAATCATTTGTGAGCACAAGGCGGTGTTTAGGGACCTGAAATTAATTAATTGCTACTTTGAATTTGAGCATTCAATTTTACATCATGACGATATTTCTTTATTTTTAATTTAATTTTGGATGATATTTTCAAATAAGATTTGTTTCATTAAAAGTGATTTCACATTTATTTCGGATAACAATTGAAAATTAGTGGAACCATATTACTATTGTTTAATGTGTGAGATAGTAGTTAGTGGGAAAAAAGATTAAGAACCAATTAGAATGTCGCAACATAGAAATTGGATAAAAAGACATTCAAATGTGAGTTGAATAGGGTCAGAGAACACACTGCTAAAGAAATTTAATTTGATTTTCTTATCGAACATTAAGTTGTAATTTTTTTTAAGTAATGTGAGTTCGAACGAACATTAACACGATCTAATACGGACCATAATTTGTTAGCTTTATATTTTGAGAAAAATAGGTCACATATAGTTACAATAAAGAATTTGCATCATTTATATTTTGAGTTGTCGTAATTTAATACTCTTGCCCACAATTTTAGAGCGCTCATAGATTGTCATGGAAGCAAAAATATTGAGGATTTTTTCCTCTAGATCCCGCACGGTCATAATCTAAAACGTCAAGTTGCCTAAACAACTTAAATTGGAGAGAAACTCACACCTTATTTTCTTTCATTTTTCCCCTACCTACTTATTATTATGGCAAAAAGTTATAATGTTTCAATTTGTTTTCTTATATGATAATTTATGAGAACTAGTTTTAATTCCGATTAATTAGGCCTAAAATTGGGAGCTACAGGTGTTCCGTTTCTATGTTCCTGCAAAAGTTAAAGGACTAAAATTGTTTGATTGTATTTATTTATTTTATCAAATTAAATTAACATGGATTCCAACTTCAAATTTTATCAAATGAAAAAATAATTTTAAAACCTAATCTATTTGCATAACAAAAATGAACTAAATAAACCATTATCTAACTCATGAATATTATGTAATTTAATCTAATCGTCATCCAAACACAAAAAAAGTGAACTTTTTGAGAAATCTTGATAAGGAATATTATAAGTGCAGATTGTGGCCCAAAAGTGTGCAAAAAAAGGGAAAATTATTTCCTAGATCATAAACAAAATTTTACAAGTATGTTTAGTGGGGTGTACTAGTTTTGTACATGGTCCATAAAAAAGCTGATCTACACAAGAATTTACTGCAAAAAAGGGGGCTTTTCTTGAAGGCCTTGGTGCTTACAAATGAATCCAAGTAATAATATAGGGGGTCTTACGAACAACTTCAGATTCAGTTTGTTTGGCACCTGGATTTGCTACCATGTCTCCACAACATTTAAGTTTGTAATATTTCCACAACCAGACCATTTGTATAAACTAACATGAATAGCGCTGCAATTGATTAACGTTACATGTTGGCTTGTAGTGATTACCACTGAATTTTTCCACGGTCAAAATCAAGATTGGGACAAACCTTATCTAATTTTCCGTTTGAGAGTGACACAAAAGAATCCAGCTTTCTTGCTAGTGCCTTCAATGTCTTTGTTCGTCAATCAAACTTTCAATTAAATTTTGTCGGTCTCTAACCATTTGTGTATTTATTATCTTATAAAATATAATATAGTAATTTGTAATTAACTTTAATTATAAATTTAACAAAACTAACTCATTTTTTTTTAGAGTCGATAAAATATTTACGAGACTATCTCATGATTCCATAGTTAATGACCCATATTGTCTGTCACCCATACTTTTTGACTCATTAAAACTGGAACTAACTATTGATGATATGATAGATCATTGAGCATTATTAAGACACCAACTAAACATCAATTAGAATAGTCATCAGCTAGCACTAAACAGCTCCAAGTGCTTTTGTCCAGTTCTCCAAAACATAAATCATGGTTTGCCTTGTACAATACCAACAAACCAAGCACTTTACTAAACAATAAAAACTCAGGAAAAAAAAACAACTAAAGATGCCACTCTCTCTCTTTCTTAATTTCTTTCACCTGTACCTTTAACTTTATGCGATTCTCAATCTCCCATTCTCTCTTTTAAAGGGATTTCAAGTCAAAACTTTTTTTTGCCAACCCAAAGCTATTCCTTTTTTTTTATATACTTTAATTAACACCCACTGTTCTTTCTTCTTCTTCTTCTTCTTCTTCATTAATAAATACTGTAGAAAAATAGAATGAAGGATTATGCTGCTGTGATGATAGCTACTGCACTTTTTGCATTTCTATGTCCTGGATTAATTTTCCAACTCCCGGGAAAACATAGGCCAGTTGATTTTCTCAACATGAAGACAAGTATCCATCTGTGCTACTTCATACTGTTATCTACGGTTTGCTGCTTGTTCTTTTTCTTATCATTCTCAATATTCATATCTATGCCTAAGCATACAATTCGACCTCTTCCTCTTTCTCTTTCTTTCAAACCATGTATGGATTATTTTATCTGTGGGTTATGTATTTGGAACTTGTTCGTTCTTCTTGTTAATTAAGGACTGTAATCACTTTATTTATTTTTAATAAATTAAATGACAAGTGATTGTTCCTCCTTTATATGGAACTGGATTTATCTTTCTTTCTTTACAAACAATTTTTAGTTTGATGAACTTTGGCCATCCTTTACTACGCTTTTTTACATCTTTGTAGTAACAGCTAAGCATACAATTCCAACATCCAATAATTCCAATTATTAACCAGCCAAATTACTTTCTCCAAATGAAACAACTTGTAGAAATCATAGAACATGATACTAAATGAAGATATTTTTATATCCAATAAGATGCTTGAACAGAAGCACTGGTAGAGGTTTCACAAAGAATCAAATCACAACACATGATTTACACTCCAAATTCCTCTAAAGTACGATTTACACTCCAAATACAATAAATTCTGAGCCCAACCAACCAAAAGCACATAAAACCCACTTAAAATTCGAAGTACACAAAAACAAAAACAAAAGAAAAAGGAAGAATGTGAATCGTCGTCATTAGCCCATGTACATATGCACGCCGACAGCTAACAAGAAGATACAAATTAAAGCAAAGTAAATGATAGCATGAACAAGTATGGAAACCCCACTCGTCTGGAAGTTTCCAAATTCAACGAATCGGTTTCGACCCGGTACCTGAATCAGTAGACCCGGCGTCAACAAAACGAACAGCACCACCGCCACGAACACTGGACCCCAATCGGACATCTTGCTTAAATTTAATTCCCCTTTTTTTCGCTTGGCTTGATTAAAAAATGTAGCAAAAGAGATGAAGTGATTGTACAGTGGGGATTGAGAATAATAATGGGGTTAATATAGATAGATCAGGGATTGTGAGAGGGATAGGACAAAAGAGATTAATTTGAAAAAAGTAAAGGTTACTAAATGAAGCTACTGACGATTCACATTCAACTTTTTTAGTTGCTTGTTTGTATTAATTTGTGAATAAATTGAAAAAAGCATGTGATATTGGTTGCTTAGAAGATCAAAATTCTGATTCTTCTGCTGCTGCTATAGCCCTCCTATGCACGCAATTTGTTCTTCTCAATTTCTTTTCTTTTTTTTTTCTTTTTTTGTTTAACATAATCTGATTTGATCTTATTTTTCATTTTATTAGAAGAATTAAAACTATTATCGAAGGTAAGATTAGAGATCTAAAATATCACAAATAAAATTATCTCAATACAAACTAATAATATAATCTCCATAGGGCTCTACAATATATTATTTAGATGATATAATAATCTTGCTACCAAAAAATAACTAATATTTTTTTGTTAATCTAATTCGATAAATATATAATCTCCTTCGATATATTGATACCAGCTCTAATTTTCTTTTTTTTCCTGATAAATATATCATCTCTAATCTTCGTGACCAGAAACAATTGATCCAACTGCAGATATATCATGGGATATGAACATAATAATGTATCTGTATCCTATTAAATGAAAATATCATAAATCACAAGTAATTCCATTGAGTTCCAAAGACTTTATCCATTCAATCGAATTCATCTTAATATCAACTGAATACTAGTCTGAAATCTTCGAAATGACCGACAAAAGTAATAAGCAAACAGCAAAAAAGATGAATGAAACAATACTTTTTGACCCCTAAAAGATATTGAATCGGGCTACATGGTCCAGCTGATAGCAGTTCATCGAAACCCTCAATTACGCATAATTCAAGCGGAAAATGTCATTTAGCACATAGAAGCTTCCTTGTGGTGTTGGCATCAAGTGGAACATCTGTGCACAAAAAGTTAGCAACATTGGAGATTAGAACATATATCAAGTCACTTGCAGCAGAAACAACTGACTTTGCTAAGCAAATGATAACAGAGCTGTCAATGGTGTGGATTTAAACCAGAATCCAGTCAAAATTTGTTAATTCTTATCTCTACTCAATTAAAGATCTGATGAATATAATCCCATTAAGAAGCTCCGTGATCCGAAATGAGCCGCACTTAATACACATTAACATTATATTTTATTTAGTGGTGGAGGTTTTCAAGGTGGAGATTTCAGCAGTTCTGCATTTAATCTGAAATCCGACTAAAATCCAATGGATGTAAATACGGATATGATTACAATAAGATCCGAATCCGAACTTGAATCCGATTAAAATAAATGGATGTGGATCCTGATCTAGGCTAAACTGATCCGAATCCCAAGCCGTTGACAGCCCCAAGAGATCATTTAATTAGAAAACTATAAAAGCACAGGAGTCAATGCGCTATTACTTGCCAACATTCTCTTCTTGCCAAGTGCCAACATTCTCAAATAATTAATAAGATTACATAACAAATTTTATAATTCATATTTCATAAATAAGTGAATATTCATAAATAACTTCTCTAGAATCTAAGGGGGAGGTGGGAGCAGGCAGCCGGCCCGCGGTTGATGGCAGCGGACGGCGGCGGCAGCTCAGGTTAGGGTTCGGTAGAGAGAGAGTGGGAATAGAGAGTGAGTCGAAGAGAGAGACTGATTCTTGACAAATTAGGATTTTTTTAATTAAAGTCAATTGACTTTAATTTTTTTTTTTTAAATAAGCCCGTCCCCAAAAAGCACTGCCTTGCACTGCCTTAAGGCGGCGCATAGGCGACCAATGCGAGGCCTTGGAAGAGCCTTTTGAGGATGGGCGTAGCGAGCGAGGCGTTGCGGTGAGAGCTCGCCTGGCCTCGCCTCGCCTTGGGCAATAGCTCGCCTTTAATAACTCATGTATCTTAGAAAGAATTAACGAAAACATAATCTGTGAAACATGCTAGTTGGCATCTTTAATCCATATTCGTCTTTAGTAACTAGACAACAGTCAATGATTGAGCATCAAGCTAACACATTCCAGAAAAACCAATGATAAGAGGACAGTATGTGACACAATGTTAACATTGATTAAACAAAAACAACAAGAAGCAGATGACCAAAACTGTACTTAATTTATCCAGGATTATGTTATCTGCTATATTATAGGTCATATCAAGTCACTTTGTTGAGTTTCCCTATTTTTTTATAGGAATCCCAAAAGCTTCTTGATTCTCAATCTTACTTCTTGTGTAACATCTTCTTCTAGATATCTTCCTTTGCAATGCTCTAACTGTGCCACTATTTCTATATCGTTCTGAAACAAAACTTGTAAACCATCTTAAAAAGGAAGGTTTCATTTGATCATCTCATTCAATTTTTATGTTCTCGTGCAGCTAACGCAGTCGTATAGTAAGTGAGTTGCTTTAATAAGTTTTGTGGGGCTCAAGTACCCAATAAATCAGTACTTATGAGTAACACATGTTTGCAACTTCAGAATCACAAAAAGGACTTCTACACTAGCTTACGGATGAACTTGACAATGAGAGAGCGAAAACATTCTATATATACTTGGATAAACGCAAAAAAACAAAAAACAAAAACACAGATGAGATCACATCTAAACTTTATTCTCCATAATGAACCTGTTTAACTAAGACTAATAGAAGAACTTGAAGAGGCAGAATAAGGCTCACAGCTTTTAAATTTGCAGTTGTTGAGTTCAAGCACAAGCATTTCACAGTGAGAGTCCACGAGACCACGACAATATAGTATCAACGATTATTGAGCATTTTCTCAAAGGGTACATTCTTCACTTGGGAAAGAGTCAAAAGGATTGAGACCCGATACGAAAATCGTAGCACAAGCTCAATTCATTTAAGACTTTTTTCAACTTTATCACCTATTTACTTGCAGATGGAAATTTCATATTATAAAACGATTATTATTTTCTTTAGGAAAATTACCAACATTTATTCCAAGATCAATCTTATTATGGTATGTCCTGAGAATGATAATCAATGATGCTGAGTTCCAGTAATATAAATTATGAAATTAAAAGAAGGCTGTCATTTGCAATACCTTCCTTCAACTTAACAATAATACGGTAATACTTACAAGCTTAAGATATAGTATCCATATTAATTCAAGAAATTTTCCATTAACATAAGTTACCTATCCGCATTCACTAAGAACAGGCTAATGGACAGTGCAACACAAGTTTGCCACACAATTTCCCACCATAATTTCCTCTGTACGAAAATGCAGTTTACTTAAGAATCCTCATTATGCTAAAAATTACACAATCTACATTTATTGGTAAAAAAATCATCAACTAGTTCAACTATGTTCTTTTCCAACCAGTAAATCAATAATCAACAGTAAGAAATCCAAAAATCCAATCCACCAAACACCATAGATCATATAAATCAATTGAAGTTCTCGCAAAATCAGGTGTTCGACAAAATACCTGACTGAACTTCAGGGCGTGCTGCTCACCAGAGAGCTGGAGATTACCAGACACAAAAACAAGCATTCCTCCGGCGGGGCCCGAGGGCTGACAGTCAACGGTGGTGATCTGATGCTGACACTGCTGAAACGGCAGGCTCGTAAGCTTCGCCACGATGTTTGGAGATCCCGCGATTTTCTGCCCCTCGAAAGTCAACATCGAACCCTCTTGATATAGGTTAGCAAGCCCGGCCCGATTAGCATCGAAGGTAGAGTAGTAGTGCTCCACGAATGCCTTCGACACTGCGTCTGGATCCATTGGCGGCGGCTCCTTCTCCTTCGTTTTTCTTTTTCTTACGGAAGTCAAAATAGCACGCTTTTGGGAATTGAAGAATTATCTGTTTCTAATTTATTTTACTATTTCGCATATACTAATGCAAAAATACCCTTTTTTTTTTTTTTTTTTAATTGATGATAGAAAATCAGCCCTGATTATTTTTATTAGCAAAACTTTCTATAATAATAAATCAAATTCATTTTTGCGCGGTCCATTTTCTGTGAATATGAATAATTTTCATGATTTACGAGAAAGAAGTAGGAATACACAGGGACGGATCCAGGATCGGGGAGTTGGGGGGGGCCAAGTTTAACCACCATCGAAACTAATTGATAATGATATTTGATATATTTTATTTACTTAAGAATAAAATATTGCTGAAAAATACATCAAATTCAAAATTCTTAAGTAATTTAGTGAAAAAATTATCGAAGTTCTACACGACGTTCTCATATTTCACAAAATTCATCTACGAATAAATACCAAAAATCTTAATAAATTTATTTTCAATGTTAATAATCAAATATATATGCCACACAAGATATTGATCTTTCATTTTATTTCTACGCCTATTTTTGACCAACTTCATTATTGATAGCTCGATTGTTATGGTTGTAACATGAAGCGTTAATATCAAACGAATCAAACAATCAATTAAAGGTTACATTATATCATCTTTGTACTTCAATCACAAACATAGCTTATAAATTGTGGATGTAATTTAGCATTTAAAGATTAGAGGACTAATATGAACTATTTATAAAATAATAATACTAAATTAATTTTTTTCAAAATCCTGGCCCCCCAAAACCTAGCTGGATCCGTCCCTGGGAATACATAACTATATATTTGAAAAATTAATAATAATTTTCTGTGACCTTTTGACAATAACCCTATTCTCACAAAAGTATAGCACAAAAGAACCCCTTAGCCGTGCTCAACTATTAATTTATCAAATTGATGTAATTGTATATAATTTTAATTTAAGAAAATTTCTAATAACATATTTAATATAAGTAATTTTATTAATAAAAATACACATAAAGTTTTATAACATCGAGGAAAAACACAATACTCATGTTTCTTACGGAGTGTCTTTCTGTTGAGAGACTTTTATTGTATGTGTAAATTACTAGTATTATTTTTTAGAAATAGTAAATTACTATTATTGAGTAAAGTTCTTTGTTTTAATTTTCTTTTTATAATGATGATAACAAAAATTCAGCACTAATTTTTTTATTATTATTAAGTTTATTTACAAATTTGGCTGAGTTGGTGCTCCGTCACAGAATTTATCATTAAAATGAAGAGGGCCAGGATCCATCAACATTCAACATATAAGAAGAGCCTTTTTAGCAGAATTATGGACCAACTTATTTCTTTTTATGTTATTATTACTTATTAACAAGCTTTCACTCAGGAATTTAGTGCATTTTATGGCCTGCTCAATGTATGATTATGCACCCCAATTTGGGAATTTGTTAGGCCCATTCATGAGCCCAAGTTCAAATAAAACAGGTTAAATGACCCATCTCAAATTCTTATACTCTATATATGGTTAAAGTTTTGGCTCGATCTCGCAGTTATGCAAATTGAACCAACACCATTCCAAATGAAAAAGGAGCATATGTTTCGTGAAATTCAAATCTCAACTTTTATATTCGAACCTAACAAACTTCAAGTCGAGGTTCATTTTTATATTTGAACCTAATAAACTTTTATGTAAAAATGTTGAAGTTTATTAGGTTAATATAGTTGACTCAAAAGTTCATGAAACTTAATAATATGTTGAGACTCATCCAACTCATATATAATTAGACTTAAATATAATTTTCGAGATACACTGACTCAACTGATGATATATTAACACTAGAAAATATTAATGTGGAATTATTCTTTAAACCTATGAGTCAAAATCGCCCCTAATCACTTTTTAAATACACTTGTCCCTTGGCATCTTAACATTAAATCTTAAATTGGTGAGAAGTGAAAGGTCCATTTATTTGTTTTAGAGGGCATTAAAGTATAACCCATTCAATTATTAACATCAGTTAGTCCTTTTATTATACTGTTTCTATTGGATTATAAGATACTAATCAAATATTAGCATTAGTTGGCATTTGGACCACCTTAATCTAAGAACGTGTTTTCACTTACTTGGATTATCCAAAATTATCATCGATTCTTTTTTCCGACTTGTTAGAGCTTGACAATGACCTTAATTAAAATTTATCGCCACCCAACGAAAACTAAAGCCAACCCAAAAGGTATCTTGTGACTTGGACTTAAATTGAAGACAATTTAATTTAATTTAATGTAGACGGTGAAAGACATTTCTATTTAATTAAATAATGCAAAATTACAATTCAGTGTCAACTTGATGGAAAATATATATGGATAAGAAGCAAAATCGTGAGAGAGATACAGTTGCTGCTCTCCCCAAAAAAAAAGAAAAAAGAAGGATACACTTGCAGTCTGAGTAGGCACAAAATTTCATAAAAGGATAAGAAGAGTAATGTTTGGCACATAGCTGCTAAGGGCCAAATAAGTGAAGAGAGGTTGAAAATAAGGGGCAGATTTTTCAAAATTAATTAGTATAAATATTTAAATTGGCTTTTTGATATTGGGAAGGCCAATTTTCATCCATATCATACAATAATTTTGTAAAAAAAAAAAAAAAGGTTTAAGAAATTAGGTTAGCTTTTCCAAATTGCTAATTCTACTATTATAGCTAAAACTTATAGTGAAAGTGTGGTCACCAACACAATTTAAATCAGAACAATTGTATTAATTATAATATGCACCGATGACTAGAATTTTAGATGCTAATTAATATTATACTAGTTAAATTAACTAAATTATTGTCTTAATCTTATCCTTGCCATTCAAGATTAGAAGACTACTGCGGATTGGACCATTACAAGTCCGGATGATGAAATACGTAGATATTGAGCGTATTTGCCTAAGTAAAAATTTAAGCTTGTTCTTAGAAATGCTTATCGATCATCCAAAACTTGGTTTCCTGGGCTTTTGATATTTTTTTAATGGTGTAACTGACCTCGGGCCTCCCTAACTTCAAAGTTTATTTACCCCACACTTAAATATTAATTATAAGTTTAATATTATGTGTAATTATTAAACTAGCCCATCAAAGTTTAGTAATTACACTTTCAGTACTCTACACACATAAATTACTTTATTTATCCACACTTATATAGATGATATTTCCTATGCCCATATAATAATTAATTTAATTCGATCACTTTAATCGGGCATATATATAATTGAAATAGCCCTTCTTAACAATCAACCAAACTTATTAAAAGTCCACCTAAAGGATTTATTATTGGATTTACAATAAAAAATTCCCAACAAAAACATTCCAAGAACTCTATAAAATATGACGGGTACGCCCAAGTGGTTGACTCAACCAATGATTGAATAAGCATTTAAAAATTTAAAATTATAGTAATTTTTCATTATAATTTGCTGCTATACTAATTTTTTCTGAAGCTGGATAGGCAAAAAGGAAAAAGTTAAAGTACGAATGTATCAATATTTATGCACATACCATTTTTTTCATTCGTGACCAACTATATATTTCTAAAGTGAATAGTAAATTATTCTAACAAATTAGAGGCAGCTTTATATGTATACCAAATGAGATTGTCTGACAATTACTGTGGTGAATTCGAGATATTTATATATATATATATCACCAAAAAGTATAGCTACATCTTGTTTTGATGTGTTCGCTTCAAAAAATATTTTATATCATTATAAAATATTAATTACATTTATTAAATAAATTTAAATCTATTACTGTTAGGCATAGATTAAATTTAAATTGTTCAATGGTTTTGGATTATGTTTCTGATATTTATATATTAGCTCATATACATTTTTTACGGAAATATACATTATATTCTAGTAATGCCAATTTTTGAGTTTTTTCATAGTTTAACTTTTACCCGACTTTTTTTCTAAAAGGGAGCATCTTTCATGATTGTTCAAGCTTTTGAGTCAATGGTGTATAAATAGGTTGATTGATTTTGTAGGCCCGGTGAGACTAGTACATTTAAATTAAAGTGATGCCTCAAATTTATATATTTGTTAAGAAATATTCTCACATAATATGTTTGACCTAATTCGTAAAGAATTAAATACTTGAAAAAATAAAAATAAAAAAAGATATTTTTACATATGTTGATGGTGAAATGATGATACCATGGTCCACAATTAGAGTAATCAAATTAGTAATGATGGGGATTAACCACTTTATGTAGCTGGAAAAGAAAGAAAGAAAATAAGTTCATAAGTAAAGTGGTCACTTTTCTTGGACTGTTAAATACATATGGATTATACGTAGTTCATGTTATAGGTTTAATTCACGCTTTCATTTGTAAAGGGAAAAGTTAAAAAAAAAAAAAAAAAAATTTGACATCACAAATTGCATGGTAACAGTGACAGGAAGAGAAACATATATATGAGGTATATATCAATCAATATTGAATTGCCGACACAGAAATGACAAAATCCAATTTGATTGGACCAAAAGATAGATCAATAGGCAATAATAGGGCAAATGTCAATTTATTAATGTGAAGTATATAATGTTCAATTTATTTTTTATGTGATTGAAAAAGAATACCTTAACTTACTATAAAAAATTTAAAGAGCAAGTTATCTCCTTCAGTGAGTGCAACTCACTCTAATATATAAAAGTGGGTATATAAAGAATTTTTGTAACATAGTAGGATAAAATGCAAGAGGAATTATTATGTCAATTCGTATTTTTTTTAAGTTTAAAAATATCAAGGAGGCAGTTATAAACTTTTAAAATATTACAAGGGGGTAAAGTATTTTTTTTTTCAAATCTATGCAAATCACATGGGGTAAATTGCAATTAACTAGCTAGGTCATAATATTTAATTCATGCGGGACTTTTAGTCTTACTCTCCCCTTCACGTACATAATGGGCGAGTTAAACCTGCGGGTGAAGTAAGCTTAATGTAACATTATTAAAGTCAATCTTGCAAATTGCAACATCTAGGTGAGAGTCTAACATACGAAATACCCTTATCGTGTTGATTAAAAATAAATTCGAAGCGAACAAAGACAGATGAAGCCGATCATAAAAAAGATGAATCAACTTAAACTACACTCTGATGCCGTATTAAATACAAATAAATTGGATTAAGTTCATACTTCTATATTTTAGAAGACGAGGACATAATAAATATGTGATATACTTTTCTTAATAATTTTTGGTCCAAGATATTTTGTAAAATTCATTGAACATATCATGTCGTGGATATTTCAAGTTTTGTACATGAGTGGAATTATATCATCTTACGACATTGAAAAAGGTCATTTATTTGTGAAAGACTAACCAATTCAAGTGAAAATTTAAGATTGTTAACTACATGGTCAGTTACGTCTGATGAATTTTCTATATGAAAGTGACAACTCAAATGGTTAAGGCCAAATCTTTTTGGGATTAGCTATCACACATGTAATATTGTCTTTCTTTTTCTCATATGAAACTCAAATTCCCTGTTTATTATGTAACTTTAAAATGTAGTTCGATCACATTTACAATAAAATACAGTTCACTTGTCCCATATTATAGTAATATTTTAAGAAATAGGTCAGTATAAGTCATAAATCATTATATATTTTAATCGAGTCAAGTTTGGTTAATTATTTCGTATTTAACTCATTAAGCACAAAGTTACCAACCATTTCATTAAATTGTAATTAGATTTTTAACATCCATCTCTTTGATTATTTAAATTTTAGAAAAGGTCTCCCATATGGCAATAATTGGTCAAACTTCATATAATAGTTTCAACAAGACTTACTTTTCGGGGAAAAAGAAAAGAAGAAGTACTATATAAAGTAACTCTAAAATAGAAGCAAGAGATGATTTAGGAGGGACCATCTAATGAAATTAGTGGCTCTCCATCATAAGCTATTAACACATATTATATAAAGGGCGCTTAGGCCTTCTTTAATACTATAATTTAAAATTAAAAAATATAAAATGTTGGATCAAATTATGCCCAAACAAAAAAAAAAAAAAAATGTTTCCCTGAAAGATGTGGCTAGAAACTATTTTGTCTTTTGTTTTGATGTATTTGGATTTTTCAACTTTCTTGACTTGGTAATAACTACTAATCTCCATAAGTCCTAACTATAAAGAATAAGGTACTACTCGTTCAAAATAAAAAGTTTATCCTATTTCTTTTGGGAAATTTATAAAGTTAATTTTCTTACATAATGTGATACTAGTAATTCCTTACTGTCACTTTAAGAAAGGACTTTAATTTTCTGAATTTTATCTTAAGTTTATATTAATTAAATTGAAAATTAAAAAAAATTAAGATCTAGTTTCTTTGTTAGTAATTACAAATTTCTCAACTTGTTGGTGAAAATATTATAGCTATTGATTAATTCCTAGCTAGCAAAACTGCATTTTTATACCCACGTGACTTAATTCTTTGATACAAGACTTTTGAAAGCAACACTTTTGTTTCCAATTTTTTTTAAAGTGTATCGTATTTTTAGTTTTATACTTTATAAAATTGCACTTGTAATGTTAATTATGTAAAATATTTTGCATTATCTTTCTCATAAAATAATCTCATTTTAGTACTTTAAATTTCAATTGTTCCTTTCGGTTGTGAACTTTTAGTATCAATGAAAGCTCTGAGATCAAATATACAAAATTCTTTCAATGTTTCGAATTTCGATAAATAGAGAATACAATTTTTATAAAATAAAAGACCATGCAAAAAAAAAAAAAAAGTGAAAAATTAGCAGCACTAAAATATACTTTCACTGTCAGCTTGCTAGAAAAAACAATACAGAATTACAGATGAATGCGCAGTGAACAGCGATCAGTCACGTTTATTTTTTGTAGAAAACGTCAGCCACAGCCGCTACTGTTTCACTATATAATTACATCCATCCATCCATCATTATCGGCATCGCTCAACCATTAATCAGAAGATCTATCCCAGCAAAGCAAATAATTGACTTAATTTTTTCCTAAATAAAACCCCACCCATTTTCCAGAAGGGAAAAAAACCCACAAAAATTTCAATCGAAGATGGGATGTTTCAGCGAGAATATTTCATCATTTTTCAATAACAGATGGCTTGTTTTTGTTGCTGCAATGTGGATACAATCATGTGCCGGAATTGGGTATTTATTCGGTAGCATTTCGCCGACGATTAAAAGTTCTTTAAACTATAATCAAAGGCAAGTTGCGAGACTTGGGGTTGCTAAAGATTTAGGTGACAGTGTTGGGTTTTTAGCTGGTGGTTTATCTGAGGTTTTGCCTTTATGGGGTGCTCTTTTAGTTGGAGCTATTCAAAATTTTGTTGGTTATGGTTGGGTTTGGCTTGTTATCACTGGTAGAGCTCCTGTTTTGCCATTATGGGCTGTGAGTATTCATTCATTCATTCCTTCCCCATCAATTTTTTATTCATTGATTTTTGTCCCTTTTTGCTAGTTTCATCATTTTGGATTGATCTGTTTTAGTTTTATATTTTGATCGACTGTTGAATTGAGCTTAAAGATCTTAGGTCTGCTTGCTTGTTTCGCTTTTCATAGTAGTTTCAGAAATTTGGAGGATTTTTGAGATATTCTCGGTTTTTGTGTAATTGAAAAATGATGTTTGTTTGTGTCCCTTTCGATAATTTTGATCAAGATTTTATTTTTTGGATTGATTTTAAGATAATTCTTATTGTTGATTTGTTACAAACTGAAGGAAGGAACATTGATCTGTTTACAGTTGAATTGAGCTTAAAGATCTTATCTTTAACACAGTATGTTTGAGTTTTGGACTTTTTTATTTTTTGTTCGAGTCTTTTGTTTTTCTTACTCGAATTGGTTTGAGGTTGATGTGTGAAAGTTTCTTGCTTTTGTCTTTTCTCTTTTCTCTTTCTTGGTAAAAGTGTTTATGATTGTCTCAATGCTGTCAAGTAATCTTTTTGATTATTTATGTAGTTAATTTCATGTTTAAAAAGTAATTATTTTTCTTTTCAATATCATAGGATGCAGTGGGTTATATTCTTGTGTACTTTGAAGGTTCAAGCTTGGTTTTAATTATTGACTAGTAAATAGGTCAATAGATGATATCTGTACCTTTTTCCCCCTTTTGAAAGCTTCTAATGGTGATACGAGCTACAAGTACTGAAAGAACTAAGCATGCTGTATAAAATTTCATTTTTTTCTCTCGTCCATTACAACGTAACTGCACATAATGTATGTAAGAAAAATGTTTTTTTTTCCCCTTCTTCTTTTCTTTCTTTCTTTTTCTATGAGAATTAAGGATAAACCTAAATATCCTATTTTCCTTCACATCCATTTATTATTATGTGTGTTTTTCTCAAGAAGACTGATTATCTTATGAAAAGGAAAATCTGTATAATTTGGTCCAGTTTTGTCATCAATGTGATTATGTTTCCAATAATTTGGTAATGTGAACATGTTGCATATCTCTCGAGGCTGGAAGAAAGATGGAACCTTTTTAGTCCTAGAGAATCTTTGAGGTTTCATTTACCAACTTTGACATATTTTATCCTCCCATATGCAGATGTGCATTCTCATCTTTATCGGAACAAATGGTGAGACATACTTCAACACAGCATCACTAGTCTCGTGCGTCCAGAACTTCCCAAAAAGCCGTGGGCCCGTAGTCGGAATACTCAAAGGCTTTGCCGGATTAAGTGGTGCTATTTTAACCCAAGTATACGCACTAATGCACTCTCCAGACCACGCTTCACTAATCTTCATGGTTGCAGTTGGCCCCACAATGGTAGCCATTGCTTTTATGTTCATTGTCCGACCCGTAAAAGGTCACAAACAAATACGTTCCTCTGATGGCTTTAGTTTCTCGATCATATACAGCATATGTCTCCTTTTAGCCGCTTATCTAATGGGAGTTATGCTCGTAGAAGATTTACTCGATATAAGCCATACCGTCATCATAATCTTCACCGTAATTTTATTTATTTTACTATTAATCCCTATTCTCATACCTATAACTTTAACGTATACTAGAGAAGCGACATCATCGTTAGAAGAGACGACCCTTTTACCCGATTCACAAGAGTATGGTCAAGACATAATATTTAGTGAAGTTGAAGATGAAAAGCCGAAAGACGTGGATTTACTTCCGGCTCAAGAGAGGCGAAAGAGAATGGCTCAACTTCAGACTAAACTAGCCCAAGCGGCTGCGGAAGGAGCAGTGAGGATTAAGGAGAGAAGGCCACATAGAGGGGAGGATTTTACTATGATGGAAGCATTGATAAAGGCGGATTTGTGGCTTATATTTTTCTCTCTTTTGTTGGGCTCGGGTTCAGGTTTGACCGTGATTGATAATTTGGGTCAGATGAGCCAGTCTTTAGGGTACGATAATACCCATGTTTTTGTTTCCATGATCAGCATTTGGAACTTTTTAGGCCGTGTTGGTGGTGGTTACTTCTCCGAGAAAATTGTCAGGTATAAATATCAACTACTTTTTCTCAAGTAGGAGTATGTTTTTAATTTAAATACATGGTAATTTATACACACTATACTTGAGGTATGGTCAAATAACAGTGAGATCCCCTTCTGATTGAGAAATTAGACAAACCATCCCTGTGGTATGAAACTCACTACATTACGACCCTATGATGTTAACTCTCACCGAAATTGAAGATGTCACCTAAATATGAACTTAAATTTCCTAAATAGCCCCTGATTTTTTTTCCATATTTTGGCCCAAATTCTTGGTATTACTATTAGTTCTGTCATGCGCTAGTGTTTTAGTTAGTAATAAATGGTTGGAGGGGTCTTAAAGTAATAAAACGGTTGTATTTAGTACGGTTGATTGTTACATGTTATGTAAATAAGCATGAGGGCCTTTATGCACTTTCAGCTAAACTGTTGACCTTTTTAAGGGTGATTAACGCTCAAACCTCCTCAGGTAAACCCTAATTACGAAAAAAAAACCCTGTAATTCCAGAAATTACAATAACACCCCCAGAAGTTGTAGGGTTTGTTCTTGTAAGGATTGTAGAAGTTGTAAGGGGTGTTTTGGTAAATAGTCTATAAACCAGAACGGATTTTTTTTAAACACAGGGGTAGTCTGGGTAATACCAGTACACCTCAGGGGTCCCGATCGTAAATCACCCTTTTTTAAATAGTATGGACTTTAAATGTAGCGAGTTGCATACCTTATATCTCGATGTAACTTAACCATACCCCATGAGTAATTTGTGTAATTTACCCTTGAACGTATATTTCTCCTTCAATTTTCAGTTTAAAAACTATCGTACTTCTGAACAGGGACTATGCATATCCAAGGCCCGTGGCTATTGCCGTGGCTCAAGTCATAATGGCAGTCGGACATTTCATCTTTGCTATGGGCTGGCCAGGGGAAATGTACATCGGAACTCTTCTTGTAGGTCTCGGTTATGGAGCCCATTGGGCTATAGTACCTGCAACTGCCTCCGAGTTATTTGGGCTGAAAAAGTTTGGAGCTTTATATAATTTCCTCACTCTAGCCAACCCTGCAGGATCTTTAATATTTTCGGGTGTCATTGCTAGTAGCATATACGATAGAGAAGCAGAGAAACAAGCTCAAGGCAGGCACCACGCACGTAGTTTGTTATCTTCTTTCTCGAGCTTCGTTTACCTTGAAGAACCTCTAAAGTGTGAAGGTTCGGTTTGCTTCTTCACGACATCCTTAATCATGTCTGGACTTTGCATTATTGCGGTTGTTTTGAGTATGATTCTCGTTTATCGTACAAAGACAGTTTATACTCACCTCTATGGAAGATCTAGGAGGTAGATTGTGGAATGGGTTCAAGATTTTGATGTTGTGGTTGAATAACATGTATACATATATATACATAGTTTGTTTGAATCTTTGTGTGGGTCTCTCTCTTGTTGTTGTATTTTAGTAATATTCTTTGGACAATTGGACTTATTGAGATTCTTTGGTCAAAATATTATTGATTCCAAAACACAGATTGTTTAATGAAAAAACATTTTTGGTTTGTGTTTCCTCTTATGGCTATTTTTCCTATTGTTATTTAAATGTTGTTCATTTTATTATGGTTCACCAAAAAGGAATTTTGGACACAATGAGTCTAAATGAATTTAGCTATATCTAACCATATGATGGCCAAGTTTAGTTTCTTATCGAGTTTGACATTTTGCAAGAACTTGGTTTAATTTTAAAAGAACCAGGTTTTAATTGAGATGAACAAAGATTGAGCTCATTCAGTCATTTTTAGCTTGTTCACTCAAAGCTCGAATAAATCACATATGTAATTTAGTTCAAGCTTGTTTTATATGAATAATGAATCCATTTGATAGGAGTTTATTGGTCGAATTCGAATCGAGTAATTTAATTTGATTTCAAGTCCTATTAAAAATTAGAGTTTATTAGAGGATGTAAGAGTTAAGTTAAGCCAATCAATATATTGTACAAATATGGTTTAAGATTTTTTTTTTTATGGAGTTTGAGATCATGTTTGATTTTTTCTAGTTATTAAATAAACCGAACTCACACAAGTTGAGCTCGAGTAACCTGATATTTTTACTAACATTTTGTAATTATTATCCTATTGTGTCAAACTTAAATTGAACCTTAAAATTTTTTAAGGTATGACATGTATAATAAACAGAATAAAAAGGAGTTTTTTCGATTTGATTTTTTGAGTAATTACTATAACACCAATCTTTACTTCACAATTTGAATATGATTGACATACACATATACTTCCTCTGCTTATTACATTACATTATCCTTAACAAAGATCTGATAAGCAACACCAGATTGCAGAGCAAATAACTAATTTACACTTTAATTATTTTCTTTATATAATATAAGTTCCATTCTCAATCAACAATTTCAGGAACTAATTAATTAAACGCCGTACAATCCCTCCTAATTTCACCCTGATTCCCAGTTTTAACACCAACCCTACCAAGCATTCTCATCGCCGTAATAAAAGCTCCATTAAATTCCCCTGGATTATTCGCAAAATCCCGCACAGTTAATTGAGATGCCGAATCAGTGAACAAAACCTGATCAGATGTAAACAAACCTTTTCCCCCAACCAAGTTCTGATAGTAAACATTATCGAAAGTTTGTGGAGTCACAGGGTCCATGTTTATAGCTATTTGAGGATCCACATTCTGCGGGCAATCTCGCATCAGTTGTTGTGCGTATGCTGGATCCAGGGTCGGGTCGACCGGGTTGGATGGGGTAAACGAGTATATCCGGTTTGCGAAGCGGCTGCAATGGGAAAAACCTAGAGTGTGGCATCCGGATAGTGCGATCATATCGGTTTGGGTTAGATTGTGTTTTGCGAACATGGTGTTGAGTTTGGTCAGATCGAAATCTGGTTCGGGTAAGTTTCCGGCGACTCGAGATGCTTGTGATATTAATCCGTCGCGTCTACCCAATTCCACATTGTATCCAGGACCTCCCGCCTGAGAATTAATCAAAAAACAGAGTAGAACAAATAAGAACAACAAAACAATATAAGTGAAATTCACGTTTTGCACCTCATAAATAACTTTTTTGGCAATTTGCAAGCTATAAGCATTTTGCACTCTAGTGGAGTGCACTTTGTCAAAGAATATACATCTACGGTTTAAAGTGTCAATATAATAATTTCAGGTGGTAAAGTGTCAAAATATTGAACTTTTTTTTTTTTCGGTTCCCCAAAGGTTTTAATCTCTTTCGAAGCTGGTTGATCACATTAAAGTAGGTACCTCTTCCAACAAAAATTCGAACCTGAGTCCGCTACTTTGTAGTGACTAGTCTCTTCCACTAGACCAATAAACTTTTGGTAAATATTGAACTTTGGATGTTAAGGTGGTGGTTGTAATAGTTTAAAATAATCGTTAGTGTAAGTAACCGTTAAGAATTTAAAAACACCACCTTATCTTATATGACGAAAAAAGGAGCAATTAGGATACAATTTCTCTTAATTTGCCACCCACTAATAACAATTTCTCTCTTCAAATGCAAACACCACCCACTTTTTATTCTCAAATGCTTTAAGTGGTTTTTCAAAAATTTATAATTCGATTAAAAGTTTAAGAATCTAAAAATATTGCCTTAATATTCAAACACCAAACACATGAAATTTCATGGGTTTAGACAAGTCAATATGGACCGGATTGAAAATTGGTCTTACTTGAGAACAAGGAGTTGAGTCAAAATGAATCCGACCTAACCCAATGTTTGAAAATTTTAAGTATTATGACATAACTTGTACTCTTATATAAGTAACACAAATAAACAAATCACTATACATTCTAGGCATGTTCTCAAAATTGATCTATTTAAGACCTAATATGTGATTAAAGTTATATAAAATTATAGGGCCCGTTTGTCTCGCATTTCGGAAAAAATTTTCGCCTTTCCGAAATGCGAGACAAACAAAACATCACATTTGGGAAACTTTAAGCAACAGGACTTTTTTTCAAAAGTGAGTTTGCCAAATCTTGGGCTGCAGCCCATTTTCTGAAAATACCCTATACAAACATTACTCTCTCCTCTGTCTCTATCATTGTCAGCTACTTTCTTCTTCCTTCTTTTTCTTTCCTCTTTCTGCGGCTGTCTCTGCTCATTTCTTTCTTCTCTTTTTTTTTTTTTTTTTTTTTTTTTTTTTTGTCTTCTCTCAATAGAGCAATATAAACTAACAATTTTTTTGCTACTACTCACAAGTCAATAGAGCAACATAAACTAACAATTTTATTAGTCAACAATATAAAATGTGTGTTGAATTTTTTTTTTTTTTGTGTGTGCGCTGAAAATTTATTGCTAGAAAACCATGAAAATACGTACAAAGTTTTTGCATTGTTGCCAATTTATGTGTATATATTTATATAGTAGGATATTACATAGATTATTGCCATGCTTGGGGCTTACTCAACAAAATTGAGTAAGTAAGTCATTCCCCCATTGTCGTATTACATTTTCATGGTTTTTCATTGTTTTTGTTTCGAAATGCAATTGAACATGATATCACATAATAAGTGAGTCGGTATTTAAAGTGCTCACACCACGTCTATTTAAAATATTTTTGTTACATATGTGTTTGTTTATATGTTAGATATATTTCTTTCCTATTTATTAGATGTGTTTGTTTATATGTTATCCAAGGTTATGATATGTGATATGCTATAGTTTCTTATTTGCACACGATCACATTGTTAAATTAGACTTCGTGTGAAAAACCCCAAATTGTTAAGTTAGCCTGGTTCAATCTCCCGTTTGGTGGAGTGCGTCGAAACATGGGTTAGCGAGATTGAATTTGGACGCCTCGCAATTAATGGGTATTAGAGTCTAATCTTTTTATAATTACATATAGATGTCATATTATTATTACTTAATCAACACTCTAAAGTTAAAGTTGACCAATATGAAGACAACTTAATATGTTATTTTCGTACGTAGATTAATCTGGATATTGTGTAATAACTATTAGGTTAATATTTTAAGGATATTGTGGAATTTTTAGCATGTTTAATATATCATTTGAATGAATTCGTCGGTGAGATAAAATGATTAAAAGAATTTTATTATAATATTTAAAAAAAATCAACAAAATGAAAATTATTCTACTTTATTTTTTATTATTTTAAAAAACACAAATAACTAATTATAAAATATTATTTATCACATATATTACATTTAATATATACATCAATAAATTAATTATATATAACTAATTGATGTGACATAAAGTCTTACACTATCTTACACCTAAATAACTAACTCAAACCTACAAAAATTACCTACACCTACTTTTTTTCCCAAACAACTCTCCCAAAACCCAAACAAACAACATTACGCAAATCGAGATTATTTCTCAAACCTCTACCACTTTCCCAAACCACTCTCCGAAAGGCCAAACAAACAGGCCCATAAGGTTTTATGGTGGTTGGTTCAGGATGGGGAAAAGTGTGGTAATAACTTAGTTAAGTGCAATGAATGAATATCACTGATTTTTTTTTGTTAATGTCCGCTTGACTCAAACAAATACAATTTTATTTTGTTTCAGACAGGTAATGTTTTGGCATATCTTCGAATAATAATTTTAGAAAAAGAATTATCTACATTAATCGCCTACTACACGATTATAATTCATATGAAATCAATTCAAAATTGGTTTCATTCAAGTCCAATTGGGAAAAATGAAGTAACATCTGGCCGGAACTAACACATTGAATATGAATTTAATTATGACCAACTAAAGTTTAATTCAAATCAGCCAAACAAAAGATTGAAAGAAATACGAACTGAATAAATAGTTGTTAATAATTATTACCAGAAGCACAACATCTCGGGCAGCAACAGCTAAAATGTCAGCACATGATACTATGCCCGGACACTGAGCCTCCACTGCCTGTTTCGCCTTAACAACAGTATCGAATCCATCTCCGGCTAAGGATAAATTATCCGGAGAATCTTTTTCTGCATCATTATTTGGTGAAGCAATAAGTACAGAAGCATCACACCCCTACACAAAACAAATACAGAAATGGGATTCAGCCATTTGTCGCTCCTATTTGAATCGAAAATCAAATTCCAGAAAAAAAGGAATTAATACAAAAAGTACTGAAACACATTACCTCAACAAAGCAGTCATGAAAAAATAGACGAACAGTGGCTGGAATGGTAACAAAAGTTTGATTTATCTTTGTGACCACAACTTGTCGGACAATGCTTTCGAAATTTGGACAACTAGAACTATAAAAATTTTCAGACAATTGCCCTTCTCCTTTCTTTGAAAGCATTAATATTATGAACAAACACAAGATTTTACAGTATCTCTCCATTCTTTTTCTATGAAGGGTACGTCTTTCGCTTTTTCTTCTCTCTTTTGATTCATTGGGTTGGGGAAAACTTGTTGTGTTATATAATGAATGAAACAGTTAAAAATGGGAACTGGGAAGAGTTGAGAAAGAGAAGGTTTAGTATTATATGTGGTAGTTATACCAATGTTTTCAGAACCGGACCGGACAGTGAACCGGTGAGCCAACTGGCCACTGGTTTTATCGGTCGAACCGGTCGGACCGCTGGTCGGACCGGATGACGTCATAATGATATATTATTTATTTTTAATAACTTATTATATATATCATATTCCAACATAAAATAATAGACACAAATGAACACTTAATCAATGAATAAATTTTGTCCAATGCATAATTAAAATTGAAAATAAAATCATAAGAATTGCAATTTACAACATAACAAGTTTAAACTTTGAACTTTAACCGAAGTAAAATCACACATAGATCATAAATAAAAGAGTAGACCAATTAAAACAACATAAGTTCAAAATAAACAATCAAACATTCAATCATGATCTCAAACTCATAAGACATACAACAATGTCTCAAAAACTACAATCAAGATAAAAATCATTAATCTTCATAAAAAAGAACATTTCTTTGTTGTCTTAGGAGACGGGAGATATCACCGTCACTCGAGCTTGAGGTCAAATTACCAAACGCCGACAAATCAATTGGATCATCTATAATATTCATATCATCTACTTCATTACTTTCACAATAATTTTTTTGTTTGGATGGATAAAGTGTAAACATAGAAAAAAAATAACACCTTAAAGCCAAAGAAGAAAATAACTTAGTATCTACCTAAAAATATTTTTCAATACAATATAATTGGTTAACGATATTACTAATGCAGTAATTATTGTTGTTATAGCACATATTCTTATTGTCAAATTTACCCTTCACTGGAGACATGTGACCCATCTTTCACAAACTCTACTTTTGTCCTTTTAAAGCAATTATTTTTCAATCCTCATTAGTTTAATTTCACAAAACATATTTTACCCCCAACCAGTTGCTTTTCATTGGAGTGCAATTTTACTGATATGGCCGATTCATTTCAATACAAAAATTGATAATATAAAATATTTTCAATTCTTGGTGTCTACCTTAATGGCAGGCCGTAGCAGGTGAGATGAGATTGGAGGAAAAGATTCAATATTAACAAACAAAGATTCAAGAAAAAGTAAAAAGTTCTACCTTCTTTGAAGAAACCCGCCGCCGACTCCTCTCCCTATTTCAATTTCAAATTGTGAGTGTTCAGTTCTGTTTGTCCCGTAACCCTAAGTCTATTTTTTTTTTTTTTTTTTAAAAAAGTGTGAACCGCGGTCCAAACCGGTTCGCCGGTTCACCGGTTCGCCGGTTTTGGACCGGTTCAACCCGGTTCCAACTGGGTTTTAACACAAGTGGTTTTAGGGTGCTAACCGGACCGGATTGGTCTCCGGTTCGCGGTCGAACCGGTCGAACCGGCCGGTCCGGTCCGGTTTTAATAACATTGAGTTATACTTGGTCTAAAGCCTTGAGGTTGCATCTGCGCAATATTAATTATTTAAGGTGATGCATGATAAGCTGTGTCAACATAGTTCTTAATTAATTACCAATTAATTAAATGTATTAGCAACATTAAAAAATTAATTATCTGAAATACTTTTATCAGTAGTATGTATTGTATTGATGTGGTAAAACCAAGTTTAATTTAATACAAGCATGATGAAAGAATTGCTTTTAATTACCATCTTTGCAATTTGCATGTGAGAAATTAATATAATTGTCAATATTTTAAAGCATATGGATTGATGTTAAGACTTTCACTGACTGAATCAATTAATATTTATAGACCAGTTCATTGATCTAAGTCTTGAAACAGTAAACAAGATTGTTTAGTCATATTTGGTTGGTTGTTACTTGCATAATTCAAGTACTAGAAAAAGGGTTAATATTACTTTTCTCTGTTAAAAAAACTTGTGATTAATGACAAGTGAAAATGACACGGTAACAAATCCTATCTACTACCAAGAACCAACTTAGACGATTCCACATAGAGTTAAAATATAATTTTTTTGTTTGTTCATGCGGATACGGCAATGCATGCTAGCTTTTGTCCCCAAAGTCAACTTTATAAAGCAATTAATGTCATTGTATTTTTATTTATAGAATCCAAATTGTGTGCTTAAATTTGGTACTGAAGTAATTATGTGGAATAATAGCTTTTGGCCGGCTTAAATGGAACGGGAAAGCCTTTTCTTTAGTGTGTATTCCTTTTGACAGCTTATATATTGAAGCAGTACGTACTAATTTGATTCGATTTTTTTTTCCCTTCCCGGATAGAAGAATATGGAATTAATCAACTTTCGTCACACATGTTTTGGAAAATGGGACCAACATTGTAATGGGGTCATTTCGTGATCATAAATTTCGTAAATAATATTCAATTCAAATCAAATATACAACAAAGGCGATAATTGCATTTCTAAAGAAATCACACGTGTTATTTTCTTTGTTATTATTAATTAATATTACAAATATTTAGATAGAATGTTATTTATTCTATCTTTTTTTAAATAAACAAAATACATGGTAGTACGTGATGACAAATTCCTACTAACTCCTAAACGAATTACTCCCTCCATTCCACATTATGTCATTTAAGGTTTTTTCACAAGGATTAAGGAATCAATTAATCTCTTAAATTTTAGGAAAATAAGAGTGTAGTTGGATAAAATTACCCTTGAGAAGCAATTAAATTTTTTGTAACTCCCTTTAATCCATCTTTTTATTTCTCAATTCTCATACATCTTTCTTCTCTCTTTTTAATGAAGAAGGGTAAAAATGTCAAAATAGCATTTAAGTGACATGTATTTTGAAATAAAATATTCTCTCTATAGCATTAGTTAAGCTAAGTACTAGGCATATTATCTCGTTACTATATTTAAACGTAAGTGCACCTAACATAGCTAGGACCAAGTCCACATAACCCTCTTGCCCTATAAACATGACCATATTTAGAGATCTTACTTCGACGTGTTGTCTCACATTAATGATGCAACCATAGAAAAATAATTTAGCTATTAATTTATAAATTGGTTATGAAAGGTGGCAAATTTGGCAATTTTTCAAATTTGTTAACTTCTTGATTAGGATTTAGGACCTAATTAATTGCCACGTCAATTGACATGCGCACTTCAAAACTGGTAGTTTTTAAATTTATCTCACACTTGATTTCATATTGAAATTGTCATTTAGTATATTCGATTTAGTTTTAGAATATGAAAATGAGCTATCTAACTTGCCCAAGACATTAATTGATGATTTCTACACGTACACCTTAAGCTCCTATGCTAAATAAAATACTTTTATTAAAAAGTAAAATTTGATAAGTCGTACAACACATGTTCATGCTATTTACAGCTCTTTTATACTTTTTATTTTATACATATTTGGTCATTGAAAAATCAAGAAAAACGTTCAATAACATCAAAGATGGAATTAGAAGCCACCCTCACGAAAAACATAATTATATTTCGGCTACTTATAATTTGATATTATTGTCTCTAGAAAAAAAAAAAATTGATATTGACTTCTAAGTTCTAACAACATAATAATTATTATTAGGCCCATGAGAAACTAGTCAAATATAATTTTGATTGTCATGTATCATGTATGTGTAATAAACTACAAATAACAAAATACTTAAACTTGTATTACTAGTGGGCTAAAATCCAAAATTTAAAATTCTCCCTTTAGGCCTATAAATTTACAATAGAGTGATGCATTGAAGTCGCGTTCCAGCCCAAGTCAAACTAGAGTCTTTCAAATGGGCTCAAAAGCAACTGAACAATTAAAAAAGATATCGTTGCCAAAGGCCCCAAACTGCATTAAAAGCATTTACCACCAAAATAAGAAAGAAAAGAATAAATGGCACTTACGCCTCAGAACTACTTTCTGAATTGGACTGCCTTGATTTATTGTCACGCAAAATTGCAATTTTAGTTCCATTACCATATGATTAAATTTAAACCTTAGCATTTCCAATTTCACATTTCACGAAATTGCACTTTACATCCTAAGTAATGGTTTGCATTTTGAATCTATAGCCACCTAACCTTTCCCATTCAATTTGAGACTAAAACTGCACAACTTAGACAGCCCTAAAAGATTAAATTATGGGACCAGAAACAAAAAAGTTGATGGAAAACGGAAAATATGAATTGAACCTAATTAAGTCACCCCTGAAAAAGGAAGACGAAGAGCTGGTGCCAAAATCGCCCCAGCCAGATGAAGCTCAAACTGACAGCCACCATTTTTATGAAGAATAAATTGCTACAGGATTGAATAAAAAAAGAGTGAGAAGTTCAATTTGTAGTTTGGGTTCACTTCGTAAATTTATACTGTATAACGTAGAAGAAGTTGGAAAACTAATCTTATCGGTAGCTTTATCCTTGAATTACGTGAGCTCGTCGCAGGAGATCCCAACTCTTATGTGGCGCAAAATTATTTGGAAAAGAAAAAACTTTTTGTTTGTGTTGAGAGTGGGATTTGAACCCACGCCCTTTCGGACCAGAACCTTAATCTGGCGCCTTAGACCAACTCGGCCATCTCAACATTTCTGAAAAGATTATAAAATACACTATATTTATATTAACTTTATAAAACATGAAAGTGGTCATCTGCCGTATAGTTTTTTTGTAGTAGTCAGCTGCCATATAGATTTAATGAAATAGGCTAAGTTGGATCAGATTTAGTTAATCCGGTCACAATGCAGAGGACATTCGATTTAACCTTCTCTAAACTACGTTTGTGGTATTTTAGTCCTTTCTAAAAGAATAAGGTGACATTCAATTCCATTATACTTTATGCACCTACGTATAAAGCCAGTGGACTTTGTTTCGCAAAGCATAAAGGAAGTAGAGCTAAAAATTTAAAATGCAATTCAGATGCACCGATGAAGAGATGGTAAAGCCATCTTGTTTAGATTTCATAACCCCATCTTTTAGAGGATGGCCTCCTTTCAAACATTAGTTGGCTTTCATTATTCATTTTATTAGGTAAAATCCAACAGTGTAAATCAGCAACAAAGGTCCCATTCGCAATTGCAAATAAAAGTCACAAAACAGAATAACAGAAGCAGTACAATATTTCAGAATGTTCACGTCACCTAAGAAATTTCAAGAATTATAGTAGAACATTAAGGCAATAAGGTGATAAATTAACCATTATATAGGAATTACGATTAAATATTATAATCAAGAGTTGCCCTTCCTTAAATTCATGAAAATGATCACAAATTATTAATTTAAACCGCTATCTTGGCTGATATACAGGCGACACCCTTCTATTAACAATGTCTTGGATCTTCTCACTGGATAAGAGTGATGCCTCGGGCTCAAAATTGGCAATCTCCATCTGTTGGCGAATCTACAATATCACAGGAACAGTTGAAGAATAATTAGGTAGCCCCCTAATGTACAAAGTGAGTGTTAATGGAATTAGTGATGTTATAACCATAATGAACGTAGATTTACCGACTATTTATCGGAATAAGACTACAAAAAGCTTGGCTGCCCTCATTTTAACCAGCTAGCTAAAACCATCCTCAGTTTGATTAATACAAAACTAGTTTAGTTAGCATAAGCACAGTTCATGTTTACCAGACATAAAACATAGCATTTGTATTCCACTGAGTATTATAAGCTTCATTTGCTATGTTTAGGCAACATCAAATTTTGCTAAAATCCATCTGAACAGTAATGTTGAATTTCATTTAAACACCAATTACTTATCACCGATTTTCTAATAATTTGAAGGTACGACGATCAATGAAATTCTCATTTTCATAAATGAAGATGGCTACGGTATTGTGGAGATACGTTAATATACTCTGATGGAATCATGGAAAGAATAGATAACTAAATAATAGTATAAATCTACTAGTAAGCAAGAGCATACCTTTTCGAGGATTGCAGACTGATCATCCATGTGAAAGTTGCGCATCTGCTTCAGCATCTCCAGTTGCTGTAAATATTTTAATTTAACGTGTCCATATTTTCACCAAAGTTTATGTAAAAAATTAAATATACCTGTTCTTGTAAATACTGTTGCATTTTCATCTTTTCTTCGAAATTTTCTGGTCCAAGTTCTGCTTCCTCACAAGCTATCTCCTCTCTTTCAAGTCAATGCAAAAGAAAAGGTATATGATATATTTTTTTTTTTTTTGATAATTAAGGTATAAGAAGTTTTATGTTCCTTAAACAATTGCAGGACAGACTAATAAGCATTAAAATGTGGATATTACACTTACTTAGCTACAAAACCATAAAACCGAATCACCAAATCTTGATCATTCTCATAAACCAAGTTCACTTTTCCCAAACAAGCTAGACCAAACTGCGGATCTGCAAGATAAGTAGAGCATTCTCAATGCCTATTAATTAAACAAAAGAGAAAGGATAGTACTCTACAAATGAAATTCTCAAGACACCAAACTGCGGATCTGAAACAGATAAGGCTCTTGTTTTATAACAGTTTTTCTGAGGACAAAATGTAGACATTAACCTCAAACTTATATTTTCCTTCATGGAAACAGTTTTATTGACAGCAAAAAGTGTAATGGTCGTTAATTCAACTAGAACCACTCACCAACTCCCATCTCTACAAATATCTCCTCTTGTATTGCAGTAGTTACCGCGACAGCTTCCTGCATGAATTCAAATTCATTTACTGATAAAAAATCAGAAGCATCCAAAATCATTGAAGTTTCTCAATCAGTTTCGAGCTTGCATATTGTCACATAATTTTATTTTATTTTATTTTTTAATAAAAAGAGTAACAAAAAAGGTTTAAATTCCTAATTCAATTAAACAAATCTCAAACACTTACCTGCTTATCGTTGACTGCTTCAGCAATCCGTTGCTTCACCTCTTTAAATCACTCGAAAGCATAAATAAAAAAAGAAAATCAGTTGCGAAAACAAAAAATAAAATGCGAAAAAAAAGATAGAGTAAACTAGAATAACCGGGCTGTGAAGTGAGAAAGGCGAAACGATCAAAGAGATAAAGCAATTGATCTCTTGATAGCATCCCCGAATTCTGATACTCCATTGCTGAGCTAAGGTAACAGCTACTTGTTACTGTGTAAGATTGAATAATTTAGGTATACTGTACTCGAAACGACACCGTCATGTTTGCAAATGAGATTAATAAGTGGGAATGAATGCTCAAGAACGTAGTCCACAAAAATTGAAAACAAGTGTTTGTAAATTTGTTGCTTTAGTTAACCTTTTCTTCCTCCTTTTTTTTTGTCAAAAATGATTTTTAGTCATTTAACTTTTACTAAGTGTCAATTTTGGGACTTATTCCGGTAAGAGTTTTGTTCCTTTAGCTTTTAGTATTTGCAATTTCAGGCGTCATGACTACAATTTTGGTCATTTAACTTTTAGTATTTGCAATTTTGATTTATTGCTCACGAAACTCAAAAATTGTTGTTCTATATGACAACCAAAATATGAATCCGCAATAGAGTACAATCGACTAATTATAATTAGGTATATTGAGTTTGATATTATATATGAACTTAGTTTGATTATTAAAAAATCGAGGTCATATAAATATTAATATCTTCTTCTTTCGCTTTGTCGGTAGGTTCATATTGAGATTTAAAAGTATTATTACCAAAACAACAAATATTATCCGGATTCATTTGTTAGATATTATAACAAAATGAACTTCAATAAGTTTTTACCAATCAAACCGACTCAAAGGTTGATTATATTTGATTTTCCACACCCATATGTTCTATTAATAACATCAACCGAAGAAGAATGAAGGAAAGAAAGGAGCCCTGCCAGTCGCTTACGAAAGTATGCTTGAGCGTTCTTCCTCAACTCTAATTACGACAAGTCAAGTTAGAATACATACACATTCGTTCAACAAATACATGTTTCCACAGCAATTTTATCTTGCACTGCCAATTTTACAAACAGAGGTTCAATCTAACAATAGTCAAGAATTTCAATCTTCAAATACATAAAAGATAAGCAACTACACTGCTAGAAGCTGCTATGATAATACCAGTCATGTGGTTGGTTCCAATACCCAGAGAACAGAAATTGCAGATTCGAAGTTGAGCAATACTTCAAAAAACTAAACTGCCAACCAACAATGAGACTAGGGGAACCGTCAGATTGTCATCAAATTCGGTGCTGAAAGGATGGGATTCGACTAATGCAGCAACGATGGAAGCTAATAGAAACCCAAAAACCATTTTGGTGCTTTCTTCAATATACCCAAATGAGGAAAAATAAAGCATGTATCTGTTCATGTGGCAATTCACATCAGCCAAAAAATAAAGAAAAAACGTTGTACCACTTGAACAAGTAGAGAGGCAAAGTACATTACCCGATGGAAGCCAAGAAACCAGCACTAGCCATTGTAATACTACCGATAATTGATTTGTTTTGGTTGTAGGGAAGTTTCGTGCTACCAAAACGCCTTCCTACAATATCAGCCATACCTAAAACAGAAATTTGTGGTGAAATTCTCATTTTATTGTTCTGTTATTGATTGAGGGATTTGGATGTGATGAAGGACAAATGATATCAAATGACTCCTACATTCGATGGATTTTAGTTAAAAGATTGAAACAATTGCATCGAGACCTCCCCTGAATGTTGAACAATTTGCATCCACCTCTCTTAGGGCCTAATAAATTTTACAAAGAACAGAGGAGGTGGATGTAAATAGTTCAAAGTTTAGAAGAGATTAATGCAATTCACCCAGAATAACACAAGATACAAAATTAAAATGAACCAAAAGAAGCCTAAACGACTGTAGATAAAATATACAAATGCTTTAAAGAAACAATACCATCACCAGCACAGAGGTTACAAACTGCTGCAATTGCTATGGGAGAAGTTCTCCAGTAGATGGCACTGGCCAAACTGATGGTCAAAGCATAGTATAACGGCCCCTTAAGCAGTTCCCTAAACAGCACACAAGCCATTTTACCTTATAAGATGTCATAATTTCAAAATCAATATAAATAAAGGAAAAGAACTATGACAGTTCAAAAAACTAAGGAAATTAACCATAGGTACTAATATGGACAATGCTTCTGATAAATTGATTTCAATTGCATTCACACATACCTATGGTCGCCAAATCTGCTCATGGACTTGACAGTTGCATCATCCTTCCATAGTCCGAGTCCCAAAAGAAGCATTTTAATTACATTTATCCCGGGAATAAGACCTGCTAAAATTGCTCCTTGACGACCAGAACTGTGACAATTTTAAAGTAGTTCAAATCAATATTACTATGTTTGTTAAGAGTGCAAAGCCATTTTTATTTATCACCTAAAATTACCTGAACATTGGCCAGCAAAGCATGAATGCTAATCCAAGAGTAACGTGAACAAGCTTCCTATTTAGTTTCTATAAAAGGGAAATAAAATGCAATAAGATCATATGGAGAAACTAGTACAGAGAAATGTTTGAAATTTTGAATAAGTGAACTTGTAAATATTATTTTTCTAAATCCAGGAGTTATGCTATTTTTGGACCTATTCTTTTTAAGGGGGTTCGAATTACGGATTTTAACGGGCAAACTGAACTAAACAAACAAACAAATTTCTATTAATTGACTTAATGAAAACAATCTCTTGCCAATTTCTTCACTAAAAGTGTGGTCTAAACTAGCCTCAAGGGAAAGTCAATGAACAGATACTTTCTTTAGTTTGATTTAAAGGAAATACTTTTATGAACATAATATATGCATCTATATCATTTGAATTTTTCTTAATATTTATTTTGTTCAAAAGTAAAATTGATGGTATATGGTTCTGAATTCCTTTATTTTTTCCCGTCACCTGAATGCGAAGAACAAAATTAGGTCGAAATTTATGAAACGCAATTCCAATTCCTTTCCTCAAATCATTCCTTCCAGTAAACCTAATCTATCCTTCAATCAACGAACATTAAATTACCTCTAATTTCAGCCCAAAAAAACAAACAAAATTTCATTAAAAACGCAAAATATAAGCTGAAATTTGAAGAAACCAACATTTCTACACAAACAGTCAACCTGGTCAAAGATGCCTCTCTTGGCCGTTTGCTCCCAGAATTTAAGCAAGGACAACGCGATTCCACCTGACAAACCGGTGGCGATGATGTCACTGACAACTATGTTATCAGAAAACATGGCCGCAGATGACGTTAGTTTCCGGCGAATCCTCCTATTAGGTGTCACTTTAAGAAGCTGGAGAAATTCCGCACGATGAGTTTTTAGAGAAGAGTTAAAACTGGAAGTGGTGTTTACTGGAATTGGAATGGAGAAGAAAGCAATGGCCAAAGCCATGGGTTTGGGGTGTTTTAACTTTTGAGTAGTACTACGCCATGGCTGATGTTCACGTGGTCAACGAATGAATCGTCCCTTAAGATGGTAAAAAGTTGGACTTCTATAGTAAAGTTTTCTGACGGGTGTACGAAAATAGGAAAAGTTTAATTAGACATTGTGGTAGAAATGAAACAAATTTTTTTTTTTTTTTTTTTTGGAAATAAAACAATTTACCTTCACTTTTCATGAATGATGAACCTTCATTTTTAGTCACATGACCTAGAATTTCCCACCAACAAACATATGAGAAAATTTAAATCAGGTTTGGTAAGGCAAGTGCAGTAGTTTTATTTTTTTTAGATTCCTTCTCAAAATATTTTAATGACAAAGGTAATACATTTATTTTTGGATTAGAGAAGACTCTTAGAGTGTGTTTGGTTGGTCTATTTTTTTTTTTAGGGAAAACGAACTTTCATTCAAGAACTCAATTCAGCGGTTACAATGTTTTGGATCAAAGACGATAAATTTGATACATCAAAAGAATTATTCAAAGGAATTTTAGCCGTCTCATGATTTCCTTCACGATGGATATGTTCATCGCGAAAAAAAATGAAAGACTCTTTGATGAATTTGATATCGTCAATGATAACTCCATACTCCGCCCGAGAAGTCGCTGCATCATTTATAGCCCCAATAATAACGCGCACTGCTATCACCTTCTAAGACAACATTATCCCACTGGTGATCACGGGCCAACTCCATAGCCATAAGAGTTGCTTTAGCTTCGGCGCTAGCTGGATCCAAGGAACCTTGCAGTCTACTCGACTTTCAACCCACACACTGTCCCGAATGAGACCGTGCAATGGCCTCAAACCCGCAATAGCCTTCTCCGCGGTTAATCGTAGCATCAAAGTTCACTTTTATCTCGTTTAAACCCGGTGATCTCCATCTAATTATTCCTCTGTTTTCCCCAGCCCTTGGCTCTAGCACTTTAGCCGTCGGCCGTCGCTTTACTAAGCTCTTCCATATAATTCAATTTTAGGCAGATTATTGGATTTCAGGGTGAGTGGTACAATTGTTATATGACCAATAAAGGAATAAATTTCCAAAATAAGAGGAGGTGGCCCATTTTTTCGGACTGACACGAAAAAATAATAATTTAAACAAAACATGTGATATATGCATAATTAATTTGAATCTTGGTTTATTGTGCAAATCAAACGCATCATTAAAAGAGTGACGAGTCAGAAAACAAATACAATAATTTTCCCCAAATTTTTTTGTTAATAATTTTAGGGATAATTAAATCCATCTCCACTGTGGTTATGTAAAATTACCAAAGATTTCCTGATGTTCAATTACTACCAACGCCCTCTCTTGTTACTAGTTTTTGCTAAAATAAATAAACATAAATTGTTTAAATCAGAAAATAAAAATTAACATAAGTTGATATCTTTTTTTTTTTTCTTCTGAAAAACAGTTAAAATACAAATTATAGCATGAATATAGAACAACCGAAAAAATGGATAGATCCTAATTTTAATGGGTCAAACAATTCAAATCATTAAATTTTCTTAATTATTTTAAAATCATAAAATTTAATGATATTCTTAAATATAAAAAAATTTGACTTTATTATAATTTAACTTAACTATATTTTCTTATTATCAGTTATATTTAAGTTACTAATTTCAAATATTAATAAGTTTAAATATAGAATAGTACATAGTTTTGTTTATTTGTCATAAAACTGGTCAAATTCAAAGTCACTTTTAACTTAAGAGAAAATTAACATTTCATTAATATTTTGTTGATGACATTAGTTTTTCAGTTAGAAAGATTTTATTTGTAAACTTGTAAAGTTAAAGTAAGGAAAATGTTTGTACGTAATTCTAGAGACTTCAGTGGAAGTTTCTTGTTTTATCTAACTTGAGGGATGTGGATGTAATTTGTCACTTAATCTTATACTCACTTGTCACTTCCATGCTTTTCCTAAGTCTAAAGCTGCAAATAAAGCATTTCCAAAAGCTCATTTTCTCTAAGTAGGAAAATATTTACACTACCTCAACCACTCTTTGTATTAAATGAGGAGGAATTGTATTTTTCATATCAAACTTTAATATGATGTTTGAAAATGATATATTTAATATCATAATTGAAAGAATTTTTTCCATTTGCTTGAGATTTTTGTTATGCTTAAAATTATGTTTCAAATTTTTTACCTTAGCATGCTTATGTGTCCCAAATCATATTTGAAAATTACTGTGGCATGATTCCTTGTATAATATGAGATTTGATTTAATTTTGATTAATATCTTGAAACTTTGTTAATTTTCTGCGGATTATTTATTGCGTTTCATGAACTAAAACTTATCATTCGAAAGCTCTCGTCAAGAGATTACCATCAATATAAAGAAAATAAAATTTGACCTTGTAAATTATCAGAGAAAGATTTGATACCAATTGTATAAATTAGATACAAGTTTAATATGAAAAATACAATTCCCTCGTTAAATAATAGCAACTCCAACAGGTAAACAACTCTTCTTTAGCAATTGGATTGCGAAATTTTCATGGTTTAGCTAATCTCCTAAAAAAACACATATCTTGATTTTATAAGGATTAGAGAGAGAAAAAAAAAAAGGGAAGGTAAGTTAGTTGCTGAGATTAATAGTGTTGTAGCGTCATTACTTTATATGGAGTATAGTGTAGTCTGGAAAAAATATCTATTACGACATATAAAATTTATACTTGTTTTGGAATTTAATTTTATGGAAGAAACGTGAACATCTTTTTAAATTTTCCCAACGCAAATGGAAATATATTCAATATTTCAACCAGGGCCTTTCTCTTTTTTTAAGAATCCTAAGTCCGTGTTTGGACTTTCTCTTTTTTGAGGGCACTCACTTTTTACATCTAATTTAAATTCATATTTTTGCATAATTTTGTGAGATTTAATGGCAATTTACCCCCTAATTTTGAGAAAAAAAACATTACACCTTATATAATTTTATAAAATTTCACCCTGTTTTTTGACATTTTTAAACTTAAAAAGATACAAACTGATAATTAAAATTACCCCTCTTATATGTAATGACACTTTACCCCTTGTTATGATAAATATTATATTTAATTCTCCACGTTATAAAACACTTTTCACGTTCACTATTATGTGATATGTAAGATAAGTTGAAATCCTTACATAAAGTGAGATCAAATCCCTTTTTCATTCTCAGCAGTTAGTTCGTTTAATCCAATTAGGGTTGTCTTTTAACAGACTTAGATCATTGCCACACAACTTTAATTTCACGTTCATGATCTCTACAATGGGATCTAACGCACGTGTATATATGTTTCACTTATATATAATTTAATCTTACAGTACGTACAGTTGCTTCATACAATATATTTTAAAATAATTATGTTGTAGATGATGTTGCATGTAGCATTTGATTTGATGAACCATCTTAATTAATTTCTCCATTAGAAAACAAGAGTTCCAATTAACATAGCTGCCAATGGTACCGTGAAATTGTCATCAACTTTAGTACTCAACGGATGAGATTCAACCAATGCTGAGGCAACCGAAACTATAAATAATTTTAGGACCATATTTGGAGTTTCCTTAATGTACCCAAACCATGAAAAATAGTACATAAACCTGTTGCAATTAAAAAAAAAAATAAACAAATAAATATTCTTTGATCATTACTAAAGTCAATTAAATTAATTACTAATATAAGTAGATAAATTACCAAGTTGATGCCAAGAAACCAGCAATAGTCATCCCAATGCTACCCACCAATGATTTCTTTTTGTTGTAAGGAAGTTTCCAACTACCAAATCGTCTCCCTACTATATCAGCCATACCTGGATTTAAAAGAAATATATATTGTAAAAAAAAAAAAAAAAATTATATATAATAAAAAAATTGTTAATTAGGACAAACTATACATACCGTCCCCTGCACAAAGATTGGAAATTGCTGCAATTCCAATAGGATTTCTCCAGTAAAAAGTGGAGGCCAAAAATATTCCCAAAGCATAACCCATTGCCGCCTTGTGCATATCCCTGTTAAGCAAAGCACCTAAAATTTTAATTACTTCCTAAAACACTTTAAACTCAATAAAATATACAATTACTTATTTATGAGTTTTAAATATATCATGTCATTTCATTATTTTGTAAAATTGAGTTGAGAATAATCAGATTATAATATTATTGGCTTCATTTTATAACTATCTTAACATGCGGTGACAACATAATATAAATATAAATTTTTACAAGTCATTTCACCGAAAAACATTAACTGATCCGGATTAATTTTTCGTAAATGGCTCTTAACTTTCAAATTTCAACACGTCTCCACAAAAAAATAACAAAAAGTTTTTTTCTTTTTTTGATATATGATTATTTTTTTTTAAATTTCTCAAAAAGTTTCTAATGTTTGATCTACTGAAATATAACAAGAATACGATATTTTAATCCATAATTTCAATATAGTGAGAAATTTGTTTACTTAACTAACTTCCTACATTACGTAGTTTAGAAAAAATCTTTAGAGGCTAGGCTTCGGCATGTGTCTCTGATATGTTATTTCAAATGTGACAAACAACATTTTGATATGGAAACTTGATTTTAATTTATCTCCAACGTCCATTAAGCAAACTGTACAGGCTCACTCATTCAATCAATGGAAGACAAAATCGATGATCAGTAAACAAACCAAACATCCCCTTCATGGCAGTTGGAAAGGCTTTTTGATTTCAGCAACATGATGATGAATTAAAGTATACTATGAAATTAAAGTGACCTAATTTAGGGGTGCAAAGTGAAATTAACTCATAAAGTGGAAGGCAATTAATAATTAATTGATTTATTCAAACCTGTAATCTCTGTATCTGTCGTCTAGCTTTTCAATAAGTTTATCATCTTTTCTTATTCCAATAACCAACGATCTGATTGTGTACACGCCAGGAAGAATGCCAGCTAAAACTGCTCCCAATCGCCCAGAACTAATTAATACATGATGAAGAATTAATATTGAATTTTAATTTAAGGGTATATATATAATTAAATAACAAATAGGAATATAACATTTTTTCTCTCGCATTTTACAAATCATACTTTTAATCCTTATTCTGCAAAATATATTACAGTTTCGATTGGTCTCATTAATTTCCATCCATACCTGAACATTGGCCAGCAAAGCATGAAAACTAATCCCACAGTAATGTGGAAAATCTTCCTCCTTAGATGCTTATGCCATCACAATAAGATTCAAACATAGTGAATAAACGTATGTGTTATCTATATTTAAAATGAAAATTTAATGATATATTTTGCCTTTATGAAAAATATAATGATGCCAAAAACTGGAAAAAAAAAAAAAAAAGAAAAAGGGATAAATTACCATGTCAAAGTTAGCGAATACAAATATTTTCTGCTGCAGTGCAAATACTGAATGACAAATTGCATAGGACAATACAGAGGCAACTATATCAATAAAAACCGAGTTGTTTGATGTAAACATTTTTTCTTCTTTTCCCAAACTTTAATTATTTAGCACGCAGAGAATTTAATTCTGACAACTGAAAATTTCCTTGCCTCGTGAGAGAACAGAACGTAATACTTTGCCTTATTATATACTATTTTTTTGAATATTGTAATTATAATCTTTAGCACATATAGGTTTTCGGCAAGTTAACTCCATGTGATATGTATGATAGACAATGTATCTCTATGTGATATGAAAATAGATCATTTATCTCTATGTGAAATGAAATAATGAGCAATTTACCTCCCTGTAATATGAAATAACGAGCAATTTACATCATCGCTAGTGGAGGTGTTGCACACACACTCTACATCATTTTCATGTAAAAAATGGACTAATTTAACCTTACAATTCACAACAATATTCAACTCACTTTACCCCATTGTGATATGTGTCAATAGGCAATTTAACACCATGTGATATGCTTAATGAACACTTTAACTCCATGTGATATTGTATAATGAGCATTTTATCCCCTTGTAAAGATGTAAAAAATCAAAAAGAAAGCAGTGTGCTTCTTTTACAAAAATACAAGGAGATATTTTTAATATTTTATTTATCACATGAAGTTAAATTGCTTATTTAGAATAACACGAGAAGTTAATTTGCTATTCACTTCATCTTATACGTATCATTATTTTTGTTATATTATCTATTATGAAATGTTTACCAATTCCAAATGAGAACGATAACCTAAATTTTTCCAATGTAATGTATGGATACATATTAGCCTTTTCTAATTCTAGAAATATATATAAACACATATCATAGATATGTAAATGTAAATTTATCGACTTTTGGAAAGATAAGAAAATTACGTGTGTAAAAAGCTTTGTTTGGATTGTTATGTGTATTTAAAAGTTTCCAAATTGTTATATTTGATATAACTTACATCACTTGCTATATTAATTATTATATACAACTTTAGTTTTGAAATATATATTATCTTTGCAAATCGCTTAGCCATGGTTATCTCGCATTTGAATACTTCACGTTTAATTTATCTTTAGTATAACTTCATCTGGCTAGGTTATGAAGTTCATTATTAACCAATGTTAACACAATAATTAATATAACTGATTTGGTAACAAAATTGATGTTTGATTATCTCTTTTTAAGTTTTTATAAACACTTAGTTTGTGTCGCCTTTCGGAGAGTGGTTTGGGAAAGTGGTAGAGGTTTGAGAAATAATCTCGATTTGCGTAATGTTGTTTGTTTGGGTTTTGATAGAGTTGTTTGGGAAAGTAGTCGCAATTTTTGACTTTTCTAATATAGAGAGAAATAGAAATATAGTAGAAAAGTAGCCTGTTTGTTTGACCTTTCGAAGAGTGGTTTGAGAAAAAAATTATTGTAGCTAATTAATTGAGAAAGTGGTTGGATTGTTTGTTTGACTTTTCCGAAAACCGAATTTTTTTTCGGAAAAGCGAGACAAACAGGCTCTTACTATCTTTTATTTGGTAAAGATGATAAATAAAGTGGGACAGCGCAAAAATAATTTGTCATCCGTCACTTTCAGATAATAAATACAAATAAAGTTATTAGAGGTTCAACAGTACTCTTCTGGTTCAGGAACAAATTTATGTGGTACCCAACAAGTCTAAAAGTTATGCTACGGATTTCTTTTTTTTTTAATATATAATATTTATCCAACTGAGTTTTGGATTTTTCTTGAAGGAGGTTAATTGTTTTTTTATTCCAATCACGATTGTCATAAAATACTTTTGACAACTCGCAATTTTGTCATTAAAAAAGAAAATAAATAAATAAAAATTCCTCAACCAAATATACGAAAAAAGGGAAACCTAGTTGATATTTATACTACAACAGTGCTTCATCTTCTCCAATATTGAATTTAAACGAAATCCATGGCGCCAATGAAACAGTAGCTTCCCTCCGAAGTTTTAATTTAAACTTTTCTAATTCAAAATTCAAACCTTTAAAAACTCTTCTTAATTAATCTTCCCCTGTACGCTCCAATATCAAATTACCTACTACCTTTTCTCTCCCCATAATTTATTAGTAGTTAGATTATACGTGGTGTGGTATCTTAGTCTGTCTTACCTTATCAATGGCGGCATAAAGTTTCTCAAAATTTCAAAATCCCGCCTACAATCCCTATTTAATTTCATCTTCAAACAAACCCTATCTCAGTATCCGAAACCCCATTCTCCAAAACAAAAAAACAAAATTAAAAAATGCCCTCTATTCCTGAAGAACCTCTCCTCACCCCTAACCCTAATCGCTTCTGTATGTTTCCAATTGAATTCCCCCAAATATGGGAAATGTACAAGAAAGCCGAAGCCTCATTCTGGACTGCCGAAGAAGTCGATCTCTCCGGCGACCTCCGCCACTTCGAAACCCTAACCCCCGGCGAACAACACTTCGTCAAATACGTCCTCGCCTTCTTCGCCTCCTCGGACGGCATCGTTCTGGAAAATCTCGCCGGCCGATTCATGAAAGAAGTCCAGATCTCCGAGGCGCGTGCATTCTACGGCTTCCAGATCGCGATAGAAAACATCCACTCCGAAATGTACAGCCTCCTCTTAGAAACCTACATCAAAGACTCATCCGAGAAGAATATGCTCTTTAACGCCATAGACACCATCCCCTGCGTCCAGAAAAAGGCTCAATGGGCCTTACGGTGGATCGACGGCTCAGAATCCTTCGCCGAACGAATAATCGCATTCGCGTGCGTGGAAGGAATATTCTTCTCCGGAAGCTTCTGTGCGATATTCTGGTTGAAGAAGCGTGGGTTGATGCCCGGTTTAACTTTCTCAAACGAGTTGATATCGCGAGATGAAGGTTTGCACCGCGACTTTGCTTGCCTCTTATACAGTTTACTGAAGAAGAAGCTGAGTGAAGAGAAGGTGAAGGGGTTAATTGCAGAAGCAGTAGAAATAGAGAGGGAATTCGTTTGCGACTCGCTTCCGTGTGCGCTGGTGGGGATGAATGGGGATTTGATGAGTCAGTACATTGAATTTGTTGCTGATAATTTGCTTGTTGCTCTTGGGTGTAAGAAATTGTATAGTGTGCAGAATCCGTTTGATTGGATGGAGCTGATAAGCTTACAGGGGAAGACTAATTTCTTCGAGAAAAGAGTTGGGGAGTATCAGAAGGCTTCTGTGATGTCTAGTTTGAATGGGAATGGTGGTGATAACCATGTCTTCAAATTTGATGATGATTTCTGATTTTTATTACTACTTTTTTCTTTGTTTTACTCTTGTCATTTTAAACGTTATACTTCTTTTGTGTATGTGTAAATTATAAGTATTTTTTATAAAATGGTCTGTCTGTGTTTGTTGCCAAATTGTTTTCTTTCTTCCTAGTGAAAAGGTGGATATTTATTTAATTAGCAATAACCATTAACTAATATTCTTATATATATATTAAACAAACATGAAATCCAATGACCTCTAAATTTATGGAGCCTCTGTGTTGCTACATTTTCTAACCTTTTTTCTTTTTAAAATCTGAAAGTCACTACTTAACATAGAGCAGTTCTTAAAATAACAACAGTGGGACGTCTATCCATTGAAGACCTCTTCCAAGTTCCAACTCAATGACCTAACTTGGGCTGCGCGCCTGCTTTGAGTTGATAGACTTCTTTATATGTTTAAAATGAACCGATTATGGCATCCCAAGCAAACTCATGCAGTTTTCTAAGATTTAATCCTAGGGATTTTCCTGCTACATCATTGAATTTCCTTCAATGTTAGAATTATTAAACAACAAACATAACATTCAAATCATTACAAGTAGGACTATCAATCGAACTTTGTGAATCGAGTCGTAAAAATCTCAAACTCAAATATCATTAGGACTCGGGTTATATTTCCTTTTTGTAATTATTTTTCCTTTTGACCTGCAAATACATTAGTTATAATTGATATGTGTGTCACATGGACGGAGTATTTACAAAATTATAATTGATATATGCGTGCATTGAATTATTTTTATAACATTCTTTTTTTAAAATAGGAATTACTACACTATAGTTTTAATATCAATAAACTAATAGTAGTACTTAAAATAATTATATACTTGAGTTTTATTCGGGTTAAACCTTATTAGGCTCAAGCTCCATTCAAAAATTTTTTGGGATTAATATAATGACTGAAAAACAACTTGACTCACAATTATTTAAATTCGAGTCAAATTTAACCTTATCAAGCCATCGGACTTTGAATATATTTGGCTCAATTGACAGTCCTACTTACAAGAGTAAAGCTTGAAATAAGCTGATTTCAAGCTGGTTATGTAAAATTGAACATTTTATTAATCAATTGGAGTAAATTGTTTCACTAGATTAAATTATATTTGAAGTCAATAAATAGTCGACGAGAGCTCAAGTAAGGTTTACTCAAACTGAACAAGTATGTCTATATACTCCCTCGAGCCTCGCCCAGAAATTTTTATTCCTTTAATTTTCTACGCAAATTTTAGGTAAAAGCAAAACTATTGTACATCTTTACGTCCATGCTCTTAGAACTAATGGTTGAGAATTAATTCTAAAAATCAAAACATGATTCTACTCATTGAAAGACGATCTTCTTTTCGTGAATACCAACAAAAAAATAAAAAAGATGGAAGTCAAAAACTTAACATTAAAGAGATTGTTTTTATAATTTTATACATACACTCGAGCTTTAATTTATATTGGTAATTCATACTCTGGAATTAAACAATAAAATTGAACTCAAACAATTTTTTAGTTAACCACTTTGTATTGAATTTCAATTATCTTAATTTCAATTTCATTTTCAGGCAAAATTAGGCGGAAAATAAAAAACATCGAATGGCTGTTAATTCATGAGATCCAAAGGGTGTAAAAGTGTTGCGTGAATAGGGGTACAATTTATCATGACCTCCTCCAAGTCAGAATTTTGCATTTTATGCTCTAAAATAAGCACAGAATAGATATATAGCTTTCTATCGTTATGGAATGCATATTCAGAAGTGTGCATTATCAATAAATTTGAAAAACAAAATAGCTTTAAGTAGACATTAGCAACACTATAATCAAAACTCCGGCAAAACCAGTATCACCTCTAGATGGGCAGAAGCACAAAACAAAAGCTCATCATTTGTGATAAAATATTACTTGAATAGGACTAGCAGTTTCAAGAATTTCCAAGACAACTGAAAAGTAGAGGTGAAAACGAAACATTTATGATCATTACATCAATATAAAGGCTTTGCCGAAACTGAACTTAGCACAGGCACTAGTAATTTTCAACTAACCAAAGGAAATGATTCATTTGGCACGAGACAAGTCATACTAAAGCAAGCAAAGCACTACCTTCTCTCTTATCTTGGAGTTGGAGGTGGAGGTGGGGGCATGTTAGATTTTGCAAATCCTATCCATGCAACAACGCCGACAGCAAGGATTACCCATCCAAAAATGTCATATTTCAGATCACTGTTATTGCTCTTCTTACTCTGTTGATGTAGGCAGGGTAGCACCTTGTAATTTTACAATGAAAGGATCTGAAATTGAAATGCATATGAACATAAAATTCTCAAACCTTTGTGCTAGTAGATGCTGAAGGGCCTGGTCCCATAGCCTGCTGAGCCAAACCACCATGCTTGTGGATCTCAACATGTAACTCAGGAGCCTTCACCACATAATAATAATAATAACGAAAGCACAAATATAAGTCCCACACGAAAGCGATTATTTTTTAAACAAACAATATAAATACTGCTAAATTCACATTAAGGAAATATGATCATATTTGATACAGATTAGGCAAGTAGGCTAATCACGTTAAAAAGGAGTATATTGCATTGACTTTCTCTGTAATATGAACTACTTTCATTCACTTAGAATTTACCAAGTCCAGTGGATGCAAACAGTTTAAGATCTAAGAGAGGTGAATGCATCAAAATATGGTTTACTCGCACTCAGGATATGTAAGAATCCAACTTAATATTACTCCCAATGCAAAAAATGTGTTAAAAAGTTTAAGATATTCAAAAATTGTATTTTAACAATAGAGGAACAAATTAGTTGTTTTACATTCATCCATTATATTCAACGACCTCGCAGAGAAACACCGTAAGATGTCAAATGGAATTTGTCATAACATACATAGTTGAGAAATAGTATATAAACATCAACAAATCCAACGAAAGGTGATTCCTAAACGGCCAGAGAGTACATGGTTGAAGATAAGTGACTCAATACACGCCTACAAATTAGATTATTTGTGGTGAAGTTGGCCAATAAACTGATTAATCGCATGGAAAATAACTTTACTAATAAACAGAAGGAAACAAAATCCTACTCGAGACCATGTTCATAGAAATGCTTTACGCCAATTTAACCCATAATAAAACATGGCAGTAAAATCTACAATGAAAATATTCTAAGCTTCGCTTATTCTCTTATACTTCAAAAGTAATAGTGTTTCCATAATTGCGTGCAATATGAACTAAACATTTCAAATGACAAATAGAAAGTAAATACACATGATCCCTTCAACCCCCTACCCACAAGAAAAAAAAAAGATGTGGGTTTTTACCTTAGCAGCCACTTCTAAAGATTTCTTATAAAGTTCATTTTGTGGTTCCTGCAACAAGAAAAAGGAAGAATCATAGGAATTATCTAGGAAAACTAAGAGCAAAAATATCCAACCCTAATTTAGCTGAATAATGTACCTCTTCATATGCCTGCTCAAAATATGTGGTAGCCTTATCGAAGAAAACTCTAGCCTCATCAAGATCAGGAATCAGAAGTGCAGTAGATGTATACGCATTCCCAAGGCACCAGAGTGCATCATGCTTCTTAGGATTAACAACTAGTGCCTCCTCCAGCTTGTCAATAGCATCTACAAAAAAGTTAAGCACTCGAAATTACTCATTGAATCCCGTGTTTTCTTTTCTCCTCCCCACAAATACAAGCCATAAAAGTTCATCCATTCAACATAATATTTAACAAAGAATATCATGCCCATCAAAAATATGAACTCACAAAGTCCATATTTTCAACACTAATAGCATAAAACAGTTCTTTTTTTAATCAAAACAGCCATAATCATGTCAGTCATATATATGTCTGATAAACTGTCACTTCGAATTAGTAGTTCAAACTCAAAGGATGCTTTCCATTAGTTTTCAGAAATTACTCCAATGAAAATTAACACAGATAATGGGGAAAAATTAAACTCAAAGACATAATTTGAGTAGTGGTGGAGGCAGCAACATCATCTACAAAAAGTTGAGCAACTCAATTATGATTTTTTTTTCCTAAACATATACATGCAAAAATTGTCACTCATGCATCATATAGCTCAGCATAGAATATATAATTTATCACATTAGCATTAACTTAATTCTTTTTCCTTTCAGATTAACTGTCAGAATAAATCTAGCATATGATCAAATGAACAGAAACTAATCAACCAAAAGCCAAATCAGCAAGTTAGAACATACAACAGAGTAGCTTAACCTCTTCTATATTACTATTCCGCACTCACAAATCCATAAGTTTAACCCCCATTAGCATAAATTGTGTTCTTCCACCAGCATCATGATTAAAATTAGCAATAAAGTAAAAGAAAATAAACAAATAATATTCAACAGCAATAGCTTTACCTTGAACCATCTGCTTGGACTCCGGACCGTTCATGAACTGCGATAACTCCAGCAACACTCCTCCCCATCTAGTTAGATTCTACACACAAATCAACAAAATACCAATTAACACTACAAATATTCCAATACATAAAAACAAAAATGCGAACATAGTGATTATACAGACATCGGCGTCAAGAGGATTTTTAGCATATGTAGCTTCGGCGGTTCTACGAGCATGCTCGAAGAAAAGGAGCCGATCGAAATCGCTGGACATATCCATGTTTTCCGTCGAAGGATACAAAGATTCAAGGCGGTTTTTCTTTTCTCCCTTGTGATTAGGGCTTTCTTCGAAGTGAGGCAGCTTCTTGGGCCTTTTTCTTTATCTTTTACTTTTTGCTTGATGGAGGTGTGGGCTTTTAAGGGTTGTTTGGATAGGGTGTAAATGGGAATTTTGCTCGTTCAAGTTAAGGACACGCTGTTTACAAATCACTTTGCCACGTTACAAGTTAGTTTGTGGCTGTTTAGTGTACTATAGTCAAGTTCAACAATAAATTGACAAGTTGAATTGGGGAAATGAACCCGTGGTCCATTATATATTTTGATGTATTTTAAAGTTCAAATTTAAGAATTTTAGAGTGAGAGGAACGCAATATATTAAATTTACGAAGAAGATGTTTGTTTTTAAGATATATTTGAGATCGGCTCATGTTTTGTATATTGCAAAGATAGAGAAATGTTTACATTTGAAGGTTTTTTTAAACGCTTAGGAGTAATTGAATAGACAATGTTGGCTAGAGTTTTGACAATAACTGTTTCAGGTCAGGATCAAATCAAAGTCGATCCGTGAATACTTGTGTGTGAATGTACTATAAAGCTATGTCCCAACATCAATTGATTTTGAAACAACTGGTATAGCATGAGATTTTACATTCAGTATGTTGTAAATGTTAATATTTGTTATTCTAAACTTACTCGCTCATAAAATATGGCTACCTTATTGTTCTATATGAATTTATCAAATTTCGAGACTTTGACTTGTGAATATGATATCTAAAAATGTGTTCCTCAAAAAAAGGGATATCTAAAAATGTGGCATTTATATTTATGAGCCATATACATTGAAGTGTCATGAATGAATTTGGGTTTGTTTAGGATTTTTGTAAATCAGTAGTATCATAAAGCCATAAAGGAAAACTTCATCACAACAAACATTACTAGACAAATCTTCAAACTATTAAAATTCACATAAACGGTTCACTTCAGTTCCGCCCATTTGACCAAGTCTTGGGCAACCGAATTTATATACATTAATAAAGTATTCTTATCTTAAGCTCCCAAATTGATTTGATGTAATATCCAAGTACTTCATAAACTACATATCACAATTTTATTAAGTTCAAGTATAAGAAGACGATTAAACAAACAAGTTCAAGGAGTAAGATCATCAATTGGGTTGTTGTTTTAGGTGTTGGTCATTGGAAGTAGTCAATTGTACGAGTTAATGGCATTTTAATTTTACATGTAACATGTATAGTATTTAATTTATCTTTTTTTATTAAAAAAGCACTTTACTCTTATAATTTTATAAAAATTTCACATTATCTTCATGATATTTTTAAACTTAAAAAATGAATTGATAAAACTATCCCTCTTATATGTTGCACTTTACCCTCATGTAATGGTAAATGTGGTGTTTTACCTTTGTGTATTATGATAAATGTTGCACTTTATCTCCCTACACCCATGTTACAAACACACATTTTTTGCACACTCTCAAATTCGGCGAGTAAGTATTCTCCAGTGAAAAAGATAAATTGCTCCTTTAATACTTTCAAGAGTAAAATATTTATTTTTAATCACATAGCGATAAATTGAACATTATAAATATCACATTTGATAAATTCACATTAACTCTCAAATGCACATAAAATCATTGAGTAGAAAATGACATGGCATGTAGATATTAATATTTTTTTTAAAAAAAAAAAATTCTATTGACCTTATTAAATCATAGAATGGTATTTCTATTGATAATAATTGTGTGAGTACATATACAATGATAATGAAAAAATTCTTTATGCTATATTTTTCTCTATAAAATGCAAGATCATTACCAATAATGATTATTTTATCAAAGAATAATCGGGCACAAAGATAAAAAGGAAAAGGAATCTCTCTATCTTGCCCCACCATGTGTTTTACTCGTTTCCAATAGCTCAATCAAAATTCAAAGACACTACTTAAAAGAAAATTCAAAGTATACCAATAGTTTTAGAGAGGCAATTCTGGATGATTGGAATTATTCTATCACCAGCAAACAAGAAACGTTGGATGTGGACTTAATAAAGTAATTAAACATGGAATCCTATTTCCTTAAATATTATTATCCTAGAATATCGAGAAATTGCAGTTTGGGCATCAATTTATTTTTGGTTGTGAAGAAGATATTCCACTAGTTAGAATCGGTCAAGCAAAATATAAACCTTAATAATCCTGAGTGCGACGGGAAAAATAGAAAATACAATAGCAATATTTTTTCAATATTTATTATTAACATATTCATGAAAATCAAAGTTCGTTTAGACAGCAAACTACAAACAAACACATAAAATAATTAAAAGTATTGAATATACCATATATTAATCAACTATATTTCTTATAGTTATAGTAATTATTAACTATAGTTCAATTAAATAATAAAATATAATATAGTATAAAACTATATATATACATAAACTTTTAATACTCAAAGTAACGGTGATATTAATTTGAGTAAATTTTTTTCAAGTTAAAATAAAATTATTTTATATGATTAAGAAAAAAGGAAACGAAACTTAGTTTGCATGCAAGTAAAAGAATTCAATTTATTTGAATAAAATAATAAAAGTTAATTATAATCAGAAACGGATTATTATTATTATATTTGTATGGAAAAGATTGAAACTTAAGTGCAAAAGTTTAACTTAATTTTAAGGAAACTGATACAGTTTTATTTACTCGAGAAAGGTTCTAAACTATAAAAAATTATGCTTTAAAAAAGAATAAAGTAATTATAGAACTAAATTAACTCACTGAATTAATATCGAAAATGAGATAATAAAATGAAGTTGGACTGAGGTTATAAATGCAATCTCCTTAAGACCATAATTTCGAGCTGCCTATGGTGCACACATTCGATATCCGATAGTCTCCTAAATTACAACAGTTTGATGCTCCTTGTTTGCACAAACAAAGAACCCACGACGAACTTAGACAAACAGAACTTTCACGGGTATTTAAAGTGAAGAAGAAAAGAGAGAAAGAGAGAGTAATTCAGCTTATGTGTTTATAAATTTGGAGTAAATAATTGAGCAGATTCTTATCCTATTTATAGCAACTGAAGGTATGTTTCTGGAGAGGTGAGTATGTTCCAAAATAACCAAAAGTATTGATCCGGTCCAAAAAAGGCACGAATCCTATTCGGATCTTTCATGTTGGGCTTGGATTTTTATTACTAATTGGGCTTTTGTAGTTGCGTCAAAAAATTAAATCTTTTGTAGCTCAAAGTCCGTAACTTGTGACTGTGTCGAGCCGGCCGATCAGACGGCAGCGGCACACATAGGAAACCTTTGATGACCTAGGCCCTCACCCCTAAAAAATCTTTGGTACCCCAAAGGAACCCAATCCTTATACCATTTTTTAGCTATATAACTAGCTAAATTTGTACTATGCAACTCAATGTGGGATAGTATTTTCTTCTTTTAATTTCATTCATATTTATGCTGTTATGGGCTTAAACTATGATACACGGATACTTCAAAAAATTATAAAATGCCGTGTCGGACTCTTTTCGGATACGATACTTCTCGGATACTTGTGGGATACATATTCGACACTCCACATGGCGTGTCGGTAAATATAATTAAAAAGAAAAGTTGGACACACGTATCGGATACTTATTTAGACGTATCCAACACATTTTATATTCTGAATTTTGCTAAGTCACCACAATTCGTAAGAACAATCAACAATGTAAGGCGTCAAACCACACTTTGTATTATATACAACTGCGATACATGATGGTTTGTCTATAACGGGACATGTTTTATCTAACATAATAAAACAATGAACATTATGTATAATTAATAATATTAAATTACTAAATAAATTTTTTTTCCGAAAATTATGCAATTTAGTACTTATGAAACTTAAGTTGATTTATTCAATATATATGAATATAAACATATATTATTTAACTTATTTCATTATGCATAAATATATAAATTTATATTTTTTATATTCGTATCCATGCCGTATCGTATCCAGTAAATTTTTAAAAATCCGCGTCGCCGTATCCGTGTCGTGTCGTATTCGTATCGACGTATCCGTATCCGTGCAACATAGGGCTTAAACCAAATAGATTTATTCCATAAAAACTCTAACAAGTGCTTAAACAAAATGAAAACTTAAATTTTATTAACGTTTCAAGACTATTCTCCCTTTACCTTTTTTAACAATTTTTAATTAAAGTCTGAAATAACTTCTGGGAAAAAAAACGCTATAAAATGATTTGTACTCTCCTTGAACACACTATATTTGCAAACACCTATAAAAAGATTATACAAATCACATTTACACAAATTATGAATTTTAAGTCTTCGTAACCAACAGTCCAAAATTTTACATCCATGCTAGAAATGTCATGCTCCATGTAAATTGAGAGAGATACTTGTTTCATTTTTCTTCTTATCATCCTTCTAGATTTTGTGGCCTAGAGCTATTTGTTTTTTTGTTTTGTTGTTGTTCTTATAATCATGTAAACTGATTGAATAGCTCATGAACGCTCAACCGACAAAATTTTGTATTAATTATCAATGATTATTTTCACATCATAAAACTTTTAAAATGTTGTAACTGTCAATATCTTAATTAGTATGAATTGAATCATGGTTTTGAATTTGATAGACCAAGGTGGTTTTATGAAAGACCCTTTTTAATAAAAGTATATACGATATTTGAAAATTATACTATTCAGTAATTCAATTATGGACAAATTTAAATTATCAAATAAAATTATGGACAAATTTATCACAACTTTCGCGATAAAGAAAGGCGCGTGTCATCCGTAGCCTTGAATCACCATAAAGTAGGTGACAGTTACGTAAATAAAACAAAATACCGAGGTCATTTCTTCTGAACCGCTTCAATTTTTTTTTTTGATATACTAAAATAAATCTACCTTTTCTATTAGTTTCTCCTTTGTTGCATCTTCCACCTGTATTCACAGTCGAGGAGATAAAGGTGATTCTTTCTCTCACTATCTTTAGCTCCGAACTTAGAAATAGAATCCCCAAATCTAGGTCTTCTTTTTAAATGTGCATGTTTTGCTGATCGGTTGAATCAAATCCATCAATTTTCACCGCCCAAAATAAGTTAAAATTCGTGAATTTTGGCTTTTGTTTACTGGAAATTAGTTTATACTTCGTGAGTCAAACTTTAGGGGTTTGTATGATGTTTAATTGCAGATTTTGCAATTTTGTGGTTAGATTCAGTACCTGCATTTTATGAATTTGGCTTGTTTTTGCTAGGGTTTGATTTGCTCCCTTGTTGGTCAACTCGTGGTACTTGACTTTTTTGTTTTCTTCTTTTTTATAATACAATTGAGTTGAAAACGTGTACTTCCCTGAAGATCTGGTATATACGGTAAGATTGGTATATTTCAGTGTTTAATGTTCTGAAGTTATAAGGAACGATTAAGTTGGGCCCAAGATATTAAGATTGATTGTAACTTCTAGGAGGGTGACCGACTAGCAATACATTTGCCTTGTGGTTAAGGTTGGGTAGGAATTTTCAGATGAATATTTGGGAAGCTTAGCTTGTTGATTTTCTCCCACTTCCTTCAGCTTTCTATTGTGGTTGTGCTAGTATTTTTGTAAAAGCTGCATGTTTGTGAGTGTTATTTGCAATGCGGATGCTAATTGGACAGTGTTAAACTTTATTTAACACTTTTTTTCTTTTTTTTATTTCCCAAGGTTTTAATCCCTTTCGAAGCACGTTGGGCACATTAAGTGGGAACCTTCCCCAACAATGATTCGAACCTTAGTTTACTTTGTAGTGACTAGTCCCTTCCACTAGACCAATCACATGTTCACGATTTACTTTTGGGTTTAATGTGTTTGAACAAATCCAATCATGTTACTGATTTTTGCTACATTTGTCAGGTTTTAGTCATTACTTAAAATTAAAGAGTAATTATTCTCCCACGAGAATAAACTATAAAATTTTATTTCTTTTGCTAATTATTTTTAATATTAGTTTTTTCTGTTTGACTAAGAGTCCAAACATATTTTCTTTCCAATAGCTAAATTTTAAACTTGGATGACTGAGTTCATAACTAAAGCTGCTCTGCTTAGAGTTTCTTATAAATATGTTTCTATTCGAGATTGCGCTTTAACCATTGATTTGTCAGTTTCATTATTTGCGTTTGTTGTATCTGTTAGGCCTTGTTTCAGGACATTAGTCTATGTTGATGACTGGTTTATATCTTTGTCTAATGTTTTATTATGTACTGATATTTAGGTTTTGCAGCATGGAGAATATTCAAAGCTTTTGGCAATGGGGTGATGAGCTCCGAGGACAGTCAAAAGTCTCAGAGGATTACCAGTGGTTGGTGGCCACTTCAAAGTTGACCGAGCAAACAAGGTTAAAGGCTGAGCGAAGGATCAACCAAGATCTTTCGAAGGGTCCTGCTGTATTGAGGCCCAGGGATAATTTTGGATTTCAGGAAGATAACAAGTTCGAAAGTTTTAATTTTAACATGTTAAACTTGGATGTTAATTTAAATGAAAATATGACAAAAAGTTCACTTGGTGACGGTACTTACACTTTGAACGCTGCTTATCATAACAACAACACTATGAACGCTGCTTATCATAACAACAATATCAACCCTATGGGAAATATCTATGGGATCAGGTCTAAAAATATCAGCTACATCAAAGAGCCTAATAACATCAACATTGCCAAGAACAAGGAGGACAACACCAATGCAAGCAATGGAATTGACAAAAGGTTTAAGACATTGCCTGCAGCTGAGACTCTTCCTAGGAATGAGGTTTTGGGTGGGTATATATTTGTCTGCAACAATGATACAATGCAAGAGGATTTGAAGAGGGAACTCTTTGGTAATCACATCATTTTTCTCTCCTACATATTAGCATATTTAATTATTTGTTAAAAAACTTATGGTATGAAACATTGAGGCAGTATTGTATCATCTTTGGCTTTATGGTGGTAATTTCGTCGTCCAATTGGTGTCTTTTGTGTCTTTTTTTTTTATCACATGAAAGTCGATGTAGGGCCTGCGTGGTTGTGGTCGTGTCTTATTCATAACAGATACTATTTATTTTGACCATTAATCATATTCTGCAAGAGCAGTTTTAGGGTGTTATCTCTGGCTTGTGAAAACGAAGTTCCAATTTTGTCACTGTTGGTACTCACCCATGTTCATATTTTGTAGGTTTGCCACCAAGATATAGAGATTCTGTGAGGGCAATAACACCTGGTTTACCTTTGTTCCTCTACAATTACACCACTCATCAGTTGCATGGTATTTTTGAGGTATGTTGCAATTCGTGGCACACACTTGAGTTACTATATGAGTCGTGCAACGTAGTTGTGACAAAGATGAGATTTATCAACTGGATCTTCTTATGTTTATTTACAATTAAAGGACCTTAAAGAAATCTTCTTAAATTGATTCTCAAGCTCTTTTGGTATTGCACAGGCAACAAGTTTTGGGGGTTCAAACATCGATCCTACTGCTTGGGAAGATAAAAAATGCAAAGGAGAATCGAGGTTCCCTGCTCAGGTAAAAGACATCATATTATTTACTAAACCATTGACTTTAATATGTATAGGCTGTATATTTTTCGAATATTATCACCTCGAGTATTGACTGAGGCTACTTGACATTTCCAAACTAGGTAAAAATTCGAGTTAGGGAACTGTGCAATCCATTGGAAGAAGATGCTTTTAGGGGAGTATTGCATCACTATGATGGTCCTAAATTTCGTCTTGAGCTTTCTGTACCTGAGACATTGGGCTTGCTGGATATCTGCAAACAAGCCGGTTTGCTGAGTCCAAGCTCAGCATAAACAACAAATTGTAGTGATATAATATGAGTATGCCTGTGTGATTCCTTGAAGCGAAGCGCAAGCTTGGGATGCATGAGTTGTAAGTTTTTTATCTTGTCTGTGGCAAACATAAAATGTAATGATATTTTGTGAATGTGCATGTAGATTCACTATGTTTACTTTGGTTATCTTGTAACAATTTGTGAGAAAAACAGAGAAATGGTCATTTACAAAGTCCAACCTAATGTATTTCTATGATGTGCAAGAAGTTTCTAAATCCTTCCTGAGTTTATTCGCTTAGGTTTATGTTTACACGACACCAAGGACCAAGTTAGAAGTACTGACTACTCTCCTTCGGGACTTCAATTGGGACCAATGATGTACGAATAGGGATAGATGACAACAAGATACAATAATGGCGATACAAATTTTGAAAACTTGTACATGACACAGACAAAGAAAGGCATATGTCTATATATATAATTTGCCTATTATTAATCATATACTTCTAATTTATTCTAATTAGTTGATACACAAAATTAAAAAAATTTCATCTCCAGATGACTATTTTTGGGTCTTGAATTCATAGGAAAGGTTAAGGAAGCTCATAACCAGAATTTTCAAAATAAACAATGGAAAGAGCGTATAGTATCTCAACAATTTAAATCATTACCAAATTGCTATGATTGACTCACAAGAACAAAAGTCTCCACGACTAAAAAGCTAGTCAATAACAATGACAATTTGCGTCTAAAGATAATTAGGTGGCGGCATCTCTACCAAGGAATGAGTAAATCCAACCAGCCACAATACATGATCAGAAATGGAGCTCAAGGCAATTCATGGGGTGGTTTACAGATATTATTAAGAGTGTAAGAATTACAAACATAAAATTTGATTTAATGATACAAATATCAACTAAGTATAATGTTCGGTAGTATATATTGGTAAAGGTCCCAAAAATAGTGGATAACTTGTATCTTACTGAAAACATCAGCATAAAATTCTTGCATATGCCCCAATCTAGTGTGTCATTTTCTTCCATTGCTTCTTTCATTTCCTATTCCTCTTCCTCAAGAATCAATTTCAAATGCTTTACTCAGCCCAACAGATAAATTCTGACTTATATCAATGTGCAACTGAAACAAGAAAGGTCTGGATTCTTTGCAGCAGCTCAGCTTTAACAGAGTCTGGAATTGAAGCTACAGATTTTGGTAATAAACCAGAAACAGTACACAAAGAGGTCAACAGATGAGATGCAATATGGAATAATATACTTAGTTGATTTCATCAATAAACAAATGCTTAACAAAATATCATCAAGAAAAATTCTATTACCTCTGCCTTTTGGGGTAATCGCACGAACAAGATCATCTACTGTGACATTATCTCTTCCATTCTTCTTTACAACGGCCCTGACATTATATTTTTGGATCAAATTCTACTCTTGGGAAAATTTGATGAAATAATTTGAGAGCAAGCAGAATAGACTCTACACCACAGAATTACATATGCCAGTAGAAGAGCTGGGCTTTGTAGAAAGCTCATGCGGGTAGTTTGAATATAGTATTTCATATTTTCGGGTGATAGACTGTTGGAAGAAAGATCTTTCCATCTCCGAATAACATACACACCCTATTATACATAAATGTACATTTAAACGCGCATGAGTATATGCATTAACACTCAACCCCACCCCAAAATACATAAATTAAGAAAAGGAATCAACATGCATATGATGATCATTCTCTGCTATACATCTTTCACTCTTTGAATTACAACGAAACATGTAATACCCTCTAGAATGACTGCAATTATACAAGGGGTGAAGCAAACAGTGGGTAGATGGAGTGCAAGTCTTATGAAGGAAATTAACATTCATCTTAGAGGGCGTATGTATTCACGAAAACCTTCATCTTAGAGGGCATACTTCATTTACCTAGCCCTCCATTAAACCAAATCAGAATTTCATTATTCATTTCAAATGACTAATGAGAAGTTTGATTGCCCTTTGGGAGGTATGATTAATTAATGCATAATCAATAGGGTAAAATTAGATTATTTAAATACCCAAAAAGCATCTTCACCAACAAAAGGAAAAAAAAAAAATAGGAACAAAGGGTAGCAGAAGTAAATACAAAACATAGTGGCAAAAGCAATAAGTTAAAGCAAGTACAGATGGTAATAAGAAGCCTTAAGCTTTCAGTTAGCTCAACATCAAATTCGTTTATTATATTGAAGCTAATTTAATATTTACCAATCTAAATAATTTATTTTTCTAAACCTTATAATAGTCCAGGAGGTATAAATTCAGCATAAATACACAATAATTTGCTGTTATACTAGCTTAAGATAAAAAGTAACAGGAAATATGATGTACCTGCAAAGAGCTCCCATTTCATCTTTCCACCCACACTCCACCAGCCTCTCTCTCACCAACTCCATCAATCGCTCCTTCTCCCCACTCTCAATCAACTAAAAGCAACAGAAAATTAAGTTAATTAAAAAGCATTCATCATAATTTATGTTACACAAATACATGAAAAACAAAATGAAAATAAAATAAAATAGAAAAACCTTAATATTGACGATTTCGAGAAGCGAGGGCTTCTTCGGCCGATCATCGTCATCGTCTCTGACATCAGGCGTCGGCGGTCGATTCACCGAATGTCTCCTACTCCTGTTATACAATTTACTCAACAATCACATGGAAAATTCATTGAAATACAACGAAATTAAGTTTTACAACAGAAGAATGTTTAAGATTTTCGCACTAAACAAAATAGATTACTGAAATATTAATTACGTAAATATTTTACATTTTTTCAGCTCAGCAAGCCGATGATTTTCAGGGAACTAACTAGGGCAATTTTGTCCGGTAAAAATGTAGAAATAGTCCAGAAATGTCTCAACACTACCCTTCAATTTTTATATTTATGTTTTAAAACATTTCCAGATAAATAAGTTCTTTAAGACTTTAACTAGGGCTGTCAATGGGGCGGATTTTAATCCGGATCCGTCCGAATTCGGTCCAATTTATTAGGATAATTGTCCGATTAGAGATTCGATGGACCTGATCCGATTATAAAGATCCGAAATCCGAAACTCATGGAGCGAACATGAATTTAGGTCGATCCGATCCGTTGAAGATCCGTATTCGACAACAAATAAAAAGAAAGATATATATACAAAATTATTTATAAAAATAAGTATCATTAATAATATTTCAACGTCAATTTAAGAAGATAGTAATTTATGATTCGTTTATAAATTTATTTAAACCAATTTATTCATTCCACAAATATGAATATATTAAAGAAACTTTGAAAATGTGAGCTAAAAGTAAATAAAATTGAAAAGATAATAAACTTATTTTAGGAAAAAATATTAATTTAACTTTTTAAATACAAATTTATTAGATCCGAAAAATATCCGATATCCGGCAAAATCCGACCAAGATCCGTTGGATTAAAAAAATCTAGATCCGAGCACAATCCGAGCAATATCCGAATTCGATAGGATTCGATCCGATATAAATGGAGCCGGATCTGGACGAGAGCCTAACCCGACCAGAATCCGACCCATTGACAGCCCTAACTTTAACCAATGCAAATAAATATTTTAGGCCCCAAATTCTCATAGGCTTTGTTAAAATTGCAGCTGAAAACAAAACAAAGCCCAAACTTCTCGTAGTTTGAGTACTTAAGCTTACTTTTCAGGCCCAATTCACTCATCAATGTTTGAATGAAGATAGTTGGACTCACTTTTCGAGCCCGTATTAGTTCGTTGGCTTTTAAAGTTGAGCTCTGCTTTGAATAAAGCTTAGTCTGAACAATATTTTTTTTTATTGCTGATAATCTAACAACAATTACATCCATAAAAAAATCAAATCCATAATTACTTTTGGATTTTTCAATCGTAAAAAAAAAACCAATACTTTTTTAATGTTAAATATTTTATTGTTTTCAAGAACTATAATTTTGTACATTCAAATATTGCAAAATCAGTTTAAATTTAGTTATTATAAACTTACTTTTGGTAAAATCAATGTTTATAGAAATATATAACACCGAACTCACCCTAATTAGATAAAATATGATAAATTATAAGAAGATTATGCTAAAATAAGATTGAGGTGTATATGTTCCAACCACCACAACATGACTTTACTTTTGGTCTCAAGGTTTTGTTCTTTTAGGGTAGTTTTTGCCTTTTCTTTGTTTTTAGGCCTCTTTGGGCCTTTTTCCTTTTATGTTTGGAGGTTAAATAAACTGAGAATCCCTCTCCACCTTTAGTTAAAAAAAAGACTCTATTTCGATAGTGTAAAATGAGTTGTTCTTAAAAAAAAAAACGATAGTAGTAAAATGAATAAACTCGAGTTCTCAACCAAAAAAAAGAAAAAAAACCGAGGAAAAATTTAAGTTCTCAAAAAAAAGGAAAGAATAAACTTAAAACTTGTTGGCTTTATTCACTTTTATCATACCCAATTTTAATATAAATCCGATATTAATTTCCCAATCGTTGTGCATGTATATAGCGTGACAAATTAATTAAACAGTAATAATGGATTTTCTATGTAGATCGTATATACTGTCATATAAAGAAATCAATTGTACACTAAAAATCTTCTTCACCTTAGCAGCTCTTTAATTTTCTGTAATAAAATCCTTTTCCATTGACTTATTTAATTACCAATTTTAGAAGAAAAAAATTTAACAACTCATTTTACACTATCAAAATAAATTCATAGATATTCACTGCAGAAGAATAAAATAAGTCAATGGAAAAGGAGATGGCGGCAAATAACTACCAGGACTACGGTTGTGGCCACAAACATACGGCCGATTCAAACAAACAAATAGCTCTATCGTGTATGCGTATTTTAACCACTGGAGCAACACCTTTGAGCTCAATTGCTAACGTACGCTTTACTCCATGGCTACAGTTCCCCTTCATACGTTTAATTTCTCAGAGAAATTATCCCCTATTAGCTTCAGCTTAAATTCTACGAGTAATCCGCTATTCAGCTTTTCTGGAAGTATTAAGCTTAAACCGTTGAAAAGTAATCGAAGGAACAAAATTCTCGTCTGCCGAGCTGCTTCGTCAGTTGGTATTCGCGATCTTGATGCAGATGATTTTAGACATCCTCTCGATAGACAAGTATATTGAATATTGTTGATTTTGTTCTATTCAGTTTTCTTTCGAAGTAACTGAATTATTGATGATTATTGTTGGCGTTTTCCAGAATACGTTGATTTTGAGGGCGATTCCAGGGTTAAACGAAATTGCAAAAGCTTTATTAGGTAATATAGTTAAGTGATTTGAAATAAGTTGCCCTAATTGCTTGTACGGACTATTTTGTGTGTTGTAATGCTTTGATTTTCTAATCGTTCACCAGCAATTGCAGGAACTGTGGCGGAGCAAGTCATGCTATTGGAGAATATAGGAACATCTGTTCTTGTATCGGGAAATCAGGTAATTTGGTTTAGTAAATTACAGTTCTGATTCAGGCATAGCTAATTTTACTTTTCTTCTATTGTTAATTGGTAATTCATTTCTTTAACTTGAAAAAGTTTTATGATATTCAATTTCTTCCATACTTTGTGTAAGTAGATAATATTATGCAAACAATCATTTCAAAGGTTAATCTAGAGCAAGATTTATATTCCCCTGTAATTTACTTGTCTTATCAGCTTCCCGAACTTCATCAGTTGATGGTAGAAGCTGCCAGTATACTGAACATTGAGGCACCTGACTTGTATCTACGCCAAAGTCCTGTGCCCAATGCATATACACTCGCAATCAGTGGGAAAAAACCATTTGTTGTTGTTCACACAAGCTTAGTGGAGCTTCTATCTAGGAAGGAGTTACAGGTTAGAATTTTAACACTGTTAATAAACCATTTCTGCATTATTGTTGTAGTTTATCTTCTAACAATAACCTAACGCTTCATTTGGGTTGATGGATTTGGATTTGGAGAAAGGATTTCAAATGACTCCAATATTTGGTAAACTTCATATCCACCTTTTCAAATGGGTAGCACAAGATGAATATCTAAGGATTCAAAATACATAACAAATCCGAACAACTACTATGGACTTGTTAAATTATTTGTAATCCATAGCTCCAAATCCCTCATCCAAACGAGCCGTAGATGTCATTTGAACAAGATTTTATGCTTCTGAGTTGAGTTAGCATTCTATTTATGTTTCAGTACTCTTACATATAGGCTGTTTTGGCTCATGAGTTGGGTCATCTGAAGTGTGACCACGGTGTATGGTTGACATTTGCAAATATTCTTACTCTTGGAGCATATAGTGTACCTGGTAAGACCTTGCATTTCGTTGTCAACCTGAGTCAAATTCATTGAAATATGAAAACCATATGTAATATTCACGATAAATTCTGATTGTTCAGTCAGTAACTTGAGTAAAAATATTTTCTTTTTGATAAATCAGCTAAATTATGAGGTAATAGCTCGCCACTCCATTTCACAAGCTCATTTGTTCACAGGCCTAGGCAGTCTAATTGCTCAGCGATTAGAAGAACAACTTTTTCGCTGGCTTCGGGCAGCAGAACTAACTTGTGATCGTGCAGCCCTCCTTGTTGCTCGAGACCCAAAGGTGGATATTCCTGTGCTTAATGTATTACATATAGTGAGTAATAAAAATTACGGTTGATTAGTTTTTCCTGCTATGCCCCTACAAGAGGTTGTCATCTCCGTTCTCATGAAATTAGCTGGTGGCTGCCCCTCTATGGCGGATCAATTAAACGTGGATGCCTTCTTGGATCAAGCTCGTTCGTATGAGAAAGCTTCTTCTAGCCCTGTCGGGTGGTATATAAGGTCAGCCAAGTCATCCTACTATGAACTAGAAGTTAGAACACATTTGGTAGTTATGCACATTTATTTCACCTATCTTACGTTTGGTGTGTGAGATACTGGGGTGGCCAGAAAATTGAAAAAAGCGATTATAATCTTATCTCCACCCATGTTAAAATTAAATAAAATTACAGCAGGTTGTGTTGTTGGGGTGTTTTTAATTGAAAAGAATATTGCATTGTCCTTGAAAAGCTACCTGGTAAAATTACTTTATTACCCGATCAGACTTATATCTTAACCCCTCAAATCTATATCATAAATAGTATAAGCTACCAAGTGCATGATATTTTCATCTTACCACTCAAGTTGTCTCATTCTTATTATATTTCTCATTTTCTCATCTCTTATTTATGCTTAGACTAAGACACCTTACCTTTTTCAAAATTGTTCAGGAACGCTCAAACCAGGCAACTTTCACATCCTCTTCCGGTTCTTCGTGCGCGTGAGATTGATGAATGGTCCAGGAGTCAAGAGTATCAATCTCTTCTTAAACGTGTCAAGTGGGTCAACTCAGTGCAAAAGGTTTAGCATCTCATATATATATGGAACTAATTACAAGTGCCACTTTTTTGTACAGGTATAGCATGGACATTCAAACCCAGTTTACTAGTCGAATTGGAATTTGGATGTCTCACTTCCAATACACTTTTATATTTTCGTTTGGGGAGTAAATATTTCAACTTGATGAATCTAATTAGTTGATAATGATTGTTTATTTCTGTGCTTTTAGATACTTGAAGCAAGATAGATATGAAGCCGTATTCGTGAGGGTTTTAAATGCCGCATAAGGCTGGCTGATCGATGAGTGGTCAATCAGTGTTGGTTTTATGTAATTAGAAGAAGGTTTTGTTGGTCGCAAGGAATTAAACAGTGAAATGATCCACTTTTGTCTATCACATTCTTATGTCCATAATACGTCCCATTTACTATATTTTCCAGAAGAATTATTTTTAATGTCTATAATACATTTGAATTATAATCTTTCGTTTCTTCATGTAGTAGATGATAATGTAACTTGAGTAAGATTTAGCCTATGTTTTAGGAGACCGGATAGTTACAGGTGATTTGGGAGTTATTTGCAAAGCATTTCCCAGTATTTTTCTAATTGACAGATATGCCCCTATGTTAAATTAAGGGTTAATAGTAGCATATTTCTTCTTGTGTTCACAGAAACATAGCAATCAAAATATTATGCACATCAAGTACTTTTTTTCTTGCGAAATGACATCTAGAACTCTTTAGTATCATGTCAGTATATCTTAGCTTAATGTAGTCTGTCAGCTTATTGTATTAAATCTCGACATGTGTTAGGGTGTACGGAGGTGCGTTTCTATTAGCACAAGTATCTACCAATAAATATAACGCATGAGCATATATACCAATCAGAACTAACACAAAAATGCGTGTTGTCAATAACTTATTGATTTTGCTATGAAATTTGTGACAATAAATCAAGTGATTTGTTTCCCCACAACAGAAATGTGAATAAAATCCCAGTCAACATGACATATCAGCAAAATTGTAGCAAGCCTCAGTTCTTCAATCTCTTAGTAACTTATGTATGATTCATTATACTAGCTCACTCAACTTCAGAAAGGCTACAAGGAGTAAAGAAATCAAAAAAGCACCTTCCATATATATCCTTCGACCTCTAGAAGCATGCAAAACAACAGCATCAACAACTGGGCCACAGAACACACCATCTTCTCTCCGTCTTGTCGTATAGCTTTGGAAGCTTATTGGGGTTAAACTCGGTCCAACTCCCTTAAACATCAACGAATATTTCTCACCAGATCCAGTTCCATTGCTGTGTATAGTAAAATTCTGAAATGTAGTTCCAGCTCCAACTCCTACCGTAAAGTCTCCAGAGCACGAGTCATTCGCATCTCCGAGTATGAATTCTAAGTGATAATCGGACCCTTGTGAAAGTGCTCTGGCTGTATGTACACCAGCAGAGACACCCGAGATTATTTCAACCGCAGATTTGCCTTCTGGGATATAATAGTTTTTTGTGTTTATGTACTTCACAGTTCCTGTTACTGTCCATTGTTGTAATGCTGATTCGACTAGACTTGGTTCTGAATCGAGTAAAACTCCCTCGTTGGAGAGGTCTGGGAAAGCTGGACCCGACTCGAAACCGCCGTTTGGGAGGAGATTACCTGTTTATTTTTTGTCATTGATCAAAGAAAGCAAGGTTATTAAGAGGGGAAAAATAGGTTGGTAATGAAAAATGTGCTTGTGATATAGTGTTTCTTGCTTGTGATGTCTATACTTTTGTGTTAGGGCTACTGGAAATGTAATTTTAAATTTATTGATTACTGTGAAAGTTCACTTTAGAAGAATTCTTCTTTTAGTAGAATTGTGGTAATCAAAAGCTATGGGCTTGTTTGTTTGGCGTTTCCCAAATTTTTTTTCGTGTTTGGGAAATCCCAAACAGACATATTTTATACATTCTTAAATAAATTTTTCATCTCTCAATTTTCTCAAACAACTTTTTCAAAAGCCAAACAAACAACAATTTTATTATCTCCAAACAAAACTTATACAAACTCTATTATGATTTTACATAAAGTAACATATCTCTTACACAAATTATCTCACATAACAAACATGATTTGACATAAAGTCTTACACATCTTACACCTACAACCTAACTCTTCCAAAAAAACCTTACACCTACTTTATTTCTCAAACTACTCTCTCAAAACTCAAACAAACAACATTACGCAAATCGATATTATTTCACAAACCTCCACTCCTCTCCCGAACACCAAACAAATAGGCCCTTGGCTCGCAGTTTTTGGAAGATATTTTTTTGCTTTTCGAGATCAATCAAATTATTATGACATTGAGGTGAAACACCAAGGCATGTTTGTTTGGTGTTTGGGAAAGTAGTTTGGAAGATTGGTGGGGGATTATGAAATAATTTTGTTTTGCATAATCTTATTTTTTTGGTTTTGAAAAGTGGTTTGGGAAATAAAGTAGATGTAGATTTTTTTTGTAAGAATTAGTTTATAGGTGTAAGATGTGTAAGACTTTATGTCAAATCATGTTTGAATGTGAGATAAATTATGTAGGAGATTAATTACTTTATGTCGAATCAAAGTAGATTTTGTGTAGGTGTTTGTTTAAAGATAAGAAAATTGTGGTGGCTTTTGAGAGAGTAGTTTGAGAAAATTGAGAGATTATAAATTTTTTTCGGAAAGTAGAAATCATGTTTGTTTTGCTTTTATCAATCACGAAATAATTCTTGAAAACGCCAAACAAACATGCCCTAATGTTGGATCAAACTCACCCTTAATTGTTCAACTTCAAATACGTTGATGAAACCTTCATAATACACAAAAGGGAAAAGTGCACAGATTTCGAGTATTAGTATACTTCTTTCTTATTTCTCAAGAGTATATATAGAACTTAGGTTTGACTTAATCTTTTTGAAACAAGTAGACACATTGTCATTTCCAACCCTACAAACAAAACGAAAATTCAAGAATATGATATGAAAATTCACATACCATTGCCTTGAGTCACTGATCCAATGGTGTTCAACAAAAGATTATCAACCACAGGCCAACACGTGGAATTCAAATCTGCATCTACACCTTGACTTTGGAACACCAAATTTATAATTTCTCCATCTCCCCAACTTCCCAATTGATGACCATAAACCACCCAAGGTTCATTCCCATACCCCCGAGTCAAAGAAAATTGTGCAGAACTATCAGGCGCCGAGATCACAAGACTCGCATTAACATTACAGTTCTGACCACCAATGGCTAAAGTGAACGTAAGCAAATACGGAACTTCTTCCCCAGTTGCAGTAAATGTTTGATTTATTTTCCCATCTTGGCCTAATAGAATAGCGTGTCCATTTCCAGGCAACGATAAATCGGCTCCAGAAGTGGCATATTCAACTGCACCTTCAAATGCCCATCCAGGAATAGTGCTGTTTTCATTTAAGGTAAAGAATGTGGAGTTACTGTTTTGACTCCAGTTAGATGGTGGTAGTTCAAAATCTGGATTCTGCAAAATATCTGCAAATAAATAAAAATGGAATCTTGATGAGTTTTCCTAAGTGGAATTTGAGAATGATTAATGAGTTTTTACCTGAGGAAACAATATTGAGAAAGATGGATGTGATTAAGATAGTTGTTAGCTTCATTTGACTTGGAGAGAATGACATTGTAGGAAGAGAGTTTAGAGTGGTATCTTAACTGTTTCATATACTTGGAAAGTCTTGCAAATTGTATATAAAATAGAACGTGAATATAAATGTTCCTGATGCCAACTGTCAAGAAGGTTCTTGGTCTTTTCCCTTATCTGCAGCAATACTGATTCAGGAGACAATATTTCAGTGGCTGGAGATTAAGAAATGAAAAGGATGTTGAATTTACTTAAAAACCCTTGGGCAAACCAGCACAAAAAAAATAGACACAAGGGTAGAGTTGTCAATTGTAATATACCTGATCTGGAAAAATATATGTAAAACTATTAAACTACTTGAGTTAGAATCTTGTTAGGCTCGACAAAAGCTAATCCAAGCTCGGTTCCTTCAAAAATCAAACTAAGCTCAAACGATTGTGATTTCACAATCGCTAAAAATTAAAACCAATGTTATTTTTTATTCTACTCGACTCGTTTACAATTCTAATCAGCACCCACCAAGCTCCACCCTGCTGTTTTCTTCAAACTCCCATCCTTCATCACCTTTCTCCTCTTCACCACATCTTCCCATCTCCCAGCCTCTGCATACATATTAGACAAAATAACATAAACCCCATGATTAGAAGGATCCAAATCAAGAATTTCCTCCACAACTCTTTCAGCAACCTCAATATTTCCACACTCCTTACAAGCACTCAACAATGCTCCCCAAATCACCACATCAGCTTTCCAAACCATTCCTTTGATCAATTCTTCCGCCTCTAAAATCCGTCCAGCTCGTCCAAGAAGATCCACCATACATCCATAATGCTCGATTTTAGGCTCAATATTGTATACCCTTTTCATGGAATAGAAAATTTCACGACCATAATCGAACAATCCAGCATGACAACACGCGGATAAAACACCCACTAGAGTAATATCGTTTGGCAAAACTTTCTTTTCTTTCAAAACTTCAAAAAAACGAATGGCTACATTTGCGTAACCGTGAACAGCCAACCCACAGATCATTGCATTCCAAGTAGCAATATTTTTCTCATTCAATCCATTGAAACACTGTTTGGCTTTCTCTAATGCTCCATTCTTAGCATACATGTTAACCAAAGCAGTCCCAAGAATCACCCCTGACTCAATCTCTTTCTCCTCAATATACGTATGAATTTGCTCTCCTAAATCCAAGCAACCCGACTGCGCACAAGCGGACAAAACAGAAGACAAAACGACTCCATTAGGTTCAAATCCATCTGAAACCATAGCATCAAACAATCTTATAGCTTCTTTGGCATTGCCATTTTGAGCATAACCACATACCATCGTCGTCCAAATACTCAAATTCCTCACGGACATTTCATCAAACACCGTCCGTGCATTACAAATCCCACCCGAAACAGAATACCCTCTGACTAATCCATTCACAACGTGCAAATCAGAATCCAACCCAAATCTCAAAACCTGGGTGTGCACCTGTTCGCAACATTTAACAGCTTTTAAATTCGAACAACCCTTAAGGACAAAAGGAAAGGTGTGTTCACCAGGCGTAACCCCACGCCTTCTCATTTCAATGTAAAGAAACAGTCCTTCAACGGGGTTTAAACTACTGGAGTGTGCTCTAATCATAGTGTTCCACATGAATGAATTGGGTTTCGGAGTGTTACGAAACAGTTTGAGAGCGTAATGAAGGTCACCGGAAGCGGAGAGTGCGCAAAAGTTGAGCAAACGGCTAGCGGCAAATGTGTCGTGTATGCGGGCGGTGATGATCATTTGGGCGTGGGTTTGCTTGATCTGGTCCATTGATTTGCATTTGTCTGCTATTAAAGACAGAAGAGCAGAATTTGATAATGCAGTTATGGTGCGGAATTGGGCGAGAGAGAGTTTTGGTTGGAGCATATCAACTTCTCTGAATTAGCTCTGAATTTCCCTTCTGCATAGCATTTGTATCTCCACAATTCATCAATTTTTTTTTTTTTTTTGCTTGAAAAGAAAGAGTAGTGGTGTTGATGTCCGGTTTCTGGGTTTGGAAAAGCGTGGATTTTCAAGAACGAGAATCTTATGATATGTTGGGAATCTCTTATGATAATCATCCGCGCTTGAAACGTATCTTAATGCCTGAAAGTTGGATATGATAGCCCTTACGTAAGGATTATATTGCCCCCAATTTTTATGAAATACAAGATGTTCATTGAATGATAAGAAAGGAATTTCCACGAAGGGGAGTGAGGTTGTTAAAGAATGGACTAAATTGGAGTTGTATAATGGATACTCGAAAAATATGAAATGTTTTTGGTATGAACAAATTATTCTTTCAAGTGGAATTTTACGGGTAGAACTCTTTCAAGTGGAATTTGACAAAAATCATGAAATTTATTACAAACATGTTCAGAAACTTACACTCGAATTCTTGAAACCTATAAAATTTTGATTTGACAACTACTATCTACCATATGTTTTTTCTCCACAAACCCTATTAAAAAAAAGACATGAGATGGACCCTCTATTTTTTTTCTAAACCTCAACATGCAAACTCAATTCAATTGGGGTTTCAGCCATTTCAAAACCACAAAACTCAATATTCAAATTCTAACCAAAATGAGAATTTCAAAGGTTTCATTGAAATCACCCAACCCAATTTTTTGAAATTGAGACCCGCAAAAAAGAGTAAAAATTCTTCAAAATAGAGCACAATATTAATGCAAAGGAGTTCATTTTCTCAACTTTTTTTGGAAGGAAGAAAGAAATCTGTTTTAAGAAAATGAATCTTATTTCAAATTATCTAAAGAGTAGGAATTTAAAACGAACATGTGAAAATTTAAGAACAAGGTTAATATATTTTTTTTTTCACAAAAAAAAATTAATCACCGTAGATCATATTAAATGGGATCCGCCAAAAAGATGCATTATCCAAGAACGACACCACATGCATCAATCCGGCTGTCGTTTTAGTCGGCTTTTTGATCCTCCCTCAAACTTAACACCCCACGGTCCACACTCTACACAGCAGAGATTTTAGAGAGAAAATAGGGTTATTTGGCTGAATAACTTCACAAATAAGGGAAAAAATATGCCGGGACTGAGGGCACCTTCGGATTACAAGCAAGAGCCTCCTCGCCATCCCGCACTTGCAATTAATTCCAAGGTTTGATGCTTATTTTCACCCATAATCGTATTTACTCGCTTTTTATTGAAGACTTATTGCAGTTAGATAAAATTCTCTGACACATTCTGAACGGATGTTTTGTGATCATAGGGGTTTGAGTGATTAATTATTTGTACATATGATATTTCGATGCGTCATGTCGAACAAATTTCAATTATAAACTGATATGATTAACAAAATTAATCGTCTGACAAACGATTACTTTCTGAACTCAGTTTTTAAAATTGTTTGTCGTGATAATATCCAGAAATGAGCTAAAGCTTTCATTTTATGTAAATTGTATTGTAAGTCCATTTGTAGTAATAAATTACAGATGAAAAAATGTTTTATGGTCCTTTTGGTTTGATTCAGGAACCTTTCAATGCGGAGCCTCATCGCTCAGCTTTAGTTTCGTCTTACGTGACACCAGTGGAATTCTTTTATAAGAGGAATCATGGACCAATTCCGATAGTCGACGATGTTAACAAGTGTGACATAACCTCTACGTTTCAATTGCTGCAACTTGTCTATATCTTAGAGTGTGAAATGTGTGATTTTAGCTGACGATGGTTTATTTGATTGACCAGATATAGTGTTTCTTTCACTGGTCTAATAGATAATCAAAAAGAGTTGTACATGAAAGATATCTGGTGAGTTAATCATCTGTGTGACTTATGTTGTGATATCAGCTTTACTGTTTTCGACATGACTTGAATGAGAATCTTATGTTGTCTTATGATTAATAGGAATCTTCCAAAATATATTGTGACTGCCACTCTACAGGTACGTTAATTTTTTTACTTGAGTGTAATTGGATCCTTTTTTATCATGATAATTCAGTCGGAGATGGTTAGAACTTTGATGGACCACAACCAGGACTGTGAGGACTATTATTTTTCTCTTTTCGTTTGTCTACTATATTGGAATAGAGAGCTAATCTAGATGGGAAAAGGTTTTGCTTTGCTTTATGAGATAACAGATAACCCTTGAAAAAACTCTTTTTAACTATTCTATATTTTATCATGATGAAACAGACTATAGTAGGGTCCTATGTTGTTACAGGAAGTTTTGCCTTCTTAGGAGCATTCAGATGATTTGAAAATCACCTCAAGCAAATGAAAGAGAGTAGCGTGGACCTATTATGTGTGATGAATAAAAGAAAGACAAATTATTGGTGCTTTTTGCATACATATTATGAGAATTTAATGCAAACTCTTGCTATTCTCAGTGTGCTGGCAACAGGAGGACTGCAATGAGCAAGAGTCAAAAGGTCAGAGGAGTTGGATGGGACATTTCTGCGATAGGAAATGGTTAGTTCATTCTGAGATGATATCTTCTGCTCAATATCACTGAATCTGCCTGTGAATATGGAGATACATTATTAAGACTTCATTGAAAATTGTGAAAAACTCCTTTGAAATTGCATTCTATTTTTTCTATTTCATAACTCCATGTATGTTGGTGCAGCTGTTTGGTCTGGAGCTAAGTTAGCAGATGTTCTTGAACTTATTGGAATTCCTAAATACTCGAATGTGACATCACGTGGAGGAAAACATGTAGAATTTGTAAGCATTGACAAGTGTAAGGTAATTACATTTTCTGTCGCTCTTCGTGATTGTTTTTGTCTACTGAATAGAGGGAGAATAGCACCTGAGATCAGACATTAAACACTGTTACAGGAAGAGAATGGAGGCCCTTATAAAGCGTCAATCCCATTAAGTCAGGCCACAAACCCGGAGGCTGATGTGTTACTAGCTTATGAGATGAATGGAGAGGTATTACGTGAAATATTCCATGTTTAAATTGGCACGGAATTTTAGTTGGAAGGTGGAAAGTGAAAGTTATTATTGGTGTCACATAAGTTACAGAATGTTTAGCTTTAATCTTTCAAAAATTTGCCTATTGCACATTTGTATTTGTCAATAAGTGTTCATGAATTTACCTAATGTTATTGTATTATTTCGGAGAAATATATGTCTTCTGCTAGGTTTTAAGGCAACATCAGTTTGTTTATTTTCCTTCCACCCCAGCTGACATCTTTGTCCAAATTCCATGTAAAGACTCTTAACAGGGATCATGGGTACCCTTTGCGTGTGATTGTCCCTGGTGTTATTGGCGCTCGATCTGTCAAATGGCTAGATTCCATCAATATAATTGCAAATGAATGCCAGGTAAAAAACTGTCTATAGTTGTATTATGCTAACAAAAACTCTATTGCTTTATGAACTTCAAATATTTCCTTCTGTAGGGATTCTTTATGCAAAAGGATTACAAGATGTTTCCACCTTCAGTCAATTGGGACAATATCAATTGGTCCTCAAGGCGGCCACAAATGGATTTTCCTGTTCAGGTATTAACTCATTGCAGTTGTTATCAGCAAGTTTTTATTGAGGAAATGTCAATTATCCTGGGAAACATACTTGTAAGTTTTAGCAGCGTTATATTTGTTACTGGATAAGAGTTCTATAAATATTTTTCTGCGTGTTACTTTGACTGCATTTTTAAGAATATAAATTATGATTTTTCAGCTTTGGGAACAGCAACAAAAATTTAAGTTAGGATAATTTTTTTTAGCATTTTCGTATAGCAAATTGTATATTTTGCTTGAAGATGATGATTATAGAGTGATGCTTGACATGTTTACTGCTTGCAGTGTGCAATATGCTCTCTGGAGGACGTAAACATGGTAAAACCTGGAAAGGTCAGTATGCCCTCTATGTATGTGATGCTTATGCTACTCGTGCATATGAGTATGGTTGAACTTTAATTTGATTTCAACATCAGGGTTTGAAAGGATAATTCTAGTCTAGACAGGGTTCGGTCAGACCCAAAACATTAACTTGGCAAGTGCAGTACACTTGTTTTGTTATTGGTAGTACTCCTAGGAGAGTGACCAATCACAAGGCATGAGCAATTACAGTTGTCTTACACATTCACTGATTGGTAGCCAGGTCTAGTTTAGAATTACCCGTAATCTCTCTATGCTTGTCTTACACATTCACTGATTGTAAGAGAAACTGTCTATCAGATAACTATCAAAGGTTACGCGGTGTCGGGAGGTGGCCGAGGCATAGAGAGAGTAGATGTATCTATAGATGGTGGCAAAACTTGGGTCGAAGCCTCCAGATCTCAGAAATCTGGCATGCTCTATATTTCTGATGACGAAAGTAGTGATAAGTGGGCATGGGTGCTTTTCGAGACCGAAGCTGACATCTCGCAGGCCACTGATATAATTGCCAAAGCAGTATGTGTTAACATTTTCTCTTTACATTGTTTTCAAGAAGGTTATGGGGTAAAATTGCATTTTATGTCCCACATACTGGACCTTTAACACTTTTGGTTCCTTGTTTTACAAAATTGCACATTTGGTCCTTATTTTTAATATGATTTGCACTTTTGTTCCCATTGCCTCATTTCCATCAAATATGGGTGAGACCAAAGTGTAAAACAAAAAGACTATTAAAGGGGCCAACATTTTAAAATATTGGATGAAAAGGGGGGCGAGGGTATCAAAAGTGCAATTTTATAATGAGCAGGACCAGAAGCGCTGATTAGGACTAAAATACAATGTTGCAGTGTTATCATAATGTTACAATTGCATTAGTTATAAATTCTGGAAATGTCCATTGATAATCATAGGAGGAAAGATTAACAAAATATAAACGTGACTCATTTGTTCTATGTTTTAACTCACTGAAAAGCAGTTGGACTAGGTAATGTAAACGCTAGCCATTTTAGAGCAATTTTTTTGGTCCTATCTTTGGATTTACTTTTCCTATTATTTTCAGGTGGATATAGCAGGAAATGTCCAGCCTGAAAACGTGGAAGTCATTTGGAACTTGAGAGGAATACTAAATACTTCATGGCATCGGGTTCATGTTCGGGTTGGTCACTCAAATTTGTAGGTGAAGTAATGAAACAGAACTATATAATCAGTTTCCCACAATGCTTATGTGCTTTTCACTTACATTTTAGACATACCTTTACTACTTGGAACTTAATTCTGGAGAGACAGAAGTTTGTGAAAACAAATATCCTTTAGTTGAAATAATGTCATGGCTACTTCGAAATTTCATAACAATTATGTCATATAGTATGTAGTTAACTATCTTTCTGATAAAATGAGACAAAAGCTATTAAATTACGTCTATCTTTTCTCTTAGTTTCTTTCATTCTTTATTTTATTTTGGGTAGCCCCCAGCCTGGCTGAACTGGGAACTTGGCGTGGAATTTGGGACCATGGTTTTATTTGATTTAGAGTCTTATGCTTCATTAGCTTTTCTTTGGCTTGAAGGCTCATTTAGATTAAGTGATTTAGTATTTCAACTCAAACAGACTCCATGTTTGAATATTATAATATTATTATATGATGGTTAATTGAGCAAACCTTTTTACTATATTAGTAGTGCCATATCATTATTTCATGTAAGAAATTAATTTTGGAAAAAATATCATTTAAGTGAAGGAAATCTAACAATTTTTTTTTGATTTTGAATGAAATTTTTAATTAAAATGATAAATTTAAAATCTATCAGAAGTTAGAATAACTTGGAAGAAAAAAAAATCAGATTCTTTAAATTCAAACAATGGCTTAATCAAGCTACACCTTTAAATTCAAATTTTTAGTGGAATTTGATGTTATTTGACAGTAAATTGGGAGAGTAGTGGAGGTTTGCGAAATAATCTTGATTTGTGTAATGTTGTTTGTTTGAGTTTTGAGAGAGTGGTTTGAAAAATAAAGTAGGTGTAAGTTTTTTTTTAGAAAAGTTAGGTTGTAGGTGTAAGATGTGTAAGACTTTATGTCAAATCATGTTTGTTGTGAGATAAATTGTGTAAGAGATAAATTACTTTATGTCAAATCATAATAGAGTTTGTATAGATTTTATTTAGAGATAAGAAAATATTTTTTTGTTTGGGTTTTGAGAGAGTAGTTTGAGAAAATTAAGAGATGAAAATTTTATTTCAGAAAATCGAAAACATGTTTTTTTGGCATTTTCCAAACATGAATTTTTTTTGGGAAACGCCAAACAAACAGGCCCTACACCTTTTGACTTGTATTAGTCGTTTCCTATTCAGTTTTTGTCAGATGCTGAATCAAGCTTAAGAGTCTTTTTTTTTTATAGTTAATCAAGCTTAAGAGTCATTATGCATATTTAATTTCTATTTTCTTCTCGAAGACTCCAACCAAATTAATGTGTTTACCAAGAAACTACGGAATTAAAAACAGACGAAATCTATATAATAATATTATACCACAAAAGACGTCAATGTAATAATATTATACAACAAGGGGCGTCTATGTGACCACAAGGGGTGTCCAAATAATATTATTACGTAGACCCCCTCCCCCTTGGGTATATTTAGCCAGGGGAAAAATATGGAAAATCAATTTTTTTTGCTGACATCATCAAATTTCGCTTGTTTTTAACGTCGTAAGGGGTTTATTGTAATATGGCTAAACCTGAAGGGGTGTCCTTGTAATTTTTGAAATATCAAGGATTTTTTTGTAATATGTCCAAACCCGAGGGGTCTCAATGTAAATCACCCAAAAATAAAAACACGTATGAATGAATAATAGAATCACCCCGGACCGTTGGTACCTTCTGGTATTTTCTTCACATGCATTATTATGAAGATTGAAGGGACCTTAACTTAATTTGAATAGGGACATAAAGTATATATGTAGACAGTTAGACGCAAGTTGCAACACAGTGCAATTTCTCAGATTTTGGGCTCTGCAATTTTAGTAATAAATAACTGACTTGAAGTTCTCGTGACTTCGCTTTCGTTTCATCCTACAGTTAGTCACTTGTCTATAAGTTGTTTGGATATGATAAGATCGATGATGGCCTTCAAATTTATTTTCTAATATCCCTAACCGTTAGATTTTTGATGAATTATTTATCAAGAAAAAAGAAGAAGGATTTTTTTTATCAATTATTAGTCTTTGACCCTTTCCTATATTCAATATAAGTCAGCTGAATTTTTAATGCATCTCATTTCTCGAAGAGTACCCACGTTTTTTTCTATTCAATGATTTAATAAAATAACAAAAGAGAATACAAAAACTCATTTGTCATGATGTGATGGTATAGAGAAGTCCTAGCCATGTATGGATTTTTTTCATTTTTAAAGATGTTTTCAGTGTGTGGCAGTCGGTCACTAGCATTTATCCGGATTTGTTATTTGCTCCCTACTATATTATAAACTCAAAGACTTTTATGGCCTTTTTTTAGGATCAAATAATAGTATATCAATTGAAATAGAATACACACTTTTCCGGAGGTAATACGAAAAACCTAACCGAAGAAACTCTATATCTACATGCAAAATTCCTAACGATATTTAATTAATTTGTGTATTAATTAGATTATAAAATAAGTATATTTAAATGTATTTCGTAATTAGTCATTCCGTTTACATAAGAAAAAAATATATTCACACATGTATTAATTGATCGCTCTCCTTTAAATTAATTGTATTTCATAGTCGCTGTAATGAAGTAGGTTGAGCTACAATTCCTCAGTTTCATAAACACAAAGCAACCTTACTCATACAGACCACATGTCACATTAACTCATTTCTTAACAAGAGATCACAAGACATATATAACATAAATTATCGCCTAAAATAATATCTCATATATATGTGATGAGATTGGTACCGCGCGTTTTCTACATCACAACCCTCACCCCAAGTTAACATGTCACAATGCAATAACCTTCAACTTGCAAAAAGTTTTTGTATTATATAATTATATACATACATATAAAGATATAGATATGCATGCCTTTTAAGTTATTTTAACTTACCAATTCAAGAAATGGTGGGCACTATATTCATGTCTGTCCCTTTAATACTTTGCCTCCCATTCCTCCTACTTATCTACTCTTTCATTCAATGGAAACCCAGATTAGACCCGGGTCCAACTTCATATCCTATAATTGGATGTCTCATCACTTTCTACAAGAATCGCAACCGCCTGTTGGACTGGTACACCGAAATGCTATCTGCGTCGCCGACGCAGACGATCATTATCTCCCGATTTGGTGCACGGAGAACCATCATCACAGCAAACCCAGAAAATGTTCGATATATACTAAAAACAAACTTTAACAACTTTCCAAAAGGGAAACCCTTTACAGAAATCCTAGGAGATTTTCTTGGCAATGGGATTTTCAATGTAGATGGTGATCTATGGTACAACCAACGCAAATTAGTCATCCATGAGTTTGATCCCAAGTCCTTACGCGATTATGTAGAGAATGTATTAAAGGACGAAGTGGAGAAAAAGTTGCTACCGGTGCTGGAAGCAGCTGCAGCGGAGGTGGAGGAGAAAGTTGTTGACTTGCAAGACTTGCTGAGGAGGCTTGCATTTGATTTGGTGTGTAAAGTTTCATTAGGGTATGATCCGTGTAGCTTGGAGTACAACTCCTTGAATACATCACATCCCATTATAGAAGCATTTGATGTAGCTTCAGAGATGTGTGCAAGAAGAGGAGCAGCTCCATTGTCATCCATGTGGAAAGTTAAGAGGTTTTTCGATGTGGGATCTGAGAAAAAGCTTAGAGAAGCCATCAATCGTATTCATTTATTCATTGAAAACGTAATTCGTGACAAAAAGAGAAGCTCTAAGGAAAGATTAGAAACTTTCGGTAATGATTTATTGACAAAAATGGTGTTGGAGAAAGACGAGGAGTATGCAAGAGATACAATGATAAGCTTGATTATGGCGGGAAGGGACACTACTTCCGCCGCGATGACATGGCTTTTCTTTTTATTTTCGCGTAACCCCAATTTAGAAAATGAGGTTTTGAGGGAGGTAGGGATTGTCGAAGAAGATGACGAGAATTCACTGAAATATGAATCTTTGAGAGAATTGAGATTTTTGAAGGCTTGCATTTGTGAGTCCATGAGGTTGTTCCCGCCGGTTGCATGGGACTCAAAGCATGCCATGGCCAATGATTTGTTGCCAGATGGCACTCCGGTTCGGACGGGAGATCGAGTGACTTATTTCCCTTATGGGATGGGGAGGATGGAGGGCTTGTGGGGGGAGGACCGGTTTGAGTTCAAACCAGAGAGATGGGTTTCTGAGGTGGAAGATGGTATATTCAAGTCCCTAAAGAATGTATCTCCTTACAAGTTTCCAATTTTTCAAGCCGGTCCAAGAGTATGCCTTGGCAAAGAAATGGCTTTCATTCAAATGAAATACGTTGTGGCTGCAATACTAAAGCGGTACAGAATCAGAGCAACATCTCCGGACCAGCCGGTGTTCGTGCCACTCCTCACGGCTCACATGGCCGAAGGATTTAGGGTGTTTGTTAGTCCAAGACATTAACAATGCAGTGTACAAAGTATGTGTATAAAGTACAATTTTTTGACTTGGTAGCCCCCACAGTACTGAACTTTCAACACTTTTGCTCCCGCAATTTACAAAATTTATTTTTTCAGTTCCAATTAGTTTAGAATATTTTGCACATTTGGTTCAATCATCTTTCCTATCGATTTAGGACTAAAACTGGAAAATTGCGACAAGTCTACGAGACAAAAAAAAAGTGTAAACATTTTAAAAATTGGGACCAAAGGTTACAATATTGTAAAGTGGAGGACTTGAAGTGTAAACTATTTTAGAAACATTGGGTGTAAAGTGTGATTTAATAAAGTAGGGGACACAAAAGTTTCGAGAGTCAAGTCATATGGGACCAAACCAAACATGCAATTTTAGCATTTTGACATTGACATGTTAAATGAAAAATACGATTGGATCATTTCTGTAATTGTTTAGCAACTGGGGTTCTGGGACATATATGTGTAGTTGTCTTTTGTATTACTAGAGAGGCCAACAGGTCTGCAAATTGCAGTATTTGACCTGTTCGTATAAGTTGAAAACAAGATATTTAGTTTATTGCTTTATTTGGCCAATTTAAAACTATCATTGAGGCCATGTGCTGCCTCAAGACTTGGCCAAACAGATGATGGTTTCGTGATATTATTGAAGTCATATCTCACTGGTACACTCAGAGTAGTTTGTTACAAACTGCACTGATTTAGTGCGGTCAAGAATCTTTAAAGAATATAATTTCCTAATCAAATACCATGTGTTAAATTAAAATTTGTGATCTTTACGGAATAAAGATCCAAATATTGATCTGATTAGAAATGTCAAGCTCAAGTTAAATGAATATGGACTCAATCTTTGCGTCATTAATTTAGATTAGAATCCAAACCCAATAATTGAAAGAATTCAATTAATAATCTCAATTGTCTACTAAGTATGCAATGTTATTCAATTAATATTCAATTTTACTCCAAATTTTATAAGCATATAAGCATAATTACTCTCTCTTCTTTACTTTACTTTAAATATTTGTCTGTTTGCTCAAGTTTGCCGTGAGTTAGCATCAGACTATTGTATTTTGGGAGACTAGACAGCCCGAAAATATTATCTTAAGGAGATTGCATCCGCAACCTCAGTCTTATTTCATTTTAATTTTTCATTTCTGATATGAATTCAGTGAGTTAACTTAGTTTTATAATTATTCAAATATTTCTTTTAAACATATAAAAATACTTAAAAAAACTTCTCGAGTAAACAAATCTAAATTTGTTTAAATTTCCATAATTTTCAGATTAAATATATTAACCGGATTCTGGTTGTATTTTTAAGTCTAAAGAACTTTTATTATTTTATTCAAATAAATTGAATTCTTTTACTTACATTCAAAATAAGTTTTTGTTTCTCTTTTTAATTCATATAAATAATTTTATTTTGAATTGAAACAAATTTACTAAAATTAATATCTCCACTACTTTGGGTATTAAAAGTTTATGTATATATATAGTTTAATACTATATTATATTCTATTATTTAATTGAATTATAGTTAAGAATTACTTATAACTATATAAGAAATATAGTTGGGTATATTTTTATTACAAAGATTGTTAAACGCCACCAAAACTACAAACATCTAATATTTTATTACTTACTGAGCTTAATCGCAAAACTCTCGTTTTGACTTATTCTAAGAATTCAAATTTTAAATCTAAAAAACTTAATCTTCTACTGATTAAGAAGAACGATATCAAATTTTGGAGAAACGAATAAAACATGAAAAATATATTTAAATTATTCCATTATCGAATACTTGAGGAACATGTGGGGCACTAGAGGATTTTTAGGTATTTGAATGTAAATGCATATGTATTTAGTTCTAATACTTGATTTTTAAGAAGCATAAAAGCACAACAAAAAATCCTTCTGAGATACTTAAGTTTTACAACATATTAAGTCAAATAAAAAGCAAACATACCTAAATTCCAGTGAGATTAGGCTTTAGAAGTGCATAACTATCGAACTTAAAAGTGTTTATTCAATAAACGTAATATCTCAAACTGCACAAAAAAAGGCCCGAGGCATAGGAAATCAAGCAAAGCACCAATTTAGTTTACTTTTCCACGAGTTAACTCTTCTATTCAGTTTACTTCTTGTACTAGATATTATGAATTGGTTCAGCAACTTGTATAATTAGAACTTAAACATGTTATTTACAGATCTAATAATAGAACTTCAATTTGGTGACTACAAAATAATTTGCAAGGTAATGTAGTGATCTTACTCAATAGCATCGGATTGTGTGGCTTCTACAATGATAAGCTACCAAATTGCTCGTTCCATTTCTCGTACGTGCCGAGTTCGTTCAAAGAGACTGAAGGCCTCACCTCTTGTAATGCTTTCTCAAAGTCCTGGACATGATTGGCAGGGTGAACCAAAGGGTAACATACTAGATCAAATTAGAGCATAACAAACTAGACGTATCTTAATCATAATACATTCACATTGGTTATTAGTAAAATATAACCCAGTATTCATTCTATATATTCATGTATTAGTAAAAATGTAGCTAAGTAGCCCTTAAAACAAAGTAAAATTTAATAGAACATGCAATTATCATCTAGAAGTATTAAGTATATTATTTTATTTCAATGTTTCATAGAATTGATTTGGGAAAAAATACAATTATATAATATTACGACTATGAAAAAACAAATGATAATTTATTTTTTAGTATTGAAATTATAAAGCAAATAATTTGTTTTTTGTCAGGCGATCATATCCAAACAAATTATTATGTATGGACAACATATATTGACATTGAAAGGCTATATCACAAGAAAAATTTATCAATTTCGCGATTAACCGCGCGTACATGACTTTTGATGTGTAGAGGGGGTATCATTGCTACATTTCTACAAACACAGGGGGATATATGCCAGGTAATTTAACATAAGGATGCAATTGTCAATTGCAATAAATACAGGGAGTATTTTACATGTGACCCCATTAAAAATTAGCACGAGGGATTACCTGAAGATGTACTGGTCTCATATCCTCCTTTTTCAGTTTTGTAATTTCAATACCTTGTTGTAGAGCCTCTCTAAGCGGACCCATTGAAGCATCTTTCACCAAATTTTTCATATCAGATCCGGAGTACCCTAAAAGCAAATAAAAAAGTCAGAACTTTTCAAAATTACATTACAACAAATGGGAGCATATTCAGTTTTGGAAGAAGAGCTAATTTGTCCGAGTAATGAATTATTTAAAGCAGATAACCTTCAGTCAATTTGCAAACTGTATCGATATCTTCTTCTGAAAGGTTAAACAATCCATCTTTGTCCAAAAGGTTCTTTATGATCCAGGCTCTTGCTTCTGCATAATACATACAAATAACTGAAGGATAAAATGAAGAGGATTTCATAAGGTCCCAATAGATTGTTCGAATTTGGACCTGAAGTAGGGAGTGGAATATAGAGTCTCTTTGTGAGTCGTCTCCTAGCAGCCTCATCAAGTTCTTGGGGTCTATTAGTTGCTCCTGTTTCAGAGAACATACAGTCAAACAGCCAGCGCAATTGCTAAAGTTCTACATTGAAGTGTACGATATGGTTGTAAAGTGAAATTGTGAGAGGATCTAAAGGTTTAAAGAAATTTCTACTGTCAAAGACAAAGCCAAGCATTCAACTATGATATATAATACAATTGCGGGACTTTTTTATACATTATATAAACAAATGCATGATTGTGCATCTCTGACATCATGCACAAATTTGAATTCATTTGTAGCAATGGTATAGATTCACATTAGATTACCAAGTCTAATTCCAACTGAAATTGACTCTGCATCAAAATAAATAGGCCAAATACTTGCAAAAAACCAGTTCAATAATTACCTATCAACAGAATTTGCTCATTCACAGTGTCAAAACCTTCCATTTCAATGAGGAATTGTGTCTTCAGTCGCCTGCTTGATTCATGTTCACCTTCTGACTTGCGCTGCAACACATTAATTTGCTTAATAATCTCTCACTTTGCAAATAGTGAATAGTGAATGGTAAATAATGAAATTTATAACAGGAAGATAGTTACTGAGATGAGAAAAACAGCAAAGAATCTGCTAGTAGGCGACATCAGAATTATCTTGTTAAATGAACTATGCAACAGCTCAACTAACAGATGGAACACCAAACTGGGAGCTATTAGGGACCAAAAGTTAACCATGCTTAATTTCTACATTTTTCTCTCAAACAGAACAACAGATTGCCTGAAAATAACATTGGACCTGAGGCTTTTAGACAGCTCGCTGTCATCATTTTTATTAGAGAAAGACAGGAAACTAAAAAGAAGGTGCAAAGTGGTTTAACTCTACAGAGAAGGGGATACATTAGATTGATAAGACATCAGCAGAATAATTGACTATCTTACCTGAGATAGAAGAGAGTCTATTTCATCCACAAATATTACAGCTGGCTGGCGACAGCTAGCAACACCAAATAGTGCTCTCACAAGCTTTTCACCCTCACCTATCTGCATCAATCAATTTGATGATTAAAGCACATCAAACCTACACATGAACTCAAATATGTGGGGCGGTATCAATTATCTTGACATTAGGTCTCTGCAGCAAGTACAATAAAACAGGGAAAAAATCCCAGTATCATGCTCATAATTTTTTCTAGTTTATATGATTGTTGTTTGTATAGAGCATATCAGTGGTAATGCACATATCAAGAATAGATAAGAGTTCAGTGGGAATTAATGAATCACTATAATAAAAGAACAATTAAGATGTTTGTGGTAATGCATGCAAACTCTTATAAAAACAGTTCACATTATTGATGTATATATTAAAGTACATACCCATTTACTTGTCAATGAACTGGCTGATATGTAAAAAAAGGTTGCTTTAGCTTCTCCAGCTATGGCTTTTCCTATCATAGTTTTACCAGTTCCCTATAGCAAGGGGGAAACAGAAAATAAGCAAAAGTCTGTTGAATCCAATCTCCTTGATTGTGCGTTATGTACTTACAGGAGGTCCAAAAAGGAGAAGACCACGGCCTGGAGAGCGGCAACCTTTAAAAATGTCGGGGCGCAGCAAAGGCCATATAACCATCTCGGTCACACATTTTTTTGCATGCTCTAATCCAGCTACATTTTTCACAAAAAGGAAACACAAAGACGAGTCAGATTAGCCAATAATATATTTTATCTAACAGAAATATGCAATATCTACTCTGACGTACCAATATCATCCCAGCGCACATTGGGATCCCTGTCCATAATCTCGTTGCTGACATGTTCAATCAACCGTGGCTCTAAATTTCTTAACTTTTCTGGAAGCTCGCCATCAGGACCACATAGCAACTCCAAACTACACAACATATGGGACTATAAACCTTGCATGTGGAGTGCTTAACAAACAGTCACTTATTTCCCCTCTTCTTTCGGGAATGAGAGGAGAGTGAAAGAGATAATGTATTGGAATTTGGAAGATAAACGGGAGGGGTGATCTTATACGGAATAAAGAAAGATAAATAAGATCAGCCTAAAAGAAGAATATATAGAGCAAGGTGATATGTACCATCTTTTTATCGAGTCGTCTATTGCATCTTCACCCTTTCCAACATTGCGTGAAGTCACATTGCCTGTATTGTTTCCATTGGATTTGATTGGAGGAACAAAATTTCCCCTAACTCCACGACGTGAAATACCATAAGATCTGGCTCCATAAGCCTTGTGGGTTCCAGCATCACTTTGCGGTGAGACACAAGCACTTGGTGATCCAGTTAAGCCTCGCTTACGCCAAGCTTCCATCTCCTGAGGAATGGTGCAACAAATTTGGTTGTTACTCACAATTCATATCGAAAGATTTTCACACTTTGACTTATATTGGAAAATTAGATTTTTATGACTGGAAACTTTAGGTGCATCGAATTTGGCTAACAGATGCTGAGTTTTAAAAGAGTGAAACATTTTAACATCAAAACTCAATGTCGTTGATGTAATGATGAGAAGTCATTTATGAGATAAATCTGTTTCTATGCTTATTTATAAAGTTCACTTTCATGCCACAAGGTTTATGTTCCCCATAGCCGTGTCCATGGGTCTTTATTTTGACTACAATGCTCCACCTATGTCCTTGTTGGTGAGTAGACCTTATAAAGGGGATGTGGATGTCAAGGAGAAGAGTCAACCAACATATATACAAACATTCATGGTAAAATGTGGATTATTTAATGAGCAAAAGAGAGACAAAACATAAACAGGATATCAAATTACTACTCGATAATTACAGCAGAATCAAGAAACTTTGCAGGATGTTTTGGTAAATAGAGTACATACCAGTTTTGCTCTAGCAGTAACAAATCCATTGCTGGAGGCATCAACATCATCTTCTTCACCACATGAGGGAGATTTTAACATGTCATTTCTAGGGCTAAAGGTTTCCCTGTGTGGCCGTTTTGTTGCAAAACCAACTCCATGAGCTCTGTCGTCCACCTCGGCTTTTGAAAAGATAGGCACACAATTTGGAGAGTGGTGACTTGTATATTTTTTTTCAGTGACAACACAATCCTCAGAGCTCTTTCTATTACTTTCTCTGGGGACGTTTCCATACAAGGATGTCAGTTTTGCCTGTACAAGATTCTTCGAGATCTTCAAATTTTCCTTTTCGCGGAGTTGATTGGTCTGAACGGAAATGGTGGAAGGTAATAAGTTCTGTATAATTTCAAAAGTAAATCGAATACTTTACCCATAGAAAAAACTGAAAGCACCCAAGCTGGAAGTTGATTAGTGCATTTATAACAAAGATAATTTGCAAGTTGAAATGACTTTGTATGCCATACCGATCCATCTGTAGCTCTTCCACTAGACTTTTGAAAAAGAGCACGACAATACTTGGACTGCTTAACTTTCTCTATGTCAATATCACCTCTCTTCTTAAATATGCAGCCTGGATCTCTTCCTGCCTGTTCAAATGCTTGGCTAAAGAATGCAAAACAACCACTTCATCAATAAGTAAAGGTACAACTACACACAATGCTCATCGCACCAAGGATTGCACATCAAGTAGGCAAAAAATCAATGCCGCAAGTAAAATTATTATAAATGTTGCTTATTGATAAGAATGAGCAATGATAGAGCTAGGGCATAGCATACCGATCAGAATCAGGAATTAGGGCGCGCCGAGCCAAGCCGAGTTTCGAAACGGCGTCGCGGCGGATGGGGCGAATGTATGCCTCGTCGACTGGGGATTGAGAGCGAGAATCGAGAAAACCGATGAGTCCGAGCAATAACACTTGCGCTGAGCTGAAATCACCTCTCTCCAGAGCCGCATCTGCGCCAAATAATAGAGATTGGAGCCGTTTAAGGTTTTCGTCCACTTCTTTTCTCCAGCATACCTCGGATTCTCCTTCAATTCTCGACTTCGATTTCGACATTGCAGCAATTGCTTCATTTCCCGCCATTTTCAGTCTACCGTAGTTCACTGCTGAAGGAAAAAATGTTCTCCAGCAAGTTGGGCCCAAAAGTCGCCTTCTTTTATTTCATAATTTTCCTTAGTGGTCTGTTTTCGGCCTTCCAACGTTCTAGTTTAGTTTAGATAGGAGTAGGACTTTATCAATCATCCATAATTCAAACTCGAGGGATTATGAATCTAAACTAATTCGTTAAGTCAAATATCCGAATTCGATAATAATAAATAAAAGAAACATAGATATACATGAACTTTTCTTTTGAATTATAATAATGCTTTACAACCAATTATTAAAAAGAAAATTAGTTACTACTCATATTGTTTTATTTTTACGCACAACATAATTGATACATCACATTTTACTGGTTTTTAATGTGTTTTATTAAATCATATAATTAAATCGATCATTATTTGAAAATCGGAGCTAAATGGATTGTGAGACTATATCAAGTTCAAATGTAACGTTAGCAAAACAACGGTATAAAACAACAAACAACTTTGATGAAGATTAAGCAAGTCAAAATTTTATTGAACCTGAAATTGACTAATCAAATCCGGACAAGATTTAATGAACTCGAAAATTTCAAATTCAAGCAAAATCTGAATACAAGGGACTTGATCCGATATAAATAAAGATAAATCAAGGTTGGGCTGCATTCTGCTTATTGGGCCAAACGAGATCCACATTGTTTTGGGCCTGTTTTATTGAGCCAACTCTTTAGGCAGACATCAGCCGAAAACCATTGCAAATGACCCCTAAATATTCTTCGCCTTCACCTAGCTTAAACTGACTCCCATTTAGCCGCTACTACAGAAATCGGGGAGCTATGGAGTGCGCTATCGGAATTGCGGCGAATCATTTCCCTTCCGTCCATAGTAAAGCTCAGCAGGTCTTAAAGTCGAAACATTTCAGGGTATTCACCGTCAATTGTCACTCCGTTTCTGTCTCGCCCGCCGGTATGTATACATATATGTATGCGTGTATGTTCCTTGCTGTAATTATTTCAATTTTCAAATCCCTTCTGAATTACAGGGTCCTCCTTTACTTCAATTATTTAATTCTAATTCTAATTAAGAGATAAGAGATTCATCATTCTAAGGGAAGTAGACTACTCAAGAATTTCATTTAATTTATGTTTTTTTTTGGAAAATGTGTTTATTTTCTAGGTTCGGTGGAAAGGCCATGGAAGGTGGCGGACGCGAGATTGGTGCTGGAGGACGGTTCCGTTTGGCCGGCGAAGTCTTTTGGTGCTTCTGGAACACAAGTTGGTGAAGTGGTTTTTAATACATCACTAACTGGGTAATTCTTTCCCTAATTGTGTAATTATTATCATTACGTCCATTGTTATGTTATTGCCCATTTATTTTTTATAAGTAATCATGTATTGATTTTTATGGTTCTACTCTCAATGGATTCTGTGAGAGTTGTAGTGTTGGTTTTGCTTGATATTTTCTGATGAATAACCTCTCTTCATGAATTTTCAAAGCTCCTTTCTTATTGCTATCTCATTGAAGCTGTTTCCATCGTTCAGTAAACTATTTGCAATATAATAATTTGATTAGAGCAATTAATCTATGACAAATGTATATTGTATACATCCACAGGAATCTCATAATTATTAACTTACCAAGTTCACGTTTTCTTTTTGCTTTTCCACATCTAGCAATTACCCATCAAGAAAACCTGAAACAATAAAGATTAGAATTATCTTGATGGAAAATGGAATTTCAAATGGATGTCCATATATAATAATATTATGGAGTTCTCAAGCATGCTGTCAAACTACTTTATTCTTAATGCAGGAATAAGATGTCTCGGCTTGTGAGCCATTTTCAATTTATTTCTGGTTCTTAATGGTTAATAATTGATTAATTCGATGTGGTTCCATATCAAATTTCCATTTCTTGGCATTGTAGGTACCAAGAGATCATCACGGATCCCAGTTATGCTGGCCAATTTGTTCTGATGACCAACCCACACATTGGAAACACTGGTGTTAATTTTGGTAAATGGGATGATATTTCATATTTTGGTAAGCTACACACTTCCAAACTTTCAATATGAATTTATTTGCTTTTCTTCACAGATGACGAAGAGTCAAGACAGTGCTTTCTAGCCGGATTGGTTATCCGAAGCTTGAGTATCAGGTTAATAATTACTTTGAGAACTTGGGTTTTTTACCATGCATTGTTTCCCACAAGATTGGACCATTGAATGAATGAATTAGTAGTTTTAGATTTCAATTTTAAGCTTTCAAGATGATGATTTTAAGGGAGAGATAGCTAGTTGTACACTTAAACTATAGATCATTCGATTGAAAAGATTTTAGAGAAAGTGAGAAGCTCAAGTTCAAAAATATTATAAAAACCATGTGTTGTTTATAAATTATGATGGAGATTGACAGTTGCCTTTACTTGAAAAACAGCTTATTGATGAAAAGATTCAAACTTCATTAAAAAATATCAAAAGTGCAGTGTAAAAGGACCCTTCTTAAATTCCGTTTTTCTCACGAGTGCTTGCTTTTCAGTTATCATCACTACCCCTCCAATCAAGATGCACATACAAAAGTGCAAATTTACCATTTTTTTCAATTTTAAACTTGAATTTTTTGCGCCTCATTATTTGTCTTTTTTGTCAGCATGCTTGATTATTTTTGTAACTTCTATTCTTGCATTTTTTTTCATTCTTATACGTTTAGTGCCTAATGTTTCAGCACTTCAAATTGGAGATGCAAGGAGACGCTTGAAGATTATTTAGCATCAAGGGACATTATGGGAATATGTAAGTTGTAATACTATATCTCAACTCTGTCCCTGTTAATTAATTCTGATTTTTTGTTCTACTCTGCTGCAGATGATGTTGACACTCGTGCTATTACCCGTAGATTGAGACAAGATGGCAGCCTTATTGGTGTATTGAGCACGGAAAAATCTAAAACCGATGAGGAACTTCTAGAAATGTCTAGAACTTGGGATATAGTAGGTAAGTTTTCTTATATGTCTATAATGTTATTAATTTGGTTCACAAAAGATAAGACAGAATATGATTGGTTAAATGAAAAATTGTACAGGGGTAGATTTGATAAGTGGCGTCACCTGTGATGCTCCTTATGAATGGGTTGATAAAACAAATACAGAATGGGATTTCAACTTCAGCCAAAGAAATGAAGAAACTTTTCGAGTATGTATGTTTTTTTTTTTTTGATATTGATAATTAAAGTATGTATGTTATATATGTGTTACTCTACTGCTTCATTTGGATTAAGGGATTTAGATTTGAGGATTTGGGGTTTCAAATTACTCCAATATTGGGTGGTCATAAATTGACCATTCTGATTAACAGAATAGTACAGCAAATCCGAATACTCCAAACAAGTGCCATTTATTTCCATTACAAATTTGAAATACTTAAGGTCCAAATCCCGCAATTCTAATGAAGCCTCAGGGAAAACCTTTGCAAATTTGTAGTCACTTGTCTTTTTTATTGGATGAAGGTTGTTGCATACGATTTTGGAATCAAGCATAATATACTTCGGCGCCTAGCATCATATGGCTGTAAAATCACAGTTGTCCCTTCAACATGGCCTGCGTCTGAAACTCTAAAGATGAATCCAGATGGTGTCCTCTTCAGTAATGGTCCAGGAGACCCATCAGCCGTTCCTTATGCTGTCAAAACAGTCAAGGAATTAATTGGAAAAGTTCCTGTTTTCGGTATTTGTATGGGTCATCAATTGCTTGGTCAAGCTCTTGGGGGTAAAACCTTCAAGATGAAGTTTGGCCACCATGGAGGAAATCACCCTGTCCGTAATATTCTAAATGGACGTGTTGAGATCAGTGCTCAGGTTTGTTCGTTTGAATTAATTTTAATTTGTGTGGTATAACATATATATGTCAAATGCACTGAACTCCATGCTGATTGCCTTGAGTTTCTTTTCTTGTGTTTCAATAGAGATGTTTAACTCTCTTTAGAACTTGCTTGGTAGCAGCCATAAAATAGTAGTGAGAATATTATAGTGTCATAGGATAATACTCCCTTCATCCCAAGTAAAGGTTTAAGTACGGTCGAGAATTAGTGGTGTCAAATCATTACTTGGAGGGGCAGTTTTGACAAAAATAATCCTATTTTAGGAAAGTGGGTCTGGGACATCCCAAAAAGAAAATATCTGTAAAAATTGTTGACAAAAGAATTGTATAACTTTGGCCTTGTTTGATAGCAGAGTGTGAAGCATGGAATTATGGAAAATTAATAATATGGGACAAAATTCATCACCTTTTGTAGGACCATGGAGATTATTATAGGGTGAACCTGTGATAATTGTAAATGCCTAGTGGCGGATTATCACTTGTTCATGGTTTGACCTTTTTTGTTCATCAACGCTACCAAACAAGAGATGAAATTTGATAACGTCAGAACGCTACCAAACAAGATAAAGCCTTATAAAAGACCTAATCTAACATAATCTTTTCTTCCTAACGGGTCCTTGGAATTATGGCGAAGTTTAAAGAAGAGCTTGTATGTCGTCTTCAGTGTACCTATAATTTTCTTTCTCCGTTTTGCTTTTTCATTTTTCTTTGGGGATTTAAACACCTTACTCAAATTTTGCTTCTAAATTCTCTTAAATTTGTGTTCTGCAGAATCACAATTATGCTGTTGACCCTGAATCACTTCCTCAAGGTGTAGAGGTAACTCATGTCAATCTCAATGATGGAAGTTGTGCTGGCCTCTCGTTTTCTCAGCAAAAGCTCATGTCTCTCCAATACCATCCTGAAGCGTCCCCTGGACCCCATGATTCAGATGATGGTAATCTTCTTATACTTGGAACTAATTCTAACTACAGTTAATACTCTGTTGTACTTGTATATTAATCACTAGAAAGGCAAAATTGCATCTCAAGTTTTAATTTACTTTCTTTTGAACATTTTATCATTTTCCTCCCTTCCCATCTAATTTTGCACTTTTGGTCCCGAGACGGTTCATTTTGGTCATATAGGATTGTGTTTGTTTTTAATTTTTGGTTCAATAGGACTGTTTTTGTTTTACGTTGTTGGTTCGAATTGGATGAAAATGGGGCCAAGGACGAAATATGCAATAATATTTAAAAGTTGGGACCAACAATATTTTCTTTTTTGAAACTTTGATGTGTTTGTTTCAAGTGCTAATTATAGTATTGTGTCACAGTATTTGGTGAATTCATACGACTAATGAAGCAAGAAAAGCAGAGAATGTAATGAAAATAGGCACAATAATCTATCCTTGCGGTTGATGGATCTTTGGCCTATTCGCTACTGGGGTGAGGAATGAAGGAAATTGAAAGACATAATAAGCTCAAAGAAGCCAGTTGGCACTTGGAAATATATCATATTTTCCTCTCTGTATCTTTTGCTGTGCCTATTTAATTGCAATATCTGGGGCTACTGTTTGTTTTATCAATTTGTACTTTATGCTAGTTGCTAGAAGATAAATCTGCTGAAAAATCTGAATGGCGTCAGAATAAACTCTTCATCTTTGTAATCGACTATTTATTTCATAATGGGACGTGGAACCATTGCTTATACACATCGCAATTTTGTGAGCTTAATCAGTTGTTATTGCAGATCACTGCTGCATGACATGGTTCTATCATGCCATTTCGATCAAATTATATCACATATAAGAAAATTAACAAATGAAATTTTTCAGAACTTGACTTGCGATAGTTGTACCTACTGTTGTGGAAAATTATTTCGTTGTGTCATGTACTGTGTAGTGCAACAAATTATAATGACGTTGTACATCGCATTTTTTATATTATAATATGACTTTTACAAAGTACCCCTGCAAGAAATCACTAGATAATTGACACGATATGGTTATCAATATTCCCCTCAATTCTGAATCTTAACAGTTCGATTCATACCTTCAACTAATTCGCGGTTTCCTAGAATTTATTTGGGTAAATAGCACCCTTCGATCATTCTACAACTATTTAATAAATAAAATCAATAAGTGATATGATGGACAAAAGTGACGCAAATTTCAGAAAGGACAAAAATGTGAAAAATGGCATATAAGAGAGACGAAAAGTGTAATGTTATGACCCTGGGAGAACCACACTCCACAAGCTAGTTATTAAAGTTGAAGAGCCTAAGGCCATATAAACCCCACATTAGTATCTCATTCTACCAATGTGGGATAAGATCTCATACCCTTCAACTATGATCATTATATTCCACCACGCTTCATTTGCCAATGCCCACATTGGCTCACTCTAGTTGCCTACTCCGGTTGCCCACTCTAAGGGGCTTCACTCATCTTTGTTGTAGCCCTTTCTTAGGTCGCTTCTTCCCGAGTCGCTTCTTCTTAGGTCGCCCTTTCCGTGTGCGTGGCAAAGTGTGTGTGGTCGGCTCTGATACCAATTGTTATGCCCCTGAGAGAACCACACCCCAAAAGTTAGCTATTAAAGTTGGAGTGCACAAGATCATATAAATCCCACTTTAGTATCTCATTCTACCAGTGTGGGATAAAATCCCATACTCTTCAACTAAGATCATTACATGTAATTCACCCAATTTATTTTCTCTCTTATCGCAAATTAAAAGTTTAATTTTGGATCCGCGAATTGGTGTGGTGCCGATAGTGGAGCCTATGCACCCAACCCCCCCAACCCCAGCAACACCATGTGTCAATTGTGGTTATGGTGTGTAATTGGGGTATGGGAGAGTGGTGATGTCGCTTCTAGTAGGCTAACATGCACCAACAGAAAATAATGTGAAAAAGAACACAAGTCAAGACTAACAAGTCAGCACATAGCAACATCTTGAAAGTTTATTTTTTGGCTGCTTTTACACATTACATATAAAAACGATACAACAATAGTATTACAACTATCTTGCACAATCAATTGCGCACCTTATCCAACAATATTGTCCAACCAAGAAAAGCAAATGAAACAACATTCTGGAATAGCAATAAATTCTATATTCTACTTCTGCAATGATACATTCTTCCTTCTTATAGTGCTTGTGAACACAAATTGCATCATTCCTACTCTTTAAAAGCTGCGTGTTTAAGTTCAGTAGAAACCAGAAAAAATAATCAGACAGTTACATGCTAGTCTTTCAGCTGGTTGTGGCATTCCTGTAAATTCATGTGCTGCCAGGGGCATCTGCTGGCGGCTTTCGGTTAAGATATCGAATAACAGCATCTTCAACCCTGTGAACTCAGTTAAAAGTTACAACTACTTCAGTATCTTATAATTTACTAGCTTTTAAATACTATTATGCTGAAATGGTGGACTGTAGCAAATATATCTCAACCATGATTTAAAGCCAAAATAATGTCAGATTTTTCATATAAATATTCAATGCACTCGAATGAACTTGGAACCAGAACTGAAATTCCCCATTAAATTTTAATAACTAAGGTAACCTCAGGCTATGTTTTGAACATAGATTTTAATGAATAAAATAGAGTACAACGTTTTATCACTTGTTCACTCAATTGCTTATAAGTGTGTCGGCATACGTCAATTGATAGTTTCCTTAGAATGTTGCATTTGTTTTGTAAAACATTTCGATATGGACTAGTGTTTAGTGAATGATTAAGATGTGGAATAAACTTATTTGCTAATATCAAAGCCTTTTGTTTATTTGGAAAATGGACCCGGGTAATAGTGCTTAATCTTTAGATAAGTGTTATGAGATTGTCATTTATTGTAATTATTTTGTTAAATAATGAAGCCTTAAGTTTACAAGTAAAACTGATCTGGCCTGCACTTAATGCAGTTAAAGTTGAAGTTTTTTCATGAATGATTAAGGAGTTTAGATATAGCTGAATTAAGTTTGGACCAAAATTACAACGTTGTTACTTTATAATAAGGGTGTAAATGAGTTGACTAATGAGAATAACAAGAAAAAGTATAAGAGCTAAAAAAATTTAACAAGATTTCAGTAAAACACATAAATATGAAACCATACCAAGGTTGGTTGTAGAAATCTGCGTGGTGCTCTTTTTCTGAATTCCGACTTGCTTCTCCGGCAACAAGCTTCAAATCCTTGTTTTGGGAATCTATGAGAGCATTAATAAACTCTATAGGTGACTGACTAAATCCAAGAAAAAAGGCCCTTCTCCTGCGGTGCTCATGGATTTTTCTGATAGCCGAGCAAATTGCTTCATCACACGCATCAATCTCTTTTATTTTCTCAGTATTCGCCAACAATGCATTCAATTCCCTTTGTATAGGGAAAGGTACATCAACTAATACATCATAACATGCAGTCCCGACTGGACTATTTCCCGAAAGTTTGACCCTGTGTTCTAAATGTATAGGCTGTGGAGGAAACAAGTGGGGAGTAATTTTTTGTGTGACAGCTGTGAACTTGATCTTGGTTTCCCCAAATACTTTTTGAAGTGGCGGATCACAATTGAAAGAAGAAGGGTCGTCTGGACACTGCAATTTACGAGCCTTGACATACTGCCATACTGCAGCCATGATTCTTGCACGAGTATCGACCTCGATACCTAAAAGCTCGGTTAAAGCTGGAGAAAGCTTATACTTCTCAGGCATATAATTCATTTCTAACCTTATGCTCGCAGTGAATTCTTGATCACCTTTCCTCTTCACCTCAAAGCCTTCATGAGGAGCAGGCGATCGAGCACTGTCCCATATAATTAAATGGTTATCAGGATATACTTTCTGGTCCAACGTAATAGTAACTCTCTTGAAAAAAGAAGAGAATTTAGGGTACGAAGGGCTTGATTTCTGCATCATTGCAGCCTGGTCGGGATCCATTCCCTCCTCCAAAATCCTACCTACAATTTTAAGAGTCCATGTAGGCGGCTCCGCGTTTGGCTTCTTTGGAATTGTGCGAATCTGATTAGCAAATGTGTTAAAAACATAAATGCGGAGTGTTTTCTGAATGTATGATGGGGTCTTTAAAGATTCTTGTATATCGATTTTCTTCCTCGTCAAAGCAGAATCCACACGAGACTCAAACTCAAGGAGTTGAGTGTAAAGAGCAGATTCGGGCAAAATAGCGGCGACTCTTTCCTGTAACTGTTTTTCTGGAAGCTTCTGCTTCTTCTTGCGGGCGGCTGCGGAAGCTTCCATTGTCCTCATAGGAGAGCCTGTGTTGGAAGGCGAAAAGCTCGGAGGTCGCACAGGTGGTTTTTGCGGAAACCGTTTGGCACTGGCACTTCCAGCACCTGAAATAGAGGGTGATGAAGAACCCATATTTTGGATCCCACCGGCATGACCTTGGTTAAACGAAAGCCCCCCCTGAACTTGGGCCTGCAACTGGGCCTGGAATTGTGCATGGGCCGCCTGCACTTGAGCTTGGGCATGAGCCTGAGCCTTTGACTGCGCTTGGGCAATGGCTTGCGCATGAGCTGCAGAAATCTGAAACTGGCCTGGAAATCCAGATCCCATTTGTTGCTGAGGAGATGGATTCCCAGGTAAAGAATTTCCGAAAGGGGACGAAGCCCCAATGCTCTTTTGTGGGTTATTGTTATTCGACATAGCTATATCTCCGAAGCAGCAATATAACTGAGAAAATCCCTTAATTTACACCTCTGAACCAGCTATATAACTGAAAAAATCCCTTAATTTACACTGACATTTCCAGAAGAAGTCCTGGAATCCAACAATGGAACATAAATAGTCATCTTATTGCATTAAATATATAATATAAATAAATCAATTTAGATGAAAATATTAAATTTTCAGCTTTATTAAGCTCACCATCAACAAAAAGGAGAATTAACATTAAACAATAATCAAAACTCGGTGAGTTCATATACAAACCCTAAACCCTAATTCATCATAAAAATTCATAATTAATGCTGCATTTATATGATTAATAAATCTGAGAATACATCTTACCTCAAGAATTAGGAAGCGGTTTTTGATTAGTAGAATGAGTGTGCTCAAATTATTTGTTATGGTCTGTGTCAGACAATAAGGGAGATCGCGGATTTTTAGTTTCCCCACCTGGCTGTGTTTTAATAGGAAGTGAAGTGAGAGTATTATATTAAACGTGATGGGCCTGATCTATATTGGGAAAATTGTTTTAATGGGCTTATACTTTTTGGCCCAAATGTAAACTGGAATAGAAAATGAATCAAAATCCTTTTGATAGGTAAATATTTTTTTTGATAACCCTTTTGATAGGTAAATTGTCAATAGAGATTTGAGCGAATTTCAATACCAATGCGGATTGATTTATAGAAATTTTATATATAATTTATTTGTTTTGAATAAGAACGTATGAAAATACGTGGAAAAAAATCAATCCGATTCATCTGTCATCAGTTTTACAAGACTTCAGTTAATATTTAATTATCTTTCATTTTTTACATATTTTCATGAAACGTATTAATTTTGATACATTAATAATTTAATATCAATGCTTTTACATTCTAACAATCTAACGTAATATGTTGAGCAATTTAAATCAAATGTTAAATTTGTCAAGATTCTATTTTTTATATTGGTATTTAATGGATTATAAAGAAAAATTGAACACGTGAAATAAGCAGAATTAAGTTTTAATATGTTGGAGTTAAGTAGATTATATGAAAATTTGAATTCGTGAGCTAAGTTGAATAAAAAGATACAACTTTAGTAGGAATTTTAAAAGTGAAATTTTAGATCTAAAAAAAATTGAAAGATAGGATCCAAGTCAGGTCTAACACAATCAGAATGTTACCCATACTAATCTAAACTAAGGTTGTCAATTGTGCGATTCAAATTCAGCCCAATATTAGGATTTTTAACGATTAGAGATTTGATTCTCTTACGAAAATTCATAATATAAAATACGTGAAGCATATATGAATATAGGTCAATTCGATCCACTAACTATAACAATACATAAAATATTTATATGTAACTAATATTAATAATGTTATCCCATATGTTTAATGGGACTAGTTAAGAATAATTTCATAATTTTATTTTTATTCATATTTTATTTGACAATCTGGGTTAAGATTGATACATTAATGGGAAATTCTTACCCAAATCGGGTTTAGCCGAACTCAAAGCAACTACATGGCAAGTGTAATACACTTGCTTTGGGATTGGATGTAACTCTCAGGAGAGTGACCAATCACAAAGTAAGTGCAATACACTTGCTTGGTGGTTGGATGGGTATGGCCAAGCCAGGCTTGGACAATAATTCAATAGATTTCCAAATTAATGCCATTTTTAATAATTTTAAATGAGTAATTAAATGTGTCGAGAATTTATAGTTTTATGTTTATTCAGTATAAATAAAATTTGAACATGTGAACTAAAATAAATAAAAAATGACATTAACAAATTTGTTTAAGAAAAAATATACTAATACAAATTTTTAAAATGAAAATTATATTAGATCTAAAAAGAATTCGATATACGATCGAATCCAAACATATCAAAAATTTAGATTCAAATAAATTTCAATTACAACCCAAATACAATACAACATAAATGAAACATAATATAGATGGATCTGAAGCCTACCCAAAACAGCCACATGATTTCTAATATTCCTATATGCAATTTATAATGTATATTTAGGTGGGCCATATAAATGATCCTAATTTGTGCCCAACGAAGAAAGAAAGGCCCAGAATCCGAATTATTCAAGTCCAATGACCCGGCCCATCTCATTTTATCTTATCAGTTATCCCTCCTATCCAAAAGGACCAAAACACAATCTCCCCAAAATCCTTTCAAGTTTCAATGGCTTCTACTACCTCATCCATAGCCAATCTCTTCTCTTTCTTCACCCCTTCAAAACCGCCACCATCCATTCCTCCGCCTTCGAAACTCTTCCTCTCCTCTTCCGCCGGCACCACATCCAAAGACCGATGGACCCCACTGATCTCGTCCAATGAATCACAGCCGTCGGCTTCCTCCACGTCTGACGTCATGTCGGTGGTCTGCCCCTCGCTCTCGTACGCGAATACTCTGTTTTTCCGGTCGGCGTACAATGTTCAGGTGTTCGTCGACGATAACGAACCGGAGGAGAGGCTGATCGGCCGGTTCAAGAGGGAGGTGATGCGAGCTGGAATCATTCAGGAATGTAAACGCCGTCGTTACTTCGAGAACAAGCAGGAGGAGAAGAAGCGTAGAACGCGTGACGCTGCAAAGCGCAATCGACGCAGGTAATTTTTTTCTTCCTTTCTGTCATTTATTACTATGCTCCTATTTTTTTTTTTTTTTTTTTGTAATGAGAATTAGGTGCCATCGTGAATAGGTTGGTGGTTTTCTTTTTAATTTGGGGCCTTGGTAGTCAGTAGGTTGGATTGATTTTCTATGAATTTGATTTCAATAGCGTTCTATTTTTTTTTTTAAAAAAGTTGTAGGTTGCACTTCAGCGTACATGTGGAGTGTTTCCACAGGAAAATCCACTCACATGAAGAGAGCTTTCTTTGAGTGTTATTTGCAGAACATTTCCTTGTTTCTATTCTTCTAATTAGTAAACTGATCAACTTATATCCCCTGATATTGATAAATTCATAAAAAGGTTGCAACAAGACCTCTATGTGTACATTTTACATTAAAAACGACATTGAAGTATCTAAAATCTAAATTGTATTGTTAGTCTGTTTGGAAAGGGTTAGGATGTCTATCTTAGATAGAAAAATGAAGTGTTTTGTGTAACATTAAATATATAAAATGTCGATTTTCTTTTTCAAAATCGGGTCATAACAATATCTAATTATTCCTTTGAAACTCAAATCAGTAAAATAACTAAACATTATAATGTAGTATTAAAAACTTATAGATATATAACTTATATTTAATTGAATTTAAGCATGTGTTAGGAAGGTAGGGGTAGTTATTTCTGTTAAAAAGAGGGCATCTGCCAATAGCCAATAAATATAACACACAAGTCTATTTGCTAGTTAGAAAAATTAAATTGATATATATATATATGTGTGTGTGTGTGTGCAAATAACCTTTCTTTAGAAAAGAGAAAAGTAAAGCATTTCATTATTTTAGTGAGAAAGTAAGGTTTATTTACTGATTAGAACACAACAGACACAGGGTATATTTCGCAATTAACCCCTCTTTTGAAAGGAAAAAAAATCATTTAGAGCTATAAGAACCATAAATTTTATTAAATTTAGTGAGTGAAAGAATAAGAATGAGAGTTCCTTGCTTCAGTTGATGCGTTCTATTTGTTCTTAACATGCATTGCCTTATCATTTCCTCTAATAAATTTTGTTTTGAGCCCGTTCAAAAGTTAAACTCATGTTTTCAATAGACGCTTTGTACCAAGAAGCGGTCCTTTAGATAAGGAAGAGGTCTCTAAGAGCAAGAAGGCTGATGATGACAAAGATAACTGGGATCTTCCTGAAGGACTTTAGGGCCCATATGGATCAGTTTTAGCCCAGGTCTCATCTAAATGGGATGGGCCACAACTGATTGGACCGAGTTTGGAGTCTGAAACGGTCCGAACCTTAGGTTCCTACTTTGGTTCTGTCTCTCCATTCTCATTTTCCACTGCTTATTTCTCCCTTCAGCTTTCTGGAGGTTTCGGCAAATGTAAGTTTCCAAGAGGTGTTTCTACTCATTGATCAAAGACTCTGTATTGTACATTTTACTAGTAAATGAACACGCATTCAACTCCAATTCGCGTTGTGGTTACTGGTTACATAGTTTGAAATTGTTGACATCCTATTTTCGGAAATTTTGAAATTATTGCTTTGTTTTTACAATATCAAGCACATATAATTAGGGAGAACTTACATGAATCACCCTCCGAGATTACTTACACCCCCTTGAAAGATAAGCCTACATAATCACGCTTCGGATTTTCAAAAGGGAGAATTACTCAAACAATCCCTTATGTTGAGTGTAAATACATTAAGTACTCTCCATGTTTTGATATTACTCTACCCATAAGGTAACAGATTCATTACAATAACTCCCTTCTGATGATGTTAATTTCACCAAATCAAAACTTGAATTCTAATTATACAGCCGGACACTATCTAAGAGACCATACCTCAAGTGTGGTAAATCAATTTTATCCATTTTTTCACCAATTTCACTCAATTTAACTGGTTTTATCCATTTTATTCAATTCAACTATTTAATTCAATTTCACCAATTATTTCAGAAAATCCACATGTTGTTACACATTCATTGATGACATCAGCATGCACTATAAGAAATTAATGTTGTAACGGGTAACTGTACTGAACTCAATATCTCACGAGTAATTTGTTAATTTTACAAACATGAAGGTTGATAAGTACAATTACACTAAATTTAAGAGATAGTATGATTAATGCTTGCTCTCCAGTTTTAAGTTTGAACATCTTTTCGTAATGACAGGTATGATGTCATCACATTTTCAAAAGTTAGGTGAAATTATTGAATCACCATCCAAAGTTTTCAGTAATTATCTGAACTTTCTGTATTTTAAGTTTTATCTTACAGATATCACTTACTACTGTTACTAGTACTACTAGTTTCTGTATGGAACCAGTGGGGCCAACTCATTATCATCAACAACTTTCTTAATTTAAGTTTTAATTTACAGATTTTTGTCACCAAAAAATTGAATACACTTTCATAAGTTAAAGTGAAATTAGAGGATCACTATCCAAAATATTTTTAATTATCAACACTTACCGTATATTAATTTTTGCTTATTAAATATCACTTAATACTAGTTTTCGAAATGGAAGAGGTGGGGAAATGCTCATTATTATTAAAAAAAATCTTCTTATAAGTTTTAATTTACAGCTTTTCGTCACAAAAAATTGAATATACTTTCAAAAGTTAGGTGAAATTATAGAATCACAATCTGAGTTTCAGTAATTATCAACACTTATCGTATTTTAAGTTTTATTTTACAATTATCACTTAATACCGGTCTTTGATCGATTGGATAAGCGGCACCTATCCGATAGAGAGTTTAGACTTGTAAAGGTCCCTACTTGCCACTCTATCCACCACATCAATAAAGGTCCTTGGGGAAACTCTCCCATGAATAAGAGGCGCCCCGAGGTATCTCCCCAAGTTACTTGTACGCCCAATGTTCAAAATGGAAAAAAATTCCCTTTAAAGGTTGCACTCCCCTTGTTTTGCAAAGAAAACTTTAGACCTGTAAAAACTAACTTTAAACCCGAGGACTCACTTAAAGCTTCCAAAATATTCCGTATACATCTAGAATCTTTTGGTGTAGCCTTGGCCATAAGAAGGAGATCATCAACCGCGAAAAGATGAGTCACATTCGAGGCCCCCCTACACGTTTTTAAAGGTTGCCATTTTCTCTTCATAATGGCCTCCCCGGTCTAATAGGATAACCTTTCAACAAAAAGAACAAAGAGTTAGGAGATAAATGATCTCCTTGCCTAAGCCCACAACTAGGTTCAATCTCTCCAAGGGTTCAGCATTCCAAAGAATCCTCAGCTTAGCACATTTCACACAAATTAGAATAAGAGAGACAAGTCTAGTCAGAATACCGAAATAAAGGAGAGGGTTGTTCTAAGAAGCTCCAACTAATACGATCGTAACCCTTTTCCAAATCGAGCTTGATCAACCCCCAATTTTATTCTTCTTTATCCTAAGACTATGGAGTAATTCTTGAATCATCAAAATATTATTGTGAGTCCCACGACCTGGAATAAAACTACTCTATAATGTGCTCACCAACTCCGACATGAGTGTCTTGAGACGTTGAGCAATGGTTTTATTGTCTACCATGATTACATTTCAAAATGAGATGTATGTTAACGTTGTTTATATATACCTTATTGTGAAACTAAGGCTCCCTACTTTTGTTTGCAAACCTGCGCTGAGTCGACAACTTTTATGATATTGGTATTATACTTATTGTTTAGAAAGGGATTTATGAGAAAAGGATTTATGAGATCTGAAGCATGTGATACTGATACGGTTAGATCTACGGAGACGCTTATATATTGACATTGACTGATCACTGATGGTCTGGTTCTGAAGGGTTCATGGGATTTGCTACGTAGCACGGGCTACCGGAGGTTAGGTTCCCTTCCAGCAGGGTGGTTAAAGTTATTGTAAAGTTAGCCACAATCTCTCTGCGTGAGCTATCACATCCCTTCCAACAGGGTGGATAAAACGAAGGTGTTACATGGATGGGTTCTGCGAACGCGCCTGCTCGTGTGAGGTGCTGGCAGGGAGGGTGTTAGAGCTAGGTTAATGTTGGGGTTTGAGTTAGGTGGTGTTGAGGAGAAATATTCGACAATGAGTAAAATTGATGTTTTACGCGTGCCATTCCTTTATCTATAATATCTTAGTATTTTACTTTATGAATAATTTACCACATCAAACTTTCACCCCTAAATATTATTTTATTAATATTTTATCATCTCAATATTCTATTGGGACGATTCTTCAAATCAAATTTCTAAAGAAAACTTCAAACCAATTTTAGATCAAACTGAAACGGAACCCAATCAAAACTTTTCCATATTAGTCCTCATTGTTCAAACTTTGTTTTCATTTTTATATTGTTTTTTAATTTATGTTAATTTTTAAAACGAGCAAGTATGTATGATCTTTAATTGAACCAAACATGATTTACAATTTTTAATTTATCGAGTTGAGTAAGAACTAATATTAAAAAATTATCAATTGATAAAAGTTGATAACTTAATCCTTTATCTATTACGAACATGACTCAAATAAGATTTTATCGACAAAATTTGAGTAGGTTTTTTTTATTTTTTATTTTGTTATGTTGTGTATTATATAGTAACAAATATTATGTTATTATAAATAATATATATATACATATATACAGAAAATAACATTTAATTTTACTTGTATAAACCCATAAAAAAGGATTATGATTTTCCTACCAACCCCACAATTCTCCCTTGGAGATTATTTACAGGGTTATATGAATTAACTCATGTTTTTCAGCATTCAAATAAAATAAACATAGAAGTAGCAGAAAAATATCAAGTCGTTGCAATTTGTATTGATACCAAATAATTAGACAATACGGTAGAAGAAAGTAGGTGAAATTGGTCATCATACATAATCCCGCCATAAATGAAAGTGCACAATATTTACTGTAGATTACAAACTCGGAAAACTTTTGCTATAAAAGAATGTAATGCTGTTGGAATTTAATTCAAGGAGTCGTTTATTTTCATTTCTTTTCTATAGTCTTTGAATCTTACAGAAGACCGTCCGAGTTTATAGCAAGCAAACAACAACAATATGCAAAAAAAAAGAAAAAAAATTAAGAATACTTCAGAATCGTTGTAATTAATATTATCTAAAGAGTAATCCAACATTCATTTATTTATTAATTAATGTTAAAGAAAAATGTATTTAATAATTAAAGCTAAGAAAAATTTATTTTTCAATTAGAGTTAAAGAACAATATATTTATTAACTAATAAAATAAACAAAAGTAAAGAAATAACTAACTGAAAGGAGAAAAAAGAAGTAGATGACCGAAATTGTCCACCACCTACTTGTTGAGGCAAGGCCCAACGCGTCAATTGATCAATGGGTGAGGCAAGCGAGACTCTGCGGGTTAATATGAAAATAGTTTGACTGACTTTGGTCTCAATAAGTGGTTTAAGAGGTTTTAGTTAAACCTGATTTGGATAATGATTTCAATGGAATATTGAAATTGTAAAATATTATTAAATAATAGATAGTGAGTTTTGAAAATTTGAGATTTAACTTGAATAGTAGTTTGGTTGTTAGGATTTGAGGAAGAAAAGTGGATGGTATGTGTCAAATCAACATATTTATATGATTTAAGATAATATATTATATTATATTGTAGTGATAATTGAGAAGTGATTATAATTATTTTATTGTGATTATTATAATAAATAAAGTATATATATTTAATGAGACAAATAATATTATTTTTATTTTGTAGTTATATAATATTAAAATGAACTTAATTTTTTTCAACTAATATAATCAAATATAACATTTAAACTTATAGTTAGATGTTTTAATAACAATTGATAAATTCAAAAATTGACAATATAATTGATATCATTGAAATGTAAATTCTATAAAAGTGGCATGGGGATAAAATAAATTATCAAAATAATTTAAAATGAAAAAAAAAATAAGAAGATGGGCGGAGACAATTTTGTCAGCACCTATCCATTAACTAAACCCGTCCATGCCCGTTGTCAAATAAGATTTGGACCAGTTTAGTTGAGATCGAATCGGGCCAAATTAGATTCATATGCAGCCAACTTGTCTCATTCATTCAAGATGACTTCAGCTTGAAGCCCATCATCTCAAGAATATTAACCCTTAAGTAAAAAAAATATGAATTTTTTGTCATTTTCAAGTCAAATTCAGTCTTGAACTTGATTATTGGAGATGACCTGATGCAATAAGTGGTTATTATTGTATGAAGTTACTTTAAAAATCTCATCCCAATTTTGCATTATAAACAAATCAACTTTAAATGAATTTCAATCATTTATTGCATTATGCAGCAGTAGTATAATATATTATGCTATAATTTTTAATTTTTAACAATCACTCTTCTTTATTTATTAATAAAAATAAAATATGAGGAAAATCACCGGTTACTATTTTATTTTTTATTTTTCAAGATTTTAATTTTCTTCTAGACGGATGTTGTGAATACCTCTCGTAACAGAATTCGAACTTGGGCAAGTTCCCTAAATATATCCTAAATATATCATCCACTATCCTCTATACCAATCAATTATTGATATCAACGATTACTATCGTGCAGGCTGTTTGTTTGTGTTTTTAGGAGCAGAATTTTTAACAATCACTCTGTGGCTTCCTTTTTTCTTCTGATACATATACATATGTGGCTTCCTTTGTTTCTCTTTCCTTTCCTTTTGTTTTCTCCCCCAAAATTTGGTTTGATCTTGTTGCTCACTTAACTCTTGGTACTTTAATCCTTTCAGTTGTAATAGTTGTAATTGTAACGCTCTCTTGTTTTTAGTAATGTTATTGAAGTTCAATTATCCAAAAAAAAAAAAAAAAAAGGGATTGAGATTTAGGAAAAACATATTTGGACAAAGAGAAATACAAGAGGGATGGAAGAAGAAAGAGGAAACGCCGCGGCGGCGTTCTGTTTGGGTTAGGGCCGAGCAGTGGTGGCTCCGGCAGCAACAAACGTGTGACGACGGCGGCGCACTATGGTGGCACGAGACCACGCGAAGCTTGAACGAGCAGGTTAGGTTCTAATTTATGAGGAAATATTTGTTTGATACTGGATTGGGTTTAGTTAACGTGTTGTAAAATTGGTTTAATAGAACGATATTGAGCTGAATTGAGTTGATTAATTTTAGTACTGGGGATAGCTATTAGTAGTGTTTTTTGTTTGAGGAAAGCTATTAGTAGTGTTGAGATTAATGAACTCTGAATTGGACTTGGAAATTATTAAATTGGCTGAGTTTTTTTTTTTTTGATATAATGGAAATTAAGTACAGAACTACTCTCCTTCCTCTAAAAGCAGAGGTAATACATCCACAATGGGTTCTTCCCAGATAGTCAACTCCATATCACCTTCATGGCCCTTTTTTGCAAGAATGTCAGCACATCCATTGCCATCTCTTCTAGTATGAAAAACTTTACTCTCCCATGGCATTCCCATGAGTTCCCTGCAGTCTTTGGTTATACAACCCAGGGGGTGATTAACTATGTCGGCATCTCTAATAAGTGAAAGGATAACCTCAGAATCCACTTCTAACATAATGCGTTATAACCTGCGTTCCCATGCCAATTTGAGCCCGTCCCTATATGCAATTAGCTCGGCCATGGTAATAGAAACATCCCCCAGTTTTCCTTAGAATCCATTCACCTCAGTCATTTCAGATTATCCCACCTGCAACCGCCCTATTTTTCTTCTTGAAAACACTTCCATCAGTGTTATTTTCTGCCAACCCGGTTCCCGCTTAACCCAATTTACAACCTAAACTATTTTTGGCTTCCTACATACCGGTTCCCCCCCCACCCCCCAATCTTCCAAATATCATATTTTAAGTTGCTTTGCCGAGAACAAGTTATGTTGGGTATTTTCTTCGAAATTCTGGAAAATGAACTTATTACGCGCCTTCCAAATCGACCAAAAAGGATAGCCACAAACAAAATGTTCCAGGGGCGATTCGGAAGCAAAATATTCCCAAACCTCGCCTTAGTAATATTCACATCAATCCATCCCTCGGAATCAATCCGCGAGAATCTAAGGAACTGGGTTGGTATATGGCAAACTCCCACACTTTTAATGCCATAGGGCAGTCCCTAAGCGCGTGGAGGATGGATTCCGCTTAACAATTACATATGTTTATGATCATACTGTAAGACGTTAGTTTCGATGTTGTTATGGAGACAAGTCCATATGAAGAGTCTAATTCTTGCCGAGCTTTGGAATTTCCACACCCAATTCCAAGATGTCTCGTTTCCGCGTTAGTTCACATTGTTATTAGCCTAAAGAACCTCATACGCAGATTTGCAAGTAAACATCCCGTCTGAAATGCGATCCCAATTTTGCGTATCCAGCTGACTCATATCAAAGGGAATTGGAACGCTTTCGATTTCTTTCCAAATTTCATTTGGAATCACAGTCCTTATCTTGTTTCTATTCCATTGGCCATTTTCAATGATATTTGATACTGTCAAGTCAATCTCTTTTTCACTAATATTTCCCTCTAATTTTTCTATTAGAGGAAACTTGGGCAGCCACTTATCCATCCACAGCAAGATACCACTACCATCTTCCAATCGCCAACTTATGCAAGGTTCCAATTCCTTCATACTATGGAGTATGGACTACTCATTTCCAAGCATGAGATTCTCCCCCTTGATCCGATAACGAAAAATGTTGGAGCCCTTAAGGTATTTATGTCTAAACGTTTCACCCCAAACCATATTGGACCCGTTCATACTGTCCAGCCACCTTGGCCAGTAAAGCAATGTTGGTTTTCCTTGTTTCCCTAGGTCCAAGACCGCCACATCCTTTGCTTTTTGTCACCTTCTGCCATCCGACCAAATATAGTTTCCTTTGACTCACACCCGAGACCAAAGAAAACTAAGATTCAATTTGTCAAGATAGTTAGAAGTAGAGCTCGGAAGCCACGAGGTTTGTAGCACATGATTAGGATAGAGGAAATGACCGATTGGATAAGTGTCGCCCTACCCGCAAGAGATAGGAGTTTAGCCTTCCAAGCCGGCTACCTACTTGCCACTCTATCCACCACATCTCTAAAGGTCCCTGGAGAAACTCTCCCTTGAATAAGAGGCGCCCCGAGATATCTCCCCAAGCTACTTGTACGCCCAATATTCAAAATGGAGGAGATTTCCAATTAAAGGCGGCGCTCCCCTTGTTTTGCAAAGAACACTTTAGACCTGGGAAAACTAACTTTAAACACGGAAGACTCACAAAAAGCATCCAAATATTCCTAATACATCTAGCATTTTTTGGTGTAGCCTTGGCCATAAGAAAAAGATCATCCGCGAAGAAAATATGAGACACATTCGAGACAATCTCTCCAAGGGTTCACCATTCCAAAGAATCCTCAGCTTGACACATTTCACACAAAATAGATTAAGAGAGACAGTTCTAGCCAGAATACCGATATGAAGGAGAGGTTGTTCTAAGAAGCTCCAACTAATACGATCGTAAGCCTTTTCCAAATTGAGCTTGATCAACCCCCAATTTTCTTTTTCTTTTTCCTAAGACTATGGAGTAATTCTTGTATCATCAAAATATTATTATAGTCCCGCGACCCGGAATAAAACTACTCTGTCACGTGCTTACCAACTCTGACATGAGTGGCTTGAGATGTTGAGCAACAGTTTTCGTGATTACTTTTATAAGTACGTTGCAAAGAGCAATGGGCCACAACTTTGCTATGGATTTGGGGTGATCTTCTTTCAGTAACAAGTAATGAACTTGTTGGGTAAATTAGTTGCTATTTTATTGAATTAGTGAATCCAATTGAGCTTTAGTTATCCATACGTTGGACTTGGATTTGAAATTTGATTGATAAAAATTGAGTGTACATCTGAAGGATATTATCAACATGCGTGCTTTTTTAATATAGTCGTAATGGTTAAAATTGAAATCATTGAAGGCTTATACACCTTTTCATTATTTTTTACTAGGTACGGGAACATTGTTGTTCGACTCCATATCTGATTCTGAGGCTATTGAAATGCAACATTGGTTAAGGCGAGCATTTTTTACTTGAATGGAAATTATATTGTATGAAAATAAGTAAATATATTATTGATTGAATATGAGCCTGCATGGAATTCTTGAACTCGTAATTCTTAGTCTCTAATAGCATCTAGGTCTTGTTAAATAGTGCCCTTTTCGATCAAGTGGTCAATTGAAAAATTATTATGCATGCCATGTTTACCATGAATATATTTCAAAATGAGATGTTAATGGTTTGTTGTTTATACCTTATTGTGAAACTAAGGCTCCCTACTCTGATTTGCAAACCTGAGACAACTTTTATGATATAGGTATTATACTTATTATTTTGAAAAGGATTTTTGAGATCTGAAGCATGTGATACTGATACGGTTAGATCTACGGAGATGCTTATAGATTGACATTGACTGATGGTCTGGTTCTGAATGGTTCACGGAATTTGCTAGGTAGCACGGTCTACCGGAGGTTAGGTTCCCTTCCAGCAGGGTTGTTAAAGTTATTGTAAATTTAGCCACAATCTCTCTGCTTGAGCTAGCATCCTTTCCAGCAGGGTGGTTAAAATGAGGGTGTTACATGGATGGGTTATGCTAAAGCATCGGCTCGTGTGAGGTGCTGGCAGGGAGGGTATTAGAGGTTAATGTTGGGGTTTGAGTTAGGTGGTGTTTAGGGGAAATATATGACAAGGAGTAAAATTGACTTTTTACGCGTGCCATCCTTTTATCTAATAACATCTTAATAATTTATTTTATTAAAAATTTTACATCTCAAACTTTCAAGCCCAGTAACAATTATATTACTAATATTTTACCATCTCAATATTCCATTGGGACGATTCTCCAAATCAAGTTTCTAAAGTTTCGCCGAAAACTTCAAACCAGTTTTAGACCAACTGAAACGGAACCCAACCAAAACTTTTCCATATTAGCCCCGCATTGTTCAAACTTTGTTTGAGATTTTTTATGTTGAACATTTTTTATATTGTTTTTAAATTTATGTTAATTTTTAAAACGACCAAGTCTGTATGATCTTTAATTGAACCAACCATGGTTTACAATTTTTAGTTTATCGAGTTGAGGTAGAACTAATATTAAAAAATTATCAATTGATAAAAGTTGGTAACTTAATCCGTTATGTATTACGAACATGACTCAAATGAGATTTTATCGACCAAATATGAGTAGGTTTCTTTGATTTTGTTATGTTGTGTATTATATAGTAAAAAATATTTTGTTATTATAAATAATATATATACATATATACAGACAATATACAGTTAATTTTACTTTTATAAACCCATGAAAAAGGATTCTGCCTTTCCTACTATACATTAACTCCAACCCCACAATTCTCCCTTCCAGATTATTTTACAGGGTCATATGAATTAATTCATGTTTTTCAACATTCAAATAAAATAAACATAGTGGTAGCAGAAAAATATTAAGAGTCGTAATTGCAATTTGTATTAATACCAAATAAGACAATACGGTGGAAGAAAGTAGGTGAAATTGGTCATCGTAATCCCGCAATAAATGAAAGGTGCACAAGATTTACTGTATATTACAACTCAGTTTTGTACATATTCGGAAAATTTTTGCTATAAAAGAAGGTACGCTGTTGGAATTCAATTCAAGGAGTCCTTTATTTTCATTTCTTCACTATAGTCTTTGGATCTTACAGAAGACCATTCGAGTTTATAGCAAGCAATCATGTCTTCTTCTACCAATTCTAAACCAAGTGGTAACGAGGACGAAACTCAACTCCCGGGACAAAAAAGACAAAAGGTAAACATTTTGTATAAGCCGTTTTGTTCTATAAATTTAATGCATAACAAAACCGCCTTACTCAATCTCGTTGAATTGCTTGTACTATAATAGAGAAATTAGTATGATTAGTTCATTTGATTTTGTTGAATTCTATGTATATTGTCTAATTTTTAACAACTGGGATTTTAAAATGACCTTCTCGGTGATATATTCTATATGGTCTATTTTTATGTAAATGAATAATAGAATAAATGATGTTTTCAAGTATTATTTTTTCATTAATTTTAATCTCATTTTTTTTCCAGGTAAACAATATTTATTGCGGTCTAAATAATGAAGCCGGAAACCAGATGATAAACGCCTCTAAGCCTATGCCAGCTAATATTGCAAACCCAGGTGCATTAACCGTTTCTTTTTTTTGCCCCCCACATTATTGCATTTTTTGGAGTTTTAATTTGCTTAGTGTGAATTTGTCGTTTTCTCTTATACTATGAATTATGACAAATTTTATAGGTGACATTATAAATTTTGTGTGCTTTCTTGGTATCTTATTGGTGCAACTATAATTATTACTATTAAAATTTAAATACTTCCAATTTAATGCAGCTTCTTTTCTCCAAAGACCGATGCCATTCTGCAGTACATTGATGCCATATTTGCCTCAGAAGCAGCTGCTGCAGCAGTCGCAGGTAAAACAAGCACAATGGCCATGTCAGATGTGCATACTAGAAGCACCAACGTGTAGCAATTAATTTGATGTTTAGAATGATTGATATATGGAAGTCACAAGACCAATAACTTACGTTACACCTTATGAAATAATTTATTTACTTATTGTTGCAAACCATCTGCAATCATTATATTCAGCAGGTTTTACAAAATGTGAAACTGAGTGAAGATTCGCAGCAAATGTGGAATGCAGGATTTTCTTCTACACAAAATGTAGGTGGCCCTAGTGTGAGCAGAGTTATGGACTCCATGGATATGCCAATCTCATTTGAGAACTTCCCATATTATTTATGGTAGTAACCTTGCCTTTACTTTGTACTGTTGGGGGAAATTGAATTTATTGTTGAAGAGCTATGGCACTTACAATGATCTCTCTTGGAGATATGAGTTATGATATTTTCTTATTGCTAAATGCCCAGATTACATAGGTATTTATAGGATAAAGCCTAATGTAGTTTGATACATGAATTAAAATAAATAATATACTCTCCCTTTAGGTAGTACATGAATCTAATGAAAGGACAATACATGTATCTTTTCTTAGTTCATGTATATAACACATTTGACTAAGTAATTATAACCTAACCTTTTAACTTCTTTCCAATTAGTTCATGTATATAACACATTTGACTAAGTAATTATAACATAACCTTTTAACTTCTTTCCAAGTTGCAAATTAATATTTTCAACACCCCCTCTTAATTTGTAATTTGGAACATATCTTTTGTCTTTGGATTGTCGAGAATGATTCGTTCTCCATTTCTCCTCTTTTGCAGCGACTTTTAAGACTTTGTAGTCCATGTGCTGAGAAGGCAATTTCATATTCTTTAGAAAATTCTTTTGAAGATTGATTCTTTTTCATCAGTAGATTAGTTTCAATATTTTGTGAACTTCCACTTTGTTGTCTTGAAGGATTTGGTAGACTATGAGTTAGACTTGGAGGTGGATTGACATGTCACATGTGCATGTTTATCTTCAAGCTTTGAGGATTGAGATTTTGAGATGAATGCATGAAATTTTTTGCTCCTTGCTATTTTGATGGTTGCAATTCAAGTGATCAAATTGAGGTTGATCAAGTCCATCTTTAACTTTGTATGCCACATTCTCTTCGGAATGTATAACCATAGGGAATACCTTATTTGAGCTCATATGAACTATAGCTATAGTGCTCTTGCATTTCTTATCATAAATTTTGCACTTCCCATCATCAAGTAATACCGAATAACCTTTTTGCAATAGTTGTCCAATACTTAGTAGATTACTAGTTAAGTTAGGCACATAAAGAACATCACTTATGAGTTTTTGGTTACCTTCTTTAGTTTGGGCAATTGTTCCCTTTCCTTCTGATCAGTGGAGCTTTGCATCACCTAACTTGATTTCTGAGTTAAAACTCTCATCAAGGTCAATGAAAATAATTTTGTTTCCTGTCATGTGGCTGCTGCACCCGCTATCCAAATACCACATATTTTGAGGTGGTGGTTGTATTGTCATGCAAGAAAAAAGTTGTTCACATTCTTGTTCAATAAATTTAACTTCATCATCCTCATTTTTGTTTTGATGCCAACAGTCCCTTTGTGAGTGGTTGGGATTTCTGCATTTCTTGCATTTATACCAACAATCTTTTGCCTCGTGGTTCGTTCTTTGGCAAATTTTGCAATGAAGACTTGACTGGTCGTCTTCTTGATCGGAATATCCATCATCATTTTATGATTGGTTGTTTTGACCTATTCCTCTTCCTCTACCTCGGTAAGATCGTTTTTCTCGTTGGCACGATCCTCCTCTTCCTTGTTGTTGCCATTTGGTACTTCTATTCTTTAAAAAATTCACTTTTGACTCGAAAGCTTGCTCTAGTGGCTGATTCGAGAACTTGTTCATCCTTTCTTCATGCACTTGAAGCGAACTCATTAGTTCACGATAAGAATACAGAGATAAATCGGTAATCATATTTAGAAGGAAGATTTCGTAAAACTTTTAAAACAACCTTTTTCTCTTAAATAGTGTCTCCAAGACTTCTAATTTGGTCGACAATTTCTGCAACTCGAGTTAAGTAGACTTGCATGTTTTCATTGTCTTGTTTTGCCAAATTATCAAACTCCCTCCAAAGAGATTGAAGTCTTAGTGATGTCACTTTATCATTTCATAGAAAATCTTCTTTTAGGATATTCCAAACTTGTTTGACTTTTTTAACTCCATGTATTCTTGTGTAGATAATTTTGCTTAAACCTTGCTGAATGAATCTGAGAGCAATTGCGTCTCTCTTCAATTTTTTCTTGTATTCTTTTTGCATTGTATCTGTCCACTCCTCTTCATCCTCTTTTGTAGAGGGTTCATGATACATTTCTTCCACAACATCCCATAAATCTTGTGAAAGAAACAATGTTTCCATTTGACTACTCCAATAATCGTAATGCTCTCCTTCAAAGATTGGAACTAGATTTGGAGTGTAAAATAACATGGTAGAAACTTGATTTGAAGCCATTTGTAGAGATAGGAGAACTCGTATTGAGATCCCGGCCCTAGATACCAATTTGTTGGGGGAAATTTGAATTTAATATTGTAGTGCTATGACACTTACAATGATCTATGTTGGAGATATGAGTTACAATATTTTCTTGTACTTCTGTTATTGCTAAATGCCTAGATTACATAGGTATTTATAGTATAAAACCTACTGAATCTAGTTTGATACATGAATTAAAATAAATAACATACTCCCAGTACATGAATCTAATGAAAAGACAATATATGTATCTTTTCTTAGTTCAAGTATATAACACATTTGACTAAGTAATTATAACATAGCCTTTTAACTTCAATCCAAGTTGCAAAGTATTTCCAACATGTACAACTTTAAGCCTTTTTTTAATTAATTTGTAGTTTAAATGTAATATTAATTTATCTTTTTGCGTCAAGTATATGAATAACTTTTAAGGTTTCTCGGGAAAACACTATTTAAAGTTTCACTTTCAAATCTTCAATTTGCGTTCTAGCATAAAGTGTTTTCAACAATTTGTAAGGGATTAAGGTTGTTCAAATATGTCATAATAAATAGCTAAAGAAGATGGTAAATGCTTATTTTTTTTGTGCCCCTCAAGTGTTAAGAATGGAGAAAGATAAAGAGAGAAAAAAACTTATTTTATAATGTAAGCAAGTATCAAATATGTTCGGTTGCATGATTTTATGTTGAAAAAAAGGATATTAGATTATGTAAATATTAGATCATCTTCTAAATAAGAAAAGATTCAGAGGCCGTTGTTTTTTATTCAAATTTTTTTACATGAACAGCTTTATTATTTGTGACTGTCAATGTAAAATATTTCATCATACTAATTATGATTTCCTTTTAAAATGCTGATGCAGTGAGAGTACAAGACGTTATCTAGTTGCTTCATATTACTCATACAGTACTCGTAAATATCCTCTAAGTGCTACGAACCTTAAACGTGTAAGGCATAGAATATTGCTGTCTAGTCCTGAAGGTAAATGGGAAGCATGATTATTTCTATCTTACCATTAATTGTGTGACTTTCGATATTAAAATGCAATTTTTATTATTTAGGTTTTGAGATATATCAGGAGACATTAGCTACGGCACTTGCTGGCTTCTTTGGAGTCAAACTTCTTGTTCTTGACTGCTTCATGAATCTTAATGTATGGATTATACATAATTTTATACATATTCTTGACTTGTTTATAATTATGATTTATCACTCTTTTCGTTCTGTAGGCTTTATTAACTTTTGGACAGTTGACGTCAAACGATGCTCTAAGATTTGACCCACGCCCTTTGCTTCTTAAGTATCAATCGAGCATAAAACATTCACAGTCAACGCCGCAGCCAGCTTTGCCCGTTTTATACAAGAAATTTCGAAGTCAAACTTTTAAGATAGGTATAAGATTTTTTGCAGCATAAATTTCTGTGTAATGAGTTTAAGATTTACCATCGTCTTCGAATTGAAGATTATGATTTAGTTATTTTTACTACTGACATGGACTCCTCCTACATATGTAGGTGATAGGGTTATATTTACCGGACTAAAAGGTGGCAGCATCACGACAGTTCCCACTAAGTAATACCCACTCCCAATTTAGCCTTGATATATCTTTGTCTATAATGAACATTGAATATACTATGGTTTTAGATCTTCTAAAAGCTTTTCAAAGTACATAATCAGTAAAACCAGAACTAAATTTTAACTATAAATTTCAGTTCTTATCATTGAAAAAATTTCAGCCTCATTATATTTGATGACTTGTACTTATTAGTTTGAGCTCACATTCGCCCTCATTCTTTCAGAAGCAAATACTAAAAAAATTAATTTTAATATCTACAATTCTAATTTACTCATTGAAACGAGGTTTTACAAAGCTCATTTTGTCTGTTGGAATCTGCAAAATAATGTGTTACATGGTGTTCCTGTCTTTTGCATATGTAACTTCAAATTAATTCTATAATATAGGCTTATTAATACTGCCATAAAGGTCATTCCCTTAAGGGTTTCGTTGCGTGACACACGGTTCCATTTTCCCTCATTTATTTGCATATCAAGAAAACAAAATATTATCTTTTCTTTTTATTCATTTGTGTGAAAATGACATAAAACTCTTTCTTTGTTCTTTTATTTGCATGAAAAGAATACCCTCGCTGGCTTTTACTACTCATATTTCCTATTTGGGATGTTTGGAACAAGTCTCCCTTTCCTAAAAGTTTAAGGAATAATTTAGAGCGCCACATGTCGTGCTAAGGAGCCCTAATGCAGTTGGGGCGACATCATTTTTTTTTTTTTGGTTACACGGGTGGCATCAAATAAACATATATTTGGATGCACATAGCCGTAAAAGCTTCGATCTCAAGTATTTTTCCTTGCATTTCTTTCATGTGCATTGCCACATAATATCTCCAAAGTTACACAATTAGCCATTCCCTCATGAATTAGTTCATCATATAGCTAGTACTACAAAAATATTTTCTTCAGTTTGTTACATCTTTCTTGTATTTCCTTTTTAATGGCTAAGCAGACGTTCTTCTTTTGGAGACCGGGGAATAGTCGTGAACGTGCTCCCTAGTAACAGAATCCAGGTGTGGTTTGATAGTCCCATTGGAAGTGCAGACCCTGGAAAGTGTAGTGAAGCAATTCACTGGTACATATGTGAAGGTAATCTTCCCATCTTTGCTTTGAAGTAAAACTTTCTTTTGAAATATAAAATTGATACTTTCGTCCTTCTAAGCTCATTTTTTCTGGCTTATTGATTATTTTGTCAGGCAATGAAGTCTGTATTGACGTTGAGGATGAAGTCAAACCTACTTATGCAACATCTAAGGTGATGAATTTACTATTTCATCTAACATATATTCTTTAAGAAATTGTATTAATACTAATTAACTTATCAGTGAGATTACTGATATTTTGATTGGATATTTCTATAGGGTGCTGAAAATGGACTTATTTTGTTTGTGAAAAATGCCGCAAGCTTGGTAGAGAATTCTCAAGCTCTGCAGGGGATAAGTTCCATGCTCAACAAGCTTCCCGATAATATTTTTGTGATTGGATCACATGTTGACAAGCATAAGGTAAAATCCTCACCAGTTGTGTATATAAACAGTAAAATAATTCAGACATTAATTTTTCCAAAAAGATTATTTCTGCTGCCTTTTCATGATGAAATTAAATAAGATGTACATTCTTGTGATCGATCTTTACATGACATAATCTTTATTTGTTAATTTCCATTGAAATTTCAGGATAATTCCAATGGGAAAAAAGAAATGGAGCAAAAGTTGCTGTTAGATATTTTTCCAAATAAGATTAATATTGACATGCCAAAGGTACCTAACAGTTCTTTTACATAATTATTATATCCGTCTGTTCCCTGTTAAAATATTTTCTGATAGCAACCTTGAAAAAATGGATCAGGACGAAAAAATTTTGCATGAGTTGAAACTTCATCTGGATAGAGATGCCAAAGCTATAAGAGTCGTGGAAAATATGGGACGACTTTGCAATGTAAGATATTTCGGTAACGTACTCTACAGTTTTGGGATCACAACTATTTTAATTACAGTTGAATCTGTAAATATTGTTTTTGTTCTTCTATTAAGTCATTATGTCGGGAATAACAATATTTATTAATGGTTTGTAAATTTATTTGAAATTTATCACTATATATAGTTTTTGTTTATGTAACTTATCACCATACAATATTCAGTTTGTTAGAATTCATTACCAAATGCCTTTTGAAAACAGGTTCTTATTCAAAATGATTTGGAGTGTAAAGATACTGACGCATTAGAAGTGACAGACCAAGACCTTACCGATGAAAGTATGTTTGGTTCCCATATCGTATTATAAATTATCATATCGTACATTTTTTAAAATAACAAACTTGCACTCGAGTGATTACAGATGCAGAAAAGGTGGTCATGTGGGCTCTGGGGTGTCAAATAGAATCCCATCCCTTGAGTTATATCAATTCAAAGCTTGTACTGACCGGAGAAAGGTATGCCATCATTTTTTTTTCCCAAGTAATTTCCCCAAGCTAAAAAAACCTTAGCTAGCTAGAAATTGAATTTGATTTTTTTTCCCATTATGATAGTATGCTCTATGGATTGAATGAATTACGCGCCGTCCAAACTGAGCAGAGAAATTCACATCCATTTCTAATGGTAATTAAATGTTTTGTTAAATTCTTGGATCTTTAATAATTATTGAAGCTTAAAATTGACGTTTGTGGTCCTAAACTATACAGAACATTGCAACTGGGAATGAATTTGAGAAAAAACTTTTAGAAGAAGTAATTATGCGCGATGATATTGGAGTAAAGTTTGATGATATTGGAGCTTTTGATGACATAAAGAACTCGTTAATAGAACTTGTGATGCTTCCTTTACAGAGGCCTGAGTTGTTCAAGAGCGAGCTTCTGAAGGTATATATTTCTTACTGTCTTATGATAGAATAGAGCATTTGTGCATCTTCTATACGTGCTGAAGTCTGAGGTCGTCCCTAGTTCTTACTCTTTTGGGGCCCTAACGGAATTTAAAATTGGGACCTTATGTCGTTAAAAATTGTTTGTTATTGGTGCAAAAGTATTACCTTAAGTTAAAATTCTAGATTTTGTAACATATATCTTTGGATAAAATGACCAATTCATTAAAATTTCTTGTGATATAGTCGAGTATGATTTCATGAATTTTTTATGTTAATAACTTCTTTTAGAGAATCAAGTTAAATGTAATGGAAAACATATAGTATTACTTGTCATTTGCTAAGATTAGAAAGACTAACAATTTAATGCCTTTCTAGGATAGAGATTTTAGGCAATGACCTAAGTTGCCTAGTACTAAACAGACTCAATGATACTCATGTTTCAATTCTCATTATTTCTGCGAACGTGAACAATTTAAAAGTGTTGGAAATTTGACTAAGACGACGCTTATGTTTAGAAATATTGTAGTTTGAGCAAATAATTACTTGCATTACATGACATAATAATCTGTCTCTCTCTTCCAATGTCTTTCCAAAAAAACTCAATTGATGAATATAGGTAGGTACCTTTGCTAAGAATAAAAGTCGAGGTATATATGATTTCATGGATTGAGCACAGCAATGTGCAAAATGAAAATTCTAATAAAACCTTTTTTCCTTGTAGCCTTGCAAGGGTATACTTTTATTTGGTCCACCCGGCACAGGGAAAACTATGCTTGCAAAGGCTATAGCAACTGAATCCGGGGCAAATTTTATCAATGTCTCACATCCCACTATTCTTTCTAAGGTTAGTACGTAATACATTAAAATTACTTAAGCTCAAACATGTTATTTACTGTATTACCCCTGCATCGAATTTAAAAAATATAATCTTATCGCAGTGGTATGGAGAGGCTGAAAAATATGTGAAGGCAATTTTTTCATTGGCCAGGAAAATTGCTCCAAGTGTCATATTTATCGATGAGGTAGTTTTTTATAATATACTTTTAAATTTTGTACGGTCTTGTCTTGTGTCTTTTTTTTCCCTCTAATTAGTTTTTTGTTCAAAAGGTTGATAGCTTTTTAGGAACACGTCGAGAATCAGAACACGAAGCTTCTCGGAGAGTAAAAAATGAGTTCATGATAAACTGGGATGGATTACGTACAGATAGTAGTGAACGAGTTTTAGTACTAGCTGCTACGAATCGCCCTTTTGACCTTGACGAAGCTGTCATCCGAAGAATGCCGAGGAGGTAGAACTTTATTTCACTTCTTTAATTCTTTTCCTAAAAAATTATTTTATGAAGTATGTTTTTTTGGTTGTGCAGATTTTTGGTAAATTTGCCTGATGTCCAAAATAGATCCAAGATTTTGAAGGTTATACTAGCAAAGGAGGAGTTATCTCCGGACATCAGTTTGGATTCAATCGCTCGAATGACAGAAGGCTTCTCTGGCAGTGATCTCAAGGTATGTGTGTCTGTACGTTAAAGCTGCATGCTACAATATCTAAGTCGAATACTATCTAAATTTTAATTTCTAACTCGAGTTCAATTTAATTTAATTTAGCTCAAGCTTAAACTGAACTACTTCTTTCGGAGACACATTTTCAAGTTCCTTGTATTGATTGCATTTTGCAGGATCTATGTGCTGCTGCTGCATATGGCCCTGTGCGCGACATACTGAAAAATGATAAGGTAGCATATACTATTTAAATGCACGAATACATACGCCTTGTGTTTCATATCCTGTACTTACTACTGATAATTTTTCGAAATTATTCTAGGAAAAGCCTGCCGAACCCCGACCTCTAAACATGGAGGACTTTAAATATGCAAGCAATGAGGTTAAATATTTGATTTGATTTCTTTTCTTCATTATTTTAATTTCCGTACGATATATATATATATATATATATATATAGCATTTTATATATGTTTTGGTTTTGGATGAATGTTTATTGAGTTTATTACTTATGCAGGTTAGGGCAAGCGTTTCGAGGACCTCTAAAAGCATGGAGGAGCTGATGCTATGGAATGAGCTCTATGGTGGGAAGAAGCCATCTGGATGATAGCAACTCAATAGGCATTTGAGCGAAAGACTTTTCATTTATTATGTTCGTGCTGTTTCTGTATGCAAAAATTATTATTACCAAACAAATTAAATTCCAATAGTTATATGTTGCTGTTTTAAATTAGTCCATGTTTCTACATTTGCCTTCACTCAACTGGTGAACTCTTTTTTTAATGAGATATTCCGTCTTTTTAACAACACTAAAAAGGTGCACGTGCTAACTTATTATCACTTATGTGTATTTGCACGTGACTAACCTATTAGCACATATTAGTAAATTATCGTTTAAAAAAAATTAATGCATTGACTAAATAATATTTATTATTATGTTCTTAATAAGGAATCAAAGTTGAGATTATAAATGTCTAATACTAAACCTTGAAAATTAGAACTGAACTACAATCACTACTATTTCTAACAAAAAGGAATGTCATAAACTAACAACATCAATTCTTTTTGTATTTTACATTGATATTTCGAAATGTTATATTTTCGTTTGATTTGACCACTTTTCTTGTCCTTTTTTTTCTTTAATCTATCAAGCATTTCTTTGTCACTCAGAACTTCAATCGGGACGCAGTCTTTTTTGAATTTCTTTGTTATTCTCCTTTTCATAGTTTTTGAACCAATTACACATTTTTTTGCATTGATATCCTTTGTTATGGCATCATCGTGTTGAGGTTCATTTTGTTTTCTTTTTTGTGATTCGTCTTTTTGTGACAACTTTTTTTGCAATGACGTTTTTTGTTATGTTTTGTTGTTTTAAAGTATGCGTGTTTCTACATTTGCCTTCACTCAATTTTTGAACTCTTTTTAATGAGATATCCCGCCTTTTAAACAACACTAGAAAAGTGCACGTGCTAACTTGTTTTCACTTACGTACATTTGCACGTGACTAACCTATTAGCACATATTATTAAATTGTCCTTTAAAAAAATTACATAATGTATTGACTGAATAATATTAATTATTATGTTCTTAATAAGGAATCAAAGTTGAGATCATAAATGTCTAATACCAAACCTTGAAAATTGGAAATGTACTACAATCACTATTATTTCTAACAAAAAAATTGTCATAAACTAACAACATCAATTCTTTTTTTTTTTTTTTTACATTGATATTTCGAAATGTAATATTTTTGTTTGATTTGACCACTTTTCTTGTCCTATTTTTCTTTAATTTATCAAGCATTTCTTTGTCACTCAAAACTTCAATCGGGACATAGTCTTCTTCGTGATTCTCCTTTTCTCAGTTTTTGCACCAATTACACCTTTTTTTGCATTGATATCCTTTGTTATGGCATCATTGTGTTGAGGTTCATTTTGTATTTCACTTTATGTTTTCTTTTTTGTGATTCGTCTTTTCGTGACAACTTTTTTTGCAATGACGTCTTCTGATATGTGTTGTTGTTTTAAAGTAGTCCATGTTTCTACATTTGCCTTCACTCAATTTGTGAACTCTTTTTAATGAGATATGCCGCCTTTTAAACAACACTAGAAAGGTGCACGTGCTAACTTGTTTTCACTTACTTGCATTTGCACGAGACTAACCTATTAGCATATATTATTAAATTGTCCTTTAAAAAATTACATAATGTATTGACTAAATAATATTAATTATTATGTTCTTAATAAGGAATCAAAGTTGAGATCATAAATGTCTAATACCAAACCTTGAAAATTAGAAATGAACTACAATCACTACTATTTCTAACAAAAAAAAGAAAAACTGTTATAAACTAACAACTTCAATTCTTTTTTTTTTACCTTGATATTTCAAAATGTTATATTTTCATTTGATTTGACCACTTTTCTTGTCCTTTCCAACCCTTTGATACAAAACAGGTGATACATTTCACCCCCCTAAGTCCAAAAATCTCTTCCCCTTGAATCATAGGAGATGCCCTTACATGATCGAGAAAAGAACAATAAGTTTATAGACATATTCAAGAAGATATGAAAAATTCCCAAACTATATATTCGTTTTTTACCCTGTGGACCTCCCAAAAATTAGGAGGGCTACATGATCGTAAGAATTGTGTCAATCGAACTATCGAAGCTTTCGATCGAACTGTTAAAATGAACAGGATAAAAAAAATATTAATGTGATGAAGATGATTACCAAAAATTCTTTTTCCAAATTCAAATCTAACAACTATTAACTCCTAATGTATACCAAAGATTTCATATGGTCCAAATTAATATTGGAGCACATTTCATATACACAATTTTCTACCTTTAAATTTCTAGATTAAATTAATTATACAGTGAAATTGGTGAGAAAATAAATTTCGCATTGTCACGTGACAGCTACCAACATCAACAATGTTTGATCTAGTAAAATAGATCATTATCCACGATGTAGGGATCCCAAATTTGGATATCCGCTAAGAAAAATTCATCGAAACATGTTAAACATCGATTCCAAAGAAAATAAAATCTAAACCATAATGTTCTTAAAAATAAATAATCATCTATTATTATTTTTTTAAATAAAAAAAAATAGAAAAGATGTAAGTGGTGGCAATCACCCATTTGCCCATCACAATTCCAATATGTGGCTTTCACAGATTTGGCGCCTCGACATTGTCGTGTCTACATAAATATTAAATATACTATTACATGCTTTTCCAGACATCATATGAACTAATGTCCAATTCTTATTTATATTGCACTTGCACCATTATCCACTCCACATTTCTTTAATTAGTCTTCTTTTTCCAACTGTATGGTTAGAACGAAGACGGCAGACAGACATTACTATATTGTTAATTTATTTAGCAATTACTAAAGCCAAGTGTCACGCCATATGTGTTGCTAAGAATATTGAGTAATTAACATTCGAAAATTGTATTTAGAATGATTGAATTTAAAACTAATGGATAAACTTTTTTAAACCAATATTCACTATATAACATCCAAATTATGATATCTTAAACCGACTATTATCATTATAGGTAACAACCGTACAGACTAAAGAGCATACACCCTTGCTTTGGAGAAAAGATAACGAATGGAGAATAATTTAAAGAATTAAGTCAAAAGTTGTTTGGATTAGCTAAATTAATCACGGTCAATGAGTTAAATTAATATATCAAATCACATTGCAATTCATAAAAAATTGGGGAGAGAAAAGTTGTATGTTTTGTTTGACCTGAATTTGTTTACGAAAGTTTAAAAATTAGATATAAGAGAAATTTAAAGTAATATTTTTACAAAAAAGTTGTCGATGATTATCATATCATTCCATGTGAAAGTAGTCCTCTCCATTTTTTTTTATTGTAAAAGCTCAATTATAATAAATAAAAAAAAAATCTTATACAAGTAAAATTAATTTGTAGAATAGATGGACAATGAAACTTTGGATCATTGCCAATTGGTCTAGAAAAACGTCACATAAAAAGCATGAAACCCATGATTTCTAAGAGATATGCCATTTTACTTTGGAGTAAACAAGATATCAATGTGTTGAAAGTAGGGTCCAAACACCGACGTAAATTGATTTCTATTATGAAATTCGCATAAATCGAACAATATTTAATGATTGCTTAATCATTGCATAAATCAAATACTAGAAAATTACTAATGAATTCATTCTTTGGATAAAATGACCCATCAACCATATGAAAGGTCATATTATATGTACACCGTTGGATCTATACTCAACTTGATCCAACAGGTATTCTTCACAAGAGTTTAGTGCTTATCTGTGAAGACAGATCCAAGACCAACTTGCTCCCATATTCCACATGGGTCTAAATCAATGATTATAAATAATGTAGTGGACAACAATTTTTTTCATTCAAAAACAAATTTGTCACTCCAAAATTCTGTCTTGGTACATAGTCCAGTCACGAGTAAATTAAATCACATGTCATGTGTGATTTTAAGACAATAGGATGCCTTTTTTCAATATGCAAATACCAGACTGTAAAGTATTAAAATTTCAGTTATAATATGCAAAATGTCAAAATAATTTATTTTTTAAGGTACAATATGCAATTGTTAAAAAGAAAATGTTGGTTTTGCTCTGAATTGCAAACTCCAAAGAATAGCTTTTGTCAAAGAAATTGTAATAATTTAATTAAAATTTGATATAGTATATAAATTAATTTATGCAACATCAAATTTTTTAATCACTGAACCAAATGCATGCACCCTCAATATTAAGCAAACACAAGTAATCAATGTCATGTTAATAATATTTAATCACTAGAAAGCTCTTTTGGCAAGAGCAATTGAATAGCATAAACTTAAGGACAATATATAATTGGTTGCCCTTTCATATCATCAATGCATAACTACAACTCACGAAAAAGGTGAATAATTTGTATTTTAACAGTTATTACTTATTACTTGTACCTTTCAGTCCAACAGACACTTGTACTTCCATTAGGAAACTACATCACATGTTTATCCAAATTAATTATATATTTAGATCTAGACTAATTAATATATATATATATATATAATAATAATAAGTGGAAACTCAACTATCAACCCAACCCATGTTCTAAGTGCAATATTTAGTTTTTTAACATCCTCCACTAATTATGTAATTAACTAATGAGAAATTATGATTAAGTGTCTTTGGCTAAATAGTCATAAAATTAATTTCCTGCACTACCCCTTTCCAAGAAAGCATAGTTCATGTGCATTGCAACATATAAATAACTTTAGAAATATTAGCCACAAGAAGACAAAAACCAACGTGGAAAGACCTAATTATACCTGTTACATACATAAAACTGGAGCCTCAACACTTTGTTCCTGTTTGTCCCAATTTTTAATAATAGTTAGCAATTTTGGTTCCATTATCTCCTTTTCATCTGATTTTGAACCAAAAGTATAAAACAGAGAAAATCCTATGATCATACGCGATGTGTCAAACAAAGACTATTTTAGTAAAAATGTACAGAATTATAAAGTACGAGAGACCAAAAACACAAATTATTCTAAAGGTATCGAGACCAAATTAAGTGCATGATTTCTTCATAAAGTATGAGACGAAAGTGCTCAAGGTCCAGTCGCATGGTACTAAAAGTGCAATTTGATGGCAAATCCCTATAAGTTATAACCTTTCCAACAAAGCATATATAGATCATGTGCATAGCTACAAATAATAAACTCCAAATTTTAAATGTAGACAAACACCAATGTGTAAAGCCTAATTCCACCTGTTATACTACATGTGTATATATATTCCAAAAACAAAGGAACATCTCATTTCCTACTGAAACTTAAAAACTCATACCTTAATCAAACAACTCATACCTAATGGAGGAATTTAGCAAGTCAGCAGAAGCAGCATCATACACGGAAGACGAAGAACGAGACCCGGAAAGCAATAATCTCCATCAGCCTTTAATCAAAAGGAATCTAACACTTTCTGGAAATCAACTAGCCATAGTTGGAACCAAGGTTTCTCACATAGAAAGCTTGGATTATGAGTAAGAACAATTTCACAATACCATTTTTTCTACCTTTCTTCTATATATATATATATATGATTCATTTTGATAATTCTGATATTACAGGATAAACGAAAACGATCTTTTCAAGCAAGATTGGAGAAGCAGATCAAAAGTTGAAGTCTTGCAATACGTATTCTCGAAATGGTTGCTAGCATTTCTTGTTGGGCTTTTAACAGGCTTAATAGCAACTGTCATCAATCTAGCAATTGAAAATATTTCAGGATATAAACTGCTTGCCGTAGTCAAGTACATCGAGCAGGAAAGGTGAAAAAATAATTTAACTTTGTCCTCGTACCTCCTCGAGGCTCGATTAATGTTGAAATTCTGACTTTGGTTTTAATGGATGCAGATACTTAATGGGATTTGTTTATATGGCTGGAGCAAATTTTCTGCTTACACTTGTAGCTGCTGTTCTTTGTGTTTGTTTTGCACCTACAGCAGCTGGTCCTGGAATTCCTGAAATAAAAGCTTATTTGAATGGAGTTGATACTCCTGACATGTTTGGAGCAACAACTTTAATTGTTAAGGTAAATATATATATGTCCATAGAACTTATAACTATATTAGCATCTATCTCGTTAATCGAATCTGTAGCATCGTTTAGTTAACAACATAGGAAGCAGTCTCACAAACCAGTGGAGCTCAGGATTGTTAGCCAATCCTTATCTGTATCAGTTTATTGGAGAAAAAAGAAGAGGATTTAATTCAAGCATTAGTATGATAGTGACAATTGGCGGGTCTTATCCGGTTTGGAGTGGAGTGGACAAGTCAAGACAGTTCATGTTTGATATGCTACGGCCCAAAAACGGGTCGGGTCAAAGTTGGACAGGGTCATCTGGTGTCCTTTTCTTTTAGTGTTTGTTGTTAATATATTCACACATAGATAAATAAATAAAGTTTAAGCTTAATGACATAACTTGTATAAAAATAAATAAAGAAGTAAATTTTTTTGACATGTCTTGAAACATGTGATTAGGTTTCACATAAACTAGCAAGAATAAATATGTTCTTTCCGGGTCAAAACCAAGTCAGTTGAAGTCAGCGTGGATCGGAAAGGTGCGTGACAATCCGAGTAGCGTAAAGTCTGAGTGTTAAGCTAATTTTATCGATTCAACCAACAAAAAATAGGAAGTTAAGGGCTGGGCACCCTTTCACTTCCACCAAAAACATGGAAATGTTGTATTTGGGTCAATCCTAACGAAACTATAGAGTATTTTCTATTCAGTATTTTTCTTTGATTTACAATTTTCCAAATATTTCCAAATTATCTAATAAGTTTCTAATATTAACTGAGTGAAACGTACCAAAGAACAAAATTTTAATCCATGGTTGTGGTTGATTAATTAGAGTGCCATGTTTATCATTTAACATCCATGAACAGAACATTATCATTAAAAAAAATTCGGGTACATACCGTCATGTTAGCTGATGCATTCTACTTTCATCACCATCGCAGATTATTGGAAGCATTGGTGCAGTTTCCGCAGGTCTAGATCTTGGAAAAGAAGGGCCTCTGGTGCACATTGGGAGCTGCATTGCTTCACTATTAGGCCAAGGTGGAACAGACAATTACCGTATTAAATGGCGTTGGCTGAGATATTTCAACAATGACAGGGACAGGAGAGACCTCATCACTTGTGGCTCCTCATCAGGTGTCTGTGCTGCTTTCCGATCCCCAGTTGGTGGTGTCCTCTTTGCTCTTGAGGAGGTTGCTACTTGGTGGAGAAGTGCTCTTCTATGGAGAAACTTTTTCAGTACAGCAGTTGTGGTTGTTGTGCTTAGGGCCTTCATGGAGTACTGCAAATCAGGGAACTGTGGATTATTCGGGAAAGGAGGCTTAATCATGTTTGATGTGAGCGGTGTTTCTGTGAGGTATCACGTGGTCGATATTATACCAGTGGCCGTAATAGGAGTGATCGGGGGCATTTTGGGAAGTCTTTACAATGACCTTCTCCATAGGGTCCTTAAAGTCTACAATGTCATAAACAAGTAAGAATCCGCAATCAAATTTCCCCGTTAGTTCTAGTTGCTCACCTTTCGTTTTACGGTTATTTTTGCAGGAAGGGCAAATTGCATAAACTTCTTCTCAGTCTCAGTGTCTCCATTTTCACTTCTGTGTGCCTTTATGGACTTCCTTTCCTTGCAAAGTGTCGACCTTGTGATCCATCCCTACTAGATTCTTCATGTCCTACAAACGGAAAAGGAGGAAACTTCAAGCAATTCAACTGCCCAGAAGGCTACTATAACGATTTAGCCACTCTTCTTCTTACAACCAATGACGATGCTGTTAGAAACATTTTCTCAATCAACACTTCAACAGAATTCAATGTTTTCTCCCTCGTCATATTCTTCGTACTATATTGTGTATTAGGACTTATTACTTTTGGCATTGCTGTACCTTCCGGTCTTTTCCTTCCTATCATTCTCATGGGTTCAGCTTATGGTCGTTTGCTTGGTATTGTCATGGGACCATACACAAAAATTGATCAGGGGCTCTATGCCGTTCTTGGAGCAGCTTCACTCATGGCTGGTTCTATGAGAATGACTGTTTCCCTTTGTGTGATATTTCTTGAACTTACCAACAACCTTCTCTTGTTACCTATTACAATGCTAGTTCTTCTAATCGCTAAAACTGTAGGAGACTGCTTCAATCCAAGCATCTACGAAATAATACTGGAACTAAAAGGACTGCCTTTCTTGGAGGCAAATCCTGAGCCATGGATGAGAAATATTACAGTTGGTGAGCTTGCAGATGTTAAGCCATCAGTCGTTACCCTTTCCGGAATTGAGAAGGTTGGTCGTATAGTAGAAGTCTTGAAAAATACGACACACAATGGTTTCCCAGTTGTGGATTCAGTAAACGGGGCAACAGAACTGCATGGGTTGATATTGAGAGCTCATCTAATATTAGTTTTGAAGAAGAAGTGGTTTCTGCGAGAAAGAAGAAGAACAGAAGAATGGGAAGTGAGAGAGAAGTTTACGTCCATTGATTTAGCAGAAAGAGGAGGCAATATTGATGAGGTAACAGTGACTAAAGATGAAATGGGGATGTATGTTGATTTACATCCTTTAACCAATACAACAACATATACTGTGGTTGAAACCATGTCAGTAGCCAAGGCGATGGTGCTCTTTAGGCAAGTCGGACTCCGTCATATGCTCGTTCTACCTAAACATCAAGCAACTGTGGTAAGTAACATACTTTCTGCTGGAAATAAATAGTACAAGACATTTTTATCAAGATTTAATATCTGACCTGTTGCTTTGACCATTTACAGGTGTCTCCGGTGGTGGGAATTTTGACAAGGCAAGACTTGAGGGCACACAACATTTTGAGTGCCTTCCCTCATCTGGAGAAGACAAGGGGACCAAAGAAGGGGAATTGATATTCCAACTTCCACTATCCAAAAATATCACATTTTTCAAACATATTTTTCCTACTTTTGTTGAACAGTTCATTTATTCTTCAGATTCATAGGTACATAGTAACCAAATAGAACATTTGTCACAATAAAACATTGTTTTAGAGAATATACCAGTTTATATTACATCTCATCTCTTTGAATAATTTGGTTTAAGGATTGATACTCTTCCACGGGCAGGCATAGAGTATATAAAAATGAAATTTTGCTATACAAGAAGACACACTTATATCTGTATGCCGAGACCATTGATTAAAATTTTCACGCATTTCCACCTAAACATTTCCAGATATTTCTCAAATATTCTGAAAGTTCTATGAGAGTTTCCAATATTTAACTGATGGAACATATAAGGGAAACGAAAATTTGATCCATGGTCTAAAGTAAGTGAATAAGTGATGACCTTTGAATTTGGAAACATCATCTACTTTATGTATACTCCCCTTCATATGCTTTGCAACACACAAATGTGCTCGAAGAAGGCAATCGCCTCATTGAGAATGAGCGGCTGCTGCAGGTTGTTTGTACGCGTGAGTACAACATGGAACATATGCAAAACTAAACAAGAAAATTACATTAAATCAATAATCAAGCACTACATGAAATGGATAAACTAAATCAGAGCGAGCGAGATTCGCGTCTTGTGGAGAGCAAGGTGGTGGCACGTGACATCACAGGGGACAAAAGTGAAAGGAGGCAGAGGCTCGTGGCGGCTAACGAGAGTTTTCAGCTGCTGGCGGTGGCGGGAAGGTTGGAGGAAAAAAAGTCGTTTTAACAGCTGTAATTGCAGAAACCATACTACTATCCGATATGCGACTATTGCTCAAAAGTTTAATTTCTGATCCTTATATTAGGAGAATTAATTTTACATATGACATGATCATATATTAAAGTTCCAAAAAGTTCAAATCATAGATATTGTTAAACTCGATTTGATATCCAAAAATCATTTATTAGCACTCAAATCTCAAGTGGTCTTTGAAGTTTGCGTTTGCAAATGTCACTCAACTTAAGAGGTTTTTTCTTCTTCCCTTTGTGGTCCAAACGCTGAAAATCGATCAGATTCTAACAGAGGCTTTAAAGGAGCTCCTTGTAGCAGTAGGAGTTAGTTGTACAAGTGCTGAGCAAGATCAAAAAGAAAAAAGAAGTGCAAAGCCAAATCGGCTAAGATTATTCAGTACGCCTGCATAAACTGTAATTTTATCTGAATTAAGGTATTACCTTTTGCTTAAACACAGAACAGAATTTTTAAGAAAAAAAGGACAATAATAAATGGTTACATGAAAGTTAAATGGCTCCATTGATTTCATTTTCATTCCTCTGAAAATGTTGATCCTAACAGTTTTCAATCATTTGATGCTAACTCCAGAATTTACAGGAATTATATCACATACATATTTTTTTCTCAAACAAATGTACTTTTAGAACGATGATTTTAGAGCAAGTATGGTCAAGGAAAGCCTCATCTCAAGGATCAATCATCAGTGCCAAAATAACGGTCACCAAACTCTCCCATACCCGGAATCACTCGGAATTCTTCGTTCAACGCAACATCAATCTCCGAGGTCACAATCTTTAAGGACGGGAAACGTTGGCAAACACAGTGTATCCCCTCTGGCGCCTAGATACACAACATTTAGTGATATAAGTAAGAAAAGGTAAAATTGTATTTCTAGTTCCACTGTATCGGACTCCGAGCAGTTTTAGTTCTGTGCTTTACAAAATTGCATATTTGATTCCAATTCCTTCAAATTTTTTTGCACTTTTGGTCCTATTACTCCATTTCGATTCAATTTTGGACAAATATGCAAAACTCAGACAATTCTTTGGGACCAAAATTAAAAGAAAAACTATTCATGTGGACCCAAAGAGCAAATTTTGAATGAAAGGGGATCATAGGATCACAAGTGCATCTAAAAAATTGGGGTCAAAAGTGTGATTTTGTAAGCGTAGAACAAAAAAAGCTGATGGTCCAATCTCGTGGGACTAAAAGTGCAAATCTGCCATATAGACCAAAAGATTATTTGACCATCCAACTTCTCCAATGGAATAAAACAACTCACTGATATGAGGTTTAGGAATATAATGTGCGATTCTGGAACTCCTTTCTGTATAAGTAACTCAATTGCCTGATTCGCAGAATTACCTTCAAGCCACACATTTATTCCATCATATTTAAAGAAAAAAAATTACAGGTGCAATGTCAATAAATTCAAAATCCGCGCAGTTACCTGTAGCAAGAACAGGGTCTAGAAGAAGGACATGGCGTTCAGAAATATCATTTGGAAGTTTTTCATATATAAGCTGTTCAATTTGGTAAAATTAATAATATTCAGACATCATTACATTTCCAACATGAAATCACAATTCAATAATAGATTTGTGACCTGCTTTCCATTGTCGCCATCACGGTGGATTAGAATTTTACCAATTTTTATCCCTTTGCAACAAGCACGCAATGCATTTTCCATACTCTCACCACTGTGAAGGAAAAAAACACAGAACAGAAAATCAAACAAACGACTCAGATATATTATGTGATGATACCTGAGTTATTCCTTACCTTCGAATAATAGAAACACCACATAATTTCTTGCAAAAGTCGACGCCAGTATATACCGACCCTGCAGCAGAAAAACCATCAAGTGGAGAAAGTGAGAACCCCCACCGCCCGTAATATGGGTTATGTGCACAATCCTCCCATATGTTTGTTCTAATTGTCAAATACACCCTTATTATACTTATTGGTAAATACATTATCGTATAATGAATATGTGGCAATGAAACCTCTTTACGTATTAAGACCCAAAGCATGCAATTAACAGCGATTTATGATTCATTTTTCTTGTGAAATGACCTCTAAATGTCAATGCATTATAATTTGTTGGGATGTGACTACATATTTTTTCAAGAACATAAGAACTACATATTTTATCATTTTAACAATGAATAAATAAATAAATTATCAATTTTTTTTCTGTAAATAAAATCACAATTTTATCAATTTCTTCTTTCCCAAAACAATTCTCTGAAATATTGGAATAAAATAAAATATTTAATGCTTATAGCCTATATAAGGATTATTGCATATTTCGTTTACATTTAATGTATTAGGGTTATTTAGCTACATTTATATTGACACGATGGGCATCAGGCAATAAATATAACACAACGCTGGGTTTTGCAATAACCCCGGAATAAATATAACTTTCCAAGATACCTGTTGGAGTGACAACTTGCTTCTCGGTGAATGGTAAATGACCTAGACCATGCTCCACAACCTGAAATTTATATTATAAGCTATTATGTTTTGAGAAAAAACTAGGTTGTTATATCCAATAATTAAGAGCGTTTTAATATTACCAGACGAATAAGCCTATCTGAATAAAATACAAAATCGTGTTTTGATATTTCTTGATCTCGAATCAGGGTATGCATACCTCTTATCTGTAACATACATGTGAAGTGTAAGTATTAATAATTGCTACAGCTGAAAGAAAGAGATGCTAACTAGATTCAGAGCATAACTATACTGACTTATGATGTTTCAAAGATGCAAATTGTTAAGACCTCAGTCAAGTGGTTAAAATATAAAATGACAATAATAAGACAGTATAATGAAAGCGTGATAACTGAATGAAGTATCGAAAAAAGTGCACAACCTGGAAGGTTGACTGGATAACATACACATTCGGATATATTTTACATAGGTCATGCTGCCCAAGCTTTGTGTGAATATGTTGGACAATCAAATCAACTGCAACGTGATTGTCACCTCCACGGGGTATAATTACATCAGCATATTTCTTTGATGGCAGAACAAAATCATCGAAAGCTGGCTTGACAAACTTTGCATACTGTATAATAAGTATAATAGTTGCCAAAAAACAAATGTTAATAAGGTGAAAGAAAGTATGAGGCAGTAATTGAAAAAGAAACTCCAACAGAATCAGAGGTTGTAATACTTAGTGAGACTGATTATAACCAAGAAAACTGTTGTGCTCATTTGATACCAAAACGAAACAAATTACAAGGTGAAAGCTTAAGTTGTCATACAATGTCTCAGATGTTACAAGTAGAGAGGCTTGCCTGCTCAAGAACTGAGTTTATGTCCCTACCCCTCTTTACTGTATCCCGCCTTATTCTACGGGCAAGCCTCACATCAGCATCTGAATAAACATAACCCAACGAAACCAAAAATGAGAAAAGTGACTAAAATTATAACATTGGCTCCAATTTCAGATACTATAGAAACATAAAGATATATTGATATGATATACAAAAAATTCAAAGTTAACCTGTGTCAACAAATATCTTCATGTTCATCAAGTTTCGAACTCGTTGGTCATGGAAAACGAGGATCCCCTCCAGAATGATTACATCAGATGCATTCACCTAAGACAATCAAGAAAACTATTAACGAAAATTTAGTAGAACCACAACAATTAGCGAAACTAAAAATGAAACTTTAGTAGAACAACTATAACTTAAGACACATAGGAAGATAATAAGTGGGGGCACCTGCCCAACTGACCCCAATCTTGCACTACGATATAAATTACTAACATGCACTCCAATATTCTCTATCCACTAATTAATTATATTTATGCTCTCACCAATATACATTTCATTACTACTATAAGAAAAGGATAAAGAAAAAAATTCCTTGCACTACATAGCGGTTCAACAAAAGAATGTTAAGTCTGACATGCAATCTCCAGGCATTTTTATAAAAGTCCAAATTCAAACTGAATACCTGGCGGAAGCTGTCTGAGCTTCTTTGATGCGTTTTAAAGTCATATATAGGAAGATGGACTGACTGCCCGCTCTTGAGCGTTTCGACACACTCAAGGAGCTGCTCTGTGTCAAAAGCATCTGCAGAAGCAAATATTTTCTCAACTTACAGTAGCCCGCAAACAAATTTCAAGTCAGAATGCAGCAGCCCAACTATAATTAGAACTTAAAGTTCAGATCACACACTGTTACCTGGATGATCAAAGTTATATTCGTGCACTCGTTCCAACTCTTCAGAAGTTAAACCACGGTAGAAAGAATCCTGCACTATGGCCAAGGTATGAAGTTATAAAATGTAATAGTATATTAAAATAAAAGTAATCCATAAAGAATAAATAACTGAACAACATCAACTGATACTAACACATTAAACTGGGGGGGAGGGGGGGGGGGGGGGGGGGGGGATAAACAAACCAAAAGAAAGGGTATCTACCTGGTTTTAATAGCTTAAACTTGATCTATTTGTCCGTGGATCCATCAATGATTAGAAAATACAATTTTTCACATATTCTTCAACCCCATTCAAAAGTTCTTAAACTTGAAGCTCACTAAAAATTAATATGGAAATCACTTTTAATCAATTCTACCTAAGTTTTTTCACTATCACTACCTACTATTCTAAAGACGGTGTTTCTGTTAATAGCATTCAAGCACACCATTTCATATAATTTCAGTGCCAATTCAGTCAAAAAGTCAACGATAAAACTTTAACTCAAGTTTATGCAGAATTCGAAACAAAAAAACCTGATTGACAAGCACGACACGATGATCATGAAGCTGCTGAATAATCATATCACAAACTGTCGTCTTCCCCGAAGCCGTCCCGCCTGAAACCCCTGCTCCATTAACACCACAAAAGAAAAACAAAATCAAACCAAAGAAAAAAAACCGAATTGAAATTCTTAACAAGAGAATGCTCCGTGCTAATTTAAATTACCGATAACGAAGGGCTGGTTGTTCGCGGAGGCATTGCCGACGGGTGAGGAAGCAAAATTGGGAGTGACGGCGGAGGAAGAGCGCGGAGAAGAAGTGGCGGAGAGGAGGCCGTCAAGTCGGAGGCCGGAGAAGTGTGGGCCAGACGCAGCCTCCATTACGTAATCGATTGCTTTTGTTTGTTCCGGCATCGTTAATGGCGGTCGAGGGTTTCAAACTTTGTAACTGTACAGGAATATTACTTCAGGGGAGTAGAGGTTGCGTGATTGGAGAAAACTCAACTCTCGCAATTTTAGAGTTGTGATTGCTGTAACGCCTGGGTTTAGGTTAAATTCTTTTGTTAGTCTTGAAATTGTGATGATGAACTTAATTTAATGTCAAGTATTATTATTTAAATAGAACACTACAATATGGAGAGATTATTTGCATAAAGATACACGAAAGAATTAGATCATTAGTCGATTTTTGTTTAAATTTAAAGTCGATCCTACTACATTTACTACTTTTTCAATGGACTAAACTTGGTAAAAACTGAAATTAAAATGACAAATCGCAACATTTAAAATCGTAAGAAAATTTTAATTCGTAGATATTATATTAATATACGATTGGGAACCAACCCAAGTATGACTCATCCAGCTTCCACCACTTTTATTTTTATTATGACTACCGAAACTCCGATTCACCAATTATCCTTTTCAATCTCAAGTTTTCATTATTACTATTAAAATTATCTAGTTGATTAAATCAAAATTTACGAAACATGATTTATTTAAATGATCAATGAAAGGCCGGTTTCATCTTAGTCCTAAACTGAGAACATGTTGTGAAAGGTACATTTTGGGCTTGGGAACTTGCACCAAAAAGAGAGGATGTGCTTTAGGTAGGGCTGTCAATGGGGTGGATTTCAATCCGGATCCGTCCGAATTCGATCCGATTTATTAGGATAATTGTCCGATTAGATATTCGATGGACCTGATCCGATTATAAATATCCGAAATTCGAAACTCATGGAGCGAATATGGATTTAGGTCGACCCGATCCGTTAAAGATCCGTATCCGATAACAAATAAAAAGAAAGATATATATACAAAATAATTTATAAAAATAAGTATCATTAATAATATATCAACGTCAATTTAAGAATATAGTAATATATAATTCGTTTGTAAATTTATTTAAACCATTATATTCATTCTACAAATATGAATATAGTAAAGAAACTTTGAAAATGAAGCTAAAATAAAATAAATTTGAAAAGATAATAAACTTATTTTAGGAAAAACACATCAATTTAACTTTTAAAATACAAATTTATTGGATCCGAAAAATATCCGATATCCGGCCAAATCCGACCAAGATCCGTTGGATTCGAAAAATCTAGATCCGATCACAATCCGAGCAAAATCCGAATCCGACAGAATTCGATCCGATATAAATGGAGCCGGATCTGGACGAGCCTGATCCGACCAGAATCCGACCCATTGACAGCCCTAGCTTTAGGTATATGCCACAAATATTCGCTAATGGTATGCCCCTTCATATTCCGTTGCGTAAACGACCTTATATCTTTTTCCAGTCCAAAAAATTAAACATACACGTTGCCTCGATTTAATATGTATAATCTATGTTATTAAAGTGTTCCCCTTCCAAATTTTTAAAGTGTTCCCCTTCCAAATTTTTAAATGGCAAAAGAATAGAGTACTAAATTTATTGTGATTATTGGTCAAGATAATGTATAAAATATGTTTTAAGAAATTATACTAGTATATAGGAAGAAGACGAATATGTGTTTAAATCTTGTGATGATCATTAATAATTGGGAGTCTAATCTAGATTGGTCTATTGCGGGAATTGTTGAGGAGATAAAAAATATTTTTGATTGTTGGTTACATTGGCGTTTCAAATTTTCTATTAGGGATGCAATCTGTGCTGCCCACAACCTTATTTTTTGGACTTTCAGTTTTAAATGAACTGTCTCTTTTAATCCTTGTAATATTCATATTTTTGTTTTTTGTGACAAGGGATCTCTCCTTGTAGATTAATTTAATTTTTCGTGTTAATATGAAATGATAGTTTGTTTTATTATAAAAAAAAATATAGGAAGAAGGCGTAACCACGTCAATTGACTTAATTGAAAAAACAAAACACACCACCCTAAAAAAAAGAAGGAAACACTTGGCAAATGGGTAATTCACACATTTAACCATAATATAATAGTAGTATACACTCATTAAATCAAAAACTAAATTATCAGTGCTGACTTCTGAAAAATGCCATAACTTGATTATAAACAATGTCTTTTGCAGTAACTCCCATTATAAAATCTGCATGAGCATATTCCTTGATGTACTGTACGTGCAGCTTGTCTATGTCGTGAAATTTAAGACTATCGAGCAATGCAGCAACATCCTTAACATCAGCTAATGCATCTTGTCCCCCATAGCTTAGGAAAAGTGGAAGATTGCGGGGTATTCTAGATAAGTCATAAACGGGAGGCTTCGATTCACCATAGTGTTCCACGTTGAAGTAAGCGTTTCCATAGTCGTATTTCGAAAGGACCCCGTCTCGAACAGCTGCATTTTTTTCAATGATTTTATTCTCATTTAGCGTTAGCGTTGATGTTGTGAGATTAGAGAATGTAAGAAAATATAATTCTAGTGTGATATTTAAATAATGAGATAAATATAGGAGTACTTTTTTTATTAAAATACCCTTAACTGTAAGGTATGTGTTTTTAGACCTTGGAACAAAAAAAAAGGTATAAATATGTATTAAACATAATTGGGTGGTCCTAATTTTTAAAATATTTTGCACTTTTGGTCATATCGCTCCCTTCTGATTCAATTTGAGACCAAAAGTATAGACACGAGAAGTGCAAAAAACATACTATTCTTTGGACCAACACTGCGACAAATTGGATAGGAAAGGGGGTGTGATATACATTTTAAAAAAATGAGAGTAAAGTGCAATTTCATAAATCATTGAGAGTTCAATCCCGTACGTGGACTAAAAATGCAATTTCACCAAACATATGGAGGTCAGAAATGAATAAACTTTGTGACTTACTTTGAGCCATATGAACGAGGTTCTTGGTTGAGGTAGATTGGGGTTCGTTCTGGAGGAAAACCTCGACAGTGGATGCATTGAGGCAACAATTCTTTCCTAAAATCATTAGTAAATTGTACGCATTTTAGAATAGTTTTCATTGAAACGAAAAATTAATAGCACGTTTCATGAAAATTACGAAAAAATTACTTACCAGTAAGTGCAGTCATAAGGTCATAACAATCCACGTCCGGAGCTGCACACAAAGCTTTGAGAAAGTTGGCTACTGGCTCCCTACAAAATATCAACAACGAAATTCAAATAAATTCACATTACTTTTTATCAAAGAAGATATAGAATATGATAAATTAAATACCCTTTGGGATTGAATTCAGCAAGACCAAACAATGTGGTGATCTGTTGATAATAATCAATGTAACAAAATAAGAAATTAAACTATATACACACATTGGAATAGATTTCAATTGAAATAAAATAAAAATAGCTAGAATATGGGATTTAATTAATTTAAGTTGCTTACTTCACCAACAAAGGCTTTTGCTGCTAAAAAGCCAAGAACTGTGTTCATATGACTTAGATATGCAATTGGGCTTAACAATGCAGCAGATTTCACCTTGTCAACTTGTTTTCCTTCTGAGAAAGATGCCAAAGCTATCAAAGTCCCCTGTTTTTAATTATAGCTTATCGATTAATTAGTGAGCAACATGTACATACGTAATGTTCGATTATTGGTAATTAAGTTAATTTAAATACCATAGAATGGCCAACGTAGTGAATTTTCTGGCCAGTTTGTCTGAAAACTAACTCAATGACTGATGGTAAGTCGTGAGTCACCAGATCGTCCCATGTCCAGTTCCAATATTCCTGTGTCATGATGATTAAGTAATTTCTTGGGGTAATTATTAATTAATTACTACATGTAAAAATGCAGGTGATTTTCTGCTTTTGTAATAACGATATATATATATAATAATCAGGAATTTCTTGTGCAAAATGGGTTATGTACTTCTAATTACAACTAATTCATACACCATGTATAAGCCATTGCTCCATAACTGTAATAGCGTGATGATTTGGACCGGACCGAATTTCGGTATCTAACCGGTTCGGTTATTTTCATACCCTAAACCCTTTGCCGAACTGAAAATTTCGGTTTGTTTCGATAAAAACCAAACAATCTGGTTCGGTCCAAAAATTCAAAAGTTCATTATTTTCAAAATTAAAACCGGTTTCTTGCTTCATTGCTTTTGAAAATTTAAAACTTACATTCCCTCGTGAACGCCTACTAAATTGCCTTGTACCCTTGAATTTCAAAATAAATTAGAGAAATTTTAAATAAGTGGACGAATCGAATTAAATATGTATGAGGGTAAAAGTGAAATTTGAGGCTTTATGTTATCAACTTTAATGGAAATACTTTGACACTAATTGTCGGGTGATATTAAAATGTGAATGATAATTGAATGGACCAACATGATGCAATTTATAGTTGAGGGGTAAAGTGGAAACTGAAGAGAGCTGAAAAGGGCGAAACGAAAAATCTTGGAGGGGCCAAAGCAATGAAATACAATTGAGATACGAGCGTAGTAGAGATTCATTGACTTTTTTTAGGGGAGTAATTCATTGCTAATGTAGTACACATGTGAACAAACATAATCTCAAAAAAATAATTTACAATTAACAAAAGTTGCTCCTTTCTCGTTTTTTTTAAAAAAAAAAAGTTTGCTCCTTTTTCTCGTTAAGATTTTTATCCATTTTTCAGAAAATACTAAATAGGTATGGATAATTCTCCTCTATGTGGCATACGACATTATATTAGTAAAATTTAAACTTTGTTTTATAAGTATTAGGCATTGGCATTGGTGTACTAGTGCAATAAAACTTTAGTAGTTTGCAGTAAAATTAATTGCAATATTACCGGATTGGAAGGATCATAGGTGACATGTCGCCGGCTGAACCTGGTTCCTCGGATATTGGGAATCCAAACATCATACCCATTATCCGCCAATATCATCGCCAATGACTGTTCAGGCGAATTCAGCAGCCACGTCATCCCATCCTATATATATATAATATTAAATAAATAACACTAAATTATTTATATTTATAGAAATGAAAAGAAGAAAGACCGTAGAGATTCACAAGCAATTTGTACTTATCTCTTGACACACTTATCAGTCTGTTTTTTGACAAAATTATGTGGCAGTATGCGCACGTAAAACATTCAGTATGTGATGTGGCAACATGCATGCCTTGATTATGTGACTACGAAATGTGATGCAATATACGACAATTAAAAAATTATGATGATAACATCTTAGAGTCATGGAAATTCATTTATGTCTAAATGTAACTTGGAACTAATACATACAAATCACAAAAATCAACGTATTTTCTCCAATAGTGGAGGTTAAATCTATAATATAAGACTAATTCATGTGTCAAAATTCTTGTCTTTTATATATTATTATCATGAAAATTACTTATTGTAGAGATTTTTTATTTTTTTATGAATAATTATTTCTTTTCGCTTCTTTAATTATTAATTTAATTAATCTTTTTCATATTCACCTAATAAATCGTGTTTCACTAAATATTAAAAATTAGTGAACAAAAATTCTATTTTTAACAACAATATGAAAAGAAAATTAAGTTAGAATGTCTTACAAAAAATAATTTAAAAGAAAAAAGTTTAAGCAAAAGAAAAAAAATGAATAAAACAAATAATTAACAATCATTTAAACTTAGAGACCTAAAATTCGAGTTTTAAGAGTTGGGAGAAAAAAGTACCTTATTTATAGATGAATAATATTTTGAGAGACTAAAATATATAAATTTAGTCAACAACTAATCATAAATTAAATATATTGCACTTGTCATTAAAATATTTTAGATTCTTTCAAATTCAATTTGAGAATGGATTTTCCCTAAAGTCATTTACTTCTACAATAATATCTCATAATAAATGGGTTATCCACACAAACTTTTGGCATTGTATATCGGATCTTGAAATCTGTCGTTCTTAATGAATGGGTAATTCACCTAAATTATTGGCACTATTTTCCGGGTCTTGGGATCATACGAACATGGGATCGATATTTAAACTTTCCTGAAATCCACTAGATCTATCACCTTGGAAATTGATAATGTTCAGAAAATCTTCCTGTTTTTTGCTGTGCATATGTACTCTAGATTGAAATCGGGCTATATTCGATTTGTATCTTACGGAGTAATAATTATCCAAATACTAAGATTTTGGCTTTCTTTGAACTATTCAGAAAATTTGACAGACCATCACAAAGTTCAATACTTTAATTTGTATTATAGTGCAACACGTGTAATTAATGGCAGTCGAAGTTAATTTCTCTAGAATTTCCTACAATTATAATAATGAATTTGTACATTTAATATAAATTTCACTTTTTAAATTTTTTTTGGTTTTTCAAGGCTTTAATTTCTTTTAAGACGGAATTGACACGTTAATATGGGTACCTTTCCCAACAGAGATTCGAACATGAGTCCACTATTTTGTAGTAACTAGTCTCTTCCACTAGACCAATCACATGTTAGTTCACTTTTTAAAACTAGATAAGAGCAATAACTTGTCTATGTTATGGCATATTTCCAATCATCTTAGTTAAAGGATATAACCACCAATTCTTTCACTTCATTTTCTAATTTAGGGAAAAAAATGTGCTTCTAATTGATCACTAATGCAATACATTTTTTAATACAACTATAGATTTTATCTTTGATTTATAATATAAATTAAGTAATAACAACCGTGTATTACAAAAAATACAGAATTAATTAACTACAACATATGATATGCAAATGTAACCCTTTTTTAAGAATATATATATATATATATATATATATATGCAAATGTAATCCTACAAAAAATAATTTTCGAAAACCTTAAATACAAAAATTAAATGTTAAAAGAGCTTAAAAAAGTTGCAACGCGTAAAGAAAAAAACTCTAATCATGATCTGATCGACGCACTCACACTCCTTATTGGCAAAGTGAGTGTATATACATTATATACATAATACATGCACTTATCTTTGAAGTACCTTGTGCATATGGCAAAAAATAGATCATAGATTTTTTTTAATACATATATTATGTACAAAATATCACTGATTTCAATATCACAATTACAAATTTAAAATCTAAATTATGAAAAAAAATTCAATGTATACATATATGCATAGCGAAAGTGGAATAGAGGAGACACCGGATCGGTCACAAAATCATTGCAAAAAAAAAAAAAAAAAAAATCAAAAAGCGCGAAAGAGAGAAAAAATAAAGTGCTAAATGGGGACTGCACTATAATTAGTTATAATAATTTATTCCACCATGCTAAAATAGTAAAATGTGGTTTCCACACCACATACAGACTTAGTACTGTGACTGACAACTTGAGCAGATCTACGACCACAGCCCATACGTCTATATACATAAAAAAAATATGAAAACTGAAAAGTTACAAAAAATACTAAAAAAAGAAGAAGAAGATTTACTTACCACCATAACTCCATGTTGCAACAAGACCGGCTGCCGGTTCGACCCGCCGCCTCCGGTCCGACCCTCCGGAATTCTTTGCACGCTTAGTATGTACCCGTCATCAGTCTTCACCTGAAAACAAACAGTTTGCCATTACCGTACAAGTTAGTCGTCAGAAATTAATTAATTAATTAAGCATTTTCTTTTAAAATATAAAATTGAGGGGAGGTTTAATTAATTAATTAATTAATTACTTCATATTCTTGGCACTTGTAACCATGTGTACTCACGGCGGCTGAGCACATCCCAATCGGCTGCCGAACCTCGATAATTTCCTCATTTTTCGTAAGTAAAACGGATCGGCTCGAGCCGAATGCTTCGTAAGGCTGGAATAATAATACAAGGGAAATTATAATAAAGCTTAAAACAGCTAAATTGTAGAACATCTTAGAAGCCATTTTTTTATGGCTAGAATTAGCTCTTTGTGTTTGTAAGTTGAGAATTGAAGTGTGTTTTTTGAGAATTGAAATAATTGTGAATATTTATAATAAAGACTGACTGAGAGTTTGGAATTATGGGATGCTCTGGGCTTTTCACACTTATTTTTAGAAGGGGAATGGGCCTTGGGCCCACTTTTTAAGATTAGGATATGCATCATAACCGATATATGATTTCTACCCAAAACGGAAGTACACTGGTCATTTAAGTTTGAATTCCACTGACTTCATATTTTATACTAATTTTTTTTTAAACTTTTAACTTGTGATTCGAGTTAAATTGAACCTTAAAATTTAATTTCAAAGGAAGATGTTCAAATTTATTATCAAATAATTTAATTTGATTTTTAATCCTACTTGAAAAATATAATTGAGCTCCTTTATTTCTTGTTTTTTGGGATAAATTTAATTGAGCTTGGCGTGCAATGAGGTACATAAAGGAAGTTAAGATAATGCATTTGTTGATGCTAGAAGATGAACTGATTACAGTTGAGATGATGAACTTTTTAGTACACTTGGCAACTTGTGCATTTGAGATTTGACCATTAAAGTTGGGTCGATTGTATTTGCATACGTAACATGTATTATAGTATTTGAGTGTGCAAATTGAATTTCAACAGGTTAAAAACTTAAAATTAGATGAGTTTTTTCTATTGTTCATTCCTATCAAGAAATAATCAGTTTCAAGTATGAATCCTCTTCTGAAGGAGTACTATATTTTATTTATTTCCATTAGATTTGAGTATCCTTTTATTTTAATACATCTCAGTTCTTATTAATTGAAAATGTTTTGAGTTATATTTGGATCGAGTTTGAACCCATTCAAATCTCATTGGAAAAAACTCATCAAGGAGCCTTCAATTGGAATATCTCAAATGAAATAGTTAATTTGACCAGATATTTTTCTGATGTTCAAAGTCAACTTGAGCAAATCTATATAATTATATTATAGCAGGAGAATCTCTTGACTAAATCCTGCAAACGTGACTGAAATTATGAATTCTTAGTTCTATGAATTTTGAGTTATTTTTATTATGTTAAAAATATTTTTAGCTAACATCCATCCTATATTCATAACCTAAATTTATGCTACATATAATTAGTAATCCTTATAATGTGCAACTTTTAAAAGAAAAAGGAAAACAATCTGCACATGCATATGTGTGTTAGTGTGTATATATTTAGTATGTGTACTCAATTTTTTTAGCCAAACATTATTTATTTCAATTTGCACATGCGTACGTCAGTAATTATTTATTTCAAAGTTTTCTAGCACTATAAGATCATCTCCAGTGAGTATGGACTCTCATTCCCCTTATACTCTCATTTCCCTCAGACTCCCCTTCCCCTTCAAACTCCTCATTCCTCATCAAAGTTCATTTCTTCACCCCTTTCCCTTCCTCAATGGAGGTGCTCTAAGAAAGAAACTAAAGCATATTAATATTGTAATAATTCAAAAATTTATATTACATAGTTTATAAGTATTGATTTTTATATGTGCATAACACGAAATATATGCTAGTCTAAGTAGTCTTCATTAATTCATTTCAAGATTCAACATACATTTCAAATCAACTTGAACTATATTAATAACGAGTTACGGATATTGTAATTTGCTAGACTGTAAAAAAGGGGGGGGGGGGGGGGGGGGGGGTGGAAAGCTTGATTTTATGTACAAAATCTGGGAGCACAATCATTAATGTTTTGTGCCCTTACATTTTTCTTTTTATTTGTTTCTTTGGATTCTCCATGAAAAAGTAACAGTTAATATTATTTTTTTCCTTTATTAGTTTTATCCAATTTTCCTATAGTAGAGGAGCAAATAATAATGGGTACATACCTCACAAATTAGAATTTAGAATGCACCTAGAGGATTCTCTCACCCTCTCTCTTGTTCACTAACTAGGCATACTCTGATTCTCTTCTATAATATAATCTCAAAACCATTTTTATTTTAAAAGCATAATATATACTTTACGGTACATCTCAAAAACACAAATGCTTAAAGGGAAAAAAAGCTAGACCATCTTATAACGATCTTTCTGAAATAAGATTTTATGGTATAAAAATGTATATAAGATACTCAATATCAATAATTAATAAAGGTTAATAATAAATCTGAACTACAAATTTATCTAATGATGATGTGACATCAAACACTTAAAAAAAATTGACATCTATCAAATTAGATACTAACTCCCTTCAATTATTATGTTTAAAATATTTTTCTCATTCTAATTAATTTAAAAACCCATTTCATGATTCAATAGACAGACAAATATCAAAAAGCACCCAAATCGCTCGATTAGGCACAAATATGACATCAAAATCCCCAACTAACAATAATAAAAAGATGGACAGCACTAGCATAACAGCCCTTAGTCACATTTGGTTTGACCATTATTTTTTGGACGGAAAATAATATGTGACAAGCACGTATCAATTAAGCCACATTTTTAACTATTCAGGGCTTTTTTTGCAATTGATCAGATGGGGTATTTGCAATTTACTTTCAACTTCTCCACCATCACCGCCACCTCCCCAAAATTGTCAATTTCCTGACGACTCCGACTACCATTAAACCTCCCCTTGGTGGTTATAGCTTCATCTTCATCTCTTCTACAAAGATCATACACTATTTCATTGTTTCATATCCATCCCGTCACTTGTATTTCAAATATACAAATTTTAGTGTTTTCAGTTTTTGCTCCGCCGCCGACGGAGGAGGTCGACCCACCGTCTAATACTTAGTTCCGTTCATTCCCCTTGGTGTGGCAATTCTTTTACCACCAACCTCATCCATTTTCATTAAGTATTGAAGAAACTCCAAATTTTTTAGATTTATGTTACTATTCATCATCTTCCCAATGGTGGTGGAGGCGGCTTTGGAGGTGGTGTACTTGGAGGATGGCAGGGGAGTAGGTGGAGGTGGTGGCATTGGAGATGGTAATGGTGGAGGAGCGGTGGTGCAGTTGTGGAGAATGGATATGTTGAAAGATAATTGCAAATATCCCTCTAACCAATTGCAAAAAAAAAAAAAACTCGAAGAGTTGAAAAAGTGACTTAATAGACTTTCTGTTCAAAAATTAACGGCAAAACCAAATGTGAAAAAGGTTATCCAATTTTGATATGAAATGTGCCTTTTTTTGAAATGTATGGTATGAAATGTATAAAGTAAACAAAGGTTTAGTATAGAAAATACAATTCCCTCAATTCAAAATGGGTAAATTTGTCATTAAGAAAATAAATTACTTTAATTTAATTTTTAAGGGGACATGTATTACCAAGAAAAAGGATATCTCATGTGCTCCCTATCCCACAAAATCTCATTTTTGACAGACCATCTTATAAACTTCATATTCCTTTTTTTTTTTTTTTTTTTTTTTTTTTTGTCTCAAGGGTATCCAAGCCTTGGACCTGACTTAATCCCTTTTAAGACGCATTGCACCACACATTAAGTGGAAACTTCTCCCAACAGAAAACTTCGTTAAATTCTAAAACCCCTCCAAAACGTCGGTTAATGGCTGGCCTTCTCTTCATAGACAAGACAAGGCTTTAACATGAAGTCTAAAACACCCTTTATCTAAGTCATTATACTCATCAATATATCCAATGCCCAATCCTCTACTCAAATTCCCACAAGTTGAAAACAACAAAAAATTGAAATCATCGAAATGTTTAAAAAAAAAAACAACACACGAGTATCTGTTTCCATTCGACTAGATCAATCGAGTCTACACAATTTAAAAGATCGACTTAAGTATATTGTCCTTTGGCCGTATATATAAATTACTTTTTAAAGTTCTCCCATGCTTAATAATGTACTTTACAAAAATTTAGTTCAGCAAGTACCACTAGTATTCTTAAATATGTACTTACATTGTTCATCCATATTGCATTGAGCAAACTCTTTCCCGAAGAGTTATGCCAAAATTTTCACGGAAGCCATATATATCTCAGCCAACGCTGTGTGCAGGGCTCGTCTTCTTCTTCTTCCTTTCACTAAGGCTACGACTTGAAAGCAACCTAGGAAGGCAACATTGTGCTGATTTTACTGATTTGCCCTCTGTTTTTAAAACACCATTTGGAGTTCTTTCACTACTACTACCCCTGGAGTTAGCTCCAGATAGGTAAGGGGTTTCGTTTGCAGGAGTTACATTTTTGTCCCGTGGTACATTTTCCACATCAATCTGCTCATAACTACGTAAGCTCTCTTTGAATAGTTCTGAAAGTCTCTTTTTCTTTTCTGGAGGAGATGGTAGTTCGGGTGCAGAATTAATGGTTGCTTCCATATTTGGGGGTTTATTCACTTGTAGTTTTCCAGTAGAGAAGTTGTGGTGGACCGGTGTGCTCCCGCGAGATGGTGTAAAATCTGCATAATACCATTTGACAGTCAAAACAAGGATTTGTTTCAGAAAATGAAAGTCTAAATCTTGCGAATTAAATTTAACATATTCAGACTTAATTAACTGGTTCAGCAATTAAACTAAGGATTATAGAAACATCATGAGAATTTGTGATTTTTTCCCCGGTGAAAGAATTTCTATTGCTTTTAGAATGTTCTTACCACCATTAACACTAAAGAAGTCATCTTCACAATCAGATTCAATCCACGGCTGGGAATCAAAGAAGGTTTCCTCTTTGCTACCTGCATATATTTGAGAAATATATCAGAACAGCATCACATGTACAAGGAAGTTTAACAAATAATTAACCCTATAGACCCAAATTTACCATCCAAACTGATAATATACTTTTGAGTTTGTCCTACTATCTAATAAGTGGGGAACTTTGGAAAATAAACTTAACATAGAACCCTGAAGTCTTGTGAATAAATGCGAATGAAAGGGAGAATAAGATAACTTCTTCGTCCAAATATATCGCAAAATCATAAAAAACAGAAGAACTAAGTTAAATTTGTACCTGATCAAACCTCAAAAGTAGAAATAATTTACCCATGATCGATATCAAAGGTGTATATGCTTCAAGAATTCAATTGATTTAAAGTGCACATACATAACTTTATAATCTACTCATCAATTGATATAAAAGAGAATATTAAACCTCATTTTCCACAACTTTTACTCGTGCTGTAAAAACAGAAAAATGTTATTCACAATTTATGAAATAAGTAATTAATTCCTTTAAAATGGGGATAGAAATTCATCAAGGCATATGGGCTGAAGGGCCCTACATAATGTGAAGAGCCTGGACATTACAAATGCCTTGTCCATTTCAGACAAACTGTTAAAGTTGATCATGGGGCTTCCATTATTACATATCTAGGAGACTTCTCAACTACCATTAAATCTAAGAAAAGATAATTCTCATATACATATCGCTCGTCTATGTAATGTAGTTACTAATTCACCAACCATGGAGTTAGTTCTATATTTGAGTTAATGGCAATTTAACCCCCCCCCCAACCCCACCCCCCCAACACATAATGATATGTATAATGTTCAATTTATCACTTCCTGATTGGAAAAAGAGCACTCTACCTCCCAATAATCTTGTAAAAGTTTCAACCGCCTCCCTGGCGTTTTTAAACTTTAAAAAAATACGAATTGACAAAACTAACCCTCTTATATATTACACTTTGACTCAGCCAACTTATAAATGTGGCACTTCACCCCACGTGTCACAATAAATGTGGAATCTAAACCCCCCCCCCCCCCCCCCCGGGTTATGGTAAATGTGGCATTTTACCCATGTGTTTCCTCCCCGGTGTTATGAGAAATGTGGCACTCCCCTTTGTCTTTTTACGCAACATTTTTCATGCCCACTCTCAATTTTGGCGAGTGTGTTACACTCTCCGTTGGAGGGAGGTAAATTGCTCCTTCAAAATTTTCAAAGGGTGGCAAAGTGCTCCATTTCAAATCACATGGGGGGTAAATCAAATATTATGCATATCACAGGGGGTAAATTGGCATTAGACCATTCTATATTAGTAAAAAACAACTAGGCAGAACAAAATTAAATATCGGTTCAAGCATAAAGCTTCAAGATTATTGAATTTGGAACAGGAAATTGAGCAATTATACTAAAATAATGCAATATTATTATCAACTTTCTAGCTAGATGTTCACCTACGCAATAGTATATTAATATTGTAATAACTATTTCAAAAGCCATTTATGCTAGTTGAATTTTCTAACACAGTTGTTCGATCAAACAATTTAAAAAGACTTTACATTGTAGTTTTGATGACAGAAACTGCAGCGTTTCAGAAACTTAAAGATTTCAAAAACATTCAAGTCAAGAGAAAATTAGTTGTTTACCAACACTAGACTTATTCTTGTACAGTTTTATTTTCACATCATTCCTATTGAAATAAAGTTAGAATCATAAATAATACCCCACTATTTACTACTAACAAAAAAATATAGGAGTATGTGAGAAATAGAAAGGAAATTACAAACTAATACCAAAGAAGACAAAAATCATCTATAAAAGCGAGAGGGTCCTTCAAAATATGTACTCTAAAGAAATACAGATCCATCTAAAAAAAATAAAATTCAATTTATGAACACATAACACAGGTTAAGAACTATTGACTCTCCAAAATTGCTAGTTAGAATTTTTTCTTTTTTCCAGTTTTTTGTTTGTTTGTTGGTGAGAAACTGAAACAAGCAGAAGCAAAAATAAAAAGTTAAGCAAAATTATAACCCTACCAAAACGAGCAGGTGACCATTGAGACTTGAGTACCACGTCAGCAACGGTAAGATCCCCGCCGTTGACCGTATCGGGCTTGACTTTGACCGGCGAAGGAATCAAAAGTTTCTCATTTTTAGAATCGACTGAGAAGCGCAATTTCACGGCGGAGCCTGGGTCTTTATGGACCGAAACACACGAGCCCATCTCACCAAAATCAATCACTACCAACAAAAACCCTTTAAATTAAACGAATATTTTATATCTTAAACAAGCCATTTTTTTACTTCAGAGTTTCTTTGAGAGAGGAGTGAAGTAGAATAGAAGGGAGAAGAAGAAAAGACAGTGGGGGGCTGATTTTTAGCGTTACGCTTACTACAGATGGAAATAAATTATTGGGGAAAAAGGGAATAAATGAACAAATGGAAAATTAATAATAAGAAGATAAAAAACGAACTAGTTGTGATTTTGTTGTGTGTGTTACTGTTAAGTGTTATGTGTGAATGGAATGAGTATGGGTGTGGGACCTAACGAAAATGGTGTAATATTTGGAGTTTAGCTAATTTTTAAAGAAAAGTGCAATCGACCCCCTCAAATTTACATTTGACTCTTTACCCCTTGAAAAATGCTAAATACGCACACTACTATTTATAACGTTAAACCTAGTTGAAAATCTACCTAAATTCATTTTCATGTAACTGTTTTTTTCTTCTCAATAAAATGTACACGTATCTCACATGTGACGTATAATTGTACTGAAATTACTAAATAATTTATTTTGATGACAACGAATTTGAATATCGGATCAAGTATTCTTTTGTTATTTTTTTAATAAAATAAAAAAAGATATCAATATAAAGTAATATAATCCAATTCAACTAAATTTGAAACATAATTTTAAAAAGTAGTTTAAGTAAAGGAAAAAAAGTCTTAAGCACTAAGGCATAATGTTCAAGATGTCATATATTTGAATATTGCTTAGGTAAGACATGAATAAGTCGAATGTAGCCATAGACCACCAATTTATTGCTACATGAAAAGAAAATACCGACATAACATACTTTGAAAGATTTATACAGATAAAATTGTTTTTTAATTGATTTATCCATAAAAAACACACCGAGGTTGTGTGTTGTGTTTCCCTATGAAAAACATGACCTAAAATTGACTTAGGGGTGGACTCCATAACTAAATTTAACATTTTAAGAGATGAAGTGCTTATTTAATACTTTGAGGGGGTAATGTGAAAGTTTGTAAGTTTTGCGGGGGTGAGTGCACTTTTTTCCTTATAATTATTCAATTAGTGGATTTGTTCTGTTTTGGCTGCTACGAGAGAGAAGAGAACAGAGAGCTGGCATTTGAGGCTCGGCTCGGCTCGGCTCAGTAGTTTAATTAACTTGCCTAGATAATACTTCATTTTCTTTCTCAAACTAAATCCAAATATGTTTACTGATTTACGAAAACGACCAATCCTACTAATAGCATTATGTACAAAAAAGTTATTTATGGGAATAATAGCATAATGTATAAGTTACTAATATACAATTTCAACTCATGAGCCTATTTTCTGATCTTTCATTCTATAAGATGATTTTTGACGAGATTTTCCAAGATTTGCTTCTTTCAAATTTAGGATGAGTTTCAAGGTAATATTCTTTAGGAATTTTAATCTTTTGAAATAAGAAAGTTGAATTTATAAAACGGTACTTTTCATATTATACTGTATAAGATTTTACCATTTTGATTTATTTCTAAAAATATAATTTTTCATAGATCCACTTATATGAATTTGATGAAATTAAATATTTGTGCAACTGAAAATCCTATTTACGATATTGTGGCAGCTACAAGGTAAGTGATGAACAAGAAATGATGAAATTATACCTTTTTTTCCATTGTATTCTAGTAATATCTTTTTATTTTTAATTTCTTAAGTTGTAAACAAACAAGGAAACGAGTTTCACGAGAGACTTAAGAATTGTATTATTTTATATTTTAGAAAAATTGCATATTTGATACTATACAATTGGTCACTTTGCAATCTCGGTACCACTTGATATATAAATACATATTTAATACCACAATTTAAAGAATGGTTGTAATCTTCATACCACCATCAAATAATTAGACGAAAAATGGACGGGATTGGCCACGTACACCACACATGGCCGTTATCTCGTCTTTTGGAGTGAAAATAATCATGATTCCCTTATTTTTTTTAAGGAAAATTTATCAAATTATTGAGGAAAATTTATAACATTCTCCTCACGTTATCACGTGATGATTTTCACTCCAAAAGACGAGATAACAGTCAAGTGCAATATACGTGGCCGATTTCATCCATTTCGGTCAAATTATTCGACGTTGATATGAACATTTCGACCAATATTTAAATTATGATATTAAATGTGCATTTATATATCCAGTATTAATATACAAAATATTTTATTGTATGGTACCAAATTTATAATTTTTACACTTATAAAATGAGCTTTCATGAGGTGATTGTAAATTGATAGGAGAAGAATATTTGAAATAATCAAGTGTCTTCCAGTTCACTTGGAGTCATTTTCAAAGATATTAAGCTTAAACTTGAAGTTTGAAGGAATAAAATAATTTCATGTGTTTTGAAAGAGTAATTCCATTACTCATATTGTAGCTAAAGTTGCATTAAGCATTGACCTACCTAGCTTTTTTTTATTCATGGTTTTGTAAACGAACACATTGATCATATAATCATTGATATCATGATATGCTTATATACTTGATGATTTTGTGAAAATGAAAAATGAGCCTTAACGTAACTAAAACTTACATAAATCAAGACAATTACATTTTTTTTAATTTTTATGGTTCAATTAAACACTTATAAATATTTCAAATAATGATTTATAAGGTGAATGTATGTATATATATATATATATATATATATATATATATAGAGCGAATAGGACAAAACATATGAGTACTAGTCTATACATATATGAACAAGCCAACCAAGTCATGAGCCAAGCTAATTAATTAAAGGTTCTTTGAATTGTCTATTCTTTCTCCCACCATCATCTTCAAAATATGCGTGGACAGTGAACACACCAATAATTTGACCAGCTCCGTTTCATGTCAAAATTTTTAAAATTAACTTGAAATTTAGAGTTATAACTACCTAATTAATTTCAATTCATCAGTAGAAATTTCAAATAAATATGCCTAGCTAATTTTTTGAACTAGTATACTTTTCAAGTTACATAAGTTTGATATTTAATTTTTTTATAATTTATTTTATAGTGCTTGAGTTCGATCTGCCTTCTACAATCCTAAATAAAACACGGACAAGCTTTGATCTGAACATTAATTAGGTTCACCTAACTTAATATTTTTGTATGTTTTTATTATTAAATTGACTTGATCTGTCGAATTTCAAAATTATTAACAAGAAAATTAATGTTGCTAAACTTGATTTCTTATATTCTATAACGTGCCAAGGTCAACTCTTTACTAAGCAGAGAATTAGATCCTGAGTTCTCATTTAGTTAATAATAATAATTTGAAACAATATTCGTTTAACATCAATTGAATGGGTTAAATTTTTACGACTGTACTGGATATTTTCTCAAGAATTGATTAATGGTCGACATAGGTTATGCCGTTTTTTGGCCACAACCTTAAGTTGATTTTTAACAATGAAAAGACAAGACAAATAATGCATGCGGTGGCTATAGAGTAGGTGTAGATTTAATTAAAAAGAAAATGACATTATTAAATATTCTTTAACTAACTGTAGACTTTGACCAAAGTTGTACATTTTCCTTTGAAAAAAAAGAGGGTATAATTTAAAATATATTTAACCAACTAACTATGCATAAATTTAACCACTAGAACTAGGATGATGGGGGTTACTTGTCACATTACTATTTTGCCAGTAAATTTAGTGATGATCATATGTCTCATCAATTGCCCATCAACCATGTTCGTATATATAGAATAATATTGGGTCCCATGCGTATTTAATCGGGAAAGTAATTATGTGGCCGAACCTTTTTTTGTTTAGATACAGGATGCATAGATATTTCATCTAGCATTTTTGTCTTCAACTAGGAGATATTTACTAGGCTTAATCCATCAATTTCTGAACCTTGCCTAAACTCTAAACATGGATCGGACAAACAAATCATATAATTAAGTTGATAACAACATGTGATGTCAACAATTTGTTTGTATAACATTCAATTAATTAGTAATTTATTATTTTCAATCCTCCTCTAATTAATATAACTTTACTGCACATTATAAGCAAGAGAAAATTCTTGTTTGAACCGATTTAATCACATTTATCTAATTACAAATAATTTTATTTAAACATAATTTATAACGTTTATTTTTTAAAAAGTGTCACAATCATAAAATAATTGTAATATTATACTTCATTTGTCTTGCTTGAAGAGTTTAAATACATAAAGATCGATAATAATATATATTAATTTTTTATTTGAATTTCTGGCGGAAGTTGTTAAAGATTCGAAATGAGTAGTGATTAATTTAAAAATGATTGATAGTCATATACATTGACCTAAAAAATGGTATGGAATAGAGTGAATAGAAATCAAACAAAATATCAATTTTTATTAATGATTAAAAAATAACTGCAATTAACACAACATTAGATTCAACTAGTTAGTAATTGATAACTGAATTGGCATCAACACATGAAGAGTGGTCATCACTAAGTTCTATAAATCAATTACGTAGTAAAGATATCAATGTTTGATTGATCGAGTAAAAGAAATTAATTAACATAGTAAACTCGAGTTTGATCTTTGCTAAAGCTAGGAGGCTTATGATAATGTGCACGACGGGTCTCGAAAAGAATCAATTTAAAATAGTAAGAACCTAAATATCTTATGGAAAAAAAAAAGAAGATAAATTACATAATAATGGGTTTAAATATTGCTAATGAATCTCATAAAGCGAGAAAAAAAAAATTCTAAAATCAATAAGACTAAAACAAAAGGGTTGATGCGATTTTCTTCCTCCATATCAGGGTTTGGTATATATTTCTTATGCTCAATAACTTTCTTTATGTGAGTTTTCGTGTTACAGAGTCTATGGATCAAAAAAATGTTACAAATAACTTACAATTAGTTGCTAAATGCAAGTTGTCAAAATTGCCAAACATTGAGCACGTTTGAAACCTCATATATGGTGATGTAAGTAGCCGGACAATATAGACTGATAAAAATCAGGATAATATAGTATAAAATGAAATATTGATGCTTTAGAAAGAAAACGGAAAACATCAAATTAATTTGAGAGTTTCGCAGTTAGTACTCCCTCGAATTACTTGTAATTGAAAAAATGTCCTCAACGATTATATCATTTAGCAAAAAACTCATTGTACTCTTCAATTAATGATGAAAATAACCCCCCCACCCCAAATAAAAAATTTGGATTATGTATATAACACAATACATTGATAACCATTTCTTGTTATTGTAATGATTAAAAATTAATGTGGTAATTGAAGAATAATGTAATGGAGTATAATTAATTAAATTGGACTCAGTCGGGGCACCTATATATATATATGCTCCTACGCATGTTGAGAGAATCCCAGCAGACAAGTAAATGCGTGATCATATGGGCTGCCTCATCGTAGGCCATCGGACGGCACACATGCATCATGCATGTTTTATCGCTAACGTTATGGCGTAGAAGAAATTAAGGGTGAGTTTGGCCAAGCGGTTGAAGCTCTTAAAACTACTTATAAAATTATATTGTGATTTTTGAAGTGTTTGATCATGATTATCGAAATTACTTCCTCTCAATCGTGATTTTCATGGTATTTGGCCCTTATGATAGTAATCATTTTTGGGATCTCGAGAAGCAAAAAAATAACTTATTTGATCAGTTACTAAAGTGTTACTTTTGTAAAAGTAATTAGTTGCGGATGCCCAAATTCCAATCCTCTCCATCAGGTATGATTTGAACTAATTAAATTGACATCATCAATTTGGCCCAATAAGCTAGCCTTAATAAACCCTGCAAAACTACACAACCTCCTCAACAAATGCTAAAATATTAGTAGGAATATAAAATCTAAACCATAATCACAGGCTAAATTTCGCTACACTAAAAATTGTAAATAAATAATATTTTTATTAGATCTTAATTTACTGATGTATGTGCAATCAAATAAACTGTGGCATGACAAAGCACTAATTTTTTTTTTTTAAATGGTGACCTAAGTACACTCGTCAAAACATTAATTAATTTTACTGTCGTATATGCTGAGCATAAATATATTTTATCTACATGGTTTTAAGAAAGAATTATTTGTACGTGCATTCGTTGTACCATCTACTAAACTTAGAAGGTGTAGTGTGTCAATTGCATGATCACATGTTGAATAAATGTCTACATATTACACCAACTTCTAGCTCATGTAGAAACATTTTTCGAAACCCACATAATGAAGGACACAGTCACATGAGCAAGAAAATGTGACCCGGGTATTTATTCCACGCATTATAATATAATTGGCGGGTTGTCCTACACAAATTTGATGATGTAGACTCTCATTCCACATGTCACCATATAATTGGCCACTGCATTACATTTTTCAGGTGACGTGATGCAGTGGATACACAAAAGAATATGTTTTAATATTTAATTCATTTACGATCAATGCAAATATCTAGAATTTATTCAGATAAGAGAGTGATTAGATTAAAAACTCATATCTAAGTGCAAAACTGATGACTACGGATACAAAGGGACGAATATTAATATAATTTTTGCTTATATAACATTTACTAATGTAACTAATAATCTTTAGGATAAATGGACCTATATTATTACATAATCACACCCTAAGTATAAGTTTTTCTTGGATAAAAAAGAGAGACTACAAGAGTGTCAAGAATACAATACCACAAACACTTTTGGGCTTTTTAAACTAAGACGCAATATTGGGCCAAGACCCAACCCAAATATAATTTCTTTCAATAAAATTAGGTGCAATTGTAACAACTGAAATTGACTGGAGAATTTCTGGTGTGTGGAAAGTGTAGTAATTACTAAAATCTTAATTTTGTTTTCCGAGCTAAATTGAGTTGAATTTAATTACGATTCGAGTAAACAATGGCGACGCCGAGAATTGCGCCTTCGATGTTATCATCAGACTTTGCAAATTTGGCGTCTGAGGCTGAACGAATGGTCCGCTGCGGCGCGGATTGGCTACACATGGACATAATGGTAATTTTTGCTTCTTTGACGTGGTTCTTGTTTCTGTAATACAAGATTCAATAAATCTATGTTCTGCTATGTATTTGGGATTTTAAAAAGCTGGGTGTATTGTATTTAGCGAATAATTAGTGATATGTTGCGGACTGATCGTTTTTTTCTTTTTTTATATTTTAAATTTAATTTAATTTCATAAAAAATGTTTGATATTGTTCTGTGAGTTTCTGCAATTATCCCTTACTTGTGTTCTATTTTAGGTTTAGAAATGACCTTTGTACATTTTTAATTCTGTTTTTCATGTATATAAATGAGGGTACATCTTATACCTTTAAGAATAAACATGTGCAATTCTTCTCTAAATCTCTGAGTAGACATTGAGAGATTTAGCAATACGATTATGATAAATTTATATCTTAAGCATAGAAATGTAAAATAGTCGTGCTTGCTTCATCCCCACTTGTTGAATCTGTACCTTGTTTTGGTTGTCTTTATGTATTTGTGACTCTTTCTCTATATATAACCATACAATATTAAAGTCGACTGTCATTTTTTTTTTCACACTGACTCCTTCGGTCTCAATTAGGAAACAACTTGCCTTTCTCGTTAAATTGTATTTGTGACAGCGCTTTTCGTGGTTCTTTGCAGGATGGGTAGGTTGGGTACTCATTTGAAGAATCATACTTCTACTTAATATTTTGCAGAAGGCGATCAAAATCCAATCTCAAAAAATACTACAAGATGTTAATTATGTATTGTTATTCACAGAATTATTACTAGTGAATTATGTTAACTTAATTTTGTTTTTTGTTTAACAGTCATTTTGTGCCGAACCTTACCATTGGTGCTCCTGTTATTGAGAGTCTGAGAAAGCACACTAAGTAAACCTTTCATCCCTAACATACAAACTAAATTCCTCATTTATGGATTTTTTATGCTTATAATATATTTAAAGAACAATTGTAAGTGTTTGTATTTTGCAGGGCTTATTTAGATTGCCATCTAATGGTCACAAATCCTCTAGATTATGTCGAACCATTAGGAAAAGCTGGTGCTTCAGGTTTTACCTTTCATGTGGAAGTCTCTAAAGGTCAGGGCTTGCCTTTTGGGTTTCCCCCCCTTTTCATTTCAACATCTATTTACATTTGCATGTTTTGTGTGTAGAATTATGTGTTAGAATATGAAAAGAAGAACCAATAGCTAAAGTAAAGAATGAATGAATCTTCTAATATTTGGGGCCTTCATATGGACAGATAATTGGCGAGAACTTGTGAAACAAATCAAGTTAAAGGGCATGAGGCCTGGAGTTTCCCTAAAGCCTGGAACCCCTATTGAAGAAGTCTTCCCATTGGTATGATATTCTCGATACCTTTTATCATCAACATTATAACTTATTCGATGCATGAGACTAAAGAAAATCTCTAATATTTTTTTTTTCATGCTCGGCAGGTTGAGGCTGAAGATCCTGTGCAAATGGTTCTTGTTATGACTGTGGAACCTGGATTTGGTGGGCAAAAATTTATGCCGGAAATGATGGATAAGGTCCATTAACTATTCTCCTTTGGCATTTATCCGCTAGTAGTTATTGTATTTGTTTTCTTTAGGGTATGTTTGGTTCTTGGATTTCAGTAAGTAAAATGACATGAACATGGTAATTGTAATGAACAAGAAATGGTGCTCAAATTTCTATCATTTGATGCAAGAAAAACATTTTAATTCTCATTTATTTTTCACGAAAAATCCAAGAATCAAACATAACGTCAATGTATTATTTTCAACTGTGATTTCAGGTACGGACTCTGCGGAAGAAGTATCCATCACTCGATATAGAGGTCAGCCCCAGACCATTCACTAATAGTCATTTTTTGTTCTTGAATTTATGATTTTCAAATGGGATTTATTCGATCAATTATTTTCCTCTTTCATGTTTCAACTATATCTAAGCCACTTGTTTGCAGGTAGATGGTGGTTTAGGACCTTCAACCATTGATCAGGCGGCTTCAGCTGGAGCAAACTGCATTGTGGCTGGAAGTTCTGTTTTTGGAGCTCCAGATCCTGCTCAAGTTATATCTCTACTGCGCAAGACTTTGGAGAATTCTCAGACGAAATATTGATACTGGAGTCCAATCATATATTTTGAATTGTATGATCTTAAAATTCAATAAATATATCATTTTAACCACAGAGCCATTCACATATTATTATCGCAGTTGTATGCATATGATGCAAGCTTGTGCTCACGGGCTCATGGCTGCTGTTGTATCCTATCCTTATGTATGTCTGGAAGTCACAATTTTAAGGAATTTCAATATTCTGTTTTTTTTACAGTTATTGGTATGCAATTTATGAGACTCTGTCCAGTTTTGATGATCTGTCATAAAGAGTTGTTAATATGTGAAATGTGATTCATAATATATTTATGTTGGGCTTGTCCACTCATTGTGGGGTCCAACCCATTCAAATAATAAAAGAAATTAAAAAAAAGGGGGTTTTAGTAGTTGATGCGTAACACAGGAACTTGGGCTCAAGATCCTCTGTACCACTTAAGTGTATTACAACTAATTGATTGACACATGCATATTTGAGAATTATTATAATTGTCATATGTGCAAGTGTCAATTAATTAATGGTGATACACTTAAGTGGTACACCAAAAGTGGTACAGAGGATCTACACCCAGGAACATGGAGATTAATAATTGGCGTTAAGCCCCCTACTGTATACAGGCCGCTGCGGCATACATATCATAAGAGCTTGGAATTTCACTGAATTTACTCTGTAACATGTCTTGAATCAAATAAGAGCTTGAAATTTCACTGAATTTACTCAGAATAAAAAAGGTAGCATGACGTGAACTAATTAGTTCCAGCTGAGCTATCCCACCCCACGACCCTCTACTGCAACCATGAATCAAATAAGTAATCGAGATTGTTATAACTAATTCAAAATCAATTTGAGTCTTTCTTTTACTTTACGTTTTGAGTTCACTTTCAACCTTACCACATATCAAATAAGAAGTAAATTTGATGCCCATTCTTTTTCCCCTTCTTTTGTTCCGTCATTATCACGAGCCCGGAATCCTTAATGATCTCAACTCATGATTTTTTTTTTCAAGTCTCCTCGTAAAGAGTATACATTATGACATCATGCGTGGTTTAGTTTGTTTTTTTTTTTTAATTAGTAGACCTTAAATTGGAGGTGTTCAATTTTACACATTTAGTAAGCTATTTAATACCTCTAAAAAAAAAGTAAGCTATTTATTAAAGTTCACTACATAATGACGTAAACTTTAACTTGAAATCCAAAACTAAATAAATATTAAACAAGTATTAATAAAACCTTTATCCACATTTCTTTATCATCCCCAATATATCCACCAATAGGGCATTAAGAAAAGGAGTCGATTTAATAATAATCTACACTTATTGTCTTTGTGTGAATTAAAATTTCATAACAAATGTATTATCACTAGACTTTCAACAAGTCCAAAACAGAAACCCTCAATTAATTAAATAGATATTCCTTATCCGGTCGTGGGTCAACCCCAAACGCCCCGCCCGAACTTGGATACTCACCACATGGCCAATCAAATTAATGTCAGCATGTTTTTTCCATTCCCATTCAAGTTGTAAAATATGTTTCACCAAATTCCCAATTTTAATTCAGAATAAAATTTTCTCCCGCTCTCAAAAAGAAAAGAAAATCTCTCCACTATATTTCTAGAATATTCTACGGAGGGCGGAAAACAATGTCATCACCGGACATTGCCGAAATATCGAGAGACTCGAAGAAGGATGATCAGTTGACCAAAGAATCGGAGCAAGTGCTTAGATGCGCAAGAAACTTCAACAGAGTGAGTCGCGGTGTACCTTATTGTTTTCCATTTGCTTCTTCATTATGAATTTACTGATTTAATCTACTCAATGTTGATCGCGATTAGGAAACAATCGAAAATGTCCTAAATTATAAAGACCTTGTTTATTTTTCGTGTCAAACCGTCCATAGAGTTTAATGAGTCCGCGGTATACCATATTAACTTATGTTTGTTTTTCCATTAAGAATTTATTGATTTAATTAAAAAATATCTGAGATGGCCTAATTTAGGAAGTACTTGTTTATTTTCTCGTCTTTTATGTTTTGGAATATATGTTGATTGATGAGAAACGGTGTGTAGTATTTATGAATAAAATATGCGTCTCAGTACAAGCTCTCTTTCTCAGGTACATCAGAAATAGCCACTGATGTTGTAGAAACATTTTACTGAAGTTGAAAGTTCTATTTGAATATTTGAATAATTATGAATGGTTTACTATTCTATAAATACTCTTAGGTTATCTATGTACCATTACACATTGATTATTAATGAAAATTCAATATTCACCAACTCGATCTTTTCTTTTATATATATTGGATACTTGTTGATCGATCATTTGTTAATTAATAATGGGTTTCATCATAATAGTTGGCGATTCTGTACGAAAAATGATCAAAATTCCCGTTAAACTTTGGAGATCATCCAAATACGTCTGGATTCTGGCAGCTGTGATTCTCCGGGCGATGTGTCACGAACTTAACTTCTTTAAGTTTAATGTGCGGAACTTAGCCACGAAACGCACCCAGCGATCGCTCCCGCCTTCTATCAGAATCGGCTAAGTCAGCCTTACTTGTCCCTAGTTGCTAAGTTAGAAAGTGTACTACAAAATTCTGAAAGTATTTTGTGCAGCGCTTAGCCCCGAAACGTCCATTTCGAATTTATCTAAGTCAGCCTCACTCGTCTCTAAAAAAGTTGGTAAGTAAGATTAAAAGTTGGAAGACAAAGTTGCTAGAAAACACTATTACTTTCCTAGAAAATTATAACTTCTTGAGATGGTTTACAAATTAAATGACTATGACTATTTATACTACCCCTACTTACAATAGCTGGCTAGGATTACTTTGATCTACGGGTGGACATTAGTCCTTTAGGATGTTCTAGGCTACTAGATTGTTTTATTGAGCTCCTACTACATTCTAAGTGATATCTATATGTTTCTACATTATTCCAAGGTCTTCCACAAGTCTCTAGAATATGTTGCCATGTTCCCTAATTGTGTAGACATTTTCGGATGCTCTAGAATGTCGTGGACTCGTACAGAACCTTCCGAAATTCTCTAAAAACCTCAAGTGTCTTGTTTGGTTTATTATGTGTCTTGCTATCCCTAGGCGATTTGCTGGGACACCCCTGGCCCCCATGCGGACTTTTCCTTGGCCAAATGTTGTCCCGCGGCCTGGTTGGTTTCATGTTGCCTAGGCCACGCCCAGGGTGATGTGTTGCACCCCCGGCTAGGCCACCCACCTGGCCAGCTGCCCCGTTTTGCCCCTTTAAGCTCTGAACTCGGTCATTACAAAGTATCTTACTTAGGACAAGAAACGCAATCTTATAAAGCCAAAGGTATGGAGGTTCAATATGAATTATTAATCTAATTTATGTTGACATGAGAAGTAGTTAGTTGTCTACCACTTTAATCTCTTAAAGAATTTTAGAGCTGGCACATTTTTGTTAAAGGAAAGCAATATTTCGCCTTAACTCATTGATTTTGTAAATAAATCTCACAACCATTTCAAAGATCAAAATCAAATCATTAGATTTTCACAATCTCAGTTGGTAGTGCATTTTCTTCTTATATAAATAGGACACAAATGAAAATACATGTGCTAAATCAAAGGATTAATTAATCTATTTGAGTAAACAAGAAAATAATAAGAAAGATAATCAATTCCTTGTTTCACTACTTACACTATTGTTGTGAAATTAGAGGCAAAGGGAGGGACATTGCTCTTCGATAAAGTCATAATTGTGATCAAAGGTGATATGTATAGTAGGTGAAAGTGTTACTATTCATTGTTGATGATCTTGGCACCCACACACTTTAATATGGCCAACCTTTCATTATCCGCTTCCGCGTGAATATTGGTCGTTTTTCAAAGTTTTATTGCGACTTCTGTACCAATTGTCCTTGGTTCGTCCAGAGAAATGGATCTTGTGTGCAAGATCACGAGAGGACACTTTATTGCCAAAATTGGAAGAAAACTCCTCAATCTCGGCATGATTAGTTATACTCTAAATTACTTAATTCCCATAGCTAATTAATTAAGGGATTATTGAGTAGCTAGTAAGGGATTAAAGCAAATAGAAGCAAGCTAGAAATAAAATTAGGAATTGCTCTTTTGGCATAAACGCTTTTGAGAAAAGCACAAACTTTTGCAACAATATTACTTCTATTCCCTGAATTATCAATTGGTTTAGAACAGTAACTAAACAAAAGTACAAGCTTTTAGGTTTACTAGAAATGTGCACATGCAAGACGTGTCTAGTAATTTTTATATTTTTTTATTAATTTCAAATTTAATACTCCAATAATACAAAAACAAGATGCGGTCCAAAAAGCAACTTAATTAAGTTGTAAACAATTAATCTAAGTAATAAAGTTATACTAATATTTTTAACATAAAAACCAAGTTATAACAACACTTATCAATTTTTTTCGTTAGGCTTTCTTTCTTTCTTTTTTTTTTTTTTTTTTTTTGTGTGTGTGTGGGTAATATGACAACATCTGGATCAATGAGCTTCGTGGGCTTTGGCTGCGGATTAATCTGGGCCAGAGAGTTGTGGGATGAGATTGGAGATGGGATTTAATTTGTTTTCAGTTTTTCACAGGACTCAGATAATATGGGAAGCTGAATTATTTATGGGGATTTTTTGGAGATTGGTTTGAAGAAGGGATTATGTTAAGGAAAATTCTTTCCGGCCCATCCAAAATTAAAATTCACATTTTTAGAATATTTAAAAAAAAAAAAAAAAAGAAGAAGAAGAATATGCTCCCTATCCACTAAAGATTAATTACGACTATAAATAACACATGGATTGACCCCTTTCGATATAAATTAGATCACTAATTTTAAATTATTAATTATTATCTAACCTTTATTTAAAAGAACTGATCAAGTCGATTCAATTCGAACCCAACACATTTATTTACTTCAGTTAAAATTATCAATATTTGACCCGGCCCATTTTAATCCATCTAAGCCCGGCTCAACCAGCAATATTAAAACTTGTTTAATTCTTTCCAAGGAAAGTACAAAATCACCATATCCAATGTACCTAAATGACTGTAATTGGTTAGAGATTTGGGAACAAACAGATCCATAATTCCTTTTCAAAGTACATCAAAACTTTCACTTCATGTTGATGCATAAAAAGGCAAAGTTTTGAAATCATAAAACCAAAGAGTTTTATCTGAAGTGCTGTACCAGTTCATAGATAATCATGATAACTTACTTGGATAAATAGTCACCCCAAAAAACCATATAGGGCCTGTTTGTTTGGCGTTTTCCAAAAAAATTTCGTGTTTGAAAAATGTCAAACAAACATATTTTCTATTTTATGAAATAAAATTTTCATCTCTCAATTTTCTCAAACTATTTCAAAACTCAAACAAACAATAATTTTCTTATCTCTAAATAAAACCTATATAAATTCTACTATAATTTGACATAAAGTAACATATCTCTTACACAATTTATCTCACAAGAAACATGATTTGACATAAAGTCTTACACATCTTATATCTACAACCTAACTATTCCAAAAAAACCTATACCTACTTTGGGTGTATGTGGATGGGTTTTGGCCTGGTCTCGCGGGTTTCGCGAGACCGAGCCAAAACCTTTTCAAATGAGTTTTCGCCAAACTCATAAAATCATCAAAAACCTGTTCAAAAACTCACACTCAAACTCTTCAAACCTATAAAACATTGATTTGACACATACCACCTACTTTATACCCCAAATCTCACTAAAAAAGAAATTGATTTGACACCTATTACATACTTTTTTTCCTAAACCTCAACATCCAAACCCAATCTAAGTGGGGTTTCAACTTATTCAAACTACAAAACCCAATAGGCAAAACTCATCCAAATGAAGTATCAGTTTTTTAAAACCGAGACCCGTGAAATCGAGCCAAAACCCATCCAAATAGACCCTAAGATGTACTAAAAGTCTTAGCCATGTGTGTAAGGGCCTTCACAACACATTCATGATTTCCGAATTATTTCAAAACTCCACTACTCTAACCAATCTTTCAATAATCAAACAAATAACATAATACAAATCGAGATTATTTCACAAACCTCAACTACTTTCTCAAACTACTTTTTCAAACACCAAACAAACAGCCCAATATTTTAAAGCACAAAATAAGTAATTTCCTATGATCAAGTGATCAACAGGAATCAAAGCCAAAAAAATACTATTTTTATTGCTAAATTCGAGAATCCTGTCTCTAAATTCCCTCTTATTATATTTATATGCACCATGCCACCACCTTGTATAGATCCAAAATATCCAGCTCACCACCCCCCCCCCCCCCCCCACCCTCCACAAGTTGGGTTATTTAATTAATTGAAACTACACCCCTAGCGTATTTTGATTGCCAAATAAACCTCCATATTATTTTTATCATTAAATTAAGAACCACATTGTGTACATAAAAATTATAACAATATATTCCCCAGTATATATTAACATTAATTGAAATACGCAATTATCCATCTTAAGTATTACGTATATATTTCATTCAGCATTTCATAAAATTGACCTTGAAAATAGAATTAGATCAAGTTATGACTTTATCTTTAGTAACAAAACATATGGAAATTTTGTTATTAGAAAACATCCAATCATCATATTCAAATAAATTATTGATTATTAACAACATAATATAGACATTTAGATATTATTTTGCAAGACGTGGATTACAATTAATCATACATTCATGCCTTTTTAAGTGCAAATGGATGGTGTAATAAAAATAACACATAGTATCATTTGCTAATTACTACGAAATATTGGGATATATTTTGCAAATAACCCCCAAAAGTTTCTATATTTTTAACCGGACATTCATGTGGGATTAATAAGTGTAAATTCACACTCGAAATATGATAACAAAGCTCGAACTAGTTGCTTGTATTTTTTTCTCTTATTCACTTCTATTTGTCCTTTGCCAAAACTTGTCAAATTGCAACACAACATCATTTTCATCAGATTACATTTGCAATGAAAATAAATCACAGCAATATTGCAAAACATATGCTACCCTTCGGGCTAATGCTCTCTATTCATCTCTCTCAAATCTGAGCCACTATTTAAACATAAATTCTTCAGAACTAGCAGAAGCAAATAACCTTTCGGAGAACACCGATTTCTTATTAAACGATGTCGTTTTGATCCCAATTGATTGCAAATGCAGAAGTGATGGATTTTACGAAGCAGAAGTGAAAAGAACCGCCATTAAAGGGGAGAGCTTTTCTGGGATTTCTGATTCTTTCGAGGGTTTGACAAGTTGTAAATCAATTGAAGAGAAAAACCCTACATTAAATATCGAAGAACGATTCACTTTTTTAGTGCCATTTAAATGTTCTTGCCCTTTTGAAGATGAATCGAGTAAGCTTTTGCTGTCTTATCCTTTGAAAGAAGGTGATACATTGTCTGATTTGGGTGAAGTGTTTAATGTTACTATTGCCAGTATTGTTTCTGCTAATACCAAATACTCAAGAACAGGGTTCAAATCAGATAGTACAAATCTTGTGCCATTTTCAACTCTTCTGATTCCAGTAGATAGCAAGCCTCTTATTGGTTTCTTGGCTAAAAAAGTAGAGCCCAATTCGAGTTTTCGAGTAAAAGATTCACACAAGATGAGAAAGCATAAAGTGTGGCTAATTGGACTTTATATTGCTATTGGATTAGTTGGAATTATAGTCTGTATAGCTATAATAATGGCAGCCATTTTCTTGGTTCACAGAAAGAAAATGAAGAGACAAGATTCAATAAAAAATGGAGGAGATTTAGAGCTGCAGAAACTAAGTTTAAGTGTTCGAACCACAAGTGATAAAAAGGTTTCATTTGAAGGATCTCAATACAATTTCGATGATCCAATCACGGAAACAACAACTCCACACAAAATGCCAATGGAGATCTACTCATTTGAAGAGCTACAAAAAGCAACTGAGGATTTCAATACAAGTAATCTCATTGAGGGCTCGGTTTTCCATGGTCGACTCAAAGGGAAAAACTTGGCTATAAAGCGTGTTTCATCACAAATGGTTTCAAGAATCGATTTTCTTCTTTTCCACGAAAGGATTCATCGTCGTTCCAACATTATAAGGTTTCTTGGCACTTGTGTGAACGAGGATCATGACTCTTTTATAGTATACGAGTACGCGAAAAATGGTTCTTTAAAAGATTGGATCCATGGTGGACTAGCGATAAAAAGCCATTTTATCGCGTCTTGTAATTGTTTCTTGAATTGGAAGCAAAGGGTGAAGATCTGTGTAGATATAGCTACTGGTTTGGATTATATGCATCATATAATCAGCCCAAGTTACATTCATAGAAATATAAAGAGTCGGAATATATTTCTAGATGAAGAATTCAATGCAAAGATTGGTAATTTTGGCATGGCGAAGTGTGTTGTAAATGAAGAGGAACAGAGGAATAAAGGGTACTTAGCACCCGAGTATGAAAATGATGGTATAATTTCACCGAGTATTGATGTTTTTGCTTATGGGGTGGTTTTATTGGAAATTTTATCTGGGAAACCTCCAATAAAACAGGATGAAGAAAGAGATGGGAGTTTTGTTAAATTATCCGATGAAATTAAGAAAATTTTGAAATCCGGAAATGCAGATGAATTGAGGGAGTGGATGGATAGTGCATTAGCGGATAGTTATTCGTTTGATGGAGCTGTAATGTTGGCTAATTTGGCAAGATCATGTGTGGAGGATGAGCCATCTTTGAGGCCAAATGCTGGAGAAATTGTTGAGAAGTTATTGAGATTGGTCGAAGAATTGCCTGAGGGAGATCAGGTTAATGTTTGTGAAAGTTCATGTAAACCACTTGTTGTGAAAGAGAGGTGAATTTATTTTGATTTTTCTGCATAAAATGGTATAAGTTATATAATGTTTTTTGGTTATGTGGTGTTATTATGTGTATAGAAGATGGTATGTGTATTATTTGAAAAGATGGATAATCAAGAAATGTTTTCTGTTGCTGATAAATGGGAATGAATGTAAGTCTTCATATTATAGTTGATGTATAAGTTTTACATGCTTGTTTGTTTTGGTAAGGCTTTGGGTGAAAATCTAACTACACACAGTTAAAAAGGCGGATCTTCATTTCATGCACAATTCCTTGTACATAAATTTAAGACAAATAGCCTTCCATGGAATTTTGATGATGTGGCTCAAATAGAACCTTGCGTGGCGTTTTAATGACGTGGATCTATCAGAGCCTTCAGACCAAGACATACCAACGATCGACGTGGCCTAATGAGGGCCTATCGACCTAAAGTGCCCCCTCGATCACCAATAATCGGTCATTTATGGGATTATTAGGATCGATCACGACTCATAGGACAATCATGACCCTTTTAAATCTTGTGTGCAATTTTCCCCTATTAGACCCAAATAAAATTTTCAAATCGAGTTGGACTTTGCATTACATTACATTCATGATTAATTATCCTCGCTTTGTAAGGCTTGGGGTGACAATAATCAAACTGTGAAAGGTAAATGTTTGTTTTTCCTCTATTCATTATTATAATGCATACAAAACTCAAATTTAAACAAACATAACATATATACATCATTTGATGACTTTTAAGAAATTATTTTAACTAAGCAAATTATAATATATTTAAAATTCAAACAATTCGCTTTAATTTAAAACTTATTTTGACGTATCGTATCTCTTACCAATCATGTAACACACCAATCATGTAACACGTTAAATTATTATCAAAAGTATGAAATTCAAAATTATGAAATTCAATTATATAGTTCGATTGGGCCTTCATGGCATCGAGATGCATGATGTGGGTTGATCATAGCCTTCCATGGTTTTTTTGGCAACCATCAATGTGCATGGCTTAATGAGGGGCTTCGATTTGAAGATGCCCCTCAAGTTGTTGTATATTCTCTAATATTTTTTTTAAGGGACCAATCAATTCGATTTTGTGAAGAATCAATATATAATATAGGGCGAGGGCGGTGACAAATATCTTAATTAATAGACTACTCTTCCCTAAAGTTTTTTAAATACAAGTAGCCATAGTATTTTGTATGTATTTTAGTTAGCTATAAATAAAAATTGGCAGTCTTCAACCTAGAAGACCGAGTTAGGTACTAAATATATTAAACATATCTCACACTGAGACACATGGACTAGTTTGGTTCGTCCAAAACAGTTTTTCTGTTTTTTGTTCTTTCTTTCAAGGAAGATTCTAGAAATTTTCCAGATGTACCAGGAGATATTTTCCTTTCCATTGACTCGTTTTTAAAGTTATCGGATTTGCTTGTATATTTTTATATTTTATGATTGGTTACTTTATTTTAAGAAAAAAATATTCAACTTGCTTCACATGATTTATATGTAATTAAAATGAGATCAAGTCTAAATTTGTATCCTCTTTTTGGCTTAGAACCTCTCTAATTAGTTAGATATTAAGAAATAATGACTGACTGAATTCTTATAAAAAATGACATAAATCTTTGTCTCATCAAGAACGGACATCTTTGCCAGCATTGTACATAAGTTTCACATGCATGTATCTAGACATGTGTAGAACTTCTTAAAAAGAAAAAGAAAAATATACAAGTTTAGAATAGAAATCTACTAAACCTATTAGCTTCAGCCATATTAATTTACACTTTGTTGTGTAAGTATATATTTGAATTTTTTCGTAAGAAAAGGAAAAAAAATCCTCTATTAATAAAAACATGGATTAAAATTTCATTTTTAGTGTATGTTTCGGTCATCTAAATATTGAAAATGTTTAGAAAAAAATCAAAAAAATTTTAAAAAATTAGGAAGATTTGTGATAATAATAAATTAAGAAAAACTCAAATGCAAACAAAGAGTTTTCAAAATTTCTTATTTTTGTTTTTATTAATTCGAAATGATTTTTTTTTTCCCAATGAAAGTGATGTATCCTTTGATCCATGAATAAAATCCAACTACGAAAATCTCGAAATCAAGCAGAAAATTAAGTACATGCCATTATTAATCCACTAACAAATTTATTAATTAATGTGAAATATTTAATTCAATTCAATTCAGTGGTGATACAATGAAAAAAAGGACCAAACAGAATTGCCCATTTTAATGCATCAACACGACATCATAACCTTAAACTCATCAAAATTGAGTACCCCATCACCGTTAAGATCAAAGTGAACAATCATATTCTTGCACTCATCAACGGTCCTCCTCTCTCCCAATCTACAAAGCATTCTCCTCAAACTCTTGGGCGTAATGCACCCGCTCCCACTTAATTCATACATTTTGAACGCCTCCTGTAAATCTCTAGACTTCTCCTCTTCATTAGCTCCTTCAACTATCCTCACGAAATCTTCCATATTCAACAACCCATCTCCGTCGGAATCCACCAGCACCACCGCAGCTTCCGCCTCTTCCGCCGTCATCTCGCCGCCTAATGTTTCCACACATTGTTTGAGCTCCAAAGGACATATTTTCCCGTCTTTGTTTGAATCAAACTGGTTGAATACAATCATATATTGCTCGTGTTTCTCCATAGCCTAAAATGTATATGTATATATATATATATATACAATCAGGGGTGGCAAATGGACCACCCGGATCGGATCCGGATCGGATCCTTGTGGATCGGATCTCAAATGGATCGGATCCTAAATGGATCCATAATGATGGATCCATTTAGGATCCGATCCAAACCGGATCCGGGTGAGAAAATTTCGGATCCACCATGGATCCGAATAGATCCATGACGGATCCACAATCCGTCATGGATCCGTCATAAATTTCAGCCAATTTTTGGATATTGCAATTTTGACCCTAAATTTTTGAAAAATTAAGAATTGCAATTCAGTCCAGTATTTTAAAAAAATCGAAAATTTCCAATCCGGACCCTGATTTTCAGGAACAAAATTTGCACTTTTGGTCCCTCAATTTTTGGATATTGCAATTTTGACCCTAAATTTTTGAAAAATCAAGAATTGCAATTCAGTCCAGTATTTTAAGAAAATTGAAAATTTCCAATCCGGACCCTGATTTTCAGGATCAAAATTTGCACTTTTGGTCCCTCAATTTTTGGATATTGCAATTTTGACCCTAAATTTTTGAAAAATCAAGAATTGCAATTCAGCTCAGTATGTTAAGAAAATTGAAAATTTCAATTCGGCCCCTGATTTCAGAAATCCATATTTGCACTTTTGGTCCCTCAATTTTTGGATATTGCAATTTTGACCCTAAATTTTTGAAAAATCAAGAATTACAATTCAGTGTAGTATTTTAAGAAAATTGAAAATTTCAATTCGGCCACTGATTTCAGAAATCCATATTTGCACTTTTGGTCCCTCAATTTTTGGAAATTACAATTTGGTCCCTAAATTTTTGAAAAATCTAGAATTACGATTCAGTGTATTTCTGAAGATTAAAATTTTCATTTCGGCCCCTGATTTTCAAAAATTCAAAATTTCACTTTTGGTCCCTTAATTTTCAAAAATTGCAATTTGACCCTATATTTTCAAAAATTCCCAATCATGCCTTATAATTTGCTCTATGAGTTAATTCTTGTTGTTCATATCGGGATAAAATCACATAAATTGATTTGGGGCAAAATTATAATTTTTGAAAATTGAGGGACCAAAAGTGCAAATTTGGATTTCAAAAAATCTGGGCCAAATTGAAAATCTTAACTTTATGAGAATTTTGGATTGAATTGAAACTCTGGGTTTTTCGAAAATCTGAGGTCAAATGGCAATTTTTTAAAAATCAAGGGTCAAAATTGCAATATCCAAAAATTGAGGGACCAAAATTGCAAATTTGAATTTATGAAATCAGGGGCCGAATTGAAATTTTCAATTTTCTTAAAATACTGGACTGAATTGCAATTCTTGATTTTTCAAAAATTTAGGGTCAAAATTGCAATATCCAAAAATTGAGGGACCAAAAGTGCAAATTTCGTTCCTGAAAATCAGGGTCCGGATTGGAAATTTTCAATTTTTTTAAAATACTGGACTGAATTGCAATTCTTGATTTTTCAAAAATTTAGGGTCAAAATTGCAATATCCAAAAATTGAGGGACCAAAAGTGCAAATTTGGATTTATGAAATCAGGGGCTGAATTGAAAATTTCAATTTTCTTAAAATACTTGACTGAATTGAAATTCTTGATTTTTCAAAAATTTAGGGTCAAAATTGCAATATCCAAAAATTGAGGGACCAAAAGTGCAAATTTTGATCCTGAAAATCAGGGTCCGGATTGGAAATTTTCAATTTTCTTAAAATACTGGACTGAATTGCAATTCTTGATTTTTCAAAAATTTAGGGTCAAAATTGCAATATCCAAAAATTGAGGGACCAAAAGTGCAAATATGGATTTATGAAATCAGGGGCCGAATTGAAATTTTCAATTTTCTTAAAATACTGGACTGAATTGCAATTCTTGATTTTTCAAAAATTTAGGGTCAAAATTGCAATATCCAAAAATTGAGGGACCAAAAGTGCAAATATGAATTTCTGAAATCAGTGTCCGGATTGGAAATTTGAATTTATTAAATTCTGGGTTTTTTAAAAATTTGGGGTTAAAATTGTAATTTTCAAAAATAAGTATTAGAGAGAAAGGTTTTCACATTCCAATAATAATTTTTTTTTTTGGATTCAATAATGGATCCATTAGTGGATCCAGATGATCCATTAATGGATCCATCACAATCCATTACTTGTATGTGTTGATCCAACATGAATCCAGTTTTTATGAGATCCGATCCAAATCCGATCCGAGTGAAAATTTAATGGATCTTTATGGATCGGATCCTTTGGATTTGGATCGGATCTGGATCAGATCCATGGATCTGATCCATATTGCCACCCCTATATACAATCCTTTTTATCTTTTTAATTTGATTCAAATGTAGCTTGAGAATTGGTTCAAGAATGTAATGGGAGTGTACGTATATATAGGGAGCTTAAAGACGCGGGCGGGAGTCAGGGTTTATGAGTTGATTAATTATGACGTGGAAGAGCCAGATGTTGACACGTATGGAATATTTGGGAAGTTAATACGGGTTCAATACGGCTAAGAAAAAGAGAAACAAAGGAGAAGCTTCAAAGCAACCGCCAAAATTGTAATAACCACTTGAATTAATTATATTTGTCAAATCAAATTATTAATTCTAAGGTACAACACGTTTTTACGAATTATTAAGATATACTCTATAAAACTTTGAAAATCTAACACAGACTCGTGACAAGAATTAATTCTAAATTGTCTAATCCATTTAACAAACAGAGATATTACAGCTATAAAAATTAAGGATATAATAATTTTAACAATACATTAAAAATCCCAATATCACAACTTTATATGTGGGTACTTTCTTCTTGAAGACTCCATGAAGATCAATATCATTACATATATATATCAAATTGAACATGCACACCAACGTGTATAATTTATCCAATTAAGCGACGACAATATATTTTGTAAATCATGTTTGAAGTTCCAGGATTCCACATTTATTTAGTTTAGCGTTTGTTTAAATTGGGATTAGCTGACTCTGTCATATTCACATGACATATGCAATGCATTTAAATTATTGTGTGTGATTGGATAATATTTCACGCTTAATTTTTTTGATAAACCTAGACAATATTGTATATATGAGTTTATTACATATTTGGTGATGTGAATTTTAAATAAAAGGATCAAAGTTGGTCTCAAATCGGATCCGGGTCAAACCCAGATCTTGCAAGATTATCATATTAGCTAGCTAGGAAGATTAAGCGGTTTGAGAAAGATAGAGGAGGCCGTCTTCATAGGAAGCAACATGCCTCCTCCCTGAGCTTGGTATATATTTGGGAGGTCATCTTTCAGAAGCTCGTGATGACCAGGGCCACCTCTCCCCCTAGGCAATTAGGCGGTTGTCAGGGTCCAGATAGTAGAAGGCTCTCGATTTTATTGGTATATGGTGTATATTTTATTTTATAATTTTAAAATTGAAATGTGATTTATTTTATATATATGGTTTGATGATATATAAGGATTTAGTAATGTAATCAAAACATAATCGAACGATATCTATTTTTTAAATTGATTTATTTTCTTATCAAGCTTGATATTGCGTTTAATTAAATAAGAAAAACTCAAAAGAGCCTATAATTCTGTGGTTGTTGTTAGGATCCACACCTTAAATGAATTTAAGGTATATGAGAAATGATAGGATAATTTGTCAACAATTTTATCAAGAATACAAACAATCATATTTTATCTTATTTAGGAAATCAAATTCAAACCATGGAGAAGGCACACCAAAAGATCTTATGTCATGAATGTACTGTTAAAGAATTTTTCAATTGTAAAGACGTTGATTCACTCCTGTTAATACTGCTGGGTTATAATATCCACTAACCCAAAATAATTTAGCATATATTGACGAATAGAAGTGGATCAAGTCTTTATTAATCAATTAATTCATCCACAATCAATGTGGAATTGAAATGTTAGAATTTAATTTCCTTTTTAAACTTGTCTTCAACATCACTACGTTTATAAACAACCCATTTTACTTTTACATTAGAATTTAATTTCCTTTTTAAAACTATATATGGAGGGAAGTTCCACTCTCTCCGGACTAAAAACGCTATCATTGGGTGTAGTTTCTGTTCGAACAATTGATGTTAGTTCGCCTCATAGGGGTCGCTACAACTTGATTTATCGCATACATAGGCCAGGTTGAATTCAATTCATTCATTTCTTAGTTGTTTGTTAGTATTGTTTTAGTGTAACCTAAAATAGATCTAATTTGTCACAGAGGAAAAAAAAATTACATACACATAAATAAATCAAAGTATGAAAAATTGTATAATTAATAATAATAATCCTATGCGTCTATATATATATACAATAGAATACTGATCTAATACAATGAAAAGAATGAAGAATAATGAATTCAATGGTGATACAATGAAAATCTAAAGTCCAAAATTAACAGAAATGGCCGTTTGAGTGATCAACACGACATCATAACCTTAAACTCATCAAAATTAAGTACCCCATCATCATTAAGATCAAAATAACCAATCATATTCTTGCAATCTTCCACACTCCTCCTCTCTCCCAATCTACAAAGCATTCTCCTCAAACTCTTTGGTGTAATGCACCCACTTCCTTCCATTTCATACATTTTGAACGCCTCCTTTAAATCATTCCCCTTCTCCTCTTCATTAGCTCCTTCAACTATCTTTACAAAATCCTCAAAGTTCAACAACCCGTCGCAGTCGGAATCCATCAGCACCACCGCCGCCTCCGCCTCCTCTGCAGTCATCTCGCCGCCTATCGAAGCAACGCACTGTTTTAGCTCTACGGGACTTATTTTCCCGTCTCTGTTTGTGTCGAACTGGTTGAATACTCGCGTGTATTGCTCGTGCTTCTTCATATGATCGATCGAACTGAAATAGTATATAGTTAATTGATCAGATGATATTTGTACGTACTATATATAATTTTGTTTGTACTTTTGAAGAAAGATTGGTTTGAAGAATTAATGTTTGAGCTACATATATATATATATATGTTGGTGTAGTAACGCGGTGAGAGCGTTGACCAAGTTTAATTTGTTTTTTGTGTTATTGAAATTTTGTACGTGTGGATAAACTACAACGTACGGCCAGCCGACTTCCAGAATGATAGAAGTTACGTGGAATATTAAGACGGCGTTTTGATGAATTAAATATTTGCCAAGAAATTGCGAAGCAGGATCCCCGAAATTAAAAACCGCCTAACTAACTGTAGTAGTAAACTAATAACTAACCACTGAAATTAATGTACGCATTGTATGCGTCATCATTGTTTAATAATATATTAATATATTATCAATTTTCAGGAAATT